>CM069447.1:74160660-74300725 GCA_035610835.1 Ophiura sarsii
CCCCGCTTGCACCCGCCCCCCAAATGAAATCAAGTAAAGCTGTAAATAAAATTTACAAAAAAAGTTCACACCAAATCCCCCAATAATGACGTCGTGTCGGTTGAGATTGGCACTGTCGGTTCATTTGACGAAAGGAATCATGGAATTATGATGGTCAAAAGTACTCATATGAACATTTTTCGCGCTACGCGAGCATAATGTCTTCAAAAAATGAAATATTCTTTGGTACAAGCTTGTTTAGAGCCAAAATGTAGCTCAATCGTGCAAAATAGCTGTAAAGTCGAAAATTTTCGCGCACTACGCGCGAAACCTCTTTACTCAAAAAATCTTGGATTGTCTTAGAACCCCCCCTCCATTTCAAGCAGTGGCGTAACTAGACCTTTTCATTTTGGGGGGGGGGGGGGGGGCATGAAGGGGCAGTGACTTGAAATGGGGGGCTCCTAAGACAATCCAAGATTTGTTGAGTACAGAGATGCTCGCGTAGCGCGCGAAAATGTTCGACTTTACAGCTATTTTTGCACGATTGAGCTACATTTTGGCTCTATGGCTCTAAACAAGCTTGTACCAAAGAATATTTCATTTTGGGAAGACATATGCGCGCGCGAAAATTTTTCATATGTACTTTTGACCATCATAATTTCATGATTCCTTTCGTCAAATGAACCGACAGTGCCAATCTCAACCGACACAACGTTATTATTGGGGGATTTGGTGTGAACTTTTTTTGTAAATTTTATTTACAGCCGTACTTGATTTCATTTGGGGGCAAGCGGGGGGGGGGGGGGGGGGGGGGGGGGGGGGCAAGGGTTCCAAGTTGGGGGGGGGGGGCTCCGAAGATAGCAACTTACTCTGATAGACTTGCTATCTACTGAAGATACCAACTTACTCTGATAAACCTGCTATCTACTGAAGATAGCAACTTACTCTGTTATACTTGCTTTCACTGAAGATAGCAATTTACTCTACTGCACTGATGGACTTGCTATCTACTGAAGATAGCAATCTACCGAAGATAGCAATTTACTCAGATAGACTTGCTATCTACCGAAGATAGCAACTTGAAAACTGGCCTACGTGTTCGAAATTTTCTGTGAGAAAAGAGTAAGACTTACAGTTTAAGTATCATAAGTTTATATTAGTAATTACTGACACGTGTCACGGTTCAGAGATATGTGCAATGGTTGCAGGTATTTATTGAATGCCCCTCGTATGATGGTCAAAAGTACACACCCCCCAACGCGCGCATGTGTCCCAAAAATTGAATGTGGATGATCGGTTGATATACTTTTTTAAACTGAAAAGCCCTATAAGGTGTAAAACAAGAATGCATGCTATAAAACGTGTATTTGAGCCCTTATCATAATTTTGACCTTTTTGACCCCTTTTTGACAGTTAATGCGTAGGCAATGCAGCGAATTTTGTTTCGCGTCATGCGGTATTCCACGGCAGCACTTTTTTGAACACTAAAGAGTAAAGAAATGACACTTTCGTTAATTTGTGGAAAAGTAAGTCGGTGACCCCTATTTTTTATTTAAGAAATAAAACCGGCGAATTTATTAACCGTACTCACTCACTGTATAAATGTATTGCTGTACAATGTACATGTGCTATGCACTTTACTCCGTCAGGTATCAAATGTTGTTTACGGTAATAAAGATCGCGGGCGGGTAATACCAACTATGTTTTGTTGATTTACATAGAGTTAAATAGAGTTTTTCATTTCATTTGGGGGGGGGGGGGGCAACAGGGGGAAGCCTTTTAATATGCCTATTATGGGTCAAGAGTCACAAACTTACATTTTGCCGGCCGGCATTTTTGCTTAAAGCCATTTCAATTAACTCTCATTTTAATTTTATAAGATATAAAATGTCTGGTTGCTCAGCAAAAAAGGGGGTGGGCTATTTGTATTTATCTCATTCCGTCTCTCTCTTTTTATCATCTCGCTTTTTCTTCCTTAGTTTCGCCCTTTTTTCTTCCTTTTTTGACAGACCCGGGGTATACACCCTATTCCCGGACCCTATATACACCCCCACGTGTTCGCGCCTGTGACAAAAAAGTGAGAAGTAGGAAAACCTCACCAGTGATGTGACCGGAAAATGTCGATTTTGTAATGTATAGGCATAGCTACTGTATAGTTTTTTAGACCATTTTGTACATGCAATTTCAAGAATTTATCGAAAGTGCGCAGCGCATTCCTAGATCTGACGTTTGACATTGTCGTGAACGAGAACGTCGTAAACTTTTTTATCCGATTACAGATAATAACTTGGTTTATTTAAAAATCAGCAGTGGCGTAACCAGAGGGGGTGGGGTGGCATTTCCCCACCCAGTCAGAAGCCATGCCTCCCCAATGCTCCCCTAAATGAAATATGACGAATACAAAATACAATTTGTCCAGTGGCTTGACTTTTAAAGTAGAAAATAGCCCTAAAATGGTCTGAAATACCTACTTTTAGACCAAATGAAGCTAATTCAATTTTGATATTAAAAGGCAAACATTTTCGCGCGCGCCCCCACACATGTATCTTGTGTCCCCCGTTTGCCAACCATTTTTTTAATGCTGGCGCCGCCACTGGATATGTCCCCCCCCCACCCCCGAGGTCATGTTCCCCTGATGCTCCCCCCATATTGAGTTATAGCTATAGTTACGCCCCTGAAAATCACCAAAATTAACACTTTCCACGCGGCTACCATAATTATACAGAATTTTCAAACCGTTCACATTTTTAAAGTATATCTCTGAACCAATACTAGGCATGTTTGTACTTATCTTGATTCATGTTTCACGGTGATTCCAAATATGGCAACGAAATTCAATATTTCTGACTTATAGGGTATAGGCCTACGTAAACATTTTGTGACATTTTGGAATGTCGTCTTCAGACGCCTGCCGCGTGGAAAGTGGCATTATACATTTAAATCATTGATAATATTGACGTCTAGTGAAAATTGTGGTGATGGTCTTACTCTTGAACAATTATAATTTCAAAAGATCAAGTTTAACCTTAAATATTCGTGAATACGCATGTGTCCAGCATCGTCTGCATCTGCCACTGCAGCACCCTCTGTAGGTTGAAATGGCTACTGTTTCGTGTTATATCCATAGAGGGCGCACTGCAAAATACGCTATTTCAAAATTCGGATTATAGAACCTTTATTTTGATTCGGATTAAAGAACAGTGACACCTTTTCGGACTAGAGAACACTTTTTAAAATTCGGACTATAGAACCTTTTTTTAATTCGGACTAAAGAACCTTTTTTAACTATCGGATTAGAGAACCCTTTACCAGTTTTCGGACTATAGAACCCTTTGCAATATTCGGATTTAAGAACCCTTTTTATTATTCGGAGTAAAGAACACCCTTCCTATTTTCGGACTAGAGAACCTTTTTTAACAATTTTAAAAATTCGGATTATAGAACCTTTTTGTTTTCGGATTATAGAACCGTCGGACTGTAGAACCCTTTTTTATATTCGGACTAGAGAACCTTCGTAATAGAGAACCCTTTTTATCGGACTAAAGAACCTTTTTTCTTATTCGGACTAGCGAATGGTAAATTACGTGCGTCGGACTATAGAACCTTCGGACTATAGAACCTTCGGATTATAGACCCTTCGGACTATAGAGACGTCCCCATATGAATGATAAATTGTATCCGTGATAAAATGGCGCCGATCAGTCACTAAAAACACTGATGTACATGTACATGTATACATATGCCTATAATATCTACATACAGCAGAATGACCTCTGGGTTTCACGTTTTGTTGTCGCCATGCATCATGGCCCTTGAACTTCTGCTGTTCCATTGTAATCAATATACTAGTAGTTACAAATAGGGGTATTCCCATTTTATATCAATCTAGCCAGACGATTCCGGACATGGGCTCGTTCACAAATATTAAAGATTAAATTATGCGTACGAGGTTACGACGGATTAAATTCAAAACAATGATAATGAAACTGGAGTTGGTTATCCAACTCCAGCCGTTTTAGGATTTTAGTTTAAACGGGGTCATGATCAAAATCCATTTTTACATTGATATTAATGGAGATTCAAAATGTAAGGTTATCCATGTCCCACCTTCGTCTGAATCTAGCATTGGACGCATATGATGTGAGAAAATTGTAAGCGTTATAAGTAACAGCATTTAAAAATGGAATGAAGCTAGGGGGTACCGTAAAAATCATTTTCTGAGTTGAGGATGTACCGCTGGAGGTTTCCCATAGTTGGGGTTTTCTAAATAACGGCCCCATGATCAAGGGGTTTTCTAAATAACGGCCCCATGATCAAGGGGTTTTCTAAATAACGGCCCCATGATCAAGGGGTTTTCTAAATAACGGCCCCATGATCAAGGGGTTTTCGGCTTTGGTTGGCTTTTTCTCGTGATTTTCTTGAAAAAGTGCGGTGTTCCCTATAGGGGCGAGTAGAAATTATAATATGGTTGGCCAACTTGCATTTTTGGGTGTCTGAACTTTTTTGACCCCCCCCCCCCACCCCTTTACAAATAGTAAAACTTTTTTGACCCCCCCTTTACAAGGTGAACAACTTTTTTTACCCCCCACATCAGATTCATTTTCCCTAGACACATTTTAGTTTTATAAAGTGTTACAAAGAGTTCATATTTGTTTTATCTGGTGTTCATTGATAATAAAAATATCACAGACTGATTAAACCAATTGTATACTGTATCTATTTTCAATAATGACTGCCTACACATAAAAGAAACGTAAATATAAGTTTAGTTTAAATCTATTGAGTTTGGCCAACTGTGGCATAGCTAGGTTATTCATATTGGGGGGGGGGGGGGGGGGGGGGGAGGGAGAAATGAGAATGAACCGACAAGACTTTTGGGAGTAACGAAATGCGCGTGTATCGCGCAAAATTTGTCGACTTTACACCTATTTTTGGAACGATCGAGGTACATTTTGGCTCTAAACAATCTTGTAGCAAAGAATGTTGCATATTGGGGACACATTATGCATCTTTTGACCATCATAATTCCATGATTCCTCTAGTCAAATGAACCGACAGTGCCAATCTCAACCGATACGACGTCAATATTGGTGGTGGGGGGGGGGGGGGGGGGCGATCGCCCCCTCTGGCGACGCCACTGTTGGCCAAACTTTTTTGACCCTCCTCCTCTTGAGTACCCAAACTTTTTGCCACCCCGCCCCTTTTTTCAACTTGACACTTTTTAGACCGCCCCCCCCCCCCCGTTTGGCCACCCCCACCAAAGTATTTCTGAACACTCCCTAAGAAGAACATAAGTTAATGGGAGACAAGTATATATGTGTACGGAAATAGGTTACCCGGTCTTCACATTTATGCCCCGAGGAGTAACAGTGTGAATAGTGTGGATCCGGTGATTTCCAAGCGTTTTGCGACGATTTCAGTTGTTTGTAACAAGTTTTATGTAAAGTTTGCCTGAACGTTAGGAAATGAAATTGTCTACGCTGTAACACTGAAGACTGGTTATTTCAACCTTTTGTCAGATTAATGCTTTGTTAAATCTATACACAACTATAACAATACCGGGTGAATGTTCAGCCAAATTCAAAGAAGCAAATATGTACTTTCAAGCCCATGGAAAGATCACGAAGCGGTGACATCAACATGTATTGACCAATGAATGATTTATGGTAGGTGACGTATTTTGATGAGGTGCCTTGTCAGGATCTTTGATCAGGTATCTTATTAACCATACGAGGGGCATTCAATAAATACCTGCAACCATTGAAAATCTCTGAACCGTGGCACATGTCAGTAAAATAAACTTATGATACTTCAACTGTAAGTCTTACTCTTTTCTCACAGAAAATTTCGAACACATAGGTCATTCGTATCATTACATTTTACTGCTGTGAAGACAGTGATCTCAGAGCACTGATTAGGGAAATAAATGTTACAATGGCGGGAAATTTGAAAGACAAGTTTATGGCATGCATTAAGATACGCGCGTTAACAGTGTTAATATTGGCGCTTGATTTATAATGCTGATACTTGTCAATTTTCAGTGCCCAGAGACCATGGTGTTTATAGTACTGAAATTACATGATAAAAATGACCCACATGTTTGAAATTTTCCGTGAGAAAGGGGTAACACTTACAGTTTAAGTATCATAAGTTTTCATTTATGCACATGGCTTTTCAACATGTTGGTCAGTGTGATCAGTATGCATGTAGGCGAGATCAATGGTTTACTGTAATCGATGAAACGAAACGAGGCAAAATAAGGCGAAACGAGTCCAAATTAAATCAAATGCATTTTTAAGTATAGATGGTTTTTTTTAATGAAAGGTATACTTCAAAACTGTAATTAATTTTACAAATGAATTGGAAAGGAGTGTAATACATTTGTTATAATACGAGCTTATTATATGCGATAGAGACTTTCCAATTTGATATGGATAGATGTATTATGATGGAAGCTATAATTATACGAGGGTAAGACTCTTGGGGATTATGTGTTTATTTGTCCCCCTCTAGGCAAGAATCTTTATTTAATTACTCACAAATCAACAAAGCATATACATAGCTACATGTTCATAATTAAATAATATAAGAGTTTAAATAGTCATGTATCAATTATGCATTGATGGATTCTTTCAAAGAAATAGAAAAAGTGTATTATAGGTCCCAGATTCTGGACTGAACTCGCCCAGTATCGACTGATAATAGAACATGTCAGTGTTACAGAATCGGCCGATGCTGTCACATATAAAATATTGCCCCAGTATCGGGCGATACTGGAACATAGTTATGTACAGTTGAAACTCGATAACACAGAGTCTGATAACACAAAGTTCGTGATGACACAAAGCTTTCAATACCCATTGATAAAGAAATACATTTCGCGACATTTCTGATAACACAAATTAAAACTGATGGCCCCAACGACTTTGTGTTAACGAGGTTCCACAGTACCAGTATCGTTCATTACCGGGACTGTTTAATGCTGGTATCATATGTACCAGTAATATTCCCAAGCGTTCCAGTGTCGCTCGATGCTGGAACACAATTTGGTGTTCCAGTATCGACTGTTACTGGTACAGTAAAATCCTAACAGTATTGAGTGATACTGGCACATTTGTGTTCCAGTATTGAACGATACTGGTAAACAGTATCTGAGACTTAAAGTACGCTTCTCAAAAGTAATTGCTTTCACAGTTTCTATTGATATATGGCCAATAATTCAGAGAGCAAACACTTCAGTTCTTGTAGCATCATACATTTTAATTTTTCCAACTTTAATAATTTGTGTGATTAGGTAGAATTATATCTTGGTTCAAAATCTCATTTCTTAAAATTTCATTTGGTATCAAATAAATTCCATTATTACCAGATTTTTAAGCCAATTTCTAGAATTATTCCCAGAAACAGTTTGTATAACAATAAACATGAGCTGGCGTTCAGTACCTTTGGAACACACTGTATACATGGCACATTTAACTTGCATTTTCTAATAAAACATATGAAGCGCTTAAAATATACACCTATATACAAATGCAGGATGTCCCAGAATGATCAAAAATTGGTTTTCACAGATTTTCAATAATGCCAACTCATACCAGAACGGATAACGATATTTCGATGAAATTGACAAGAGGAAGTAGGAAATAAGTTGCCCATTATACTGCAGGCTTTGTACATGGCCTGCAATGTTGTTTTAATATTTGTATTATTTTTTTAAAACATGTAATAAATCATTCGTGGGACATCAATGTTTGTTTTAAACAATTTAAGGATATATCTGTACATCTGTACAAGACACAAAGCGTGTTTCTATTCTATCACTACCAATCACATAGTGAAATGATTTCTCTATGCCAAATCCATAGTGATGTATGCACTAATGATATAAATTTCCCAAGACATAGTGACATATGACTTGTCAATTAATTATGCTATTATATTCATGATTATATAGGAATTTTAAAGTCAATTTCTATATGTGTTTCATAGCAATGCAAATGTAAAGTGAATGCTCTATTTCAGATCCGAATCATGCATTGTTATTAAGAGTAAGCTTCGCGAAACTATTTTATTTAAAAAGCGCAATATCACGGTCACATTTTTCACTATATCTTGCGGTTCCAGATTATGATATGTCGCTATGTCTTGCAGCTGATAATGTTATATTTATATACAGGGTGAGTAAAACAAATGTATTTATATATACATTGTACAAAAAGCTGCTAGAGTTTCTCAGCAAAACAACCAAATGCACTCATTTTGTCGCTAACTTCAAAGAACCAAAAAAAATTAACTTTCGGACCTCGGAATTTCCCTCGGGCTACTACCCTATGCAATTCATCGGTTCCAAAAAATGTTTTGATTCTTCACACATACCTCTAAACAACTGATACACAGTTATTATCCTTTAAATAAATGTTTATTGGATGATAAACCAGGTTCTTGATCGATAGAATTGTTTTTTCAAAAACCTTGCTTATGATATTTTATCAAACACTTTTTTCGATTTGAAAAACCTGTTTTTTCGAATTAGTCAGAGTCCTTAAAGCGTTTCGTTTGATATTCCTTTACATTACTGTTTACAAATTATGTATTTATTGATCATTGATTTATATTGTTACTATGTTATGTTACTAAATGACAGTTACACAATAAAAATAAAATAAAACAAAATAGTTCCGATGTGTTTGATGATGAACTTAAAAACACCTAGCTTTTCAATCGAAGAACCAGCTTTACTAAATTCGAAAAGCAAGGTTTTTGAAAAACATAATTTGTTGACCAATGATAATCAATGGAATTAGTTTTCTATTAATACACATAATCGTGGTTGTGACACACTACACTTTCACTATTTGACGTAATGAAAACAAAATATACTACAATGATTTAATATCTACATAAAAATTGAATATTTCCCAAATCATGAATGTCATCATTTAAAAATATATATATATTGACGGTTGTCAATAACTATATAACAAATACATACATTTATATGAAAATATATGGCTAGTCTAACCAGAAACGGCTGTCAATAATTACATTTATATGAAATAAAATAAAACGATAATAAACAAAACAAAAAATTGAAAGTAATTTAGTTGTGACACATATCACTTTCATTATCATTTTGTTGTTATGACTTTCATGGAGCAATACTCCTCAATGATCACAGAAAATCAGGAATCAAATTTAGCTGATATTCAGCACAATTTCAATATAATACTTATACCTCGCAAGAGGAGACTCTCAAATTACACTACATCTAAGTAGCGCCTAATATTTGCTCTCTCCAACTTTTTTGTTTTCAGGGCGCAGATTTGGAGACGTAACTACACCTTGATTATCAGGTCTCAAAGTATATATTTTATTCCAATGAGTGAATGAGATTTAATACAATTCTGACCCCTTCCCCATAAATAGTACTGATTTCATGTCCCTTTTACTTTACATATCAAACACAAATTATGATCACCAGTGTACTGTAACTACCACTGCACAAAATAAACAACAACAACTACAAAAAACCCAATGAGCCCCCAAAATAAACCATCAATAAAGCGCACCCGAAAATAGCATACTAGTAATTACACTACATTATTTATCATTAGTACATAATATTTTATTTGACATACCGTATTAGTGTTTGCCTATTTTCATCCTAATTATTACATGAGAATAATTAACACTATTTTATTGTATTGTGGTAATTATATTGTACTGACTATATGGTGTCAAATAGTGTATTGTTAGTGTGAAATATCTACATCATATCTTGTCGCGCTGGTTGTGTTACCATCTACTTGGTATTTGGCATAAATATTTTGAGACAAAATTCATCTAACACCACAAGTTTACCATCATCTGTAAATACAATGCCCCCTGCGCTTCGCAACTCAGTGGTCACGCATCCAAGGCACTTGCCTGTGCTGAGTGAGAAGCGATAGACTCCATGTGAACCACCAACAACGTTATTACAGATGAATACCTCCTCCTCCTCACCTTTCCCAATGGTGCATACATCACCTGGATGCCAGCTTGCTGTGACATCTTTTGGTGGGCATAGTGTACGGATGATGTTACCTTTGGCATCTATGACATGTACACTGGTATCATAACGACCACCACTGATAATAATTCTGTCATCATGTGAAGTCGCTGATATTTGCGAGGGCTCGATAGGGGTCTTCACACACGATATGAGTGACATATCGGGATAGTTGTATACACTCAGCTTATTATCGTTATCTCCTACCAGGATATGATTCTGTGAATTAATGGATATGCCTAGAGTCCTTGTGCCTGTGTTACTCCGGATTGATCTGTCTTCGTATCTATCGTTACCTTTACTTCTGATATAAAAATATCGTTCCGCATTAGATGTGATGTAATTCCCATCATGTGCTACTGCAACATCGACTAGGCCTGAATCGCCATCACTATACCCACGATCAGTAGACAGCTTCAACTCTCCGTCATCAACACCATAGACATTTATTCTCTGCTGACTGTAAATTGCCACAGCAACATTTCCATCTTTGTTAATTGTAACTGCAGATGTGTTTTCACGCTCCAGATTCCCATCACCTCTGTTACCAAATCTCTTTACCATCTTCCACGGTGCATCCCAATGCTTCTTATTCAACTTGACACGCGATTTACGTTGAGAAGAAGCCATGATGGAACTGTTTTCTACAAAGGTACTAGCTCCTACGTTTGCTGCAGATGGTGTTTTGAATTGCCTGAGTTGTGTCAGCGTACTCGTAAGAGGGAGGTAGGTGGATGCTACGTCGCAATCAAACCCTTCTTTCGACAGTTGTCTTTCCGTCTCCTAAGCAGTCAGCAGCCGAAACTTTGTGACTGTTAAAAGATTTAAAAAAACAAACATATTTTGTTATATATTAAAATTTAACTTGACACGGACCACTCACTCTGCCGCTCGTTGGGGGCAAGTGATCCAATTTATGCTTTTAATTATGTAATAAAAATGTCATTAAGTATTTATTACAAAATGTCTTGATATGGATAGTAGATCAATTCAAAATGTTAGAAAAATAATAATAAGAAGCCGAGATACGATCAAAATAAGCAAACTCAGGCCCTTTTTGATTTTATCTTGGAAAGTAGGTGCCAATTAGTTCAATACGTGTTATTATGGCTTCATTTATATTTAAAATCATAATATTTTAATTGAACTGTCATGAAAAATATTGATAAGAAAGAATATTGTCGATAATGGAATTTGTTGGCGGCCAATGTGGAGTCACAAAAAAGAATACTTCGCCTGCGTAGATTTAGGTAGACGTTTAGTATGTTATTTTGGATACCTTATAACAAAACTGAAGAGAATCTTTCTGTTGCAATTTTTGGTGGGTAGATTGATTGGACTATCATAATTTCACTGGCAACAATCTGAAATATGTTTTGTTCACTCTTGAAACAACAAGTTCAATAGTTCCATCTTTCGGTATAATTTGAGACGTTTTGATGCTATTTTTCAGTTCTATCGATTAATTTTCGGTATTATACAGGGTGTTAAAAAATCGAAAGCCTACGTCCAATCGTTTTATCACAATTGGACACAAAACGATGATTAAAGCCTGAAAATTTTCAGTTGCTGACCAAGTTCAAGATAACCAATAACATTGCGCATTATTATCAAGGTTTTTACCTTCACACATTTTCAACTAGATGAAAATATAGGATGATAAATCATATTTACTATTACCAATTTCGCACAGAGGTCAAATTTATTTATAGATTAAAGGAGTAATGGTAAATCTCTCTCCTAACAATGAGTTGTATTATTTTTGCTATTTGGTCGTTAATGATTATTACAATCGGTTGTTAAGTACTCTTGTAATAGCGCGGATAAATGCATTTATCAAGTGTTCAACAGTGCTGGCTTATTGAGAAAGAGAAAGAATATGTAAGTATTCGTGCAACTGAAAATCTGTATAATACACAAACGTGGATGGATGTGTTCTTTGACTACTGTTACATACTCGCTCATGTCTCCGTAATTATCCACCTAAGATGACTTTATTTGTTGTTTAAATTGTTCTATTCAAACATTTATTCAGGAAGTTACAATCACCTAAAGAGGCGTTGTAATTTTGAGACACCCTGTACATTTAATTAACTCTTTATCTTCAATGAATAAACCTGTTTAACCTCTTCTAAACTAGGATGATTGGACAGGTCTGGACCTATTATTTTGGTTAATTCCAAGGTTTATCTGTATTGTAATTAATTTACATATCATGAGCGAATGTACATATGCTAACAACGATATTGAGTTGACTCGATGGAAATCATTTAACTGATCAGCTTCCAAGTTGGTTAGAATGGTACGACATTATAGACAGCAATACTAGTCCAAGCAATCTCTCATTTGAAGTTGTGTAGATATAAGCTAATTTGCAAAATTTGATATAAACATTTATTAGCTATATAATTCCACACATTTGATTTACTCTTTTTTCTTATTGGAACTATCATTGGTAAATGCTAGATGTAATTTATATGGTTATTAAATATGCATATGAGCTCATTTACATATTTTGATCACACCCTTGATATGGCTCTTTAACATTGTTTCCAAGTTGGCTATTATAGTAGCAGTGGCGTGCGCAAAGGGGGGGCCGGGGGGGCCGCGGCCCCCCCACTATTGAGTCAGTCGGGGGAAACTTAGGCCAGTCGGGGGAATTGAGAAGGAGGCTAGGTCAGTGGCATCATGGAATTATGATAGTCAAAAACACCGTGAGATGAAAAATTTTCGCGCGCTACGCGCGCATATGTCGTCCCAAAATGCAATATTCTTTGATACAAGCTTGTTTAGAACCAAAATGTAGCTCAATCGTGCAAAAAAAGGGGTCAATTCAAAAAGAAATCGCGCGCTACGCGCGCAGTTCTTTACTAAATTAGTCGGGGGAATTTCATTTATGGCCTGGTGGCCCCCCCACTCACAATATCCTGCGCACGCCACTGTATAGTAGGACATTATAAACAGGACCTCTGGTCCAAGCAAGCTTTCATTTTCATATCTGTAGATATACTTATTAAGCATATCTGCAGATATGAAAATGAAACTCCTGTCATTGGTTTAATGCAAAGGTTCTTTTGTATCGTTATTCTATATGTGTATGAGCTAATGTACATATTTTGATCACATCTTTGATTAGACTCTAAAACACTTTCCACGCGGCAGGCAGCTGCAGACGACATTCCAAAAGTTCACCAAATATTTACAAAATATCGAAATTATTAAATTTCATTACAATATTTGGAATCACCATGAGAAAAGCATTGAAATAAGTACAAATATACCTAGTATTGGGTAAGCAACCCTTGAGATAGAATTTGAAAATTGTGAAATCTGTTTTGTGTATGGTAAAACTATAGCCGCGTGGAAAGTGTTAACATTAAATCCAATAAATGGTAAACTTTCAAGTTGGCTGGTATGGTAGGACATAATAAGTATGATAAGTAGCACCGCGCTGTTCCATGCGCGTTAGTAAGCTAATTTGCTAATTTTCAATATTCAATGAATACATTGGTTTAACCTCTTCTTAACTAAGATGGTTGGACACGATTACACCTATCATTGGTAAGTGCTAAGGTTCTTTTTTATTGTTATGAATATGCATATGAATTAATTTACATATTTTTATCATATATTTAATTTGGCTCTATAACATTGAAATTAATTAGTGATAAGCTTCCAAGCTGGTCAGTATGGTAGGACGTTTATAAGCAAAATTAGTGGTCCAAGTAAACTTTCATTTGCAATTGTATAAATATGATAATTAGCTAATTTGAATATTCCGGGGGAAATCTTTTATTACTTATTACCTATAACTTCTAATTCAGTAACTAATTTGATTAACTCTTTTTATTCAATACATTGGTTTGACAAAGTAAGACCAATCATTGCTCAATGCTAGGGTTCAAATAATTAATATGTACATATAACATGGGGAGAGTTGACAGGTAAAGCGTGTGTGGCGTATTGATCTACCGTAGCGATGCGGTCGGCCGACTATCCAACAACCTGGGCATCGACCGATAAATTAGCACTTCACCACTTCCAGTAATCAATGAGCGTGTTTCTACTGGGACACTGCATTTACGTTATTTAAGTTTTTAATCCCCCAGTTTTTACTCGCGAAAAGTTGCCGCTAAGTTCATCGATCCTAGTCGATGGGTCACGACATTTGACCGTTTGTTATACCAAAAAATGCCGCCCCACCTGAAAAAGATTGCCCCGCAATGCGTATAAACCAGCGCGATACGGGTCACAGAACGTTACGATTAATCGGGTGCCTGTTTATACTGGGAAAAATACCGTTTTTTTCGGTAACAGACCTGGTTTGTGAAGGTTTTTGCGATTACAAAACTTACCTGTAAAAAACGTTCAGTTCCCAGTAGAAACACGCTCAATAATTTGAAACCCCCCCTCTATGCAGGCCTACCCCCCTGATGGGTGAGAAAAATACCACCTCTACCCCACCCAACTCAATATGAAGGAATACATTAAAAAAAGCTGGCAGAAGGCCCATCGGCGTTCGAAATCAGTGTACTAAGGCCGTGAGTGACCGATTCCAGTTCTAGGTAAGTAATGAGGCAATGGTCCACTCGGGCTAATTCACCCAGGGAGAACTGGCTTTCACCCGTTCATTTGTCGACACATGGGATAGAGTTAGGATGGATAAATCCCAATCTTGAGATTTTCACAAAAGGAACTGGCTGGTAAGAGTGAACCTAAGGATGTAAGCCAAGGGCAGGTCCAGGGAATGAAATTATGCAGTATCAAAGTATTAGGCAAGAGATATGGTTTAATAGGGGCTAATGACAGGAGATGGTTGTTAGTGATAAGTAATCTGTTATAAAGCCTGGTATTAATGAAGTAATGGGGATTCTTATGGGGGGGGGGGGGGGGGGGGGGGAGTAGGACTGGTGTGGTGTAGGCTAAAGGGATTGTTTACGGTAGGTTGGGCATGTCGGGTTGATGAGATAATTTGGTTTCTTACATAAAGTATAGCCACAGGAGGGAGTTCATGAAATGTGTTAAGAATACATTTATTTCTATATATACATACATTTATGAGTTCCATTAAAATAAAACCCCAAAACAATTCAGGGATTTATCATTTTGAATTTACATGTGTTATAATTCAAACTTATACTTAGTGGCATCTTGGGTCAATTCACGGTTAACTTGAGGGTGACCATTTTGCATGATACAAATAACACAAGCAGGAATACAATTTTAGACCATTTATATACTTATAGCTTGAAGGGTCGCAATGCGCTATAACACCCGCCTCTATACACAACCACATTATTTGTGAATCCAAAACACACGAAGCTATCCATTTTTAAATTGGTTGTCTAATGATTTGATTTAAATTCATAGAAACAAAAGATAAACTATATAATGCTTACCTGAATACATACAAAGATAGCCAAGGGTGTGGTGGGTTGGACCAATTCGGTTCAAGAGCCAATGTTGTTCGTCGTATGCATTCCCGGAGGATTATGAACCAGTAGAGAACATCAATCCAATCAGTGGGAAAGCAATGAGCAGGAACTTGTAGCTTTCTTAAAATAAAAACCCATACAATTCAGGAATTTATAATTTTGTAATAATTCAATCTTATTTAGTGGTGTCTTGAGTCAATTCACGGTTAACTTGAGGGTGGCCATTTTGCATGCTACGAATCACTGAAATCACGCAAGCAGGAACATAATTGTAGACCGTATTACTGTATAGCTAGAAGGGTCGCAATGAGTTATAACACCCGCTCGTCTACACAACCAAAGTATTTGTGAATCCCAAACACACGAAGCTATTATTATTAAATTGGTTGTCTAATGATTTGAATTAAATTTGTAGAAACAAAGAAACAATATGTAATGCTTACCTGAATACATGCACAGATAGCCAAGGGTGTGGTCCGGGGGTGTGGTTAGTTGGACCAATTCGGTTCAGGAGCGATGTAACATCGATGCTCGTCGTATGCATTCCTGTAGGATTATGAACCAGTAGAGAATATCAATTCAATGGACACGCAAAGAAAGAGCGGGAACTTTCACGAAAGTGAAAGCCAACCAAATCCGCGGAGCCATCAAGCAGAAAAAGCCCGCGAAAGGGGCATTAACCGGTGTACCATTTTAGTATAATAGTAGGCAGTGACTTAGTCGTAAATATCTGTTTGCCTATACTACGCTCAAAGCTTAAAAGGGCATTGAGAGTTCTAGTAAATAAATGAAATTGAATATCTTTATCTTTTACATATAAGATAGAAAAAATATATAGATTAGAAACATTATCATGTTGATAGTTGGTGGTACATGGTGCTCGCTGGTGAGTCATGTTTTTTGTTTTGTTTTTTTCTTCTCTTCTCTTATTTGTAACTTTTTTTTGGACATATTTAGTATGTCATTTTAGATACCTTTTTAGGGAGAAAAAGAAAAGGAAACGGAAGGAAGAAAGATGCAAACAATAATAGTAAAAAGCCCGCGAAAGGGGCATTACCGGTGTACCATTTAGAGAATAATGACTGCGTAACAACTGTTTTCGTGAATTTGTTTTAAAATCAGAGGTTTTTGTTCTGGTCTGAGGAATTGTCCCGAGGGGCGCAGCCCCCGAGGGACAATTCCGAATGACTAGAACAAAACCCGAGGATTTCAAAACAAATTCACGAAAACAGTTGTTAAGCAGTCATTATTCTCATTCATTACTGAAAAGATGCATATTTTATCCAAATCGTTGATTTGTACCGATATAATCTTGCTAATAATTAATTAGTTTTCTGTTTATTTTGTCCACCCCTTTTTAGTTATTGAAACAGTCCAAGTCGGGTCATCCCCTCATTTCCATTTTTATCATTCAACCAATCAGAAATAAGCGTTAATCGTGTTTCCTCATAACTCATTGAATATTCAGTTTAAGGGCGTGAGACGTTAATTTGATTGGTCGATCAGTGAGCAAAACAATGGAACACTTTGGCGCAGTACTTTCGGGCAATTATTAGTAACCCGCGCTCGGCGTGCGCGTTCTCATCTAACGATTAATTTGATTGGAACGCACTTGGTACGCAGCTATCGCGATTATTCATGAAGTAATGAATTTAGTATAATAATATAGGCAGTGGTGACTAGTTTAGTTGTAAATATGTGTTTGCCTATACTACGCTTAAAGCTTAGAAGGGCATTGAGAGTTCTAATAAATAAAGGAAATTAAATACCGTATTTTAAGTTAGACAAAATCTATCGATTAGAAACATTATCATAATTGATTTCTTCAAAAAATCAGTGAAAAATGAACGCAACAGTTCTGAAGGCCTCTTAATGCTTTTCAATTATTTTGTTTGATCACGACTCTAAATTTGATAGAAGCCAATGTGACCATTAGATGAAGTTCAGTACTTTTTATGTGATATTCTGTCAACAAAATAAGTTACTGACCAAGTAATAAATGTGCTGATAGTTCCTAAATAAACAAATTATAAAGTTGATGAGAAATGTTTCCACTGGTTGATTATTGAGGAAATAACAAATGTAAGGTCTTTATTTCTCATTTCCCCCTTTCTTTCTTTCTTTCTTTTAAGTTATAAGCGCATATAAACTGAAGTTATAAACTGGTAAATTATGGGGACCACTATACAGTACGCCAAGATATTGGGGTGGGGGGGGGGGGGGGGGGGGGGGAAAGACAGTCATTTAAAATTATAATCTGATCATTGACACATTGTTATCTAGAATAGTGACAAAGCTTTAACTTTCTCGTAATTTATTTTCTTTCTAATGTAAACCTCATCTATACGAATGCTAGACACTTCGCCTCCAATGAATTCCGCCTCTCGAAAATGTTGCCTCCTGCAAATATTGCCTCCCGTAAATTTTGCCTGCCGTGAATTACGCCTACGTACAACTTCGCCTCCCTATTTATTCCGCGTGCTTGGCTGAACATTGATAGCAGCGTCGGCGCGGTCGGGCCTCGTGTAAGCCTATTGATTATGTGGTACCGTTGCAAATACGACTGGTATGTAGACCGGAGTAGACCTACTTGAAATTATTTAGCGTGCATGACTGAACGGAAGTATAGCCATACAGCGCAGCGGTTTGCCCTGCTCGTCAGTGCCCCGATTGTGCCCGGTCGCGTGCCTTTGGACGGACCCGTGGCTCGTGATGATGGCGGCGTGTGTCCCAGTGAAAGGTGTTCTATAGTTGTATTCCTTATCAATCAGCATATAGGGATATGCATTTTGAGTTTGACAGTAAGCCTAAGCCCTGTGTCTATATAATGAACAATTATTATGTTTTGAGGTGTCCAAGTCTGGTATAATACAGGATCCAAAACATAATCATGATACTGAAAACGGATGTCTCGCTATCGGACTGAGTTCCAAAATAAAAATTAAAAACTCATACATGTCATAGCTCGACCACTATCATGACTATTCAATCCAATGTTTTTACCAAGATCTCATCTTTATTGTTCGGCACAAAGCTCAATTATACAGATCTATCAATTGTTGGTGATGTTAGATACAGCAAATCTATGAAGCAATGTTCTGCTTGAGCATGTTCAGGGATCATTTAGGCTATACCATAGGCTTATTTTAAGTTTGGCCGATGTAGTATAAGTGGGCTATATACCCTGAAAGTGAAAAAATCATTCACCGATTTTCCATGATCGAAACGGAACTGATAAAAGACTTTCGATGAAATTAACCGAGAAAATG
This sequence comes from Ophiura sarsii, assembly GCA_035610835.1. Taxonomy (NCBI): domain Eukaryota; kingdom Metazoa; phylum Echinodermata; class Ophiuroidea; order Amphilepidida; family Ophiuridae; genus Ophiura; species Ophiura sarsii. Next base: position 74,179,395 of record CM069447.1, read on the forward strand.
TGTTCCCCATTATATAAAATGTCTGATAGGCCTATAGAACAAATCAATATAATTTCATAATAATAACATCACGCATGTTGCTCATCCTCTATGCGCGCGTGTCCCGGCCCCCCGTAAAATATTTGGTGCCACCAGCAAGCATTTGAAATTTGTTTTCTTTCGTCTCTATATAACCGAAAAATCACCAATCAGCTACGGTGTTATTCCAGGAATTTCAAATAACCGTATTGTGTGTCCCCTTACTTTATTTAATACAATTTAATATGATAATGCTCTTTCGTGTAATTCAAAGATGTCTTCACACTTTTCACGCGGCCGGCGTCTGCAGACGATCCAAAATGTTTGAAAAAATGTCAAAATTTACCATATTTGGAATCACCATGTAAAATGCATTCAAATAAGTACAAACATGCTTATTATTTGTTCTGTTATCCTTGAGATAGACATGAGAGTTTCTGAAAAAGGTTTCTGAAAAGTATGTTTTGTGTTAAACCAATAGCCGCGTGTAAAGTGTTCAAACTTAAAGAACTCCAGATTAGCCAATTAAAAGTAACAAACAATTCAAACAATTAATAATGTTGACATTGAACTTTTGTTTTATTAATCGTAGTCATCGGGCAATCATTCAAACAAATATACAATTATACACAAATTTGATGATAAACAAACAAACAAACACAATCAAGTTAATGAATCCATATTAATTCAACAAATCAAAACAACAGTCATTGCAAAAAGGGGATTGAAGAAGGTCGAATTTCACTATGATTTCATAATTTAATTAGCAAGCATTGAAACGTGTTTTCTGCCGTCTCACATAACCGAAAAACATAAATCAGCTAGTGTTATTCTAGGAATTTCAACCATAACCATGATAACCGGATTGTGCGTCCCTTAATTTATTTACAGTTGAAAATGACATAATGCTCTTCCGTGTATTTCAAAGATGTCTTAAACATTATCCACGCGTCTGCAGACAATCCAAAATTGCACAAAATGTTTCAAAAATATCTTAATTATTGAATGTCATTTACCATATTTGGAATCATCATGTAAAATGCATTCAAATAAGTACAAACATGCCAATTATCTGTTCTGTTAGCCTTGAGATAAACATGAGAGTTAGAAAAAGGTTTCCGAGAAGTATGTTTTTTGTACCGTGGTTAAACCAATAGCCGCGTGGAAAGTGTTCAAACTTAAAGTTAAAGAACTCCAGATTGGCCATTTAACAAGCAATTCAAGCAATTAATGTTGACATTGAACTTTTGTTTTGTTAATCGTAGTCATCGGGCAATCGGGCAATCGGGCAATCATTCAAACACATATACAAGCTATACACAAATTTGATGATACGCAACCAAACACATTCAAGTTTATAAATCCACATTAATTCAACAAATCAACAATCATTACAAAACGTCAGAGGGGATTGAAGAAGGTCGAATTTCACAATGTTTTCACAATTTAATTAGTAAGCATTGAAACGTGTTTTCTATCGTCTGTCGCATAACCGAAAACATAAATCAGCTAGTGTTATTCTAAGAATTTCAACCATAACCGGATTGTGCATCCCTTAACTTATTTTAAACAGTTGAAAATGACATGGATTAATGCTCTTTCGTGTATTTCAAGGATGTCTTAACATTATCCACGCGTCTGCAGACAATCCAAAATTGCACAAAATGTTTCAAAAATATCAAAATTATTGAACGTCATTTACCATATGTGGAATATCATCATGTAAAATGCATTCAAATAAGTACAAACATGCCTATTAGGAATTTCAACCATAACCGGATTGTGCGTCCCTTAATTTATTTTAAACAGTTGAAAATGACATAATGCTCTTCCGTGTATTTCAAATATGTCTTAAACATTATCCATACGTCTGCAGACAATCCAAAATTGCACAAAATGTTTCAAAAATATCTAAATTATTGAATGTCATTTACCATATTTGGAATCACCATGTGAAATGCATTCAAATAAGTACAAACATGTCTATTATCTGTTCTGTTAGCCTTGAGATAGACATGGGAGTTAGAAAAATGTTTCCGAGAAGTATATGTTTTTTGTACCGTGGTTAAACCAATAGCCGCGTGGAAAGTGTTCAAACTTAAAGTTAAAGAACTCCAGATTGGCCATTTAACAAGCAATTCAAACAATTAATGTTGACATTGAACTTCTGTTTTATTAATCGTAGTCATCGGGCAATCATTCAAACACATATACAAGCTATACACAAATTTGATGATACACAACCAAACACATTCAAGTTTATAAATCCACATTAATTCAACAAATCACTAATCATTACAAAACGTCAGAGGGGATTGAAGAAGGTCGAATTTCACAATGTTTTCACAATTTAATTAGCAAGCATTGAAACGTGTTTTCTGTCGTCTGTCGCATAACCGAAAACATAAATCAGCTAGTGTTATTCTAAGAATTTCAACCATAACCGGATTGTGCATCCCTTAATTTATTTTAAACAGTTGAAAATGACATAATGCTCTTTCGTGTATTTCAAGGATGTCTTAACATTATCCACCCGTTGGCAGACAATCCAAAATTGCACAAAATGTTTCAAAAATGTCAAAATTATTGAACGTCATTGATCAATAGTTTTTACGGTTTGGGTATATCGGAATCCCGACGGCGAACCCGGTGAAAAGTTATAACTTATGTAATTATTATGATACACATGTTCACTTATTTTAAGTGCGATAGAAGTTTGGATAAACAACAATCAAATGGAAATGTTCTAAGCATCAATTGAATCCAAATAAAAGGACAAACAATTCATTGCTATATCAGTGAGAATCAATTCATTTACGGTTATGGGTATGTAGATAGACATGTCCATTATTTTAAGCGCGACAGAAGTTTGGCAGAAGTTTGGATAAACAATGAAAATGGAATGTTCTAAACTTTAATTAGTATCCAAATAAAATGACAAACAATTTGTAACAATCCAATCAAAATCCAGTCACTTTAAACTCTATACTCCAATCACATTTCCGCACAGACCCGAGTGATTGAAACAAAAAATCCGATCTCAATTTATACTTAATGTAATATCATTATTATCATAGAAATGCTCATTATTTTTTTAAGCGCGGCAGATAAATGAATCAAAATGAAAATGTCTATTCTTTAAAATACAAATAGAAGCAATAAAATAGTAACTCGGAATTAGTAACCGAATTTGTATAAAGAGACAATATTTTTTTACTATCTGACTCTATCACCTTATTGTCTCTAATATTGAATTGGCATACCTCACATTCCGCAAAATAAACCGTGATAGGCCTAGGCCTATTTTAATTTGATTTTCCAACCAAATTTGACTGTATGCAATATTAAATAAATGTTATCAACATGTTAAGATGAACCAAGAAAAAAGAAAAGAACCAATAGAAGCAATAAGGGTTCGCAAGGTATAATTTTCCAAATTCATCTATTCATTATAAATCAAAACTAAGAATATAGTTAGGCCTAGAATAACTTAAAAGTGAATTTCCCTTAAAAGTATACTTTTTAATTAATAAAATGAAGGCCGTATTCATCTAATCAAGTTTATTTAAAGTGCGGATGAATTGGGGTACCTTACGTTGACAACACTTGTAAGCTAAAGTACATTTAAACTGAGATTCAGTTGGAAAGTAAGATTGAAATCTGGGCCTAAAATGCTAATATAGTCCATTGGGTTGTCCAATGGGTTTTATACTCTATAGTTATACATAATCATGTCATTATTTATATCTCATGTATTTTATATTAAGTCGTTATTTTAAAGCATGTATTGATGTGCAGGGCCCCGAGTAAGAACAGCGGCTGATTCGGGCAACCCTGGGGTAAAGATAATAAATAATAATTTAAAAAAAATAGTCCCAGATTTTACGGAATAAATATGCGGTAATTTAGTCTCGGCTTTTAAATGTATCTATGGCGCATTATTTGTTCATCAGACCTCTTTATTTGTTTGAGTTTGTTCAGTTAGTTATTTACTGGATGAGGAAGAACGTTTGATCAGGGGTATGTCACTGAGCTTGCCGATCGGGTCCACTTTTAAATTGAACTTAGTCAGCATAGAATTGGGGGCGCTATACCGATCAGGCGTGATGATTGTAGCAGACGACGCAACGCTGGCCACGCGTCTCTCAGACGACCCAATTTGGCAACGGGAGTGCACCATTTTGAATTATTTTTAACAGTCATCGCCCGGTTAACGATAAAAATCCTTTTAATTATGATGTATTTGTCAAAATGATAGTTTAAAATTCGCGATTACGTGTTATTCACTACGAATTCAAAATTTAGGTTTCGCGTGGCCACCGTCGTCTGTTTAAATCTACAGCGCCCCCAAACCTATGCTGACTAACATGCCGTTTAACCCGCCGTTAAACCTGGTTAAACATTGTTAAACGCGTTAAACGCCGGTCACGGACGCATTCCGGACGATTACTATAATTTATTCAAATATGCAAAAGGTCCGTTTTCGTTACGTACTTTGGTATACTACTTTCCTATCCCAAAGTTAATAGTATCCCTGGTTTGATGCTCTGATCGAGTTGTTGAAGAAACGCCCAACGAAAGCTGGGGGTTTACGTGGAAAGTTATCATACAACTTGGACGTCGGTCGCGTTTGATCTCAATCACTTTTCAAAAATCCCGCCAACTGTTTGTAAACCGTGTAGATTAAAGTTAATCACCGACAGATTATAACTTTTCTATAGAATGAAACACAGTGCTGTATATAACGATAAGAGATAATCGTTTACTATAATCTTGACTCGATACTTATTATCACCTTATTGTCTCTAATATTGAATTGGCATACCACACATTCACTAAAATAAACGATATTTATAATCTTTTTCCAACCGAATTTGACTGTAGGCCTAATGTATCAACATGTTAAAATGAACACACGCAAAAAGAAAACAAAAACAAAAAGCAGTATATATTATCCAAATTAATATATAGTATACTAAATCAACTAAACTATTGTATATTACATTTAAGAAAATAGGCCTATACTTAGAATAACTTTAAATTATACTTTTTGAAATACTTTTTGAAAACAATTAATAACATTATAAGGCCATCTTCATAATTATATTCAAGTTTATTTAAAGTGCATGAAATTGATAACACGATAAAACTGAGATTAAAATACCTAAAAATTCAAACCGGTACATGGAAAGTAAGATTGAGATATTGGTTATTTTACAGAATGCGTGTATAGGTATTTAGAGCAGTATCTCCGAGTTTTAATTAAGCCGTTACAAAGTTTGAAAGAAGATTCAAATCTTAATAGCTTCAATGTGAATGTGTTGCAAATGGCGATTTGGTTCGCTCCATGCCATGTCATGTCTATGATGAATATAAAACATAGTTGATATTTCAGAAAATACGAAAGTAGCACTGGACATGAAACAAATTTACCAAATCGGGGGCTGAAATTGAACCTGTGTCTCCCGCATGGAAGCCCACTTCCTATGAAACTATATAGCAGGAAAGGTGATAAATGTAATAGGAATGTGTTTCGATTTTAATTTATTTTCGTGGCTATGTAGAATTTATGGTAATTCGTACATGTAGTACACAAAAGCGATATAGACCTATTATTTCTATATAAAACATATATTTGTATGGACAACTGCAAAATGGCGGTCGATGGTCATGGCTTACCGACGAGAGTGTCATGCCTGAGTATTTAATGAAAATGAGCAGGAAGTATAAGTGTTCAAATGCAGGCTTGATCTTTCTCACTCAGTGTTCTTCTATAATAATAATGGGCACATTTTATTGACAACTTTTCTATATTCTTATGTTTAGTGCAATACTTTTATTATGGAAAGCAGGCTTTCCTATAACCCTTTTATTAGCCATGTGATGTGATACATTGGTTCTTTCAAGGAGTTGGTTCCATGCAGTTGTATTTTTTCATTGTAGGCCTATTTGTTTGTTTTGGGCAAACTGCAATGCCTAATCTGGCTTTATATGTATGCTTATCAATGTTGTTTATCAACGCGGGGAGAGATTAAAATAAAAATAAAATGAATGAAATTAAAATATTGCTCTTGTTGGAACAGTTTTATAGTGGGAATCTTAGAGCGGATATTATAGCTACACGGCTACAGTAAATACAGTTGCAATCCAAGTGGTATCGATTTATTTTGAGTATACAAAAGATATGTTAAACGCAAGTTGAAATGGCTGTATACAATCGATGATTTTCTACCCCGTAATTTCTGGGTGTCAGCACGTGTGTGCTGACCGGGTGTGCTGATTCGTATCAATTTGCCTATAGTATTGTAAAATCCTTACCACCACAGCAAGTATATTGTAAAATCCCTATCACCAGCAAATAGGCATACATGAAGTACAGTCATCACAATAAGTAACTGACCAGGTAATAAATGTGCTGATAACTCTAAAAGTATAACTCCTACATAAACATGTTAAATTATAAACATGTTGAGAAATTTCTCTTCTTGAATTTGAGATATTACACGCTAAGAATGGCTGATTATTAAGGAAGTTTACAATCCCATATGTACTGTCAAGTCTGATTTTCAATTTCACATTTTCATTTTCAACACGGGGGCTCAGACCGGCAAATTATTGATTACTGGTAGTGGTAGTGCCAATTCACCGGTCGATGGCCTGACTGTTGTATGAGTCGGCCGGTGGCATTGTTACGGTTGATCAATACGGCACACACGCTTACTGACGACATACTCTCCCCATGTTGAAAAGAAAGTGTTAAATTGAAAATCAGACTTTTTTCCTAACGTTCGGGATCGTAGCTTTCTCTTTAATCAACCATTCTTTAGCGTGTAGGGCCTAATATCTCAAATTCAAGAATAGAAATTTTTCAACAACTTTATAATTAAATGTATGTTTATGTAGGAGTTATACTTTTAGAGTTATCAGCATGTTTATTACCTGCTCAGTTACTTATTGTGATGACCTATTTGCGTTATAGTATTGTAAAATTCCTACCACCGGCAAGTATTGTAGTCCCTGCCACCAGTAAAATATGGAAAGGCCCACTGCCCCACATTGAACAAGCGCCCTAATAGTACTTCAAGCCGGGGAGTGTTTGCTTGAAAAATATATAATTTTTTTTGTTGTTGGAAATTTTAGTCCGTAGATGTATAATTTACCCATGATAGGCCTACTAACAAGTAGTCCGTATCCAAATTAAAGTTACAGCGTCCATATATTTCTATACTTTAATCTTTACCAAAAGGGGTTACCCCGGTACAAATCGTCATATTCCCACCATCCATTGTTGTCACTGATTTCTCTACCATCATGCATGCATCGGGAGTTTAATTAATTTGTTTGGTATGGTACGGGGGGGGGGGGGCACCTGCAACTTCACGTGCAAATGAGTACCGACCAAATAATCTTTTGGTTTATCAAAATACGGCACAATTGTAACAGATATATTTGAGTTTTACGGTCATCTTCAAGGTGGAAACTCCAAATTAAACACATAAAACACAGAACAGAGATGATCTTTTTCCGTCGACTATAATAATATAAAATAAGCCTAACCACCAACCCCAAATGTTAAGCCAAGCCGCACGCATTAATTTCAGGTACTTGCAATGGCCATACAGCACGGGGCGTAAACGGCTCTCACCACCGCCGCGCTACGGTCATGTTCAGCCAAGCACGCATAATAATTCCAGGTAGGCCGTAGGGCCAACTTGCAAGGGAAATAACCACGGGCACATCACCGCATAGAAGCAGGACACCCGTCGCGCAGTGGCGCCTCGGTGTTCAGCCAAACACAGGCACGCATATATATCCCGTGCCGAATTTGATGACCCAGTTGCGTTATAGTATTGTAAAATCCCTACCACCGGCAAGTATTGTAGTCCCTGCCACCAGTAAAAAATGGAAAGGCCCACGGCCCCACATTGAACAAGCGCCCTAATAATACTTCAAGCCGAGGAGTGTTTGCTTGAAAAATATATAATATATAATTTTTTTGGAAATTTGAGTCCGTAGATGTATAATTTACACATGATAGGCCTACAAACGTAAACAAGTATAGTCCGTATCCAAATTAAAGTTACAGCGTCCATATTTCTATACTTTAATCTTTACCAAAAGGGGTTACCCCGGTACAAACCGTCATATTCCCGGCCACCATCCATTTTTAGGTCGTCCGTAGGAGAGAGACCTTATGGCTGCATCCTTCGTGTGTGTAGTCTGTCTGTGTGTGTGTGGGGCTGTGTGTGTGTCAACAATTTGGTATACACTTTTTCAACAATTTGGTATACACTTTTTGTTACAATTTGGTATACACTTTTTGTTTTGTCCATTTCTTTTCCATACAATGTCCAATTGCAATCAAACTTCAGTCATAGATGCAACATGGGAACCTTCATATGTTAATGAGGTCAAAGGTCACATACCAAGGTCAAAGGTCATCCGAGGTCAAGATGTATATGTAAAAGTGGCTGCATATGTAAAATTGATTACATTTGTCCATTTCTTTTCCATACAATGACCAATTGTAACCAAACTTTGGTCATAGATACAACATGGAAACCTTCATATGTTAATGAGGTCAAAGGTCACATACCAAGGTCAAAGGTCATCTGAGGTCAAGATGTAAATGTAGAAATGGCTGCATATATAAAATTGATTACATTTTTCCATTTCTTTTCCATACAATGTCCAATTGCAATCAAACTTCGGTCATAGATGCAACATGGGAACCTTCATATGTTAATGAGGTCAAAGGTCACATACCAAGGTCAAAGGTCATCCGAGGTCAAGCTGCATATGTAAAATTGATTACATTTGTCCATTTCTTTTCCATACAATGACCAATTGTAACCTAACTTTGGTCATAGATACAACATGGAAACCTTCATATGTTAATGAGGTCAAATGTCACATACCAAGGTAGCAGGAGGCAACATTTTCGAGAGGCGGAATTCATTGGAGGCGAAGTGTCTAGCATTCTAGATATTCCTATCAACTATTCATTTATTGTCGCTTTCGTGTTTTACTACACTCCAGTCAAAGTTGTATACAAATTGCTAGTAATTTTCCACCACATGGTCAATATTATAATTGGTAAATTTCTATTATTAGCCTACCTTTGAATTGATTGTTTGCTGCGTCACGTTTTTTAAAACGAAAGCTGAACAAATGCATCACGCGATTGATTTGCTAGATACTAAAAATAGCGTCCCATGGGGAACAGAATTAATAAGATATACGAGGGTCATTCAATAAGTTCTACCCCCTCACTCATTACATCGCTGTTATGAATTAAAGCCTCATGACTACATTTGTCATGATTCTATCTCTGAACTACACATTATGCGCCGCTAAAAGGGGCACTAAGAGAACCATCATGGAGGGAGCCCTCAATTTTTTTCAGAAGTTGGGTTTTTCACATACGTAATGCATACGTGCTAACTACCACCCACAATTATAGAGCTGATTTGCAGTATTTCATGTGAAATTCATTGATTTGCTAGCATTTTGAGTTTATATGTGTGATCACATCGAAACTACCCATATTCATTTAAAAGGCCACAGATGGCTTCTCACTTATTTGTTTCATGTTTATTCAAAATAACCTTGAAGACCACCCATGGCTTATTACGTGATGCTTAGTCATGACCTCCTTGATTCAATGGGTGGTGACGTTTTAACCAAAATTCCAAAAAAGGTGCTAATATACCGTCGGAAATGCTGAGAAAATGTCTTTATTTTTCATATTTACTGATTTTGTTTGAAGAAATCTTACATGAGAGGGTTTATATGTATATCAATTATCTAAACAATGTGAAAATATTGAATTTTATTTTTTGTGAAATCTCTCAGTGACTCTTTAATGATACGTACCACGTGTATGATGACGACACCCAAATGTACGTTAGTTATGTGACTTCGACGATGCGCAGAGCAGACTAACGATGTGCATTGGTGAGGTGGGGAAATGGGTGTTGGCAAGCAAGCTCAAGCTGAACATGAGCTGAATGAAACTATTAAAACAGAGTGTATCCTCATTTCCTCAACTCGACAGGTAGATGTGTTGTCACGAGGTTAACTTGAAGATCGGTGATCTGTGATTGACCCTTCCCCCTCCATCAGGAATAGGATTTACATTTGACACCTTTCTTGAAATTTATCTGCAGGTCAGTTCCATATGTCGTACGGTTAATTTTCACCTGCGGAACATTCGTCGTATCCGTCGTTTTATTGATCACGATACTTGTGCACATGTGGTGAGATCTCGGCTGGATTATGGCAACTCTCTTTTGGGTGGCATTTCTCAGTAATGTTCAGCGCCTTCAAAAACTTCAGAATCGTGCTGCGCGTCTCGTCTTTTGCACAAGTGCTGCACCACTCTTATGAAAGCTTCATTGGTTGCCTGTCCAGCAGCGAATTGACTTCAAGATCTTGCTGTATGTGTAAGATGATGTCAATAATCTAGGGCCTACCTATTTATCTCAGATGTTGATGCCGTATGTCTGTCCAAGAGCTGGTTTAAGACCTTTCAACGACACTTTTCGCCTTGTTGTATCTTTCGACAAACATGCTTTCTCATATGAAGAGGTGTTTTGCAAAAGGGCCTACATCCACTTCTGCCTTTTGACTCATTTTGCATTATTGAATGGATGGCTATTCATTATGTGGAATGTGGCTTGTATTGGTTGGTGCTTTAATTGGCGTGCATGGATGCACTAATCCAAGTCATAGAAACAGTAATGAACACAGCCATACAATAATTTGATTAATTCCATGGACTTGTCAATACAAATTCACTAATGCAAAATGAGTAACATGTCGGGGTGGTCTGGTGGCCCTTTTGCAACAAAGCTCTTCATATATTGGTCTAAGGCTGTGGAATGAATTCCCACTCTCCATACGCATCGCATGCAGTGCTAAAGCTTTTAAAGCTGCTAAAAACTCATCTATTTCCGCAGGTGTAATTTTTTGGTCACTTTCGGATGTAATGCACCCTTTTTAACGCGTGTTATCGTAATACGTTTACATGACCAGAGAAAATTACATGGATGATTTCTGAATATAGGCAACCTTTAGAATAGTCAATCAGATTTCTTCGAGAGACTTGAAATCTGTCCATTTAGTCCTGTAGAATGAAGATCTCTATAGTTCTTATGAAAAGCAAATATGACTTTTGCAGCGGTTCTCTAGTGTAGGGTTAAACTAAATGGCTGTCATCGTCTGGTGCTGGCTAATTAGAGTAATTCAAATTTATCATCACTTTCTTAGCATAATATACTGAAAACAAATCCCTAAGATCTTCCCTTTAAGTTTGAACATCAGAGATGTGCCATGTCGGCAGAGTGTACGTCTTTACCAAACATGTTTTTAAAAGACCATCAGATAATTTCACCTGTGTAATGACCTATATAATTGTCTCAGGTTATACCATTAGTGACCGGCGATATACTGTTTTCCATCCTATGTAAAATCTTAAAAAACATAATATTGGAATATTTTCCATTATTCAAAAATGATTTGTCAGAATCTGTATCAATATTAATGGTAGGGCTTATACGTAGCGGTAATGGTTACTTTGACGTATACGGATGTATTAATTTGATTTCCGTCATGCAATGTTTAACTGAGATTCAATCGCCTTGCTTTCCACGTGACTATAAGTTTAACCAGGGAAGTGTCAAATAGACACTTCTCTGGTTTTAAATATACAACACAGATTTATCAGAAGTCTTTCCCTACTCACAAATTCTTATCTCACGAATTACTTAACCAATACTCGGCTTGTTTATGCTCTAAGGGACGCACCATTAGATCTTCAGGGGGCGGGGGGGGGGGGGGGGGGGGTAGGAAGTTTGGCTCGGGAGGAATATTTTATTTTTGGCCGACGGAAGGTTTTTTTTCTTTTTCTTGCTGCGCCGCCGAAGGCCGCGATTTTTTGTTTGTTAATGTATTCATTTATATTGAGTTGCGTGGGGTCGATTTATTTTTTACTCATCAGGGGGGGGGGGGGGGGACGACTTTTTTTTGCCTGCATAGAGGAGGAATTTTGTTCAACGAAAACTTCTACCCCCCTGAAAATATATTGGTGCGTCCCTAAATGCATTTTTCATGATGATTCCAAACATGGTGATGAAATATAATAATTTTAACGTTTGAAACCTTTGTGAATTTTTTAACTGTCGTCTGCAGACTGTTGAAGCATAATTTCACAGACTTTATTTTTCCAAAAACGTTTAAAAGTTCACGTGAATCAAATTATTTGTTTCACAATCATTCGTCAACTCTTACATCGGTAGTGATATTCTGGATGCTTTAATAGCCATAATACACACAACAAGATATGTCTATTTCGGGATCATTGTATTAACGATAAGGAATGCCAACTTTCTTTTTCTAAAGAACTGTAAATAGGTCAATGATACGCAACTTAGAACTTAGTACAAAACCCACATTTCCACTATTCATAATACAGTTCTACCTTTACGTACATGCCTTGGCTATCTATACAATCATATGGCCAAGGATTCAATACGCTGTTCTACTAAATCGACAGACCCTATTATTTTAAAATATGTTGAAAATATATCTAGTGTAGACAGCCAGAAAGACGAGATTCACATTTTTTGGTCATTTTGAGATATTGGTAGCAGAAAATCATTGTCGTCTAACATGTCAAAAGAGTATTAACAATATATGAGTTGCAAGCACGACTCAATGGAATGCAATAAAACCAATTCTTCCCAGAACGTCCTTTTTCATTTTAATTAAAAAGGAAAAGTCTTTCTGGTAGCCAACCCTCGAAGAAGAAAAATATATACACCATTTTCTTTTTTTTAGAGGGGCGGGAGTTGAATCATTTAGGAAATTTGCATATGTTAGATTTGTTTTAGAATCTAGGACAATGATGAAAATGCACAAAAATAAGGACCGACCGACTGACCCTATAATGCAAGATCTAAATTTAGATCCTCGGTTTACCCCAATCATGAAGCTAGCATACCTCATCTCTGATTGACCCAATCCAGTGTCCATCGAGTGAGCGGAGCGAGTGACAGGACCAACAACTCTAAATGGATAAATGTAAGGCTGGTCACTGGGGCTGGTGGTCAGGAGGATGTATTCTATAGTGACAGGACCAACAACTCTAAATGGATAAATGTAAGGCTGGTCACTGGGCTGGTGGTCAGGAGGATGTATTCTATAGTGACAGGACCAACAACTCTAAATGGATAAATGTAAGGCTGGTCACTGGGCTGGTGGTCAGGAGGATGTATTCTATAGTGACAGGACCAACAACTCTAAATGGATAAATGTAAGGCTGGTCACTGGGCTGGTGGTCAGGAGGATGTATTCTATAGTGACAGGACCAACAACTCTAAATGGATAAATGTAAGGCTGGTCACTGGGCTGGTGGTCAGGAGGATGTATTCTATAGTGACAGGACCAACAACTCTAAATGGATAAATGTAAGGCTGATCACTGGGCTCGTGGTCAGGAGGATGTATTCTATTATAGTGACAGGACCAACAACTCTAAATGGATAAATGTAAGGCTGATCACTGGGCTGGTGGTCAGGAGGACGTATTCTATAGTGACAGGACCAACAGGCTGGTTGTTGAATGTTGAAACATTCATGTACGGAACAAATGCGCTCGAAGTGGGATTTTTAAAACATATTTTAAATAGCATTTTTATTTATTTTTATTTATTTATTCACAGTATAAAAAAATAGCCAGCAGGCAGCATAAGCTGTGACCCCCCTATAATGGTATTTATTTCATGACCCCCTATTTTCCGTGTAAAAAAACCGCATGACTCTCAGGATATTTGGGACCTCCCCTACCGAACAAATTGCAGCCCCCTAATTTTGACATTTTCTAACATACCTAATTACTAAAAAACAATAATCCGTTCTTTGGTAACAGGATGTAAAATTGAAACACATTCAAATTCTAACTTAAACAACGTCCGAACAAAGAACAAGATTGTGCACCTATGCTCAAATCCAAATGATTTATCCTCTGTATTATATTCTTTTCTACCAGCATGAACAGTGACGGCGGCAGTAACAATATTTAGGGTGAGACCCATTAAACTGTTGAAACCTGATAAAATGTACACAAGAAAGTTCAATTCAAATAGAAATAGAAAATAGAAAAACGATCCTGAAGCTATCTTGTTAAGCTTGAATAATGAAACATTGACACTAATTCTCGCGAAGCGTTCAAAATTGGGCTTTTATACTGGAAGTATTTTAGGGTGGTCGTCCCCCAAGGTAAATTGTTATTATGGGGACGTGACGCCGTACGCCCCCCCCCCCCCCCCCACCGTTTTTTTTAAAGCTCAAATGTGGTGATCAAAATTTGGCACCTTTGACAGTACACTTCTGCAACCACTGATCATGCTGATGACCATGTCTCTCACTTGATAGTCCGTCTGGGTGCGATTGTGCTCATAGGTTATCACATCACCCACTAAAATACTAGTTTCAAAAGACACATTACGCACAATGAGGCAAATCATCAGGTGTAAATGCAGCAAAACACTGTCATTAAAACGTCACATCATGAACCGGTTATACAGGGTGTCCCTAAAAAAAGGTGCTAATGTTTGCGCAACTTGTTTACCAGAAAGATCTTATGTTTGGTGTAATAATTATGTTTAAACACATGGAAAGATGAAAGACTTAACATTCAGATACCGTTTATTTCGTCTGATTTGGTTTTGTCAATCATGCAATGTTACCCAGTTTATCAAAGCTACCAACAACAATCGACGTGGTGTCACTTTACAGAACGAATGATCATGTATGAGCGTCAAAACTATACTAACAGCCGGTCTGTCCATGAACATCAATCTGTCTTGAAACATCGGGGTAGGCATTTGGCCAGAATTATTTTATAAAAGAGACTGAAAAACAAAAATGGATCAGTTGGGGTCATTGCCAGATAAAACTCTTTTATATTAAATAATTATTGCACGTTTTTGTGAAATAATATTCATGAACACGATATCATATCCAAAGAACAGGAGAATCAATGATCACAAATGTTCTTGTTGTTATCTTGTATTCTTTTTAATGGTACGCGAGTGTTTGGGAAATGAATGGCAAACTCTTTGATGACTTCAGTTGGGATTTTCGTTTCATGATAATGTTAATACCGTGATATTTAATGACCCTGTGTGATCATTTCATCACCCCAGGTGATCGTTTAATGACCGCAAGTGGAACGGTAATGATAATAATAATAATAATAATAATAATAATAATAATAATAATAATAATAATAATAATAATAATAATAATAATAATAATAATAATAATAATAATAATAATGATAACTGGGATTTATAGAGCGCCTAATAGCAGAGGCCTCAAAGCGCTGTACAATTTATAAACCAAGAAACAAGTTAATATTATACATCACATAAGCTACAAAACATTTAAAAACAAGAAAAACTTGCATATTTTACACATGATAAAACATAAAACATACACAAGGGGAAAAATGGCCGGTAAAATTCAGCACACAAATATTTACAAAATTGGAAGACAACACATTATAATAAAACACTATACGAGTATTTTTAAAGATGAGTCTTGAGACGAGACGTGAATTGAGTTGTCGTAGTTGAACTGCGGATGGCACGAGGGAGCTGATTCCAGAGCTTTGGTGCTGACATCGAGAAACTTCTTCCATAAGTGACAGATTTCGTGGAAAAGGGGTTGCAATAAGTGTTGAGACGCTGATCACTTGTTAGTTAAAAAATTTCAAAAAATATTAGATTACAACCTAAGTTAGTGTCTTTTCATCATCATCTAGCGATTTGGCCATTTCGTACTCAATTTTTTTTAATCAACTTTGTCCAAAACAATTGGGTCAAAAATGTATGCTAAATTAGCATTTATGCTAAATTAAGATTCCCTGATCCATTTCCTTTCCAAAAATGTATACTTTTGTGTGCATTTGAGTCATAGTTCAATAATTACAGCACTCACAAAAATATCAAAACAAAACTTCCTTAAGGCCATTTTGCCCGCAATCTTTGATTTAAAATATGTTGAAAAGGCAAACGTGCTGGATATGAGTTTCTAGTAGTCTAATATACACCATGTATACCATCATTATATAGGTTGGCTGATATAATGTCCTTTTATGAAATGTGGTCATTTTGGCGGCCATTTTGGATGCCATCTTAAATAACCCTTTAGAACACCAAAATTAATGTTGGTAACACCCTGAATATGTTTTAGGACCATGAAAGTAAGTTCAAAAAGGTTAATTTGGGGACTTGTGCATGGAAGACTCCGTCTAGATACGCCTCTAATTCACGATTTGTTATTTTAATAACAAATAGTGAATTAGAGGCATATCTATGTTAAATATCCCTTGAATGCCCCTTTAATGTTAAATTTTACCCTATTTGTCATTATACAAATATCTATAAATGTCATAGACCATGTCATGTCATGTCAAACTAGTTTGTTGATTTATTCAAGCATCATGTATTAGATTAATTAACTAGTGAATATAAGTGGCAAATAAAACTGAGAAAAGTTCTCTTTTGTACTCCCTTGTGCCTTTATTTTCTTTTATTTCAGCAGCTTTATAGGTACGAATAATTCCTTAAATATACATTAAATGACGTCGAACTGATCATTGGTGGATAGTGCATTGTTTAAAGATATAATTTACAAAAAAAAAACGCAAACAAAATTTTTCTATTTTCTATGTTTGTCAACCATCTCATTGGGAACCTTACTATTTGAACACTTTATTTGTTATCACCCCCTTCAGGTAACAGTGTTACAAAAACGTCGCAGGAGGACGAGGGTTTATTTATATGAGTTCAACTTATTACTTTTAATTATACACAGAGAATGTTAATTCATCAAAATTGTGGTCTTATTTAACAAATTAAACACTTGTCATAAGAAATGGCAGGTATGTGATACAAGAAATATTCTCTAATGGTGCACATTTGTTTGTAATGCTAAGAGAACAATTTAGAGTGTTTCCATTTAATTTTCATCCTAACAAACATTTCCTTTTTGAAACTTTTGATGACAAATTAATGAATGACAATTGAAATGACAAATGAAATGACTAATTATCAATTAAATGACAAATTAAGATCAGTCATTAATTGCCAGTTAATTTGTCTTTCATATATAATGTCTAGTTATTGAATAAACATTATTCTTTTAATTTGTCATTGAAAGTCATATATTTGTGAGTCGTGAAAATATTTGCTATGTTGAAATGTATTAAAAAATACTTCTAATTGGTCATTTATCATTAAAAATAATTGTTTAGCATTACAAAATATTTCTTTACTAACGAACCTCCCATGACAAATATTTAATTGGGAAATCTGTAAAATTTTGGAACCGTCGTCTACAGACGACTGCCGCGTGGAAAATGTGCAATTATCGACGGGGTCTCGAAAAGTTCAATCTCGTGACAAAGCACACACACTGGATGAAGTGGAGCATGAATTTTGAAAGAGGCATATATTTGATTTCTATCCATTCGTATTTTAACACTTGATTGAATACATGCCATGGTTAATAGATAGGTATTTAGTTTTGAAAAAAATTGACAAGAAATGCGTGGTTTCACAGACAATTTATTCCAGCCTACTTTTCGATCGCGTGAGACGGTGTTACTATCAATTTAAGTCTACAAATTATTATTTTCATACTACCATTATCACTCAGTTATGGCCCGTTGCATTATTTGTAATGATTGTTAATCAATCAATCGTTTTGTATATTAAAAGGTAATTTTATGAGACATGATTAAGGTATGATAATTTAAAATGAAACATCAATAATTCTAATTTTTATTTTAATGTCAAGTAAAAGAAGGTATATAATACGGCATAGCTACACTACCAGCCAAATGTGTTGACCCTGTTTCTCTGTGCTGCGCCTGGAGGCTGTTCACATCGTAATTAAGCTCTCTGTATAAAACTATAAGTCTTAAGACTTATTATTATTATTATTATTATTATTATTATTATTAGTAGTAGTAGTAGTATACTGTTCTTTGTTTTTTGGCGGGGCGCAGTATCATTTTCGAATAGCTCGAAAACTAATTGACCCATTTATACCAGAATCGGCACACGGGTTTGTTTTATCAACATGCGTCACGACTCCACTTTCCGGATAAAGAAAACGCGATGATTCTTTTAATTATGGAAATAGCTTTCTTAGCTTATCTCAGCTTTGAGATAATATCTGAATATCATTTCCCCATTGAAAACAATGGAAAAGGTACTCCCGATAGGATATTTCAAGGTTGATGATTACCGGGCACACAGGTTGAGGTTGAGGCATTTAGATTGATACCTCCCCATAAATGTAGAATTACAGTTTATTTCCAAGTATATTTGTCTTCAGACTAATTGAGATTGCAGCAATTTCTTCTAATATCAACGATATAAGAAATAGATCGAGAATAACATGCGAATTATTTTGGGTGCTTTTATTTCCAAACAAAGCACAAAACGCAACAAATAATATAAAATATAAAAACTCGATTTGGCGGGGTGCTTGATTTCAAAACACAACACAAAACACAACAAATAATAGAAAACTTAAGAAATAAAAACTATTTTTTGTTAGCATATGTGAAAGATCACTAACCCAACTGCAATTGTGGGGAACAATATAATATGTACAAGGAAACACCAAAAGGGAAAGGAAAATATGAAGAAGAAAAAGATAATACACGACGTTTCGGCAAGATATACTGGCCTTTATCAAGAAAAATAGCTTTTTACAGAATAAAAGGGCAAGATTTACTCTGTTAAGAGTTAGAAACAAACTGCAATGGTGATAGGACAAATACAAAAGAACTACAAATAGTAAAAGGTGGGAGAGATTAAAAAGCTGAAGTACCAATGTAGTGGTAATAATACAATGAATTGGACATTGACTAATCCCTGTGTAAAGCTTGATAAGCTATCAAACAAAGGGATAAGTAGAGGAGTGGGATAATGGCCAATAACACAATACAGTGGATGATGTAATATTGTAATATAAAAAGCTAGAGAACACAGGCAGACAGGGATAAGTGGGTTGGAGGACCCTAAATGGCCTAAAAGCAGGTCAAGACAGCAGGCCGAACAAGAAAACAAGAAAAGTCTATAACAGGGAGGGGAGGGGTGGTTGAAAACCCCGAGAAAATATAACCTAACAAAAAAGGGGACCACTGGCTACCAACCAAACACTCCCGAGACCGAGCCCAATCTAGGTGGGACATCCACACAGACCGATCAATCTGTTGTTTTGATCGCCCTGCCCCCAGACAAGGAAACGGTGTGAGTGGTAAGTATAGGTGGTCCAAATTTAGATAATATAATAATAAATGTGTATAAATTAGTAGTGGGTGGAGGATCAGCCTGCTGTCTCAAACTGGAGAGGGATACAAAGATGGGAGGGAGACATAAAGCCAGAAAACCGAGGATAAGTGAAGACAGGGAACTATCTGACTAATTTGACATTCAGACCATGAGGTGCATTAGTTTGTAAAGTCTGAATCCAGTGGTGTTCCAGAGTCTGCCTCATGTTTGTATCAAATCTGGGAGACCTGTCAATGACAATGAATTTGATGTTATCTTCTGTATGGCTAGGAAGGTTGAAATGGTTGCCTACTGGTTTGTCTCTCTTGAGTCTGGTGTCAGCACAGTGTTCTAGTAATCTGGTTTTAGCTTCACGCCCAGTTTCTCCAACATATTGCATGTCGCAGCGATTACAGGTGATAAGGTAAACAACATTATAAGAGTCACAACTTAAGGGGAACTTAATGTTGTGAATGCTGCCGTTGGTTGAACTTTGGAACGTGTTACTTCTGATAGTGTGGGTGAAAGTACCATTCTTGTGGAGTTTGTGTAAACAAGCAGAACATTTACCACAGGGATGAAATCCTTTGCTGGGGGGACCAGTGATGGGTGGGATGGTAGATCTCACCAGGATATCCTTAATGTTTTTTGGCCTGCGAAAAGAAGCAATTGGTGTTTCTGGGATTGCTGACTTGCAGCGAGCTGAAGAGTGAAGGATAGGTGTGAATGTGTGTAGAATTTTTCCAACACTGGGGAGGTCAGGGTGAAATGTGACAACCAAAGGCGTCCTCTTTGAGCCTGTATTTTTGTTGGTTGTGGGTTGCAGTGCCTCAGTTCTGGAAACACAGATAGCTCTTTCAATTTCTTTATTGATGACTGAGGTGGGGTATCCACGTTGAACAAGGTTGGCCTTCAGCTCAGATGTCCTCTGTTGTAGTGTTTCATCAGAAGAGCAAATGCGACGGAGACGGAAGGCAAGGCTGTAAGGTAGGCTCCTCTTAGTGTGGATGGGATGGCAAGATTTCCAATGAAGATACTGATGAGTGTCAGTAGGTTTGGTATATAAATCGGTATGTAGAAGTCCTCCTTCTAGAGAAACAGTGATCCAACTTAAAGCAGACTCAAATGCTTTTGCTCGCCGTTTAAGACTCAAAGAATTTTACTATAAACCCGACACTACTACTAATCAGCCTGATGAGAATTCCTGTGCCTCACAACATCCACTGCTACGTAAAAAGGGTACATGGACTCCATTCCCAGGCAGAGAGAAATTCTTGAATGCCTACATCACATCAGTTGAATCTAGTCTTATGCAACAAGTACATTCCAAAAAATGCTTCAGCAATATCTCCAGGGATGAACGACAGGCCCTTAAGAACCTCCAGAACAACACCGACATCATCATCAAAGAGGCAGATAAGGGCTCTGCAGTGGTTATAATGGACAGAGAAGACTATCTAGAAGAATGCAATCGTCAACTATCCAACCTTGTTTATTACAAATCCCTGACTAAGGACCCTACTGCCACCTATGCCAAAAGGGTGAAAGAGGCTATTAATGAGGCACATCGTGAAGGCACCATAGAAGACTCACTCAAGGATTCCCTTGTCACCAAGCAACCTCAACCTGGGCGGTTTTACATATTACCAAAAATACACAAACCATACCAAGGTATTCCACCTGGACGCCCCATCATCAGTGGGTCTGGCACTGCAACAGAAAAAATATCACTCTATGTTGATCTGCAATTGAAAGACCATGTGACTATGGCTGATTGTTTGAATTTAAAAACCCGCAAGACACTGTGTTCAGCATTGATTATGTGTTATTTTGATTATGCATGCTCTTCCTGGTATTCAGCTATTTCCCAAAATTTCAAAAATCGTTTTCAAACCATGCAAAACAAAATTGTCCGTTTTATTTTGGGTGTGGGACCGCGTACCCATATTGGTCAAAAAGAGTTGGACATGGTAGGGATGTTATCAAGCCGGGATAGGGTTGTGCAACTTAAACTTAACCATGTTTTTAAGATTTTTCATGATTTGTCTCTTGATTATATGAAATTGTATTTTACTAGAGTGTCATCTTTGCATAAATATAGTACCAGGGGTAGCCCGTTCAACTTTGTTGTTCCTTCTTCTAAGGGTCAAGCTAGATTTACTTTTTATAATACTGCTATTCATCACTGGAACTCATTGCCGAGCGAGATCAAGAACACCAATCATTTTAGTTTATTCAAACAATTAGTTAAAAGACACTTGGCGAGTTATGATTCAATTGATTTATGAGCTGGTCTCCCACCTTGTGCTCGTGCCCTGTTTTTTATTTGTTTTGTCCTTGTTTTCGTTTGGCGTTTGTGCTTCTTTCGTGATTTTCATTTGTTTTGTTGTTTTTTCTTCTGCCTTTCTATGCTTGTTAAAGGACCCCAATGGAAATAAGCTTTGTGCTCAAAGCTTTTTGGGCTATCCTTGGTACTTTTGCTCATATTTTATTATGTCTATATGTTTTTAAAATAGGTTTGTGCAATCTTTTACATGTTTGTATGCTTAAATGTTTCTCTATATGATGTTTTGAGTAACTTATAAAATCAAATCAAATCAAATCAAATACAGTAAGCGAGCATAAAAAAATCTCATTTACAAAAAATGTGTGTTTATTTTTTAAGTTATGATCCTTTAATCTTACATTATTAATCAAGTTAACTATGATCTTATATTAAGTGCCAGATTTTATTTTGAGATAATCAACTTTCAAATATTTGGGACTCATTACAATACACTGTAGCCACCCAACTTATAACTCCTAATTGTAATCAAATTAAGAGTGTTTAAGGTCACTGAGTAAGTAACAGTACTATGTTTATATCAGCTGTCAAGAAGGAATTAAAAAAAAAAAAAAATTAAAAATTAAGAGTGTTTATGAAATAGCTCTTTATGGTTGTGAAAATCGCGGTTATAGGGATTATTTTTGTACCAAAATATAAGAATTTGCCCAAAAATTGAGTTACGGCCTTCTGGCGCTCAACCCTCGATATGTTCTTTCTACACAGGTAGTGTGAATTTCAAATAGGTTAACCTGCATGGGTGACTCCATTCATGCTTCCTGTTTGGAAGATTACGGTCATTTCTTCCAGGAGGGGGCGGGGATTTCAAATGGAATATAGCCCAACATTGGAGACAAGGAGACAAGAGATTAGAACTGAATATTGTTGAATGAATATACACCTAACCCAAAAAAGTTCCCGACCATCAGGTGCTATCATGCTATTTAAATGTATAGCTTATAATCAAAAATCTGAAATGTACATACAGTAAACGAGCAAGTATGTCCGCATAATATTGACACCTCATACATGTACATGCAAGATGTGTGGCTATTTTTGAAGTTATGATTGTTTATCAACCCAATAGGGCTATTTCATTTGAAATCCATACACCCCGATAGACACAACTTTAATGTTCTTTCACACAGGGCGTGTGAATTTCAAATAGAGTTACCTGCATGGGTGACTCCATTTGAAATACATGCTCCTTGTTTGGAAGATACACATAACCCAAAAAGGTTCCCGACCATCAGGTCCTATCATGTTATTAAATTGTATATAATCAAAAATCTGAAATGTACTTACAGTAAACGAGCAAGTATGTCCGCATAATATTGACACCTCATACATACAAGATGTGTGGCTATTTTTGATGTTATGATTGTTAATCAACCCAGAAAGGGTTATTTCATTTGAAATCCTACACCCCGATAGACACAACTTTATACACCTAACCCAAAAGGTTCCTGACCATCAGGTTCTATCATGCTATTTAAATGTATAGCTTATAATCAAAAATCTGAAATGTACATACAGTAAACAAGCAAGTTTGTCCGCATAATATTGACACCACATATATGCAAGATGTGTGGCTATTTTTGAAGTTATGATTGTTTACTCAACCCAGAAAGGGCTATTTCATTTGAAATCCATACACCCCGATAGACACAACTTTAATGTTCTTTCACACAGGGCGTGTGAATTTCAAATAGAGTTACCTGCATGGGTGACTCCATTTGAAATACATGCTCCTTGTTTGGAAGATTACGGTCATTTCTCATATATTTTTGAAGGAATACACACCGAATATACACCTAACCCAAAAAGGTTCCCGACCATCAGGTCCTATCATGTTATTAAATTGTATATAATCAAAAATCTGAAATGTACTTACAGTAAACGAGCAAGTATGTCCGCATAATATTGACACCTCATACATACAAGATGTGTGGCTATTTTTGATGTTATGATTGTTAATCAACCCAGAAAGGGTTATTTCATTTGAAATCCTACACCCCGATAGACACAACTTTATACACCTAACCCAAAAGGTTCCTGACCATCAGGTTCTATCATGCTATTTAAATGTATAGCTTATAATCAAAAATCTGAAATGTACTTACAGTAAACGAGCAAGTATGTCCGCATAATATTGACACCTCATACATACAAGATGTGTGGCTATTTTTGATGTTATGATTGTTTCATTTGAAATCCATACACCCCGATGGAAGACATGACTGTATGTTTTTTCTACACAGGGAGTGTGAATTTCAAATAGGGTAACCTGCATGGGTGACTCCATTTGAAATACATGCTCCTTGTTTGGATGATAACGGTCATGTATTCCAGGGGGGGGGGGGGGGTAAAGGATGTATTAACATTATTGTTGTTATTAATAAAATGTTATACTTTTATTAATTATTGTATGAGAGTATTTATCAATATAATATTCTAATATAATGCCTATAGTGTAATAGTGCAGTGTTAGTGTGAATATCTACACATTGTCGTTGATTGTTTACCATCTACTGGGTATTTGGCATGAATATTTTGACACCCTCATTATAATCTGTTACCACAAGTTTACCATCATCTGTAAATGCAACGCGTGCTACGCTTCGCAACTCAGTAGTGACACATCCTATGTACTTGCCTGTGCTGAGTGAGAAGCGATAGACTCCACATGAAGAACAATCGGCGTTACAGATGTATACCTCCTCCTCCTCACCTTCCCCAATGGTGCATACACCATATGGCAACCAGTCTGATGTGACATCTCTTGGTGGGCATAGTGTGTGGATGGTTTGACCTTTGGCATCTATGACACGACTGTCAGGACAGCCGTCACTGATAATAATTCTGTCATCATGTGAAGACGCTGAAATGTGCAAGGGATAGTTAGGGGTATTCACACGTGATATGAGTGAGCCATCGGAATAGTTGTAAACACTCAGATATTCACTGATATCTCCTACCAGGATATGATTCTGTGAATTAATGGATATGCCTAGAGTCTCTGCACCTGTTGTAATCGGGATTTGTCTGACATAGTTACCTTTGTTATCATAGATAGTAAGGGATTGTGTACGGTCAGATAGGACGTAATTCCCATCACGCGCTACTGCAACATCAAATGGTTCTGACTCGCATTGTCTAGAGTTTGAGTGATGGCTCTTCTTGGTGGTATCAATAGACAGCTTCAACTCTCCATCATCAATACCATAGACATTTATTCTCTTTGCATTGATGTCTGCTACAGCAACATTACCATCTTTGCTAATTGCAACTCCAATAGCACCCGACAGCTTTCCAAATCTCTTTACCATCTTCCATGGGGCATCCCAATGTTTCTTATTCAACTTGACACGCGATTTACATTGAGACCCATGCTCTACTACACCAACTTCAATGTTACCTAAAGATGCCATGTAGGAACTGTTAGCTACAAATGCAATAGCTCCTAGGTTTGCTATGGATGGTGTATTGACTTGTTTGAGTTGTTTCAGTGTACTCGTAAGTGGGAGGTAGGTGGATGCTATGTCGCAATCAGACCCTTCTTTTGACAACTGTCTTCCCGTCTCCAAAGCAGTTGTCAGCCGAGACTTGAGCATTTGTAGATCATCTGTGTGCCCTGGGAGAATTTTATTTCTTGACGACTTTTCCATTTCAATTTTTCTCTGGAGGTTTTCTGCTTGCTGCTCCAAATTACTGAGAAATGTTTTCTTGATCTTTTCTGTGGCCTCATCAATCGATTCACTAGCTTTTTTACACACGATATCTAATTCTTCATGCATGGTATGAGTACTCTTCAAAGCGCCGTCAACATCTTGTTGTACAGTGATACAGGCAGCAACCAATGCATTTATCTCCTCCCTCTGTCCCGATGATACATCTGTCAATTTTATCAACTTGTGACTACCTGTTGGATGCTCAACTACAGTACAGTCCCTACATATCGGCACCGAACAAGTGGCACAGTAAAACCACAACACTTGACCGGGATGATCTTGGCAGTGGTCTTCTTTGATTTTCTTTGGAAGGTCAACCTTACCGGATCTGATATCTACCAGTGTAAACACGCTGTGAGACTTTGTCAAACGGAATGATTTGTGACCCTGTATTGAAGAAGAAAAATACCAGATAAGTTTGCTTTGTTTGGCACAAATTTGCATTTTTTAAACGCTAATAGTATTATCTGCCTGATGATGTAACCCCGGGGAGGGGAAGTGGATTTGAGAGAGGCGAGGCAGTCCCATCCCATATGTTGGGGTAGATATATATAACGGTAAGGCCCCTCTTCAGCCTCGCTCTCATCAGTGAACCCATTATGATGATGTAACCCGGGGGAACAAGAGGTTGATTTGAGAGAGGGGAGGCAGTCCCATCCCATATGTTGGGGTAAACATGTATTAAGGCTAAGGCCCTGTAAGGCTTACTCTATCCAGAGAGCGAGGCTGAAAAGGGCCTTAGCTGTATATGCCTACCCCATTGTAAAAAAATGATCAACAAAAATATGGGATCATTTGGGTGAGAGTGGTAACATCATTTTCAAAAAATAATTAGCTCGGCTGAAATGGGCCTTTACTTTATATATGCCTACCAACACATATGGGATGGCACTGCATCCACCTCCCCCTCCCCCGGGTTACATGAGAGCTAGCCTGAAAAGGAGCCTTAGTTTTATATATGCCTACCCCGACATATGAGATGGGACTTCCTCCCCTCTCTCAAATCCACCTCCCCTTCCCCCGGGTTACAACAACCCGGGGGAGGTGGAGGGGGATTGGATGGAACAGTCCCATCACATACATGTATGTTGGGGTACGGTAGGCATAAAGCTAAGGCCCCTTTTCAGCCTGGCCCATTATTTTTTGAAATGATTACCACTCTCACCCAAATGAACCAATATTTGTGTCGATAATTTGTAGCGTCTTACCCAAAGACCCCTTTTCTGAAACTCAAAGACCCATTATTTTCGGCAATTTATCTATGTGTTGGAGATTTCTTCATTTTAGGGGCACGGCCACTTTGGCCTTAATAATAACCCATTTCAAAGGGCACCGATGCCATGTTCTGGGGCACCAAGGCCAAACCAAGATTTGAGTCAAAGGCACCAAGGCCATTTTATGTTTACGTTGTTTATACCATAATTTTACATGTTAAACTCACTAGGAGTTTTAATATATAAATACTTTACAGCACGAGACGTGACAGTCTTTTAAGTATGTCAATCTACATATTTTAATACCATAAATACAGATCTGGGAAACCAGCGTGACCTAAGGATGAGCCTTTCTCCTCCCTAACCATCTGAACCTGGAGGGAACTGTGAACCCCATTAACAGTCAATCAGCTCTTGAAAACCATGTGCTGAAGCTAAGGGAACTTTGCCATCTAGAAAACAACACAGACCAAAGGTTGATGACCTCTAGGCAGAGGTGGGTGTGCACGCACAGGAGATGTTAGACTCTCAATCCAATTGAAAAAATAGATAAAAAAGGAAAAATATTTTTTAAAGTTATCTTTGATAGTTATTTCTTTAAAGTTATTCATTTATTTAAAGTTATTTATTTATTTATTTATTTAAATTTATTTATTTAAATGTAATAAATATAAGAGGACCTGACGTTTCGATTCTAACAGAATCTAGAATCGAAACGTCAGGTCCTCTTATATTTATTAAATTTACTTACACAGGCTATTTTTGTGGATAAGCAGTTTGCATTCAGCTTTTACATTATATTTATTTATTTAAAGTTAGTTCCATCAAACTTGGGAAACCAAGTCTAGTCGTCTCGTTTGGTACCGTTTGAGACGTGGGGCCTCAGGCGGTGCTGCTATTCATATAGGGAATTTTACAAAACGCCAAATATTTACGCGAAAAATAATTCGTATTTTCAATGCAGATTTCATCTTAATTTGCAACTTTTGGATGTGTCAAACCCTCACACAGTAAAACATGTTAGTTTTATTTGGAATAATAATATGATCAAAGTTAAGTATATCGGAACCCCCGACCGGGAGCCAAAAGGGCACACGATCACTGTTAAAAATAGGGCACGGCCATTATGGCCGTGATTTTTTTACTTAGCCGAGGGCATCGCGGCCAGATGCGAGGCACGGCGGCAATGGCCGTCGTGTAATTTGAGCCCTGGATGTTGGTTCTCTCTTACCAAATGCCCCCAAGTACCAGCCTTATACCCACATCCATTTCATACTTGATAGCCTTCCATGGGAACATTCATTAGCTACACATATTTCATGCATGTACCATACATGTATAATGGGGGTACACCACTAAATAATTCCTCCTCTGAAATACACAGCTGGGCCGTTTGTCGAGAGCGAAACATTGTCAACTTTTACTTAACGTGAATGTCTACGGTAAGGGTTGAATTACATTTTCAACTTTTATGTGACCAATCTAGATAAACCTAACATAAATATGTTGTTTCTGACCAAGTTTCTGTTTGGTATAATTCAGACCGTTTTTGTTCAATCGATCAGATACTTGTTTAACTCCTCTTGGGACAACCATCTTTTCGCTAGATACAATTTTTCAAAATGCGGAAGGACTTTGTGTTGTACTGCCAACTGGGAATCAGGTGAATACTAGAGTTGCTCTAATTATGAAGTCCTAATCATTATACAACTTATAAATATCCTCCCAAGAGCTAAGGATTTCCCAAAGCACAATGAGGAACAAAAATCCTACCTCAGCCGCGGATTAACCTGGCAAAAACATCTTCATTTTATGCTTACCTTAAAACAACTCTCACATAAGAACTCATCACATTCTATACATCTCGCCACAGCCTCATTCCTATCGGATACATCACAAGAAGTGCAAATAATCTTCACATCTTTCCCCATCAATTGTCGACTCACAGCCTTCTTGTCTTTCAGTTTGGTGACAAAGAAGTTGTTTCTCAGACCATCTACTCCATCTGGTGGAAGAGGCGTTGTCTCACGACAAAGAGGACACACGATGTGTCCATCTGACCTTGTCTTGCTCCATTCACGGATACACCCCAGACAGTAGGTGTGGAAACATGGTAGACTTTTAGGATGTTGTATTTCAGTGTGGCATATGCCACAGGTGATAAGATCATCATCTGTAAATTGTTCTGATTCTGCAGAGTTTGACGCGGCCATCTTTGAATAGGAATATGTATCAGTGCTGTTTGTATGTTGCCGATCTGGAATATTAAGAACAAGAAGGAGACAAGTGCTTTGTGTTATAAGTAGCTTGCCTGGAATATTAAGAACAAGAGCAGACAATAAACAATAAGTGTATGTTTTAAGTTGATACCAACAGAAGACAACGTGGTATCTGGTATGGAAAGTTCATTATACTGATCTAGTGTACGTTTCGGATACGTCTGTATCCTTTTTGTCAACACTTTTGGTAGTGGCGATCTTGACGACTCATGACGCTTTTTGCAGTCTTGAAGTTGCCAGTTGATTTATCATCTGGGGATTTTTTGTCAGATGATAAAAGATCGTCGAAAACGTGGGTGAGGTGGTATTGCCCCTCGTTTCGGTTCATCGTTGAGGTCCCAACTCCAAGAGTGCAAAAAGAATCATGAGTCGTCAAGATGGCCACTACCAAAAGTGTTGACAAAGGATACAGACGTATCCGTAACGTACACATGAGTACCTTTACACTGGATCAGTATAATGAACTTTCCATACCAGATTCTAAATCCTTATGAACCTATTTGGTAAGAAGGCAATGTGTTTAGACCAGCAGAATGTATTTATATTGATCTGTTCTACAATAAATGCCCCTGACTCGTTGGGGAAAACACATTAAGTTAGAGAAGGATTGGGTGAATGGTCCGCTTTACTTATAATAAAGGATTTTAAATCGTACAGACAAAACATAATTTATGTCTAGCCTAAATATTTAAATATCTCGATGTGCATTAGTATGACAAAGACCCGTATGTTTATAGGTCTAATTTACAAACAATATTATCAAATAAGTTCCAACAAAATGAATTCAACTAAAAACCCTGATAAATGGTGAGAATATTAATCTGAATCTTATAGATGATTTGCGTGATGTGGATATGCTAAAAAACAAAACCATAAAGATAAATTGGAACGACAAAATGAGATTAAAATTGGGCAACATAGCCACTATAATCAATTTGGAAGTATATTATTACCCTTATACTTCATGAACAGTGATAAACCCATGATTTACTCTCTTTAGGCTCTCCGTGTCAACAATTTGGTACACACTTTTTGTTTGTCCATTTCTTTTCCATACAATGACCAATTGTAACCATTATTATGCAGTTTGAATCTTCCGTCCTATACTTGCAATGCATTGGTAAAGACCTATTATTCTGCAACTTGTGTCACTGAAGTGAACTTGGAGACCAATTTCACTCACACTTGGTCAGTGAACTTGGTCAGTTTGGTTACCTGCATGAGTACAATGCAGTCACAAAATGCAGTTAGACTATTTTTTTGTTTTTTGTTGTTGAAATATTTTGATAATTTTTTTAGGAATATTTTTGGGGGATTTTTAAAAAATTAAAATAAAAAAAGAGAAATTTTTGGAATTTAAACAACACAAAAATTGGAATTTTTAAATAAAAAAAATTTAGGATTTTTTTTTTTTAGGTGTTTTTTTTTAAAAAATTGTAATTTTTTGAGAATTTTTTTGGGATTTTTAAAAAAAAAATTAAAAAATTTAGGATTTTTTTTTTTTAGGAAAAAAAACATTAGGATTTTTTTTTTTTTCAGGATTTTTTTTATTTTTAGGAAACAAAATTAATTGTCTGTTCTTTGGAACAAAAAAATGTTATTGATATTTTTACAATATTATGGGTGATTTTTTTTAATTTTTGTTGATTTTTTTGTTGTTGTCAAGTCAGATTCTCACTGCATAATAATGATAAAATCGGACGGATTTTTTCGCATGATACACAAATATATTGGTCTCGCTATGAGTTTTAAAAATATTGTGCTCGACTGCGTCTCGCACAATATTTTTTAAAACTCATAGCTCGACCAATATCTTTGTGTATCACGCTCAATCCATCCGATTTTATATCAAACTTGGGTCAAAGCTGCAAAATGGACACCTTCGTATGTTAATGAGGTCAAAGGTCACATACAAAAGTCAAAGATCATCTAAGGTCAAGATGTAAAAGTGGCTGCATATGTAAATTTGATTACATTTGTCCATTTCTTTTCCATACAATGACCTATAGCAACCAAACTGGGGTCATAAATGCAACATGGAAACCTTCATATGTTAATGAGGTCAAACAAAGATCACATACCAAGGTCAAAGATCACATACCAAGGTCAAAGGTCAATATTTAAAATTGGCTGCATATGTAAAATTGATTACATTTTTTCCTTTTCTTTTCAATACAATGACCAATTGCAACCAAACTTGGGTCATAGATACAACATGGATACCTTCGTATGTTAAAGGGGCACTAAGAGATGTGTTGGAGGCTGCGCCCTCAATTATGATAAAACTGGGATTAGTACATTTTCATAATTGTATTACATGTATGAACTTACACCTATAAGGATTAAGAAAAATCAGCCCTCTTTGTACAAGAAAACGTCGATTCAAAAATGCTCGTACAGCCGGGACGAGCATTTTACGTCCGACAGTAGCCCACTGCAGTACGCGTGATACATACGCGAACCATATTTGCATAGAGGGCGTTTTTCAAGAAATAGCGATGATATTGTTTTAATCAAGTTTTGCTGTGTTTTTGTTAGTAGAAACAACAATAATAGCAATTTTTGATGTTCATCTTGAATTCTGAAGTAAATTTTTAAACATTTAAAATTTTCAACACCACTTTTAAGTTAAAATTAAAATGTCCCTTTAATAAGGTCAAAGCGCACATAAAGGTCATCTGAGGTCCATTTCTTTTCCATACAATGACCAATTGCAACTAAACTTGGGTCATAGATGCAACATGGAAACCTTCATATGTTAATGAGGTCAAAGGTAACATACCAAGGTCAAAGGTCATCTGAGGTCAAGATGTAAAATTGGCTGCATATGTAAAATTGATTACATTTAAACAGGTGAAGTACAATTGCAACCAAACTCCAGGATGTTTATTTATTTACATTATGTTTACTTATTATGTCATTAACAAGGAGGCTATACTTTGTCCTCTTTCTTTCAAGTTGCCTGATGTCTGTGGTTTGAGAGCCACCTTGTTTTTAATTTACCCATATAAACGGACGACCTACTTGGGACTGCTGTCCCTATTAGTATTATTATAATTTTACACATCAGAAAAGGTTGTGGTTTGAGCCACCTTGTTTTTAATCTACCCATATAAACGGACGACCCATTTGGGATTGCTGTCCCTATTATCATAATAATACACATCAGATAAGGTTGTGTTTTGAGAATCACCTTGTTTTTAATTTACCCATATAAACGGACGACCTACTTGGCACTGCTGTCCCTATTATTATAATAACTAGCGGCGTACCCTCGCTACGCTCGGGTCCCTGCTAGATGGTTATGCCACATCACCTACCTCTGAAACCACACAAACCCCCTGCAACGACCCCCAAACCAGGTTGATTTATTACCATATCCCTCTCCTAAAGGAAACCCCTACAACCCCCCCCCCCCCCCCCCCCAATCAGGTTGATTTATAACCATATCCCTCCTAAACCATTTACCATGGCTACTTTATATTAACCACTACCTCTCAAACCGCATCAAGTTAACCCTCGGTACTTTAAAACCCCTACAACCACCCCCACTGCCACTACACCAAACGGTGGATTTATAATCATAACCCTCCTAATCATTTCCCGTGGCTACTTCATTATTAAACTCTTAACCCTATCCTAAAACATATCCCGTGGTTTTACCCTCCCTACACACACCCCAACCAGTTCCCGTGGTTTTACACCGCCCACACCCTCCAACATGACATCAACTACCCTACCAACAGGCCTATAACCATATCCCGTGTGGTGTCTGCGCCATGTGTAGTAGGAGTGCCACGCGTGTGCCGCGCGTGGCAGTGAGCCCTTGCGCAAACATGCACGCGACGTGTTACCACGGTATGATTACGCGGTAATACGCGCAACGCACAATGTTGCTCAATTTTATGAGCCAAATCTGTGCGGTTTTTTGCTGTTTTTGGAGCCAATTGTTAACCAATTTCACTGAAATAAACTTTAACACCCTTCCCGTTATTTCCTCTATCTTTCATGCAAATTAGGCGCCACTTTGATTAAAAGCAACGGAGAAATAAGGATAACAAACACACAAATAAACACCCCCACCCCACACAAACAAACATACACCGTTTCCAGATTTATAGTAAGATACACATCAGAAAAGGTTGTGGTTTGAGCCACCTTGTTTTTAATCTAACCATATAAACGGACGACCTATTTGAGACTGCTGTCCCTATATTATTATAATAATACACGTTTGAAAACAGCTACTGGAAACTGCTTATTCACAACACTAGCCTGTATTTAAAATATCAAATTGTAAGGGGCCTTGATGAAGGTGTATCTGCTACTTGTGAAGCGCTAACTAGAAGTGGCCACACCAATCCACCCATTGATGATCTGAAGAATCTCATGAATCATGTACTAACCAAGAACAATTTAACCTTTATGGGAGACAATTTCTTACAGGTATTTGGGACAGCGATGGGCACTCGGATGGCACCATCTTACGCCTGCCTCTTTATGTCCAAGCTTGAAGAGCAGATGTTGGACTCTGCTCCATGTCGTCCATGGATTTGGTGGAGATACATAGACGATGTGTTCTTCATCTGGACTAGGGAGGAAGAAAGCCTGCAGACCTTCCCTAATCATATCAATTCTTTTCACAGCACCATCAAATTCACGTCTGGATTTTCTCACCACCAGATCAACTTTTTGGATGTCACCATCAGAAAGGAGAACCATACTCTCATCACTGATCTGTACACCAAGCCCACGGACAGTCACCAGTATCTACACTCTTCCAGCTGCCACCCACGTCACTGTAAGACTGGCATAGCCTACAGCCAAGCTCTCCGCCTCCGTCGTATCTGTACTAATGATTCCGATTTCACACAGCATACCAGGGAACTCAAGAGGAACCTCACTACCCGGGGTCACAGTGCCAACAAAGTACAGCAAGCCATCAACAAGGTGAAATCTCTCCCTAGGTCAGATGTACTGAAGCAGAAGCCTAAGAGTACGGATCCCAACACCAGAGTTCCTCTTGTGGATACCTTTCATCCTAACCTTCCTCCCCTCCGCAACATCACTAATGACAATCACCACATACTCCAAACTTCAGATCGGCTACAGCGTGCCGTTCCGGACACACCAATCCTTGCCTACAGACGTCCTCGCAGTTTAAGAGATCTTCTTGTGAGAGCTGAAGTTCCTAACCTAAATGATGCTACTTCTCCCACTCCTCAGGGTACATTCACATGTGATACCAACAGGTGTGTCGTTTGTAAGGACCATATCAAGGCAGGTGCTTCTGTCACAAGTAATGCCAACAATTCCTCCCACAGAATCCGAGGTACCATCACTTGCACTACATCCAATGTTGTGTATCTCATATCTTGCAGAGTTTGTGGTGTTCAATATGTCGGAGAGACCAAAACGGAGACGGTTCTATGAAAAAGAGACGGTTCTATGGCCACAGATCTACTGTCAACACTAAGAAGCTTGATACACCCGTCGGTAATCACTTCAACCTCCCCAATCACTGCATGTCTGATATGATTTTGCAGGGCATCGAGTCCCTAGGTAACCGTCCAGACACTGTCCGTGCTAGTAGAGAGAAATTCTGGATGAAACGCCTTCGCACAATCCAGCCACATGGTCTCAACATCCAAAAAGGCAACGACTAAGTTTCAATTTGTTCATTTTCTTTTCACTTCTTTATTTTCACTCCACATGTTGTGTTGTATTTCATTCATTTTATTATTGTTTTCGTTATATTCTTATCATTATATATTTTTTTATTCATTTATAGGTTGATTGATTAATTAATCATTTTAATGATCAATTTACTATTTCTTTCTTTTGTATTTTATAATTCATAATTTAACCACTCTCTTTTTTTTTTAATAGACACATTTATTTTGTTCTCTTTACTTTCCATGCGCTTTGTTAGCACATCCATAATTATCTTATTTCTTTACCTTATACGTTATTAATCCTGTTATGACTCTTCCTCCTTCCATTTATGTCTTGTTTTTAGTCAATCAATAATACTCTCTTATCATCTTTATAACCTTTATTCTAATTTTTACTTGTGTTACACTAATCCACTTAATTTACCCACACCCGACATCCCTTTTGTTGTTGATTTTAAACCCCTCTATTGTTTTGCTTCCTGTCCTTTGTTTTCTTTGTCCTTCTCGTTGGTACCTATGTTTATATATAAGTGTATGTATGTATCTTGTCTCATTCTGCCTTTGATAAAGATTCTGCTAGGATCGAAAGCTCAGGCCCCTTACAATTTTGATATAATAATACACATCAGAAAAGGTTGTGGTTTGAGCCACCTTGTTTTTAATCTACCCATATCAACGGACGACCCATTTGGGACTGCTGTCCCTATTATCATAATAATACACATCAGAAAAGGTTGTGGTTTGAGAACCACCTTGTTTTTAATTTACCCATATAAACGGACGACCTACTTAGGACTGCTGTCCCTATATTATTATAATAATACACAGCAGATATAATATAATATCCCACGAATAGATTTCAGGTCGCGTCTCACCCTACTTAAATGGGCACTAAGAGCCGCAACGAGCATTTTACGTCCGACAGTCCCCTGCAGTACGCGTGATACATAACGCGAACCATATTTGCATAGCGGACGTTTTTCAATAAATAGCGATGATATTTTTTTAATCAAGTTTTGCTCTGTTTTTTGTAAGTAGAAACAACAATAATGGTAATTTTTAATGTTCATCTTGAATTCTGAAGTAAAATTTTAAACATTTAAAATTTTCAACACCTTTAATGTATCAGGCAATCATAACATTGCCCAATATATGCTAGAAACGGGGCTAGAAAAGCTATCGAGAAATCGAGCTTAAATCGCGTAGTTATATTGAACAAAATATTTCTCTCACCTTTCCTTATAGTGGCTAAACATATGATTTATTAATTTGGACTAAATCAAATTATTATAAACTCGATTAAAATGACTTACCTCATTGCATTATCTCTGTTTATTCATAAATACTACGGTTTATTAGTTCCCGTATTTTCCCGTATTTTGTGCAGTACCTGTGTCGACCTTTCGTGTAGACGCGCTGCCGTTGTTGGATGATATAATTATAATATGTGCTGTGAATCCGTGATAAAATGGCGCGCCGACCACTCATTAAAACATGTACATACATGTATGCCTATATATACCGCAGAATAACCTCAGGAGTGTTGTCGTCACGAGCGTGGAAGGCATCGTGGCCCTTACACTTTCCATATGCTAAGTTGTTACGACACTAGGGGGATTCCCCTAAAACGGGCGATTATAGATCGGCGCATGTCAAGTAAGCAGATTTATTCAGAGTGCCTCAGACGATGGCTGCCACATTTAATTCCAATCTAGCCAGACGATGCAAGGTTAAACTATACGTACGAGGTTACGTGATCAAGCTAATGGTTTAACGACGAATTCAATTAAAACAAGATATTTAAACAACTGGTCAAAGTCGGAGAAATAAATTAACAGAGGAGACGAATAAGAATCAGGCGATATTTAGACATTGTGACAACGTAACAAAATCATTCGTTGGTTTTGATTGGGAGGGGAAGAGAAAATCTCAGAGGGAAGAACAATCTGAGGAATAGGGTGCACTTGCTTGCGAAAACTCCGTCTTTTAATGTCTAAATTGCCTGGAATTACTTTAATTTTGTATGAAATTATAGATATTTCAGACCTATTTCAAGCTAATTTGGATGTAATTTTGACATAAAAAGTCAACAATTGTTATTGTCGGGGGGGGGGGGGGAGGGCTCGGTAAACGCTACGTATTGCCTTGAGTTAGGGGGGGGGGGGGGGGGTTGTAATTAGGAATATCGTAACACTGTAACGGTAAAAGCGCCAAGCGGGCCAAAACTTCAAACAATTTTCCAACCGGGAAATGTTTCATTTTGTTAAATCATTTCAATGAATTCATTCCTACCTCACTATGGCAACTGGAGCTCAGCCACTGCGTGTCTGCGAGGCCAGTGTCAAGCTTGACATGTTCTAAATGCTTCTAGATGTTGTACTTCTTTCTTTTGTATGTTTTCCTTTTCCCTTTTTCTCCTTTAAATGGTTTGTCCTTTCCCTCCCCGACCTCTTTTTCATCCCCGGCCAGAGTGCCCATTCCGAATCCAACAAAAAACAGAAAGAGTCATTGAAACAGGACTTGAAGGATATTGGATATTTTGAATCGATTAAGTAATTGATGACAAACATTAAATAACTTGCACAATAGACGATGAAAAATTGTAATTTACACCTGATCTTCGGGTAGACAGCTAGTTCAGGAATTTGTTTTATAAGACATTTTTTATAAATTTCAAAAAAGTGTATTCAGGTTTTTTTCTTCTTCAAAGAGTGCTTAAATTGTCAAAATTTATCAAAATTACCTACAGTTTAATTTCAAAAAGCAATTTCATCAAGAAATACTGAAATGTTTTAAGAGTTCAAATGTGTACTGTCACGGCAAAAGGGTGCAGTTGTCTCTCAAAGAAAAAGTTGAGATCTAAAATACCAATAAAAAGAGCATTTTGAGTGTTTCACAGTGGCGCCTTTGATGGTAAGATTTGATACTGCTTTTTGATTTTGTTTTTCCATACCAATAATTCCATCAATATCTCAACTGCACCATTTAGCGGCGACAGTACACAAATGTTATGCATTTTTGAAGAAAAAAATATTATTTTTTTGAAAATATAATAAATTTGAAAAAATATGGGTCTGTTGCTAGAACTTTTCCAGTGTTTTTGCTTTCTCATAGCGCTATATTTGATGAAATGAATGTACTCAAGACAAATTTACCTCCAAAATCATGCCTGGATGAATATGCTTTATTATCATTGTAGTATCAAGTAAGATATGTACATAATTAATTATAAACGTTTCCTACTTAATAGGTGATAAAAAAGAGAGAAAGAAACCCTATTCTACGGGAGAATAGACTGCTCAATTTCTTTTTCTTTTCTTTCTGTGACACAAAACAGCACAATAATCTCCAAAATAGCTGTTTTCTGACGAACTAAATAGATTTGCATTTTAAATCACTCTCAATCAGCCGGGTCTGTAGAGCAGAGTTTTTTTTAATGTATTGTATGTAGACTTAAAGGCCTGTATTGTTGTACTGTATGTAGACTTAAAGGCCTGTATTGTTGTACTGTATGTAGACTTAAAGGCCTGTATTGTTGTACTGTATGTAGACTTAAAGGCCTGTATTGTTGTACTGTATGTAGACTTAAAGGCCTGTATTGTCGTACGTATTTTAAACACAGTTTTAAGCTAAACCTGTGTTTAACTTTAGCACATCGTTTAACTAAATGGAATTCCCAAAAATGTGTTTAATTTAAACCATGTGTTGTATCGCACTGAGAAGTGTGTAGCTTGAAACATGGGTCGCACGTTTAACTAAACGCATAAACCCACTGTATGCCTTGATTGATTACTCAACTGTGCCAAGTGCAAGCTGACGTGCAGATCGTGTTTGGCCACAATAGACTTAATACATTATAGAGTGAACGCACAAGTACTCTGGGGAGAAGTTTAAAAACATGTTTTGTTAAACATGTCGTTTGAAAGATAAACTCATATGTAATTTAGACACTGTGTTAAGTTAAAACCGTGTTTAGTACGAGAACACAGCCCAATATTGGAGACAAAAGACGAAATCTGAATATAGTATTGTTGAAGGAATATACACCGAATATACACCCAAAGGATTCCTGACCACCTGGTCCTATCATGTCATTTAAGTCTGAAATGTACATACATTAAGCGAGCAAATTTCGTCCGCATAATGTATTGACATCTCAATCTCATTCATAAGAAATCTCATTTACAAAAAATGTGTGGCTATGTTTGAAGTTATGATCCTTTAATCATGTTAATCAAATTAACTATTTCATCCACCCCGATGGAAGACATTATTAGTTATCCCCTGCATGTTCACACAATACGACCTTATATTGAGGGTTGTGCGCCAGATTTTAATTTGAGATAATCAACTTTCAAATATTTTGGGACTCAATACAATACACTGTAGCACCAAACTTATAACTCTAATTTTTAGTCAAATTAAGAGTGTTTATGAGTTAACTCTTTATGGTTCTGAAAATCTAGGTTATAGGGATTATTTTTGTACCTATATCAATTTGCCCAAAAATTGAGTTACAGCCTTCTGGCGCTCAACCCTCGATATGTTCTTCTTGACCATCAGGTCCTATCATAAATGTATAGCTTATAATCTAAAATCTGAAATGTACATACAGTAAACGAGCAAGTTTGTCCGCATATAAATTGAGGACCCTAGATCTAAAAGGGGGTTAAGTAACATTGAGAAAAATGGCAAAAAATGGGTTTCATTGTGTCCATGTGTGGACTTGACCCACTCGGGGTGTACCTCACATGGACTCTTACATAGCTTTTACCACATGACTTAACTGTAACATTTGAACAGAGGGTGCAGAGATCCTCCTTGTAGCAGAAACTGATACTAACTACAATTTCACAAGATTGTGACTTAACCCCCTTCTATATAGATCTAGGGTCCTCAATTAATGACACCACATACATAAAAGATGTATGGCTATTTTTGAAGTTATGATTGTTTATCAACCCAATAGGGCTATTTCATTTGACATCCATACACCCCGATGGAAGACATGACTTTAATGTTCTACATGGGTAGTGTGAATTTCAAATAGAGTTACCTGCATGGGTGACTTCATTTGAAATACATGCTCCTTGTTTGGATGATTACGGTCATGTATTCCATGGGGAGGGGGGGGGGGGGGGGGTGGTAAAGGATTGATTAAGATTATAGTAGTTATTAATATGTTATACTTTTATATTAATTATTGTATAAGAATATTTATCAATATAATATTTTAATATGCCTATAGTGTAATAGTGTAGTGTTAGTGATATTTTGTCGTTGATTGTTTACCATCTACTGGGTATTTGGCATGAATATTTTGACACATTTATTATCTGCTACCACAAGTTTACCATCATCTGTAAATGCAATGCCTTTACATGTGTAACTCAACTCAGTAGTGACGCATCCTATGTATTTGCCTGTGCTGAGTGAGAAGCGATAGACTGAACCATGTGTACCATAATCACAATTACAGATGAATACCTCCTTCTCGCCTTCCCCAATGGTGCATACACCACTTGGAGACCAGTATGGTGTGACATCTGTTGGTGGGCATAGTGTGTGGATGGTTTGACCTTTTACATCTATGACATGTACACTGCCACCAAAAACACCATCATTACTGATAATAATTCTGTCATCATGTGAAGACGCTGATATGTACAAGGGCCTGATAGGGGTATCCACACGTGATATGAGTGAACCATCGGAATAGTTGTAAACACTCAGATGATTACTGTTATCTCCTACCAGGATATGATTCTGTGAATTAATGGATATGCCTAGAGTCTCTGTACCTGTTGTAATCGGGATTTGTCTGACATAGTTACCTTTGTTATCATAGATAGTAAGGGACTGTGTACGATCAGATAGGATGTAATTACCATCATGTGCTACTGCAACATCCCATGGGCGTGACTCGCATTGTGTAGAGTTTGAGTGAAGACTCTTCTTGGTGGTATCAATGGACAGCTTCAACTCTCCGTCATCAATACCATAGACATTTATTCTCTTTGAATCGTAGTCTGCTACAGCAACATTACCATCTTTGTTAATTGCAACTCCTACAGCGCACTTCAGCTTCCCATTACCACTGTCTCCAATTCTCTTCACCATCTTCCATGGTGCGTCCCAATGCTCCTTATTCAACCTGACACACGATTTACGTTGAGACCCGTGCTCTACTTCACCCACTTCAATGCTACCAATACTACCCACAGATGCCATGAAGGAACTGTTTTCCGCAAATATAATAGCTCCTAGGTTTACATAGAATGGTGTATTGACTTCCTTGAGTTGTTTTATAGCGTACTCGTAAGTGGGAGGTAGGTGGATGCTACATCGCAATCAGACCCTTCTTTTGACAATTGTCTTCCCGTCTCCAAAGCAGTCGTAAGCCGAGACTTGAGCATATGCAGATCATCTGTGTGCCCTTTTCTTTTGCCTCATCAATCGATTCACTAGCTCTTTTACACACAAAATCTAATTCTTCATGCATAGTATGAGTACTCTTCAAAGCGCCCTCAACATCTTGTTGTACAGTCATACAGGCAGCAACCAATGCCTTTATCTCCTTCCTATTGTATCAACTTGTGGCTACCTGTTGGATGATCAACTACAGTACAGTCCCTACATATCGGCACCGAACAAGTGGCACAGTAAAACCACAACACTTGGCCGGGATGATATCGGCAGTTGTCTTCTTTGATTTTCTTTGGAAGGTCAACTTTACCGGATCTGATATCTACCAGTGTAAACACGCTGTGAGACTTTGTCAAACGGAATGATTTGTGACCCTGTA
Source organism: Ophiura sarsii (assembly GCA_035610835.1). Lineage (NCBI taxonomy): Eukaryota > Metazoa > Echinodermata > Ophiuroidea > Amphilepidida > Ophiuridae > Ophiura > Ophiura sarsii. The sequence continues at coordinate 74,220,793 of CM069447.1, forward strand.
TTGAAGAAGAAAAAGAGCAGATAAGTTTGCTGTGTTTGAAACAAATGTGCATTGTCTTTAAACGCTATTAAGAGCGGGGAGTGATTGCCCCATTTTCATCTGAAATGGCCTAGAGACGCACATTTTAAAGATTCAATAGACATACAGGGTGAGTAAAAAAAAAAAAGGGCCCAACTTTGAGGTTTGATATCTTAAAATCAGGGCAAAGATTTCACAGATTTAATTACTATTGCAGACGGGTTATCTCATCAGCTTTCTAAAGAATTTAAGTTGGTTGAAATTGGTTGTGGTAAACATATTTTATGCTCATTTGCGTAAAAGTCAACATTTTATAAACCAAACAAGATTTGCGATATTTTCTTTGATAAGATCTTTTGAATTTCACTGTTGAAAATGGTCCACACTCTAGTCCAAGCTTAGTCCGACTATCACAAAAGCTAAATTTGTTGTTGTTGTTGCTGAATTATGTGTAATAATGACATTGTTTTGATATATTTCGCATTTAGTGTTTGAAAAAATAACTGAAGTTTTTTATTTGTCTTTTTTAGTTAGTGATTGTGTACCATACATGAATCCAATGGTAAGGTTGTTGCTATGGTTAATTTGTTATTTGATATTTTAATGGAGCTTGCTGAGCTCCACAATAATCTGAAATTTGAGCTTGCTCAGAGGTACGGTTTTCTAAATATGACAATTTAATTGTCAAAAACGAAGCAAAATGGAAGTGTTCATTTATTTTGTTTCTTATTGTTGTTTTTTACCCCTAGTAAAATAATTAATCTAAGAAAAGTATAAATGCTACAAAGCTGAAATTTTGGGAGCTTGTTAATTATAGTTTTTACAACATTTCCTGTGCTGCGGGAGGCTGTATTAGACATCGGCATAATTAATTATATTTAATTATATAAGGAAGCATTTTTACTCACCCTGTTGACATTAAATGATAGATTGAATGATATCTTGGCTACATGTACAACCACAATTTTATTACCCTAGGGCTTGGGCTAGGGCTTGAGTAAAGGATACACAGACAGGTGTCTCAAAATGATAAACTTGCCCCACCACGGGGCAGGTTTGTCCATAGGCCGGGGAAAGTTCGCCATGGGCTCATAATTAGGCTTCATATCAAATAGATATACAAATTTGCATGTGATTTTCTTCCAAAACAACATTTAGAGAGTCCATTTCAGGTTGAGGTCATTTTTTGCAGAATATACTCGATTAGAATTTTAAAATGATAATACATACCACATTTTAAAACATTATCCTCCAATTTTAGTGCTACTTCCTTCCAGATAGCTACAGGAAGTGAATTACAATTTTGAAATTACACAAAATCTTAATTATGCCCCGTCATGAAATTCACCCTGTAACCACATGACCACAATGACAGGTTTATAAATTATAACTGAATCAAATCTATACCTACCTATTTAGATTAAAATCCTCTGACAAATATCTTTAGAAAAAGATCAACATCAAAAATGGAAGAAAATTCCCTTTTGCGATGTAAAACTGTTTGTTTTAGATCATTGGACACACATTATATGGAGATCTGCCATGTTACCATGGGAAGCTCCCAATAAACAGGGGATATATTGTGTGCTCATCAAGTTCATAGAATGATGAGAATCACGAGGGTGTACTCGCCCCACTCTTCCCTACAGTATCATTTGCTAAAACAGTATTAATCTGCCTGATGATGTAACCCGGGGGAAGGGGAGGTGGATTGGAAAGCAGTCCCATCCTATATGTTGGGGTATACATATATAAAGCTAAGACCCTTTAAGCCTCGCTCTCATCCAGTGATCCCATTAGGATGATGTAATCCGGGGAGGGGAGGTGGATTAGAGATTAAGGGGAGGCAGTCCCATCCCATATGTTGGGGTATACATGTATAAAGCTAAGGCCCTTTTAAGCCTCGCTCTCATTCAGTGATCCCATTATGATGCTGTAACCCGGGGAGGGGAGGTGGTTTGGAGGGAGGGGAGGCAGTGCCACCCCATGTGTTTTGATAGGTATATATAAAGCTAAGGCCCTTTTAAGCCTCGCTCTCATTCAGTGATCCCATTATGATGCTGTAACCCGGGGAGGGGAGGTGGTTTGGAGGGAGGGGTGGCAGTGCCACCCCATGTGTTTTGGTAGGCATATATAAAGTAAAGGGCCCTTTTAAGCCTCGCTCTCATTCAGTGATCCCATTATGATGCTGTAACCCGGGGAGGGGAGGTGGTTTGGAGGGAGGGGTGGCAGTGCCACCCCATGTGTTTTGGTAGGCATATATAAAGTAAAGGGCCCTTTTAAGCCTCGCTCTCATTCAGTGATCCCATTATGATGCTGTAACCCGGGGAGGGGAGGTGGTTTGGAGGGAGGGGTGGCAGTGCCACCCCATGTGTTTTGATAGGCATATATAAAGTAAAGGGCCCTTTTCAGCCTCGCTCTCATCCCGTGATCCCATTATGTTGATGTAACCCGGGCAGGGGGAGGGGAGGCAGTGCCATCCAATTTGTTTTGGTAGGCATGTATAAAGCTAAGGCTCCTTTTCAGCCTCGCTAATTATTTTTTGAAAATGATGTTACCACTCTCACCCAAATGATCCTATATTTTTGTTGATAATTTTGTACAGTGGGTAGGCATATACATCTAAGGCCCCTTGTCAGCCTCACTCTCATCCATTGATCCCATTATGATGATGTAACCCGGGGGAGGTGGAGGTGGATTGGAGGGAACAGTCCCACCACTGTGGCTGCTCCTATTCAATGGAACAAGTTTCCAGTAAATATTCGTAGTGCTCCTACAGTCACAGGGTTCAAATCCCTTCTGAAAACACACCTCTTCTCCTAATTTGCGCTCTTTCCTTGTTTGTATTGTTTTTGTTTTTGTCGTTGCGCTTTGTATCCTTTGGCAAAGGCGCATTATAAATGCCGTGTTATTATTTATTATCACATACATGTATGTTGGTACGGTAGGCATATACACCTAGCAACAAAAGTCCCTGACCAGGTGCTTTGAGGTTGGCTAATTCAAAATAGATAATCGGTACCAAAAATCTGAGATATAGATTAAATGAGCAAATTTCTTCTCCGCAGTTTGATACCTCATTCAACAAAATCGAATTGATACTTTTTAAGTTATGGCGGTTTCAATGACCGCGCATAACAACAGCAAAGTTGCACTAGGTATAGGAAATCATTGATTTGTGTGTGATTACGCACTATGTGTGTAAAGATAGCAAAGACTTTCATGCTTTATTCTTATGACAGTAATCACAGTATTAAAGTATTTTTCAGATTTTTGGTACCGATTATCTATTTTGAATTAGCCAACCTCAAAGCACCTGGTCAGGGACTTTTGTTGCTAGGAGTATAAAGCTAAGGCCCCTTTTCAGCCCGGCTCATTATTTTTTTAAATAGTGTTACCACTCTCACCCAAATGATCCAATATTTTTGTTGATAATTTGTAGTGTCTTACCCAAAGACCTCATTTTCTGAAACTCAAAGACCCATCTATGTGTTGGTTTCTCTCTTACTAAATGCCCCACGTAGTACCAGCCTTGCGTCCATATCCATTTCATACTCGATTGCCTTCCAGGGGTTTTAACATTCATTAGCCACACATATTTCATGCATGTACATGTACATGTATATAATGGGGGTACACCACTGAATAATTCCTCCTTTAAAATACACAGTTGGGCCGTTTGTCAAGAGCGAAATATTGTCAGCTTTTGCTTAACGTGAATGTCTTAGGTAAGGGTTGTTGTTTCTGTGACCAATCTAGATATACCCAACCAAAATGTGTTGTTTCTGACCACTTTGTGTTTGGTATCATTGAGACCGTTTTCTGCTCGATCGATCAGATACTGGTAGAAGTTTTATTAAAATCTGCACGATTTACTCCTCTTGGGACCACCATTCTTTTTGCTAGGCTATTATTTTTCAAAATGGGGAAGGATTTTGTGCTGTGCTCCCAACTGGGATTCAGGTGTATATTAGAGATGCTCTACTTATGAAGTGCTAATGATGACTTCCAAATCATACTAATCATTGCACAACTTATACATCCTCTCAATAGCTAAAGATTTCCCAAAACACAAATTAAGACAGCTTCATTTCATGCCTTAAAACAACTCTCACATAAGAACTCATCACATTCTATGCATCTTGCCACAGCCTCATTCCTATCGGATACATCACAAGAAGTGCAGAGAATCTTCACGTCTTTCCCCATCAATTGTCGATTCAACGCCTTTCCATCCTTTAGTTTGGTAACAAAGAAGTTGTTTCTCAGACCGTCTACTCCATCTGGTGGAAGAGGCGTTGCCTCACGACAAAGAGGACACACGATGTGCCCATCTGTCCTTGTCTTGCTCCATTCGCGGATACATCCAAGACAGTAGGTATGGAAACATGGTAGACTTTTAGGATGCTTGATTTCAGTGTGGCATATACCACAGGTGATAAGGTCATCATATGTAAATTGTTCTGTTTCTGCAGATTTTGACACGGCATCTTCGACTAGGAATCTGTACCAGTGCTGTTTGTATGCTGCCGAACTGGAATATTAAGAACAAGAATGAGACAAGTGCTTTGTGTTATAAGTAGCTTACCTGGAATATTAAGAACAAGAATGAGACAAGTGCTTTGTGTTATAAGTAGCTTACCTGGAATATTAAGAACAAGAATGAGGCAAGTGCTTTGTGTTATAAGTAGCTTTCCTGGAATATTAAGAACAAGAATGAGACAAATGCTGTGTTATAAGTAGCTTACCTAAAATATTAAGAACAAGAATGAGAAAAGTGCTTTGTGTTATAAGTAGCTTACCTGGAATATTAAGAACAAGAATGAGACAAGTGCTTTGTGTTATAAGTAGCTTACCTGGAATATTAAGAACAAGAATGAGACAAGTGCTTTGTGTTATAAGTAGCTTACCTGGAATATTAAGAACAAGAATGAGACAAGTGCTTTGTGTTATAAGTAGCTTACCTGGAATATTAAGAACAAGAATACGACAAGTGCTTTGTGTTATAAGTAGCTTACCTGGAATATTAAAAACAAGAATGAGACAAGTGCTTTGTGTTATAAGTAGCTTACCTGGAATATTAAGAAAAAGAATGAGACAAGTGCTTTGTGTTATAAGTAGCTTACCTGGAATATTAAAAACAAGAATGAGACAAGTGCTTTGTGTTATAAGTAGCTTACCTGGAATATTAAAAACAAGAATGAGACAAGTGCTTTGTGTTATAAGTAGCTTACCTGGAATATTAAGAACAAGAATGAGACAAGTGCTTTGTGTTATAAGTAGCTTACCTGGAATATTAAGAACAAGAATGAGACAAGTGCTTTGTGTTATAAGTAGCTTACCTGGAATATTAAGAACAAGAATGAGACAAGTGCTTTGTGTTATAAGTAGCTTACCTGGAATATTAAAAACAAGAATGAGACAAGTGCTTTGTGTTATAAGTAGCTTACCTGGAATAGTTGTAGCAAGGACATGTACAAGGTTGTCAAGGAACTCCTTAATATGGACTCAAACCCCATCCCTGACACTGACAGTCCCGTGGACCTTGCAAATTCTTTTGGTGATTTTTTCATTGGCAAGGTGAACAAGATCCGGGATGAGGTTGACAACTGTACTGCTAATAATGATGTTAATGTGCTTAATGTATCTAGTAATGTAATCAGTGCTCACATTTCTTTTAGTCAGTTCGCTAATGTGTCTGAAGAAGAGATGTTGCATGTTATCACTAAATGCCCAAACAAATCATGCATGCTTGATGTACTGCCTACATGGCTTCTTAAACAACATGTTAATGTCCTGCTTCCTACCCTCACACGTATAGTAAATGAGTCTCTCTCCACAGGGATCTTCCCGAAAGATCTTCGCAGAGCTGTTGTTACACCAGTGTTAAAAAAGCCATCACTCAACAGAAATGAATTGAAAAATTACCGCCCCGTAGCTAACCTTCAATTTACATCTAAGGTTATTGAAAAATGTGCTGTTTCTCAACTTAAGAGCCATATTGATAAACATGATCTTGCTGAGCCCATGCAATCGGCATACAGGGCCCATCATAGTACTGAGACAGCACTTGCTCGTGTGCACAATGACTTTTCTCGTTTCCTTGATAATCAACAAGCTGTTGTCCTAGTCATGCTCGACCTCTCTGCAGCGTTCGATACTGTTGATCGCGAAATTTTGCTGCAGAGAGTCGCTGATGAGTTTGGAATCACCAGTATTGCACAAAAATGGCTCTCTTCTTATCTCGAAAATAGATCCTGCCGGGTCACAGTACGTGGTGCTTTCTCCAAAAATATTTCACTCAAACATGGACTGCCTCAGGGATCGGTTATTGGCCCGATTGGGTTTGTTATGTACACTCACGGGGTTGGCCGTATCATCCGCCATCACAATTTGAGGTATCACTCTTACGCGGATGATTTTCAGATCTATGTACCTGTAAATCCTAAAATCCCCGGTGATGTGTCGGTTGCAATCTTTAAAATATCTCAGTGTGTCAAAGCCATCAACTCATGGATGATTATGAACAAACTTAAGTTAAGCCCTGACAAAACTGAGTTTTTTATTATGTCATCTTCTGATCACAAGACTAGGTTGCAAGATATCAATTTCTACATTGACGATGAGATAATTCCCCAATCGTCCACCGTACGTAACTTAGGTTTTGTCTTTGACTACAAATTGAATATGGACCAGCATATCACCAAACTTTGCAAAAACATCAACTGGCAAATCCGGAATTTATACAGGATTCGCAAGTATATTGATCAAGAGACGTGCGCTAACATAGTAAGAGCAATGATTTTATCTCGCCTTGATTATTGTAACATTTTGTTTAACAATATTGCGCAAAAGGACGTCGATCGATTACAAAGGCTCCAAAATAAGTGTGCTCGCCTTGTTTTCCTGACACCGAGACGTATCTCTATCAGCCCTCTGTTGCGGAAACTTCATTGGCTTCGTGTTAAGGACCGTATCAAATTCAAAACTTTGCTCTATGTCTATAAGTCACTGAATGGGCTCTGTCCCCGGTATATCGATGAGTGCCTCATTGTAAAGAGACCCCGTGATGGCTCTGTTACAACAAGATCGGACCACGGCCTGAACCTTAGGGTTCCTAAGACTTACAAGTGTGCCGGGGATAGGGCTTTTTCAGTGGCTGCTCCTATTCAATGGAACAAGATTCCAGTTCATATTCGTAGTGCTCCTACAGTCACAGGGTTCAAATCCCTTCTTAAAACACACCTTTTCTCCTAAGTTCTGCTCTTTCCCTTGTTTGTATTGTTTTTGTTTTTGTCGTTGCGCTTTGTATCCTTTGGCAAAGGCGCATTATAAATGCCGTTATTATTATTTATTATTATTATTAATATTAAGAACAAGAATGAGACAAGTGCTTTGTGTTATAAGTAGCTTACCTGGAATTTTAAGAACAATAATGAGACAAGTGCTTTGTGTTATAAGTAGCTTACCTGGAATATTAAGAACAAGAATGAGACAAGTGCTTTGTGTTATAAGTAGCTTACCTGGAATATTAAGAACAAGAATGAGACAAGTGCTTTGTGTTATAAGTAGCTTACCTGGAATATTAAGAACAAGAATGAGACAAGTGCTTTGTGTTATAAGTAGCTTACCTGGAATTTTAAGAACAATAATGAGACAAGTGCTTTGTGTTATAAGTAGCTTACCTGGAATATTAAGAACAAGAATGAGACAAGTGCTTTGTGTTATAAGTAGCTTTCCTGGAATATTAAGAACAAGAATGAGACAAGTGCTTTGTGTTATAAGTAGCTTTCCTGGAATATTAAGAACAAGAATGAGACAAGTGCTTTGTGTTATAAGTAGCTTACCTGGAATATTAAGAACAAGAATGAGACAAGTGCTTTGTGTTATAAGTAGCTTTCCTGGAATATTAAGAACAAGAATGAGACAAGTGCTCTGTGTTATAAGTAGCTTACCTGGAATATTAAGAAGAAGAATAAGGCAAGTGCTTTGTGTTATAAGTAGCTTACCTGGAATATTAAGAACAATAATGAGACAAGTGCTTTGTGTTATAAGTAGCTTACCTGGAATATTAAGAACAAGAATGAGACAAGTGCTTTGTGTTATAAGTAGCTTACCTGGAATATTAAGAACAAGAATGAGACAAGTGCTTTGTGTTATAAGTAGCTTACCTGGAATATTAAGAACAAGAATGAGACAAGTGCTTTGTGTTATAAGTAGCTTTCCTGGAATATTAAGAACAAGAATGAGACAAGTGCTTTGTGTTATAAGTAGCTTACCTGGAATATTAAGAACAATAATGAGACAAGTGCTTTGTGTTATAAGTAGCTTACCTGGAATATTAAGAACAAGCATGAGACGAGTGCTTTGTGTTATAAGTAGCTTACCTGGAATATTAAGAACAAGAATGAGACAAGTGCTTTGTGTTATAAGTAGCTTACCTGGAATTTTAAGAACAATAATGAGACAAGTGCTTTCAGTTATAAGTAGCTTACCTGGAATATTAAGAACAAGAATGAGACAAGTGCTCTGTGTTATAAGTAGCTTACCTGGAATATTAAAAACAAGAATGAGACAAGTACTCTGTGTTATAAGTAGCTTACCTGGAATATTAAGAACAAGAATGAGACAAGTGCTTTGTGTTATAAGTAGATTACCTGGAATATTAAGAACAAGAGCAGACAATAAACAATAAGTGTATGTTTTAAGTTGATACCAACAGAAGACAACGTGGTATCTGGTATGGAAAGTTCATTATACTGATCTAGTGTACGTTTCGGATACGTCTGTATCCTTTTTGTCAACACTTTTGGTAGTGGCGATCTTGACGACTCATGACGCTTTTTGCAGTCTTGAAGTTGCCAGTTGATTTATCATCTGGGGATTTTTTGTCAGATGATAAAAGATCGTCGAAAACGTGGGTGAGGTGGTATTGCCCCTCGTTTCGGTTCATCGTTGAGGTCCCAACTCCAAGAGTGCAAAAAGAATCATGAGTCGTCAAGATGGCCACTACCAAAAGTGTTGACAAAGGATACAGACGTATCCGTAACGTACACATGAGTACCTTTACACTGGATCAGTATAATGAACTTTCCATACCAGATTCTAAATCCTTATGAACCTATTTGGTAAGAAGGCAATGTGTTTAGACCAGCAGAATGTATTTATATTGATCTGTTCTACAATAAATGCCCCTGACTCGTTGGGGAAAACACATTAAGTTAGAGAAGGATTGGGTGAATGGTCCGCTTTACTTATAATAAAGGATTTTAAATCGTACAGACAAAACATAATTTATGTCTAGCCTAAATGTTTAATATCGCGACGTGCATTAGTATGACAAAGACCCGTATGTTTATAGGTCTAATTAATTTATAAACAATATTATCAAATAAATTCCAACAAAATTAATTCAACTAAAAACCCTGATAAATGTTGAGAATATTAAACTGAATCTTAGAGATGATTTGCGTGATGTGGATATGCTAAAAAACAAAACCATAAAGATAAATTGGAACGACAAAACGAGAGTAAAATTAGGCACCATAATATCCACTATAATCAATTTGGAATTAAATATATCCAAAGGTCGTCAGAAGTATATTATTACCATTATACTTCATGAACAGTGATAAACCCATGATTTACTCTTTTTAGGCTCTCCGTGTCAACAATTGGTACAGACTTTTTGTTTTGTCCATTTCTTTTCCATACAATGACCAATTGTAACAAAAAATGGGTCATAGATGCAACATGGACACCATCATATGTTAATGAGGTCAAAGGTCACATACAAAGGTCAAAGATCATCTGAGGTCAAGATGTAAAAGTGGCTTCATATGTAAATTTGATTACATTTGTCCATTTCTTTTCCATACAATGACCAATTGCAACCAAACTTGGGTCATAGATGCTCATGGAAACCTTCATATGTTAATGAGGTCAAATATCACATACCAAGGTCAAAGGTCAATATGTAAAATTGGCTGCATATGTAAAATTGATTACATTTTGTCCATTTCTTTTCCATATAATGACCAATTGCAACCAAACTTGGGTCATAGATGCAACATGGAAACCTTCATATGTTTATGAGGTCAAAGGTCACATACCACGGTCAATGGTCATCTGAGGTCAAGATGTAAAATTGGCTGCATATGTACAAGTGATTACTTTTAAACAGGTGAGGTACAATTGCAACCAAACTCCAGGATGTTTATTTATTTACATTAAGATATTTACTAATTCTGTCTTTAACAAGAAGGCTATACTATATCCTCTTTCTTTCTAGTTGCCTGACCCTGATGCCTGTGGTTTGAGAGCCCCCTTGTTTTTAATCTACCCATATAAACGGACGACCTATTTGGAACTGCTGTCCCTATTATTATAATAATATACATCAGAAAAGGTTGTGGTTTGAGCCACCTTGTTTTTAATCTACCCATATAAACAGACGACCTATTTGGGACTGCTGCTGTATAATAATACACATCAGATATATAATATCCCACGAATTCATTAGATTTCAGGTTGCGTCTCACCCTACTTAAGTTATCACGCAAGCATAACATTGCCCATTATATGTTAGAAAAGTAATTATCGACCCTAAAAAATCGCGAAGTTATATTGAACAAAACATTTCTCTCACCTTTCCTTATAGTGGCTAAGCATATGATTTATTAATTTGGGTGCGGCTTATATTTTTCCACATTTATTTAAACATTGAGTTATTTCACTGTAATTAAGAAATGTGTTAGTCATAACGAATTTCATCAGACTAAACCAAATTATTATAAACTCGATTAAAATTACTTACCTTATTGCATTAGTGTAGAGTGTAACACTCTGTTTATTCATAAATACTGGTTTATTAGTTCCCGTATTTTCCCGTATTTTGTGCAGTAGTGTCGACCTTTCGTGTAGACGTGCTGCTGCCGTTGTTGGATGATATAATTATATGTGCTGTGAATCCGTGATAAAATGGCGCGCCGACCAGTCAGTCATTAAAACATGTACATACATGTATGCCTATATATCCCGCAGAATAATCTCAGGAGTACTGTCGTCACGAGCGTGGAAGGCATCGTGGCCCTTACACTTTCCATATGCTAAGTTGTTACGATAATAGGGGGATTCCCCTAAAATGGGCAATTATAGATCTGCGCATGTCAAGTAAGCATGTTTATTCGGCCCCAGACGATGGCTGCCACATTTAATTCCAATCTAGCCAGACGACGCTGGACACGGGTGTATTCACGAATATTCAGGTTAAAATATGCGAACGAGGTTACCAGGGGTCGCATTCTGACGCGTCTCCGCGTCCTAGACCTCTCACTTTCTAATAGTGACGCGTCAGGTTTCAAATTGGAAAGACTTGCGGGTCCCGATCAAAATTGAAGGGACCCCTTAAATTTGACGACGTATGGAAATGGAAACCTTAAGAAATTCTGTAAATTACATATTGATCCTTTTCTCACAATATAAATTCATTAAAACTGTCCATAAAAAGGTAACATTTTCAAATACCCAAACCGGGACCCCTCAATTTCTTGGGGGACCCCTTAAATTTGGTTTTTGAAGTCCTACGGGGTCCAGAAAAATGTCATGGGACCTCTCACATTTTTGATCCAGTGCTATCCCTGGAGGTTACGTGATCAAGTGAATGGGACGAACGCTTAACAACGGTTTAAATTCAAAAAATGATACTGACACTGCGGTTGGTTAGCCACCCACAGTGGTTTTAGGATGAAATAATTTAGTTCCAACGTGTGATGAATTTTATGGGGTCATATAATCAAAATCCATTGTTACATAGAAACCAACGGAAATTCAAAATTGACGGCCGTTCGTGTCCATCGTCCTGTGAATCTAGCCAGACGATGCTTACGAAAACTCCGTCTTTTAGTGTCTAAATTGCCTGGAATTATTTTAATTTTGTATGAAATTATAGATATTTCAGACCTATTTCAAGCTAATTGGATGTAATTTTAACATGAAAAGTCATTTTTTTTATTGTTTGAGGGGGGGGGGGGGGGGGGGGGGGGGGGGGGGGGGGTTCGGTATACGCAACGTATTGCCTTGATTTAGGGGGGAGGTTGTAAGTAGGCATATCGTAACACTGTAACGGTAAAAGCGCCAAGCGGGCCAAAACGTCAAACAATTTTCCAACCGGGATTTTGTTGTTGTTAAATCATTTCAATGAATTTATTCATACCTCACTATGGCAACTGGGGCTCAGCCAGTGCGTGTCTGCGAGGCCAGTGGTAAGCTTGACATGTTTTAAATGCCTCTAGATATTGTTCTTCTTCCTTTTGTATATTTTCCTTTTCCCTTTATCTCCTTTTCATTTTTTGTCCTTTCCCTCCTCCCACCTCTTTCCCCTTTTCCTTTTCCCCTTCCCCATTTCTTTGCCTTCCCGGTTTTGTCGGGGTGGGGGGAAGAGGGGGGGGGGGGGGGGGGGGGAGAGGGGGCACTGTGCCCTCCTTGACCCCCACCAATGCGAGGGAGAAGAATAGGGGGGTTGGAGAAACCATTATAGCTTTTATTGTAAAAAATGCTTAAAAGCTTTTTTCAGGCAATTTTTACTATCAAATTTGTTCTGAAGACATTTATGACCATGTCTTAAGTAATTCTGACATTAACAGTCAACATTGCTTTTGTTTCAGGGGGAAAATGGGGTAGGGCTTCAGCTGACTGGGGGAAAAGGTTGTGATGGGGGGGGGGGGGGGTATTTTCCTCCATGCTCCTCCCCATGCCCCTTACCCGTGGTGCCGCCACTGAATATTTCATTGATAAAGCAATTTTAGTTAAAACACCCTCATATTCAAGTGAGTTCCGATTTCTGAGTTTTAAAATGCCAGTAAATCAGAACGTTACAATTTCCAGAAGTTTAGGAAGGAAAACAATATGTATACAAAACCTGTATAAAAAATGTATGAATAGAAATGTAAATCCCGCGTGGAAGGTGATGAAGCATAATTGTACACAATTTTAAAAGTTCACGTGAATCAAATTGGTTTCACAATCATTCAATTGTCAACTCCTAAATAGGGATATTTCGAATGCTTTAATGACTATGATAACCATAAACACACAACAGATTTCGGGTACTTTGTAAATGATAAGGAATGTGAACTGTAAATAGGTCAACGATACGCCACTTACACTTAGTACAACATTTTCACTATAAATTGATATACAGTTCTGTGAACCCCTATGTATAGCCTCCGTAAAACTGCCGTAACTTCTTCATTATTCATTTAATCTCAATAAAAGTAACATTATTTTGCAGAAAAGGGTTCAATGAATCCAACAATGGTCATGAAATTGACCATTTTAGAGAAAATTATAAAAACATGTTTTTGACACATTTTAGGTTTTGAAAAGATAACTAAAAATATATTTTGTCAAATATTGTCATACTAGTTTCAAGGCAAAGAATCAGCATTCTGAAGCAGTAAGGGGGCGGTCATTTTCATTGGTAGGGGGATCCCACAAATCTCATTTATCATCGTCATTTTCGTATGAACCCTTTAAACCAAAGCAATTAATATCATGACCAAAAATGTTGATTAATTGCAACCCACAGCCCCCACATAAATCTATAATTATAAGGCTTTAAGGGCTGTATAGTTAGGGTTATTGGGGAAACAGTTGATTAAGAAGCCAACAAACTAGAGTGGTCAAGCCCTCATTTTGTTTTACGATACATGTAGATCAAATGCGCGCGAGGCGTGCACACATTTTGAGAATGTTAACAAAAAATTAGGATAACCAAGCCCAAATTTGTTGGACAGTGCACATGTGAACGAATGCGGGCAAACAAAATCAGTAATTTTAAATAAAATGAGGGTGGCCAAGCCTAAATGTTGTTGTTACAATCAATGTCGAAACGTGTCGAACAAATGCGCCGAAGCACATACTTATTTTCAGTATTTGAACTATGCTAACATTTTCGCGGCCAAGCCCAAATTTTGTTTCACAATAAATTTTGAGACATGTAAAGGACAAATGCGCTCTAATCGCGCAAACAAATCAGTATTTTAACTAAAATTGGCGTTGACAAACCCCATTTTTGTTTCAAAATGTTAAACCATACATCCGTGTTGTAAAAGAACTAGGACCCCTAGGAAATTTGGGACCAAGTCTTTATGAAGATAATGCAGCCTCCTAATGTTGTCATTCTACTAAAAACAATGATTCCTTGGTAACAGTAAAATTGAAACACAAAGTGTGCACATTCAAATTCTAACATAAACAACATCCAAACCAAGAACAAGATTGTAGGCCTATGCTCAATGAGGACCCTAGATCTAAAAGGGGGTTAAGTCACAATCTTGTTAAATTGTAGTTAAGTATCAGTTTCTGCTACAAGGAGGATCTCTGCACCCTCTGTTCAAATGTTACAGTTAAGTCATGTGGTAAAGCTATGTAAGAGTCCATGTGAGGTACAACCCGAGTGGGTCAAGTCTTCACATGGACACAATGAAACCCAGTTTTTGCCATTTTTCTCAATGTGACTTATCCCCCTTCTAGATCTAGCGTCCTTAATTGTTTTTCTTCTTCATTATCTTCTTTTCTCCGTACTCCCTACAGGCATGACCAGTGACGGCGGAAGCAACAATATTTAGGGTGAGATCCATTAAACTGTTGAAACCTGAAAAAATGACGGCGGCACACGGTGAGGACACACGGTGGCCGTTTTCCGTCCGTTGCAGTGGCGTAGCTAGGATTTTTTTCAGGGGGGGGGGGGGGCAAGATTTCTAAAATGTTCGTAAAAGGTTGCCCCCAAAAGTCACTTACCTCGTGAATTTCACGTAAGTGGGGGGGGGGGGGGGGGGGGGGGGGGGGCTGGTGAGGTCAAAACATTTCGCACAGTCCAAAAAAAACCCCGCACAGTCCTAAAAAATCGCACAGTAAATGAACTACACTTACAATTTTGCCTTTTATTTGGCTAATAACCTCGGTCTTTTTTCTCAATTTTTTCCTATTTCCTTTTTTTCTCACCCCTTTTTTTAGGGGGTGGGGGGCGGGGGCACAAATGGGTTTTTTTCGTCAGGGGGGGGGGGGCATTTGCGCCCCCCAGCCTCCCCCTGAGCTACGCCACTGGTCCGTTGAACACGTTCAAGGGACTTGGTCGGCTATCCGCGACCGGCAGGAGTTTTGAGACGGTATAATTGCGAGGAAACGGTACTAGCCTTGTTGCGGACACAGTCGAAAATTGTTACGGTAACTCTTTAGGGTGCATTTGGGCTAAGAACATAGTAATGCTGTTTGAGCTTCAATTTGATGGAACCCCTCTTAATTGCCACCTTGCTCACATGGCCGCTGTGTAAAGAACTATGGCTATCAAGTTTCAACTGGATATTCAACAATCTAAGCTGATTTGAGTTATATTCCGGCATTGATCCACGTTTATTTTTCAATTTGTATTGTTCATATAAAATGTAATAGTAGTCATCGGATTCCTCTCAATTTAACAACTCTCTCAACATTCTGCTATGTCAAAAACAGTGACGCAGCTAAGTTTTTTTGGGGGGGGGGGGGGGGGGACAAGAAATTAAGTGACCCGCCAAGATTAATGTAAGTAAAGAAATATGCGCGTACCGCGCGAAATTTGTCGACTTTACAATTATTTTTGCTATGATTGAGGTACATTTTTGCTCTAAACAAGCTTGTACAAACAATTATTGACTTTTGGGGACACATACTCGCGTAGCGCGTGCAAAATGTCCATCTGTGTACTTTTAATCGTCATAATTCCATGATTCCTCTTGCAAATGAAACGACAGTGTCAATCTCAACCGATACTGAACTGAACCGATACAACAGTCAATCGCCCCTTGTCCCCCCCCCTCTGGCTACGCCACTGGTTAAACATACCCAACTTGATTCAATATGTTCTACCTTTCTGCTCCTAACGGGAGATATGCAAAATCTGTAATCGTTTAACGTCTAATACTTTACCGTAGCTATTCAAATCTTAATCTTTTACCGTCAACATAGTCCTTTATGGAGTTATGCAAATATGTAATCTTTTTACGTCTAATACTTTACCGTAGCTATTCAAATCTTAATCTTTTACCGTCAACATAATCCTTTATGGAGTTATGCAAATCTGTAATCTTTTTACGCCTAATACTTTACCGTAGCTATTCAAATCTTACTATTTTAACGAAAGCATAATCCTTTCATGCCTTTACGGAGTATAACCTTTAAGCGTCTAATGCCCTTCCCCGAACTCAATGTATATTAACAAAAACAGTCGGCTATGACTCTCCCCTGAACACAGACCTGTGCCCTCCCCGGTCGGTCCCCTCTTATCCCCATCCCACCCCAAATAGATGACAACAGTTACATAATTACGAGACTGCATAATATTTTTGAAATAGGGGACTTGATTGAGATTATATTATATTGGGCAACCAACATGACCAACGAGCACTAGTGGATTTCACTTTACAAATCATGAAAAACAAAGAAATAAATAGTCAACCCCTTATCATGAGGAAACCGCATTCAAATACCTCTTAAACTTGTTACATTTTGAATTTGTGTTATTTCGTGAGAAAACTGTAAATTTGGACAATTTGGCAATTTTTTGTAATAACAACATTTTTTTTCGCGTGCAATTTCCAAAACAATAATTCCATACATCTTACGTTTTCTTCATTGCATTTCATTAAGGACATTCCTATCAATGAACTGGGAAAAAAGTAATTGCTTAGAATAAATGAATGTGCTACCCAAGTCCGATTACCTTCAACATGGTATAATTTCAAAGCTTAATTGATGATTTAAGAATTTTAGTCCTTAAAAGCAGTAATTGTTAAGGATGAATTAATGTGCTACCCATTTGGTTAATGGCATTGTACTTTGTACTGAAGCCAGCAATAGAGGGCGACACCTATGTGTGCTACCCATTTCGATATTAGACCAAAATTCATAGTAATCACAGTTCGTTTAAAGACAAATGAACTGGGAAAGAAGCTGTTGTTTAGTATAACTAGTTGTGTTAATCTATTATTGAAGATTGGGTTAAATGACGATTTAGAAATAGCAATTACAGTTCTTCAGAGAAATACTGGTTTCGGATGAATTATTGTGCTACCCATTTGGTTGATGGCATTGTACTTTGTACCAAAGCCAGCAATAGAGGACGACATCACTTCCTCATATGTGCTACCCATTTTGATATTAGAAAGAAATTCTAGGCAATTATTATTATTTTTAAGACAAATAAACTGGAAAAGAAGATGTTGTTTAGTAATACTAGCTGTGTCAATCTATTGTTGAAGATTGAGTTAAGCAATGATGTAGTAATAGCAATTTCAGTTCTTCAAAGAAGTAATTGTTTTAGATGAATTAATGTGCTACCCATTTGATTGATGGCATTGTAGTTTGTACCGAAGCCAGCAATAGAGTGCGTTTAAAGACAAATGAACTGAGAAAGAAGTTATTGTTTAGTATAAATAATTCTATTAATCTATTGTTGAAGATTGAGTTAAATGGTGATTTAGAAATAGAAATGTCAGTTCTTCAAAAAAGTAATTGTTTAGAATGAATTAATGTGCTACCCATTTGGTTGATGGCATTGTACTTTGTACCGAAGCCAGCAATAGAGGGCAACATCACTTCCTCATATGTGCTACCCATTTTGATATAAGAAAGAAATTCTAGACAATTGTAATTGTTTTTAAGACAAATAAACTGGAAAAGAAGATGTTGTTTAGTAATACTAGCTGTGTCAATCTATTGTTGAAGATTGAGTTAAGCAATGATGTAGTAATAGCAATTTCAGTTCTTCAAAGAAGTAATTGTTTTAGATGAATTAATGTGCTACCCATTTGGTTGATGGCATTGTTCTTTGTACCGAAGCCAGCAATAGAGAGCGACACCACTACACTACCTCATTTGTGCTATCCATGTTGATATAAGAAAGCAATTCACGGCAATTATAATTCGTTTGAAAACTAATACACTGGGAAAGAAGCGGTTGGTTAATATTAATAGGTGTGTTAATCTATTGTCGAAGATTGGGGTAAACGCCGATTTAGAAATAGAAATTGCAGTTCTTCAGAGAATTAATTGCTTAGAATGAAATAATGTGCTACCCATTTGGTTGATGGCATTGTAGTTTGTACCGAAGCCAGCAATAGAGTGCGTTTAAAGACAAATGAACTGGGAAAGAAGTTATTGTTTAGTATAAATAATTCTATTAATCTATTGTTGAAGATTGAGTTAAATGGTGATTTAGAAATAGCAATTTCTATTCTTCAAACAAGTAATTGCTTAGAATGAATTAATGTGCTACCCATTTGGTTGATGGCATTGTGCTTTGTACCGAAGCCACCAAATAGAGGGCGACATCACTTCCTCATATGTGCTACCCAATTTTGATATTAGAAAGAAATTCTAGGCAATTATAATTCTTTTAAAGATAAATAACTGGAAAAGAAGCTGTGGTTTAGTAATAACAGTTGTGTCAATCTATTGTTGAAGGTTGAGTTAAGTAATGATTTAGAAATAGCAGTTTCAGTTCTTCAAAGAAGTAATTGTTTAGGATAAATTAATGTGCTACCCATTTAGTTGATAGCATTGTTCTTTTTACCAAAGCCAGCAATAGAAGGCGAGACCACTTCATTATGTGTGCTACCCATTTTGATATTAGCCAGATATTCACAGCAATTATAATTCGTTTGAAGACTAATAAACTGGGAAAGAAACAGTTATTTAAGTATTAATAATTAACGGTGTTAATCTATTGTTTAATTTTGGGGTAGATGATGTATAAGAAATAACAATATAAGTTTTCCGAGAAGTAATTGTTTAGGATGAATTAGTGTGCTACCCATTTTGATATTATAAAGAAATTCACAGCAATTATAATTTGTTTGATGAGAAATAAACTGGGAAAGAAGCTGTTGTTTAGTAATAATAGTTGTGTCAATCTATTGTTGAAGATTGAGTTAAGTGATGTTTTAGAAATAGCAATTTAAGTTCTTCACAGAAGTAACTGTTTAGGATGAATTAATGTGCTACCCATTTGGTTGATAGGATTGTTCTTTGTACCAAAGCCAGCAATAGAAGGCGAGACCACTTCCTCATGTGTGCTACCCATGTTGATATTAGCCAGATATTAACAGTAATTATAATTCGTTTGAAGACAAATAAACTGGGAAAAAGCTGTTGTTTAAGTATACATAGTTGTGTTAATATATTGTTTAATTTTGAGGTAGATGATGATTAAGAAATAGCAATATTAGTTTTCCTAGAAGTAATTGTTTAGGATGAATTAATGTGCTACCCATTTATGATCAGTCACGTCAAAAGGACATGTTGTCGGCGAACACAGTTTTGAGATAGAGGCAAAATATGTGGTGAAACATAAAGAAAATAATAGGAACAATTATTCTTCTTCAATTCATATCTTGTGATTACAAAGTCCGATTACCTTCAACATGGTATAATTTCAAAGCTTAATTGATTATTTAGAAACAGCAATTTTAGTCCTTAAAAGCAGTAATTGTTAAGGATGAATTAATGTGTTACCCATTCGGTTGATGGCATTGTACTTTGTACCGAAGCTAGCAATAGAGGGCGACACAACTTCCTCATGTGTGCTACCCATTTTGATATTATAGAGAAATTCACAGCAATTATAATTTGTTTGACGAACACTCTCAGAACAGGTATTAAAAAACCATGTATTAAAAGAATGTTGATTAAACAGTTTACACCATTGGTTAAAAATTACTTTTAATACTGCGTTGGTAAAGGGGGGAGGGGGTCTAGGTTGATTTGACCCAAATTTGGAAACACATTTTCTCAATGTTACCGTAGACCTACCGCTTAGTGTTATATATCAAATTAAAGCTTAGGTCAATACTTTTCAGAAAATGAGTGTTATTTTGATCTGGTTGCCATGGTTACCATGCATGGCTTCTGATTGGCTAAACACGGGAGCAAACGTAACTAGAAAACGAAATATTGCATATACACCATACTTGGGTAGATGATGTATCGGTATAGTACGCATGAAACCATGAATCCGGATTTTTTATACGATTGCCATGGCAACCGTGAACCGACCAATCAGGTAATTTTGTATCGTAATTCAAATTTGAAAACATATATCAAACATCGGGCTCCATGGTTTCATAGAGTGCTTAACGTCAAAATCCCATGGTTATATGACCTTTCGTTTTGAGTTACGTTATGTGTACATATATTTAAAGTTTGTAGTGACACTTATTAGCACATTTTTATACAGTTAAAACAGTACTTCAAGTGGGATTTGGACAATTCCATTAAAACCTGACCTGTGAAACACCATTCTATTGTGTCTATGATTTTACAGTTCGTAGTGACACATATAATTGTGTGTTGTGTAAACCATACCATATTTGGTCATTCTGTTCAATTGTTGTCCGCAGATAAACAATTGTAAACTTCATTGATCAAATTTAATTAAAGTATCGGACGATTAAACCGTCCCAGATATTACCTGTGGAAATTATCGACCGAGCATACTTTTTCACACCGTAATGGTATTCATAATAAACATTCATGAGCCTACTGGACAAGATAGAACCTGGGCGCCGGAAGAGCTTATCCCAATTTCACCCTAGATTATGGCGCTATGGGAACCTATAACTAGCCATACGAGGCTAACATTGTTATTAACAAAGCCTGGACAGCGGAAACGCGAAGCCAACCCCCTCTCCAAGGAATTAACGGTAGAGATTATTAATAAACATATTTCAAATGTATATTGTTCTCTGAAAATCAAATGTGAAATGGACAAAAAAAGAATGATGATGTGACTCGGGTAATCAAAAGGTGTATAGCAAACTGCCAAACAAGGGCCTATGAGGGGACTTTAACAAACCCCCGCCGGAATTAGTGAATTTAAGTAATACTAATTTTAGGCTTGAAGTTTGGTGAAGGTTGCTGCCCCAGGAAAGGGTAATAGGGCCATTTGGAAAGAGTTCCTAAATACCGTGTTGCCTTTAGGGGACGCAGGCCGTCATACCTGTACAGACTCTTGTCTGCTGGAAAGATGACTTTGTAGTGACGACCGCACACACGTTACCTATGGATTTGCAGGCCTTGAAGGCATATTTGGTTAGTGTGATAAGACAAGATTTACCACCCGCTGCTTGAATCGTTGAGATAATAACGCTTCTCTAAAATATCAGACCAAATGATCCTAGTTTGTGGTAGTAAAGTACGTAATATTGTCAAAAATGGGGGCAGAGAACAAATCATTGGTACCTGCGTGCACTATGAGGGTAGTGGGTATATGGGTAACCAGCCAGGTTTATTTTACCAGTTTTGTTATTCTGACCAGCCGGGCACCTCTGTCACCCATCCAAGAAGAAGTGCCGCAACCTCTAAATTGAGTATTGTATTGTCCAGTCTAGTCAACCATGCTGTCGCCCACAATCCAAGTGCGACCTATGCAAAAATATTATTGTTTATTGAAAAAACAATCAAATAAAAACAATCAAACAAGATGGGGAGATATAAAAAAGAAAGAGATTAGAATATCAATAAACAAGGTATACCATTAAATCAAATAAGGTAAAATCTCATTTAATATAGGCATCAATACAGCCCCGTTAGCGCGCGACATTGCGTCCAGACGCTATTTTGACAATTCTAGCAAAAGTGATGGCGTCCAGTTGAACCCAAAAATTGTACACTCAAAATTGATCAAACGTAATAAAACTGTGAGAAATACTGATCAAATCTACCCAAATATCGACCATAAACAGTCCGGGAAAATACGATTAAATGTCAAGTTAAATCCGCCGATCGTACCTTTATGACCTTGAGAACTTGATGAGGAAATACCGTTATCGATGTAAACAAGAGCGATATTGTGTATCTTTTCAGCAACCTGCTTTGAACACTGTGGTAATGCGACTATCTCTAAACACGTGTGCTGTAGTCTAACGTTCCCGGTATGTTATGTTAACCATGTTATGCTATCCCAGTAAAATACGAATTTGGTACCACCCAATTAATTTATTGAGAGCACGTGTGATGACGCAATGCCTAGACCGAGCCCGCCGTCCTCATACTTCGCTGTATTAAAGGTAGATGTTCCGATGCCTGTCCGATTTTCAACTTGATGTTTTCGATTTTACATGAAAGGTCATCCTTATAATTGTCACATTCCAAAGTTTGAGTTGCATAACTCCAATGGTTCTATTATAAGAAGCGCAAGGTCACAATACATTTGCACATTGAGTTATACACAAACTGGTTGGTGGTTAACCACCTTTGGGAGTAATTCACCACATTTTAGCCTATAATATCTAAATGGAACATTTCTGGGCTCTAAGATTTTACAGACATAAAGAGAAAAATATGGGGATTCTTCTGATATCAAAATATCTTGATGTGAAAAAAACATCACAGTCCCAAAAACGTGATCGGAACATACACCTTTAATAGTACAGTGTAACGGAGCGACTGGTAATCGTAAAGACTAGTGAATGTACGTGTATGAATAAAATGGCTGCGCGCGGTGATGAATACAAACACACTTTCATCGGCAAAAAAGGGTTAAAAAACCGCCAGAAATTAATTGGAATATAATGACAATTAATTGAACATCTCTGCCTGGAATAACCTATTTTAATTAAAAAATATGTTGCCATGCAAGGAAGAAAATCGGGAATAAAAATTAAGCTTTTTTACTTTCACAAAATTCCACATCGACGCACGCATTTCCGTTTGGCCGCGATTTTTGGCCATTTCGTTGGCAAACTTGCGCCCACATGGACGCTCATTTGTCAAGCCTTAACGGGAAGACCCCCGACCTAATATATATCAACATGAAGGACTGTTGTAACCACCCATTGTTTTAAATTATAACCTGCTGGTATACCCCCGCGGATATTACCACCTCAATCCTAAAGCTGCAGGAGGAGAATTCTAGGCTCTGAATCTAAACTCCTCACAAAATGTATCGAGACACTTAAAAATGAGCCAATAATTACCGGCCCGAAAGGGTATGGATTAATCGAAGCATATAACCCAGTGCATAAGTTGGTTCTGCGTATTTTGATACCTCGATTATTGATATGCGATATTGCGGAGCGGAGTTATTGTCATTTCAATGGTCGTAGGTCCAGTTTCAAAAGTGACAAGCATCTCTGTAGAGAATGATCAGGTTTATGCTTTTACACACGTAAATAACAATAACTCCACTCCGCAACCTCGTATCTCAACAATCAAGGTATCAAAGTATGCAGAACAAAATTATGCACTCAGTTTTTAGCTTCGATTAATCCATACCCTTTCGGGCCGTTAATTATTGGCTCATTTGTTAAGTGTCTCAATACTTTTTGTGATGAGTATATAAAACAAGAGATAGTTTCATGTTGGACAAAATAAAGTGTACTTTTAATTCACATTCGAGTAATCTATGATTATGGTATCGTAAAAAATAAAAAAAATAAGGAAAAAATCACTTAACAAATCTTCGCCACGCGGCATGATGTTATATAAGGGAGCAGTTCCATTTGTACGCGATAAAAATTGCGAGAATGTTCCGGGCCCCGATGAGTTTTTTATCAGGCCCCGATGAGATTTTTATCGCGTACAGTTGCGAGAAGGTCATGTTTTTATACTGGGTACAATTTGTGTTACATGTCCCTTTTTCCATAAATTAGGTTCCTTTTTCAGTTAATGCATTATATCTGAAAAAGTTTACATTTAAAGTTGGTAAAAGTATACATATTCTGAAAGCATATACTGTAACGGATGCAAATAGCATACAATCAAGTTGATTATACAGGGTGGCAGGAAATTGTACAGGGTGTAACAAGCAAAATCTTCTAAAAAAGAAGGGTTTCAATAATTACTTCCACTATGTATATGAAGTGATGAGAGAAAAGTTCAGTACAGATTTAAAGTAGTTTAATAAAATACCCATCCAGACATATGCAAATTAAATTTCATTATGAATCTGAAATTCTACATACAGGGTGTTTAAAAATTTGTTTATTTAGTTCTGGAAAAATGCTTCTATTACTACATACATACAAAGACTAGTATTTTAACAAAATTCAAGTAGATTTCAAATAAAAATGCATCAATTACATGTACATGAACATTGATTGATTTTGAAAGTCACCCTTTTCTTATGTAAAGTTGTTAATTTTAAACATATAGGGTGTTTAAAATATTAATTTAGGTATACATGATTATCCACAAATCATTAAATTGAATGAATTTAAATTTGCATCTGAAACATGATTTTACATTCCAATTTGAAGTGGCAAATGCTTAAAGTGGTATGAGTTTCAAATAATGTTCAATAAAAAGGTGACTCAAATTTTCCCAATGGCACATGTTTAGTGGCATACAATTAATTGCGTTCATCCTTCTTGCACCTTCATGATGTGCAAAGCACATTCAAATGAACAAATTAGGTTAATTTCTATAATGTTTGAACCCAGTATTCAAATTTCAAGAGTCTGATTTAAGATTGAATTATAAAATGTTTTCGTTTTAAGTTGTATTCAACATATAGGGTGATCCAATGTATATTGCACCATACTTGTTCAACTATGCACTCCTCCTCCTCCGCATACTCCTCCTTCGCATACTCTTCCACCCCTGGCTAATTAGGTTTAACGAACTATTGTAATTAACAGAACCATGGTAGTTCATATTTTTCTTTTTAAAATAAAGGCCAAATACTTTCTCATCAAAATAAGACCAAATTTGAGTATGTGTGATAAAGAATAGCCAAAATATATGCATGCAAAGTAATAATATGTAGTGCAAATGTAACAGATCCACCTTTTTTGGGTACCCAGTATAAAAAACACGACCAGAAGCAAAGGATTATTTAACGAGTAGCGTATTACCGCTTGTTTAAATATAACGAAAGATAAGTGGTCGGTATGTATATAGAGCTTCGGGCTATTTATTCTAGTTGTAAGGTACAAATTCAGCATTTCATGTTTTTAGAGATAATGTAATTGATTATGGATGTTTAACGTAAATTGTATTATCCTCGTGTATTTGCTAAACAATGTCCCGCTCTATTTGCTAAACATACCCCAGGGTATGGCAGAGGCCTCGTATCGGGCCCCGATGTCTATTTTATCGGGGCCTGATGACTATTTTATCGCGAATCAACTTGAAAAACATCGGGTCCAAAACATATCAGGCCCCGATACAGTCGCGATAAATTTATCGCGTATAAATGGAACTGCTCCCTAAGCAATGCTACACATCTTGAAAACTCATTATCTCCTGAACAATGGTATGTTCTATATTTAAACAAAAAATCTGAATTTTTGTGTTTGTCAATAAGAAAGACCTTCACAATCGATGCCGCGCCAGCCAACTAGGAAGGGAGGGATTTGGCGGTGTTTTGACGTATCCTGATGAACGTTGCTGAAGTTATATATAGGTAATGTCGACGGTGTGCGGTGGAAATCTGATGTGGCGTGTTATAGGGGGGGGGGGGGGTCGGAGGCGGGGGAGGGGGGGGGGGATGGGGGCACTGGCGGTGAACGGATGCGCATCTCTGGCCGTAGAGGAAATAATGTTTACTAGGTATATATCAGGTATGGGTAATAAATTGGCGGCGGACAGAACATACGCACATCAGACTTAGAGGCAATGTTAGCGGGAAGGGGGGGGGGGGGGGGTGTAGGGCGATCGTCACCGGTGCCGGACCGATGCAAGCGTCGGCTTAAAGGCAATTTCATTTTAAGTTAGGCCTATTGTTAAGCGAGGGGAGGGTTGTGAATCAGAACTTGAATTTAAAAAAAGTCACACGGTTTTGGTGCAAGTTGATTATACCACAACACTGACAGAACACCCCCTACGAAAATAAACGAAAATACAAAAGTTGTTTTTTTCTTCAATTTATTTCACTTTAAATTGTTCTACTCTCTTAACCAAACCAACTTTTTTTTAAAAAGTGTTCTGTTGTTATCAGACGGATTTCTTCGGAACGGACTGTATTAGGCCCATATTCCACATGACGTGTCTTCATCAGTGAATTTAGATGCCCGTGCTGACCAGCAAAATCAATGTAAAATCAGAGCATTGAATTACGCGAAACATTTAACGCAATCAGCGCCCGCGACTTAACTGCGATGAGCTTGTAATAAAAAATAATGGTGAAACACCAGTAGGCCTACTACTCGCTATTAAATTCTGCTTGCAACTGAATATCACACCTACCCCCACCGCAACACCACCCCACCCCACCCACCCAACCACCCCACCCCACCACCATCAGACCCCCCCCCCAACTCGACATTTAACTCAATCAACGCCCGCGACTTAACAGCGATGAGCTTGTAATAATGGTCAAATATCAGTAGTCCTACTCGCTATTAAATTCTGCTTGCCACTGACTATCCCATCTACCCCTCCCCCAAACATCACCCAACCCAACCACTACCAAACCCCCACCCTAACCACCATCCAACCCCTACACAACCCCCACCAAACCAACCCGACATGTCTTCACAGTCTCTCTGTGCCAATAACAATTGCTTGCACTAAAGTTTTCGTCTTTTTTGAACTGTTTTACAATTAGAAGTAATCAAAAATGACATAGTGGAAACAAAGTTGGACTCTGTCGAGTCCAGGATCAAAATATTCACTGTTATAATTGTTCTACATGCAATTGGGACTTTTTTCAGATGATCGAATCCTCGATCGAAGATTATTGAACCTTAATTACGTTAATACTATAAAACCTTAGTACTATAGAACCTTATTTCTTTGGTAATATAGAACCCGTCGGACTAATACAACCGTGACTCTGTACATGTCACCAAAATATCGATTCGCAGACATTGGCCGATTTTCCATTTCAGTCAGAGGTAAAAGAAGCAAACGAGAGGGAGGCACTCGAATTTAATCGTAATATGCAAGGTTAATACCGTATCATGTGCATGTACTACTGTGATGCAGTCACCACTATGTACCTAGTGACAGGGAACCTGCGGCTGGATTATCTGCATAACTTTGCCTGCAAACAGATGTTGTCAATTGCTCGCGTATTTTCGATAAAGAAATGTATCGTTATTCAGATAAATGATAAAGGTATTCAGGTGGTCTCATAGCTCTCAGAAATACTTGAAGTAACGTTTATAATCCATATCTTGGTTGATATAACTGTTTTTCCATTTCATTAGGAAAAATGGTTTTGTACCTAGGTTTATACAAACATGATGGTTGAATTCTTTCGTTTTTTCTCGCAAATAAATACGTAGAACTGTTATTTTTATTTTTTGTTTTCTTTATTCCACGTGCATTTCATAACCGGTGATGATGCACGGTAGCTTTATATACGATGTTCTTCACTAGACAGTTCCATCCAGGGGGCAGTTGTCCTTTGCGTTTCTCGGGCAACTACAAGAACGTTCATTAGAATCACAGTGTTTCTATTGAATATTTTAGCCAATGGAGAACCTTTTGGAAAGTTGCTGTCGTCTGAAGAATGCCTTTCCAATTTTGGTTGATATATTCTTGGAGAAGAGGGGGGGGGGGGGGGGGGGGGGGGGGGGGGTTAAACCAGGTTACATTTCGTGTGCGTTGTCTTCTCTCAGGTCTTGGGTGGCTGCTTTGGAATTTGAAATCATGCGGAAACCCCGATTCGGATAGAGCTTTTTGGTACATTGGTATGGCGTCGTTGAATGTATTCTCAGAATCGGAGAGTGTTGACAGACGATTGCTTATGGAATTTGGCAGTTCCTTGAAGATGTTTGGTGGGTGGTTTGATTTTACGTTGATGTTGACTGGGTTGACGTTGGATTTTCCGTATGGCTTGAAGGTTGCTTGGCTCAGATTCAGGGTAACATCAAGATATTCCAGAACATTTTGGTTGGCGTTTGCTGTGATTTTTAGGCCAACATCATTCAAGAATTGTACACAACTTAAATATTAATTGTGCTAGTTTTTATATGAAGAACGTCTTAACAAAATAGCCTAGCAAATTCTACGCCTTTATGATTTCTCTGAAAACTGATGAAATGAGGCGATGACCCCCGGGCCCCGTGTTAAATATGCGTTGTGATCAATACGCTATGTATACGTTGAGCATTCGCCGTGTGAACGTTTCGCACGTTAGGTGTAGGTTTCTTCTTAAGTGCAGTATATGGCCGAACAGCTGACGAATAATCAACCTACACCCAACGTGCGAAACGTTCACACAGCGAATGCTCAATGTAAACATAGCGTATTGATCACTACGTTATCACCCGATCAACATTATGAACATGCTCAGACATTTCATAAATCCCAGCGTACCTCTGCTCCATCGCGGTTACGATACTGTTATTGAATTAGGAAACTGGCATAACATATCTTCCATTTGGATATATTGTGAGCTCCGTGATAACTCGGGATGCCAAGTTCTATTGTGTAAACTTTCCTCCAAACATTGAAGCGCCACCGGATCCATTGTAATGTCAAACTTATTCGCAAATAAGTGCGGTTGCCGCTGGAGATATTCCAAGTACCCTGCACCAAATATGCAAACCGATCGCTGGTACTTTCCAATGCAATACGGATGTTCTTCTCCGGCCCATTTGACAAATCGAGCAAGGGATTGGATTGAATTTGTACCGTTCACACCATTCGGGGATAAAAAGCATCCGCGCGTCGTTGGATGACGCGCCAATGTAGCCCAATAGTATTCATCCGCGCTCGTCAAATACGCAAATCGGTCCCATTTGAAATACTGTTTTACTAGTGTATCATTTAAGACTATTTCTACAAACATCCGGGTAACGACGTAATACGCACTGCTCTTGTAAACACTAAATGGGAATGCTTTCTTGATATGAGCCATATTTAATTTCTTAGCAAAGTTAATGTCATTGAGCCCATTATATGCTTTGAGTTGACGTGTGATCTCCAAGTTTGTTTTCAATGGAAAGTCTTGTCCGCATAAATTGATCACGTAATTCCATTTCACTCGGTGATTGATCAAATCTGACATGCAGTTCAGATCCGCTTTTAGTCTCGTGTAGCCGCCATACGTTATATTCTCTACTTGAGATGCAATGAACACGTTATCAAAACAGGAGGCGAGTTTACGGATTGCGGATAGGAACGAGTCCGGTGATTTACCATCTGGGTGAATGCAGTACACATGCTGAGTCTGATAGATGGATCGAAGTAAACGTTCCATCTGTAAGCAATAACATAAGTCATAGATTTAATTAAAAATGATATATTGATGGTTTATTTAAAATACAGGGTGTCCAAAAGGTGTTAATAAAGGTAATGAAAGTTTGGGTCACCCTACCCTGCACTATCGCAATATTTCCTTCTTTCACTTCAAATCTTATTAAGCACTCTCATAAAGCCCTAAATTGCGAGAACAAATACATTATTTAGGAGGGGGGGGGGGGGGGGGGGGGGGGGGGGGGTCTCACGTGCCAATTGGAAAATTTGGACATCAATGTTAAATTTCAAAGTTACATGGAAACCTATGCTAACCATATATCATTGTATAGAACAAGTCTCAAATAATTCAGAAAATGTCATTTTTTTAATAAAGTTGATATGGTAACCATGCAAGGCAAAACCAGCATAACTCGAGAACGAAACATCCATCTCCATTCGTAATTGACACATATAATCTACAACATGGTGTCATGTCTTCACAATATTTGATTTCAACTGCCAGTTGCCATGGCAACCAAATTCCTATCAATTAGCATACCAGATTAACGCAAGCTAAATATATGTTTACAAAAGTTTAAATATGGTAGACTTCGTAGCTTAGTTAGATCAAAATAATCCCTGCGGCATACCATGGTATACAGACTTGCTACAGCGACTTTGTGCTGTAAGCCTGAAATGACCACGTAAAAATAGAAGTTAAATACGGTTCAACCAAATGTGATTTGTTTCTACTGTTGTGACGCTAATTTTAGAACACGTCATACATCTCTCTTATAGGTTATGCCTGTTAAATGTACATGTGTATAAACACAGTGACAAAAAGAAAATATATCTACCTTTTTTGAGGCGCCCTGTGTTTAATTCTTAGGACCCTAACAAAATCAACAGTAATATTGATGAAGCGGTGGCTATTTGAATAGAAAATTATGCAGTTTCCATTGTTGCACTTTATTTACCCTATACTATGAAAAGAGCGTAAACAAAACAGTAAATCTAAAGTGTACCTCTTTTTTTTCTCTCTCCATGAAAAACAATCATAATCCGAACATCTCACATCGTCAATTGTTTCCAACACCTCACTTCTACTGGTACGAGATTCATCATTTACAATGACCAGGATCATTCATGATGTTTGTAAGCCAACACCTGTCTCTCCATTTCCGTGCAACCTTCCTTCTACTCCAAATCGACGAGCAACTTCAGTTACAGAAACTCCAGAAACATATCATTGAGAGAAAGTTTTAAGTGCAACAATGGAAACTGCATTATTCTTTATTCAAATTCACTACCCTATATGCATGTGTATCACTTCTTTCTCTCCATGAAAAGTGTCTGGAGTTTATGGAGTTTCTGTAACTGAAGTTGCTCTTCGATTTGGAGTTACAAGGAAGGTTGCACGGACATGGTGTGTTGGTGTTACACACATCATGAATGATACTGGTCATTGTAAAGGATGAGTCTCACACCAGTTGATACAGGTGTTGGAAACAGTTGTTCGGATTATGATTGTCTGTTCATGGAGTGAAAGAAGAGGTACACTTTAGATGTACTGTTTTTGTAACGCTCTTTTCATGGGTATAGGGTTAAGTGCAACAATTTAAACTGCATCATTTGTTATTCAAACGGTCACTGCTTCATCAATATTGGCGCTATTGTGACAAATGAGGTGTCACAATGCGCCAGAGAAAATGCCTGTTCTTTCCCACTTGTTTAATTTATTTAGGACCCTAAGAATTAAACACAGGTTGCCTCGAAAAATAAAGTGGATACTTTCTTTTTGTGCAGTTTTTATATCATTCTAGGTATTTCCATAGTTATTATATATGAACACGATGATTAAGAAGATTTTATAAGAATTTGTGAGTTTATCTTCATAATATAAACCCTAAGTCAAAATTTCGAACTTAGATCTTCTTCTCGAAGCTTAACTTTTTCGTTTTTTCTGTGACAAACTGTTGTTAGCCTTAACAGACGCCCTCAGTCCTAAATGTGTAATATACCTGCGCAGAGTCACGATGTATCACGATGATATACGCTAGTGGATATGTAGCTTCTTCCTCAGATAAAGGTACATCCGGGTAATGTCTATTTAATCTAAAATCACTGCAGTTCTGCATCCAGTATTTGACCTAGACGGGTGTAAAAGTCAATCCACCGGTTACTAGATTCAAACTATAATAAATAGTCGCAGTCAATATGAAACTCAATAGGCATAAATAATAATAATAATAATAATATACGTAACGTGTTAACACTTTCCAGTATTTGCTACACATCCGGCACTCAGAGAGTAATATTTTCAAGACGCCCCCGTTTGACTTGTTTTGGTTAGCTCATCAAAATGCTGATTCAAGTATTTAAAAATGTGATTCTAACCCAATTAGAAACTGCAACCTTTGCATTAGTACACAACGCTCTTACCGAGAGCACAATGTTATATCAATTCAAATTACATCCCATGTTATTTTGTTTTACACAAATTAACAGTTGGTAAGGGATCACGTCAAAACTCGATCGCCAGGCAACCGCCGGTTACGGCCGGTTCCGCCCGGTTCTCACAAAACGTGTCGTCTGTTATAATATACACACATAATGAGGTCAAATAGTTACACTTTGGTGAACACGACCGGTTGATAGTGCCTCGTCACACGCCCGCGTGAGCAATAAAATCTTGAAGTAATGGGCTCAAGTCTCAGTTGATAACCAGTACAATACAGCTATTGATTTTCGCTGGGGTTGGCTTTTTCAATCTGTTTATAGCTCTATCAACTTTTTAAAATCAATACCGAAAGTCCAAGGGTGCGCTATTATGACCGCAAAGTAACAGATTGATAGTGTAAATTGGTCCGGTTACGGCATTAAGTCAACCGGCGGTTGTTCAGTGTTGCATGCGTGAATATTCATATACCAGTAAAACAGTTGACCTAAAAAAACCGGGCGGAATCAAACGTAACCGGCGGTCAACGGGCGGTCGAGTTTTGATGTCTTCCCTAAGCCGTATTAGTCTTCTATCAAATACACTTCATCCCATTACATTCTACCACCTAACTGCCGAAATATGATCAATTCAGTAACAAGAGTGTCAATCCCATTTTGGCCACATTTGTGCAAGACTTGGACTTGCAATTAAACAAAACTGCATTTGTGATTCCAATGGTGAATATAACATATGTCAATGTAATTGTTTAAAACAAACTATAATTCAAATATTACGTGTTTTGCCATGGATAATATGGATGCTCAAATTTAAACTAACTATTAATATTATTTTACTAAGTCGATTATTATTGATTTGATTGATTATGCTCAATTACACACTGAATGATGATTGTAATAAAAGAGTTCTCTGCACGTAACAAGTGGACGAAGCTGCCTCAAGAGATTTGCAATCATTTGAAAACAAAACCTTCACATGGGATACCCTGTATAGGTATAAAGTTTTTAAAATTAAGATTAAATTCTATTACTAATGTCACTATAGTACACGTCCTAGTGAACCGAATTTAACGATCTATACACAACATTGATCAGAAATCGATGAAGTTTAACGCTTGGTGTATTGGTAAGACATATTGATGAACAATCTGAAAAATCACCGGAAAATGTAAACGGCTCCAATTAATCTTCTAATGAGCAATATTCCCCCCGAATATTCCACGACATTATTTAGCGTTGAAGTTCAATATTTTCTCTATTCGATACGTCAATGAGCCAAGCTCTACGATTGGTGAATTATCTTTAATGTCATTCCGATCCCATCATTGTTTCTATGCCAATATCGACCTATGGTTTATATATGTGTGGGCGGACACTTCACGTGTCATACATGAATCACCCCACCACTCAAAGCTGAACCTTTCGGCGATAAAAGAACAACAGAGGGCGATTGCTATTAATATAGCCCGAATTACAAATTTCTAAGGGATGTGTCCAATGACCGCAGCTCAGCTCAATCAACATTACGACAACTCAACTAAAAATTGTCCCATTCATACTACTATTATATTTTATTGGTAGTTGTTCAATAAGTTTCGAGATTTTTTTCTTCTTAACATTTTCATAAATGTTTAAAATACAGATAACAAATAAAATCACAAAAAGCAAGAAAACCCACAAAACAACCAAAAACCCACACACCTCGATTTCGAAAACAAAACGGGTTGGTCGTGTCTATAGCTTTTCCCATAGTCTTACCTCCGTATCACTTGGCGAAGGAAGATTTCCATTTATATCTCGTAATTTGTTTAGCATTGTGTTTACCTCTCCCAGGACCGCTTTGTTTCCTTCAAGTATCGCTGAGCAATCGACAGACCAATAGTGCTTGTGATACGGCGAAATAAATGAATTCAACGTCCATCCAGATTTCCTATGATTTCTTGGTAGTTGAGTGGTTTGATTTGACGTCACCCTGTATCTTATTAAAGAACTTTGGTAAAAATAAGCTCCAGAGAAATAAACCCAAATGGTGACCGCGATAGTCATCAACATGAAGAAGAGACTTGCAATCTTGAAGTAGGTTTTCATCTGAAAGGAAAACAAAAACAATTAGTATATTTAAATACTATTTCTATTATTAAAATAAATGTACGTTAAGGTCTACGGGCAAATAGACCTCTCATGTAGGGTCGGTCGGTAGGTCGGTCGTATTTTGTTTTGTTTTGTTTTCACACAAAATATCTGTAAATGTTCAGCAATTTTCGAAATTTTCAAAATGTCTTCACAGATTTTTCAACATTTCAAGAACAAAAATTGTCCAAAATAAAAAGATATAACTCTGCATTCGGGCCTATAGAACAGAGTTTTTAGTCGCCTAAATACAATATATTCAAACAAGTTGGTGCATGCAATAAGCCCGGGGGGGGGGGGGGGCCTAAACATAATGGTGTACACATGCGTGACCAA
Organism: Ophiura sarsii; assembly: GCA_035610835.1. Lineage (NCBI taxonomy): Eukaryota > Metazoa > Echinodermata > Ophiuroidea > Amphilepidida > Ophiuridae > Ophiura > Ophiura sarsii. The sequence goes on from CM069447.1 coordinate 74,254,900, forward strand.
ATTTTGTCCAGACACCCCCTAAACAAGTTTTACCCTGCAAGCAAAATTACCCCCTAAACAAGTTTTTTTCTTTTCTCCTATTTCTCTTTTCTCCTTTTCCCTTTTTTCCTTCCTCTTTTTCTTTAATTCTCTGCCGTCGCGATTATTGTGGGGAGGGGGAAGTGGTTCCCTTCCACCCTCCCCAAAACAATCGGCCAGTTTCTTTTAGATTCAATGATGTTATAAATGCAAGCGGATAGATTATGTGATTATAAAATAGTCGATTTTCCGCTCAGATGCTTACAAAAATAGCAACTGTCTGTTAGTTTCCTAGGTTCACGGGTTTATTCACGCATTCATGATTTTTATTAATTTTTCATAACATAAATTACTTGGAAATAATTGCCAATAAAACAATATTTTCATTAAGGCGACAAATAAAAACCAAGGTCAGACCTACATATTTTTTTCTCGAATTTCAATTAATTAATTTTGCTATAAAATCATTGTTGACAACATTTTGCGAACGTTTTAACACCTATTTTTTTAATATTTAAAATATTCACCAACATGTTCACGGAAATTGTGTAAAAAAAGCTTGAAACTAAAATATGGTATGCTTTAAGGTTGTTCCTATGGCTATTTTTTTATTTTATATTTTAATAGAGCTTGCTGAAATTTGAGATTGATCGGAGGTACGGTTTTCTATTTTCTAGATATGACAATTTTATTGTCAAAAATGAAGCAAAATTGAAGCGTTCATTTCTTTAATTTCTTATTGTTTTTTGACCGCCTAGCTGGCCTAGCAAAATAATTAATCTATGCAAAAATGTTTAATTAGTTTTTCCAAGAAAAGTATAAGTGCTACAAAGCTGAAATTTTCGGAGCTTGTTATAGTTTATAAACAGTTTCCTGTGCTGCGGGAGGCTGTAAGACATCTGTATAATTAATTATACTTAATTATCTAAAGTTTTAAAATAAAATAAAAATTGGGCTAATTAATTTTTTCAAGTTCATGCACTTTACTAAATGTAATTCCACTTGTTGTGTATGTTGGCTATACAACTCTCCTTAATTCCTGTGCTGCGGGAATCTAACGGAGTTTTCAATAACAAATTAGAGCAAAAACAAAAAACTAATTTTTCATAGAAATTTTACCTAGGGAGTAAAAAAAACCACCAATATAAAACAAAAGAAAATAGACTGCCTCTGTTGGCCGAAAAACAATACAAAACAGAAGAATTCAAAATGGATTTTTGACAATAAAATTGTCATATCTAGAAAAACCTTAAATTGTTTTCCATAAATGATGCTAATTGAGATTTGTTGACATTTATATGGAGAAAAATAATTCACGCAGCAGTAACCAGTACAAACTGATACATGTTGGAGGGCAGTAACCAGTAATAATTGACTCGGTATAATAATATTCTGAGTATAGTATATCTACAGGTGGCAATGTCTTGCTAGACGTCCCGTAACTCAAGCGCGCATGCTCAAACCAATTAAAATACGTTGTAGCTATACACGGTTTATTCCGTACGGGACGTGAGGCAAGATATAGCCCTACAGGTTACTGCTCGGCATAGAAACACATGTTATTTTGACACCTCAGAAATTATATTAACCCTAACCCTACTATACCACACGGCAACAACACTGCCAGCTTGTTTTTATAACCCCGCGTGCACGTTTTTGGGCTCCAAAATGAACCCAGACTATATACCGAGGCGAATATACTGAGCCGAGGTGTAGTGGATTGGCAGCTGGGATTTGGTGCAGGAGGTCCGAGGTTCAAATCCCGGGGGGAGCGGGGGACATTTCTGGTGAATTTTGGGGGTTGGAACAAGAATCTGTTGCCGTGCGGTGTAGGTGTAGTAGGGTTAGGGTTAATCAGCATTTTTTTCTCTTTTTTTCATTCCAACATTTTGTAATTTTCATCACTTTAATGAATAAGTTTATGTCAAAACACTCATGGATTAGGTTGTCGGGGAGGTAAAGGTAAGGATAACAACTACAATCGGCCAATCTTGTTGGGACACTTTTATACATGTGTTTAAAAACTCCCTCTCCCCCACTGGATCAATGTTGAAACATGATTTTTGGGTTACGAGATACCGTAAGGGGTCAACATTGCCCAGTGGGGTGGGGAGTTATTCATGTTGAGGAAAGGCTTCAAGCTTTCCGACAAAGACAGCAATGTTTCAGTAGCGCAAATGTTGCGGAGATGGGAACACATTAAAGTGTAGTTTTACCAGGGTGTCCCAGCTAATTATGACCACGATTGTAGAGTTATACGGAATAAAGTTAATCTGTGGCAGTAACGTTACTGATTTTATTTTTTTTCAAAAATGTTTTCAAATGTTTGAAAGTATTTGACATGTTGTAACATTTTATGAATTTTGAAACATTGAAAACAATATCTGGATTTTGCTGACGTCTTTTGTCTAGTTTCGCCCCTACACAGAAGCATCAACGAGTACTTCTGCTCGGCGATTTGGAAAGGAAACGGGAGGAATATATAAAAGTGTATATATTTATCGTTTATATACAAAGAATATCGACTGTAATTTCTTGTTGACACGTCCTTTATTACCAAAGCCTACCTTTTTACGCTTACGTAATGCTTACACATGTATTAACGACCAACTAAAATGCCACGAATATTTAAAGTTAGGTTTATTTACAGTGTGACTTCATTTATACCCAATTCACTGCTGCGTGTCGGTTTGGCAAAAACACAATCCTAGCATCCAGAAAAAAACCCAGTAAACTACCCCCCCCCTCGTGCAATGTTGAGGAATATTAATTTCTTCAGCAGTTGTTCAAAGTGTCCCAACATTGTTCGATAGGGTGCAGGGAAGGAAAAATGTTGTCTAAAATGTCCTATTCACAGTCTAACAAAATAAACATAATTTAAAGATGGCAAAATAAGGAAAAGAGGCGGTCACATAAAAAATAAAAAAAAGATAGCAGAGTGTGATATAGGTAACACGAAGTGTGGTTTAAAAGTTTTATTTTACCATTATAATATGATTGAAAAGCACAAATTTCTGTTAATAATTTAAAAGCCAAACACTCGCATCAAAAAAGCTGCTACAACGAAAGAACTGCAAGTGTCGTAAAAGCATGTTCTTGGAAACAACGCGATAAAACAGATACTAGTATTAAGAATAAAACGAAGAACTGCAAATGTCGAAAAAGCATGTGCTTGGAAACCACGCGATAAGCTTGACAGATACTTCTAAACTGGTACAGGTCAATTCCAAGAATGATGAATGAAACGCATCATGGACATAGGTCCCTGCGGACGCTGATCGATAGCGATCATTAAACGTCAAACATCCAATCAGCTATTTAAATTGAAGTGATTGATCACATGTTTGGGCACAATATCCTCCTGCGTGAAATTGAAACTACCCCATGTACATATAAATAGAGGAAACATTTTGACTATATAGACACCATGGCAGTTGAACCTATAAATACTTTAGCTATGTAATGATTGGGGATTTTTTATAAGCTTCTCTAAGCTATATTACTAGTGAGGTTAAACCGGCAACCTTGTTGTCAAGGCACTACGAAAATCATCATCTAAATATATTGAAGACTGACGTGTGGTTCAATCATTAAACTCGTCGTTAATCCATAACTAGCCTTCTTGTGAATAATCCATTATCATCACAATACACTTTTTAGATTCAAATGAATATTTGAATACAGTGAAAGTAATTCGTAACAACAATATTTCCTTGAGACAAAATCGTGAACAAATAATGTCGCAAAATATACCCTTAAGTAAAATACATTATACATAACTTTAATTTTAATATTTCGGTAACTTTATTAATACCCAACCGATTTCCACCGTTCAAAGGGGTAACTATTTCAATAATGCCTCGTTCTTTTCATATCTTGCCTTTAAAATTTGCTAAAACAATAAAAAGCGTCTCATTTTATAACGAATTTGGTCTTAGGCACATTCTATTATCTATTCTATTAACCCCCATTCAGTCAATAAAGACGTGATTATTGGTTGCTATTGTCCATGAGTTGACCGCAACAGCTGCATACACAGAAGTGTTATTTGAATAACAATGCAGTGTTGCCTAAAACCACGGCTCATGACAAAAAGTAGCCCAATTCCAAGAATATGTGTGAAATTGAGCCCAAACCCTGGTCAAACACCCGTTAAACAGCAGGTTTTAATTGAAAAAGGTCAGGAGACACTCTTGATGATAGGTATACGCTACAGAGAGGATCTGTTCTTATGTATTGTGACATACGTAAACGTAAGGGATTTATTGTCGCATGTAAACCGTACGTAAGATGTCGTTTTCCCAAATGTCAATACCTACCCATAGAGGAGGCGAAGGCCTCCAAAAAGTCTGCACATAATGCCCAAAAACGTGTAAAGCGTTCCAAGGACTTTTCCCAAGATTGTAGGTCCCCTTCCTCTGCCTTGAACATTATATTATCACTTTCCACGCGCTTTTTAGTTTTACCATATAGGCTACAAAACGGATTTTTCAGAAACCCTTCTCAATTTTCAAAGTCTATCTCAAGGATTTCTGAAACAATACTGGGCATGTTTGTACTTATTTCAATGCATTTCTCATGGTGATTTCAAATATGGTAATGCAATTTGATACTTTTGACATTTTAAAAACATTTTGTGAAATGTTGGAATGTCGTCTGCAGACGCCTGCCGCGTCGTAAGTGTTATGATACTTACTTTTGTCGTATGTTAAATCAAATGTTTCGTCTGGGTGCAGACGATATCGGTGGACGTGGTTTTTTAAACATTTCCAAAAGTTTCAAACAATTCATTTTTTCTTTAATAGTAAAATGACAAAAAACACCAAAACACAAAAAAAACACCTAACAACAAACAAACACAAAACAACAAAACAAAAACGAAAACAAACACCAAACATACAAACAAAGTAAACACAAGTAATAATGAAAACATATAATTCTATGAATATGTGTCATTCGGGCCGTAGAACATATTTGTTTCTATAGACCAAAGGGTCATGGGCTTGTCCCATACACTGCAAAAAGGTTGCTTAAATATTTACTCAACATTTTACACAACGTTATTGAAGTATGCAACCGCTGAACAGTTGCGTAAAATGTACCCACCGTTGGATAAAATGTTTTCACCAACAGTTGAACAACTGCAGTTACTCACGTTGTACAATTTTAATTACACAACAGTTGGGTATTATTAATTAACCATTTGTTGGGCATTTTAACTGTTGCTTAATTTGTAAATTGTTTTCATTATATATTGGGCATTTTTGTATATCAACTGTTGCTTAATTTATCAAATGTACCCATATGTTGGGTGTGGTAATGCAAATTGTTGCTTATTTGTGACAAGTTTTTATTATATATTGAGCTTTTTGTATAGCAACACGGGGTAGGCAAATAATGGGAATTCTGGGCGATGCAACAGAGCTACATACATCACTTCCTCTCGGTAGTGAACCGGTAACTTGTAATGGGAATTTTGGGCGATGCAGCAGAGCTACATACACCACTTCCACTAATGAATCTGCAATTTCTTTTAACAAGTTATTTAAGTATATACATAATATCTTACATCTCGTATCATTGGTGTTTTTATTGTGATTCTTTTATTAAAACAGACATAGCGCCTGATATAATTGATTGATTTCATTGATTCCTTTTGTCATATGAGCGGAATAAGTTGCTCTTTGAATACGCGCCTCATTGGTTTGTCGAATTTGTTTGGTCTATTTTTAAACAAATATTCATTCTCGTCCTGTATATGCCGTATACAACCCAACCGTTCCCCAAATTCTGAAAAGATCCATCACGGACGCAATTAGAATCGAGAATTTAAGCAACAGTTGATCAATAAAAACCACATGAGTAAATCTGAACATATATACAGGGTGTATCAAACAAATTAGGACACTTTTTGATGATGGTTTAAATCCTTGTTAAATCACTGAAGCATGACCAATTTTTATTTCAATGTAAAGTACAACCGATAAATATTAAATTCTGAAAAGATGAGAAAAATCCATCATTAATTAAGGAAATTGTGACCTATTAGGCAAGGCAATCTATTTTGTAGTATGTACAATGGTCATTCACACAGTAACAGTAGAGTTACATGAACGCGCACACTGTGTATGCCAATTCTACTTCTTATCATGCTAATGAACCATCTACAGTGGGTTCGAGAACTTTTTTAATTTGCACAGAATATGCATGCATCTGATTTGTGGATTATTTAGCCAGTATTAATTTGAGCCAGAATTATATGGATTACCAATCTAGTCTTTGCTATTGACTGATAGATTATTTTCTATTTAATTATTGTAACGGAATTGAAACGTAAACCATGTTATTTACTGGTCTTTACATGTAAATTCCATTGTACAAACCAGTAAATGACATGGTTTACACAAAGTATGCTAGTTTTCTTATTTTTCATCGGATTGATCTCAGAATATCAGAATATCATAATTATTAATAGGGCTTTACATTGAGACTAAATTGGTCATGGTCCAATGGTTATAGCAAGTATTACACCTTCATGAAAAAGTGTCCTAATTTTTTGATACACCCTGTATAAGTTGCGTGATTGCCTGAGACAAATACTCAACAGTTGCCCAATTGAAATAATTAACGCAATGTTTTAGCAACAAAATGAGTTTTGACCGGGGGTTTCCCTAACTTGTTACTAATTTTTTTTGCTCAACGTTAGGTAGTTTTTACTTTCATACAACACCTAGATTTCTACATATGTTGAATAAAATGTTATCAACCATTTACCCAACAGATTTTAAAACGCAATTAAGCAACGTATTTTGCTCAACAATTTAGTATGGTAATGATTGAATGACGCAATCAAGATTTTTTTTGTTTTTTGGACAACAGTTGCCTAAAATTCACATGTGCGTAACTTGCATCAACTGTTGCGTGATTTTCCTCAATGCTCATGCAACAGTTGCCAAAGTGGAATATGTTTACGCAACATATTTTAGCAACAGAAACAGTTTCCACCAACATTTTAAGGACATTGTTTTCGACGAATTACTCAACGCTGGGGATTTTTTTACTTTTATACAACGCCTAACTTTCTACATAACTGACTGAATTTTAATCAACGCGTCAACCAACGGATAATAAAAGTACTTTAAGCAACGTATTTTAAGCAACCTTTTTGCTGTGTAGTAACGGTATTGAAAAGAAAGGTATCTGTACCATTACTAGCGTATTACGGTACTTACCTGTTTGCAGGTGTTGTCGTCTGCCTTTGTCACATTATAGGCCTACTATATATCAGTACAAACGGTACTACATGTAAGAGAAACGGTTTTCAAACATTGTCAACGGTTTAAATTGATATGTTTTCTTTTTTTCTTCAAAAACTAAAAAAACCCACCAAAAAACCCAAAAACCCAAACCGCCCAAATTAAGACAATAAATAGTCATATAAAAACATCAAATTCTGGGAATATAGTTCAGTTTTGGACCAGCAGAACAATTTCGTATCTTCTATAGCTTCATCGGTCATGGTTCTGTCCCATGGTATTGAAATATAAACCCACGTTTACCATTATTAGTTTATTACGATACTTACTTTTGTACAGGTTCGATGTGTCGTATGTCCCCTTACTATCGCTATCAGCAGACCAAGTTTTTTTCCCTCTGAATCTTGGTATATCGTTTTGTGATCACCGATTTCTTTTCCCCGAATTTACTAAATTAAAACATGGCCAAACTGAATCACATCTATGTAAACACACGTTGGACGTGGATGATGAATTCAATTACAAAAATCAATTCGTTATTAGTCACGCTTACATAATTATTTTTTTTAACCGTGTTTGTGTGTTTAAATGATTATTGGATTTTAAAACAACAGACAGGAGTTTAATTGATTATAGTTCTTTTTTAAAACAAACAAACTAAATACCTGAATTAGGCGAAGTAACGAACAGATGTGACGACACACGCGAGCTGACGTATTTTTGTTGATATAAGCCTAGGTTTCTATCAAGCACATAGTGTTTGATCTGTGTTGCTGGACCAAAACTCTGGAACAATCGTTCCTTACAGATCCGTAACTCTAAGACGGTCGGAATTTTAAATCGTCTTTAAAAACTCATCTTTTTTAACCAGAATATTTAGTTATTTTATTGTGTGCAGCATCCATGTACTATATTTGGCACTTTTCTTGATTAGTGTATTGCTGTATACAATATAACATGTTTTATAGCCATCATTTGTTGGCTATTCATTGGTGTTTTTTCTATGTTCATTCATATTGTGTACATGCTATTTGTTATTTTGTTGCTCTTTCAACAGATGTCCAAATAGGTGATGCACAGAAAAGCAGTTGTTACACTATCTATTTTTTCTATGAATTATAGATTATTATATGTTGTTACACCTGTTTATTTACTATGTAAGGATTGTAGGTGTTTTGTCTTTTCAAATTAGGAAAATTAAACGTTATGGCCTTATATTACCAGCACCTAAGACTGACTAGAAAAATACATGACAAAACACAGTGTTTTCAGATGAGACTCGGGGTCAGTTTATTCGAGTTTATTGAAAGCAATTGATCAGTTTTGACAGCCTTTACCAAAGCTCGATATAATAAATATTGATATATATATTTAAAAAAAACCACCACACCTCCGTCTATACATATCATTTTTATATATTGTTTCAGTAACGGTATTTATTATTTCCAGCATCCGGGCCAGCACAATTAACGGATAAAATGTCTACGTGTATCAAAAAGAACGCAACACTTTTTGTCGAGAGCTGTACGGTCACAGTAAAAGACAAATCATTCTAGAACTTATATATTCTGTTAGGTCTACTTATTGGCTATCACATAGTTAAATTACAACGATATCGATTATTTATTCGCTGAGATATTTAAGGTATAAGTAGAAAAGTGCAAAACACGTTTTACATCGTTCGTTCTAAAAACTTGGATTTTCCTGTCCGATATGGGTTAACAGTTTAATAACTATGTAACCTTAATGTCTGGAATGGTTTATCTTAATTTCGTTTGTTTGAGTAAGGTGGTACATAAAATCATTGAATCGTGTAATCTGATAATCATTCGACCATTTGAATACGTCAATCACCCTTTTTAAGTTCCGAACCACCGATTGCTATGATCCCCACATAATGTCTATGGTACGTTCTTTCATAAATTAAAGTTCATAATCGATGCATCTTAAAACAAGGACAGCATTGTGAGGGTCGAGCAGCACCATAATGTCCCATTCACAACAGACTAACAATGACTGATTCATACAAGATAATTACTACCTTCAATGGACTATTCCATTTGTTTATCTTTTGAATAATGTGCCATACTGTTTTATTTATGACATTAACGAGAGAAAAAGAGAGAGGATTTGCAAACAGACTTTGTAATCTATATTTTCAAGTTGTGTCATTAACTATCAACTAATTTATTGCCAGATTTAATTAATATTGATATAATACTGTAATAGCCAGACATTTGATACCTTTAACATGACATTTCCTTCTCAGAATGATGAGTTTGATTCCAATTATTTAAGTACAATGAGTTGTTAAAGTGTCTTGCTAATATTCACCTGACAAGAAAATCAGGCATACAGGATAAACGATGTAAAACGTGTTTTGCACTTGTCTACGTGTATCGTTGATATCTCAGCGAATCGATAATCGATATCGCTGTAATTTGACTATGTGATAGCCAATAAGTACACCTAACAGAATATATAAATTTGCCGTAATCGGAAAGCTCGCGACAAAAAGTGTTGCGTTTTTTTTGATACACCCTGTATATATAGCTTTGACTCCATCATTCACGTGAAATGTGTCTGAAATTATCGTCTGCAATTATTCACGTGAAATGTGTCCGAAATTGTCTTCTGGAATTTAACAAAATATTCTAAATTTTAGATCGAAACGTCAGGTCCTCTTATATTTATTACATTTACTTACACAGGCTATTTTTGTGGATAAGCAGTTTGCATTCAGCTTTTACATTATATTACTTCATTTTCTGTTCCCTTACGGTGATCCTCCTTATCTACTCTGTATTTTTGTTATATTGTTTATATATCTGTTTCCTGTATATGTCTTACTTGTTTATTGTTTACATCCTTCATGTCACATTATGTCTAACACACTTTCTTTATTTCAGAATCTCCGGAAGCTGAAGCAGAAATCCCTGCGTTATTCTTTCCATAGAGACAACTACAGATTTTACTCACATGCCCGCATTATACCCACAGGTCTTCGACTCAATTGCACCCCAGCACTGGGTACCCTACCGCCACAGTTACAGAGTGATTGGAACAGAGTTTTATACAGTGCATCCATTCGTCTCATTAATATTTTGTCTCTACATTGTGAGTCTTCCCTAGACCATTTGAATGAGGATATTGTCAAGCTTCAACTTGAACTGGAGAATTGCTGCTCAGATGCACAACTTTTACAGTTTACAAATGAAATTAATGGTTGTTTATCAAGACAGGGGACTGAACTCATGAACACAAGAAACAAGAAAGTATCTGGCCTGTTGGAGAAGCAGAAACGGCACAAGTATCGACGGTTCAGGCCCACCTCCTCCTGAACCAGAACCAGCTGCATCCACTGTCATTAACCTTTCATCTTCCACCTTATCTGATGCTGAACACAAACTTCTCTCTAGGGGCCTTAAATTCTGTCTCACTCCTCCTGATGTCAATCAAGTTGATCTCAGCGAGGACCTTACTCAGTATTATCGGAGGATACGTCTCATAGAATTTTTTCTTGATGCCCCACCATCTGTACCTGAGCCGTTCTACAAGAAGAGTACTTGGGTTCCTCCCAAGAACATGGTCCCTGGCCTTGAGACTTATGTACAAGTAGTTAGCACCCAGGTTAACACTTCTGAGCAAGTTTCCCGCAGATCTCATGACAACATCCCTAGGGAGGAACGCCAGGCACTGAATTCCATCAGGTTACGGACAGACATCATCATCAAGCCAGCAGACAAAGGGTCAGCAGTAGTTGTCATGGACCGACAGAAGTACATTGATGAAGCCATGCGTCATCTTGACAACCGCATTCATTATGCTGTTCTTGACTCCGATCCAACCAACACATTTTCTCAACAGATTTAGCATACCCTGGATGACATGCATCAGCGTAATGAGCTCTCTGACAAGGCCTTTGAGTTTCTATCTCCCAAAGATTGCAGTGCTGCCCGCTTCTATCTCCTTCCTAAGATCCATAAGCCGGGAAACCCAGGCAGACCCATCATCTCTGGCAACGGCTCCCCAACTGAGCATATATCCCTCTTTGTTGATAACTTCATCAAGCCTCTTGTTCCACAGGTTCCCTCCTATATCCATGACACCCCAGACTTTCTCAGGAAACTCGAAGCCATCAAGAACCAAGTTCCTAGCACCGCAATTATTGGCACATTTGATGTTAAGTCCCTCTATACCAACATTCCTCATCAGGAAGGCATCGAAGCAAGCCGTGCAGCTTTGGCTAAGATTGGACATTCCGGTCCTCCTATACCTGATATTGAATGCCTCATGAACCATGTCCTAACCAAGAACAATTTTACTTTCATGGACAGGAACTACTTGCAGGTACATGGCACAGCTATGGGTACTAGGATGGCTCCTTCATGGGCCTGTCGTTTCATGTCTAGACTGGAGGAACATTTGCTAGCTGAAGCACCTTGTCGACCTTGGATTTGTTTGCGGTACATCGACGACATATTCTTTATCTGGACCAGTGATGAAAGCAGTCTCCTCACATTCATTGATCACATGAACTCATTTCACAGGACCATTAAGTTCACTTCTGATTACTCCCACCAACAGGCACACTTTCTTGATGTAACCATACAGAAAGCTGAGGATGGTATACTGTCTACAGATCTCTTCACCAAGCCCACAGATACGCACCAGTATCTCCATGCTTCAAGCTGCCACCCCCGCCATTGTAAGACTGGCATAGCATATAGTCAGGCTCTCCGTCTCCGACGGATATGCTCTAACGAATCCAGATTCTTATATCATGGAGAAGTTTAGAAACCAAGACCCGACCCCTTAGATTCCCCTTGTTACCACATTTCATCCTAACCTTCCTCCTCTACGTCACATCACCAACACTAACCACCACATTCTCCACACATCAGACCGTCTTCGTCATGCAGTTCCTGACATACCCATCCTGGCCTACAGACGCCGTCGCAACCTACGAGATATGTTAGTACGTGCTACCATTCCCCCATTAACTGATGATTCTCTTCCTACGCAGCATGGCACTTCTAAGTGCGAGTCGACCAGCAGGTGCGTCGTTTGCCGGGAACACATCAAGGAAGGTGATTCCTTCACCAGTCACACCACCCGTGCCACCTACAAGACGAAGGGTCACATCACTTGTACCACATCTAATGTCATCTTCCTCTTATCATGTAGAGTGTGTGGAGTCCAGTATGTTGGTGAGACCAAAAACTCACTGAAGAAGCGCTTCTATGGACACAGATCGACGGTCAACACCAACAAGCCACCTATCGGACACCACTTTAACCTTCCCAACCACACTATGTCTGATATGATCTTACAGGGCATTGAATCTTTAGGTAGCCGTTCAGAAGTGGTACGTCTCAGTAGAGAGAAGCTATGGATGAAGCGTCTTCTCACTATTCAGCCCCATGGCCTAAACATCCAGGAAGGGAACGATTAGTCTCAACCCCCCCCCCCCCCCCCCACGTCCTCCATTTGTATCTGATTAACCTATCACTTGTATTTTTTACCCATTTGTTTTTCTTCACTTTATTTTTCAATTTTTTACTTCTTGTTATGTGTGATGCTATGTTTTCATTTTCGACATTGTCTCCTCTGCACAGTAATTTTCATTACTCGTTCCAGTGCAGTGCATTTCCATTATTTGTCACCATAGGCCCAGACCTACTCCCACTTTGTCTTTTCTTGTTTTCTCATGCATTCCCTCAGTCATTTTACATTTCCATCCATTTTTATTATTTGTTTGTAGTCATCTATCCACCATTATGGATTTTACTCACCATTCCATTTGCATTTTACTTTTTTATCTCCCCTTTGTCTATGTCAGGGGTGGGCAACCTACGGCCCGCGGGCCGCATGCGGCCCGCCAGTGGGTATTTTGCGGCCCGCGAGATGTATCAAGAAAAATAAAAATAAAAATAAGAGGAATCATGGAATTATGATGGTCAAAAGCACACAGATGAAAAAAATTCGCGCGCTACGCGCGAATTATATATGGCACAAAAATGCAATATTATTTAGTAACGGCTTGTTTACAGCCAAAATATACCAAAAATACCTCATCATGCCTAAAATAAGTGTAAAGTCGACAATTTTCGCGCGCTAGCGCGCATTGCTTGTGTCAAAACAATCTTGTCGGTTGACTTTCATTCTCCCCCCCCCCATAAAGAATTCCACTGTATCGGTACTGTATCGAGATTACGTTTTTGTGAAGATATATTATTAACATGATTAAGCACACACAAATCAATGGTTTGAAATCAACAGCAGACCATTGCTACAAAATTTGGTTAGGTGCGGCCCAGTCAATTTTTCACTCCTTATATCTGGCCCATTCATTCAAAAAGGTTGCCCACCCCTGGTCTATGTCATCCTTTTGTTACATTATCCACTTCATCAATCAGCTGTCTAGTTTGTTATACCTTCCCCTATTCATCCATCTGTCACTTTGACCTCCTCTGTGTTAGTCACTTCCTGCCCATTGTTCCTCTGTCTATATATATGTGTTGTGTATGGTGTATTCTGTCATTTTACCTTCGATAAAGATTCTGTTAGAATCGAAACGTCAGGTCCTCTTATATTTATTAAAAATATTCTAAGAGTAAGTAATTATAACGCACAATATTATTGGTGCTTTTCTTACCAATTATTTAACACAAACTGGCCATTTATCCACATGAAGTTGTTTCAAGTCAAACGGCCACGAGGGCTCAACTTGTCGACCCGTCGCCGTTTTTGCTTTCGTCACCATCGTCGTCGTCGTCGTCGTCATCGTCGTCATCGTCATCGTCATTATCATCATTTTTTCCCTCGACATTCAATAATTTTTGTGAAATGTTGGACCGTCGTCTGCAGATGAATTTTGCGTGGAAAGTGTTAAGAAGGACTTTCTGAAAGAGTCAGGCACTATGGGAAAATCCGTGCAGATGGGGGTCAGCCAATTTTAAACATATTTTGGTGATTTAACATGTTTAGTAAAATATTCACAAAAATCACTATTACAAATTCTGGCATACACCCTCCCATAAAATACGACCCCCCCCTGGAATGGTCCCCTTGAACACTCTTCTCTGACCTGAGAAATACAGTTTTGTGTCAAATTTAGACTAGGGTTTCATTCTATGAACTTCATCTTTTCTGCATAGGATGTTTCATCCTTTGTCTTTATCAGGCATGCAGAAAAAAATGTTATAATTTGGAATATTCCATTACTGAACAGGGGGTGAGCCTATTTTTGATAATTTTCAATTTGTTTTACTCTTTCATTGTACCAATCCCAGCAGAGTTAGAATATTGATCTTTGCTGGGGACAATGTCTCATCCAAGGTGGTCGATAAAATGCATTCAAAACGACGGAGACTTTTACACTCTTAATAACTCACAACCATTTATTACCTCAACTTTAAACATTAGTCAAATTCACATGTGTCATACAAAAGGTACAATCGTTGTATTTTTCTCTGTATTACTCACTATTTCATCAGTGAATTATCATGATATTGATTGCAAAAGAATACAAAATGTATAACATACATTTTTAAAGTATAATGATGTTGGATTGTTCCATTCTTTCACAGAGGTACTATTAAAATGTTCAAATATCAGATAACAATTAATGTTTTTGTAGGTGTAAGGTGTGTCTATTCTTGTAGGTGTGTCTATTTCACCCCTGCCAGCAGGCTTGATGCCCCCAAAATGAAATGACAAACTCTATGTATATATGCAATAATGGAAATACCCACATGACTGTCAACCGGCTTAACGCTCATGTGTGTCGCAGCTCTATTAAAAATATTATGTGCATGTACTGATCATAAAACAGTAGTATTGGTCACAGGTCACTAATAGCTATATCAAATAAGGTGGGATCGTTTCAAAAAATCCTTAAAATCGTGATACGTGTCTCTATTTTAAATAGAAGTTGTCAAAAAAACATAACATTTTTGGTATCATATTAACGACAATTTATCCAGCTACCGAATAAAAAAAGAATTAAAGCCACATGTTTAGCAACAGTAAAGTTATCAATCTAAACGTCGAGTGAGTCAAGGGTGGGATCGGTGGATGAGGAGCCGGTGGATGAGGCGCCCATAGGTTTGTACACAAAATAGCGGAAAACTAGAACTTTTGAAATTGATGCCATTTTAAAAGTATACATAGGAAAGTTTTCAAACTTCTCATATGTGTTAATACCATGTGCCTGCTATGAATACTAATATTGAATTGTTATCTAGACATTCTCTACTAGAATATGATGTTCAATTCAGGCAGTGTTTTAATGTAAAAAATACACAGTTTTATTCCTTTTATTGATTAAACAATGGCCAAATCGCAGTCTCTCTCTTTCATTTGTGTGACTCTTCAGTCTTTTTCTACCCTGGGTAGTAAAACATTTAACTAAAAAAGCCAGAAGTGTTTCTTCACAGAATTGTTCATAGATTTATGAAAAAATTGCTATTTAGACCTATTTTGGACCACCCTGTATTCAAAATAAAAAGAACTTTAACGATATTCATGTAGTTCATTTTGATAACCATTTTCTTTTAAATTAAATGGTCCATGCTAACTAAATTTCATAGAATATTATATACAAACATTCATTTTATGCATTATTTCATCATAATTTTAGACACCCTGTACTTTTCCTGTGTACATTTTGGGCAAATGATTCTTAGCAAATTTGGTAGCACCTTCTGCGGTTGTTCTGATTTTGGTGACTATTTTCAGCTAAACCCTAATTGTACAAACTATCAAACTATTTTGTGAGGAGCAAAAACGATCAATTTTTTTATGTTCCACCATGTAAAAATTGTACACACCCTGTATAATTTGATTCTTTTTTGCACAAATAAAAAACCTTGAATCTTAAGCTTTCCAACAATATATAGTTTGTGGGTCATTAAGTATGTAAAACTTAAGTTTTGTCCCGTTTAATCAGAATTGGTGCATTTCTCAACATTATTAGAAGTGAAACTTTTTTTTGGGGTGTGTATATTAGCCAGGATTTACGGGGCTATCGATCGCACAGTGCAAATGTGTTGGGTCTTACGACATTGTGTGTGTTAACAATTGGTCCTTTTTTCTCGTGCTGTGTATTGGAAATGCGACTTTTGAAAATGGAATATTTTTCTTTAAATGGTGCTAATCATGGTTTATCTTTGTTGTTAGGGGGGGGGGGGGCAAATTTGGTATCAAAGTATGCCTAAAAGATTCATCTAAATGCTTATCTAGCCTGTTTGGTCAAGAAAAAATTGAATGTTACTCAAAATGACATTAACAAAGTTGTATACTTTCTTTTGTTGAACCCTTTGCAATTGTTGAAGACAAATAAAGGATAACATTAAGCAACAGAAAGGCTGAAATCAGCTGGAAATAATTGAAAAAGAATTGCTCCATCAAATAATGTAAAATAGAAATGTTCGTATGCATTTTAATTTCGCTAATTTCCCGAGGAGCACTTAAATTTCATGCATAGTTACACAATATAACTACAAGGTTTACATTCGCGAAATGTTCATGCCGTGAATTAAATTTCTTCTTCTTCTTCTTCTTCTTCGGCCTCCGTCAGATATGACGATTGGCTGCCATACGATCACATCTCCGGATCATCTTTCTCCAAGCTACTCTGTCTTGTGCTAGACGCTTGGCCTTTATAAGACTCATACCAGTCCATTCCTTGATGTTGTCAAACCATTGTTTCCTTTGACGACCTCTTTTCCTGCTGCCTTCCACTTTCCCTTCTATGATGTGGCGTGCCAGTAAGCTACCACTGCCTCTAATGATGTGCCCGAAGTAGGCCAGCTTTCTTTTGATAAGCTCTCCTAGCAGTAATTAAATTAGATTAGTGTTGCTTATTCGTGAAATTTTGAACTCGTGAACATTTCTGGTTTAACAGTATATTTTATCCCATTAAATATGACCGCCTAACCCCTGCGATATAACAATGTCGTAACGAGAGTGTGAAATTCACTTTCAAACTAAAACTGGACTTTCAAATGACAAAGCTGTTAATAGAGATTCCATTTCATTTTGTTTGCTATGTATGGGTTATTAATAGAACATTAAGATTAATTGTTCGATTTTAACTTGATTATCAACATTTAGCATAGATATGTTCAATTACTCTGTCAATTAATTCTATAAAACAGAGTTAAAATCAGCACTCGAAAAGTTGCCAAAGCTGAATTTGATATACCTTGAAAACGCTAAACAGAATTAGACAGATCAAATTCTCATGACGCATAAAAAGATCGCTTAATATGATGATCTCTATTTTAGGTCTAATTTTTACATTTGTCATTGCTCCCCCCCCCCGAGTTATACAACCCCGAGTTAAACAGCATCGAGTTAAACAACATCGAGTTAAACAACCTCTTATAGAGGGTAGATAAGATGAGTTCTCATAAATTAAATAATTGAACTAGAAGGTTGAATTATAAACCTACAACCCACACTTTTACATGGGACATTTTTGACACACCCTGTATTTGTACTGTGTGAATGGCAAGCAAGTTTCTCAATTGTAACCATCCTTTAACACTTTCGATGCGTCTGCAGACGACATTCCAAAATCTCTCAAAAATTTTCACAAATTAACAACATATTTCATTTAAAGGCATATTATGTGATCTTTTCCAGAGAGCGCCCTCTATTCATGATTTTTTTTAAAAAGTAGATTTTCTTGCAGATTTACATTTCTGATCATAAATCGGACATACATTCCAAGTTACAGAGCGATACGATTCCTAATTACCTCAAAATCATGGTTTTAGAGTGAATTTGGACTAGAGTAAAATAAGTTGTCGGACAAAAATCGACAATCCGACAGTTTATTTTCACTCTAAAACCATGATTTTGAAGTAATTCAGAATCGTATCGCCCTGTAACTTGGAATATATTTACGGTTTATGATCAGAAATGTAAATCTGCAAGAAAATCTGCTTTCAATTTTTTTTCTCGATGTTGAGGGCGTTTCCTGGAAAGATCACATAAGTACAAATATGCCTAGTATTGGTTCAGTATTCCTTGGGATAGACCTTTAAAATTAGGAAAGTCTTTCTGAAAAATCTCTTTTGTATTTAGTACACCAATAGCTGTGTTAATATTTTGTCATTATTGATCTTTCCCCTGTAGTTCTACAGAAATCTCTGGAGCGGTACCAACAGTCTGCACCGTGTGACGCCTATACCGTCGATAACCTCAAGAGGCTAAGAAAAATCTATTCTCTATGAGCGCGTAATAACAGATATATGATAGTTCTCCAAACGTCCCATCTTGCTTCATTGAACGAGATCATATGGACTCAGAATATACACAAGGATGTACACCTATACTCTATTTGGCTTCCTCCGGACAGTGACGAAACTAAACAGGAGCACCTTTTACGCACGCGTATGTATCTTCCGTCTTTCAACGCTTGTGTGTATACGTCAGCGCCTCGAGTAGGCGCGCGAGTTATGTGCTGCAATTAATAGAATACGCAGTTACGTCACTGTCTCGTGATGGCCAAATTGACTATAACACAAACGTTTCCTGACCAGATGCTCATTATGTTAGCTAATTCAAAATTAATAATCTTAAGATTTACATTAAGTGTACACATTCCCCCCTATAATTTGATACTTAATGCATACAATTTGAGTGGATACTTTAATACTATTGTGGCTTTGACCAGATGTAACAAGATGATTAGCTGATACTAAACACTAAACAATGACATCACAGAGAAAAAACAGATTTGTCATATTACAGTGAAGGAATTTGTGCACTTGATGTATATCTCGTTTTGGTACCAATTATTGGTTTTGAATTACTGTAAAACACTGTAATTTCACGGAAACTTTATTTCACAAATTTAAAATTATTGCTATTTTAACAGGCATTTAACTTCGCGAATTTGTAAATGTTACTGTTACTTTCAATGCAAAATTGTCAGTTTCGCGGGTATTAAATGCCGTGAATCCACATCCCTCGCGAAATTAACGCAATAAAATCGCTCGCGGAATTAAGTTGTTTACAGTAGCTAACTTACAAACACTGGTTAGGCACTTTTGTGTTAGGTGTATATGAATATACATCAAGGGAAATACCCACATGACTGTCTACCCGGGGTAGACAGTCCCAGGGTAAACCAACCCTGGGTGGTTAGGGTTAGGGTTAGGGTTAGGGTTAGGGTTAGGGTTAGGGTTAGGGTTAGGGTTAGGGTTAGGGTTAGGGTTAGGGTTAGGGTTAGGGTTAGGGTCCCTGGGTGGACATTCCCGGGGGTGGACAGTCCCGGGGTTGCTTTACAATAATCCGGACAGTCCCGGGGCTGTTTTAAAATGATCCGGTCCCGGGGTTGTTTTAGAATGATCAATCCTTGTTTATAACCTCGCCGACCACCAACCCCTGAGTGTTTTAACATATAATTTATAATCAATATAGTTTCCAAGGTGTTTGTTAAACAGTATTATTGCGGTTTATTCCGTGAGGGCGCTCTGTTGTAATCTACCTAGGGTTGGTCCACCCAGGGTTGGTCGACCCCGGGACTGTCTACCCCGGGTGGAAAGTCATGTCGGTATTTCCATCGCTGCATATCAATATCTATCTATCTATCTAGCCTATTTCACTCCACTGCAGAAGGAAGGCCTCTTCATCAATTTTCCATTTCACTCTGTCCTGAGCTGTCCTCTTCCAAGTAACGTTGCCATACTCTATGATGTCGTCTATCCACCGTCTGTTTGGCCTGCCTCTTCCTCTGGTGAATGCTCTGGGGATCCAGTCTGTTAATTTATGAGTCCATCTGTTGTCTTTCCTCCTGGCTAGATGGCCAGCCCATCTCCATTTTTTTGATTTTATTTCCAGTATGATGTCCCTCACTTTTGTTTTCTTCCTTAAATCTGTGTTGGTCACCCTGTCCCTTCTTGTAACGCCAATCAATATCCTTTCCATTGCCCTCTCAGTGACTTTTAGCTTCTTCTCCAATCTCTTAGTTGTTGTCCATGTTTCTGAGCCATACGATAGTACTGGGATGATACACTGGTTGAAAATTGGTCGCTTTAGTGACAAAGGTAGCTCTTCATCACGAAAGATAAAGTATATCAATATACAGCAATGGAAATACCTACATGACTGTCTACCCGGGTTGTCTTGGTATGAGCTACACACTTTGTGGACCTAACATATTTCTAACCCTAAATATAACAAAAGTAAATAAATCAGTTGAAAAAATAAATGTGGTACTTGTGAGTTGCGAACCAGGGACCTCCACAGTCTCTACATTGCAAAGCGTGTCTCTCAACCACTAATCTAGCGAGTGTTGTACTGTTCAGGACATGATTGCAATCCGTTTTAAACATTACGGAATGAGGCAATACTACTATTATGATCAGTACATACAATATTATGAATAGAGCTGTGATACACATAATCGTCTTCCCTGGGTTGACAGTCTTGTAGGTATTTCCATTACATGTATGCGAATAGAGCTGTGATACACATAATCGTCTACCCTGGGTTGTCAGTCATGTGGGTATTTCCATTACACGTATCCGAATAGAGCTGTGATACACATAATCGTCTACCCTGGGTTGTCAGTCATGTGGGATTTCCATTACGTATATGTGAATAGAGCTGCGATGAACATGATCGTCTACCCTGGGTTTACAGTCATGTGGGTATTTCCATCACATATGAACAGAGCTGTGATACACATGATCGTCTACCCTGGGTTGACATTCATATAGCTGTAATGCACATAATCGTCTACCCTGGGTTGACAGTCATTTGGGTATTTCCATTACGTATATGAATAGACCTGCTCATGATCGTCTACCCTGGGCTGAAAGTCATGTGGGTATTTCCATTACTGCATATGAATATCACGTTGTGTCCTGGGTGTATAAATAGATTTCCTTGAGAAATCGGCGACATTTAGAGGAGACAATTGAACACGGGAAGGTGGGGCTTACGTTTTAACAGTGCGTCCGACATTCACAATGAGTGGTTTGCTCCATAACGCGCACTTGCAGCTTTATTCCAACGTGCAGTGCGTCTTTGGCGCCTTTCCTCGTTTATGCCGGCGCCGCGACGCTTACGCATGGTGTACTCATCGCATGGGATTGGATGGAATGTTTGTGGGTTATTCGATCCTAGCAGGAGTAAAATTGTCAAATGTGGACAATAAAATGTACTTATTTCTTTGATAAATATCTAAAGTATGATTGTTTAAGAATGAGAATAAAGGTATTGTTTTTAGACCGTACCCGTGTTATATTGGCTGACATAAATGCGTTCGGTAGTATTATTTTTTGCGTAGAACAACGACGCCGCAGGAGTTGTTCTACTTAAAATAATACTATTGTCCGCATTTATGTCAGACAATATAACACGGGTACGGTCTAAATACCTATACCGCACTAATATTTGCTGTTGCCGATTTTTTCAATGATGCTGATGGTTTTTTCACTGATTTATGAACACCTTTGTATTAAGCGCAACAGATACAAATATTGTTTGTGGGTTTTTTAAATTCACGGGTTAATTGTTCAACACAAAAAATACAAAATTACAAACCCTGGACATTTTTGTTGCTATTCAGTAGTGTAAAGACGTGAAATGCAGCTAAATAAGCCTTTAATATATTAAGACAAGACTTGCGCAAGGCTAATTATATGTAGAATCTCTGATAAACCAAAATCATGTCTTGATGCAGTTGTGTGTACGCTTTGAGTACAAGACCGACTGGATATCGATTAATGATTGAAGGGTCCGATAGGTCATGACTTGATTCATTTTATTTCACAGGTGCATTTGGCCTTTTATCTGTTTATGGGCAATATTAAGGGCTACGCATATCCTCGCTGTTCTGTATTCCAACCGGTCCTTCAGCATGTATAAAGCAATATTTCTTATGCATAACCTTTGGGGAATCTGCTCTAAACATGTATTTGGGGTGGACTGAGTTCTTCATTGATCTTTTAAAAGTCTAGAGAGCCTTGAAATTAACAATAGTACCTTACCTTGATACCTTGATGCCTCCATCACTACTGATGATTGGCGACCATATTTGCACTCTTCTTAGTGTTCTTTCTCCACTTTGTTCTATCTTGTGCTGCACGTTTGGCTTGAACGTAGTTGAGACCAGTCCATTCCCTGATGTTATCAAACCAGTTTTTCTTCTGTCTGCCACGTTTTCTCTTTCCTTCTACTTTTCCCTCAATGAGGTTGAGAGATAGGGGGCTTCCACTTCCCCTGAGCGTATGGCCGAAGTATCCTAGTTTAAGGCTTACAACCTTTCCCAGCAGTTGTCTATCTGTTTCTAGCTCTTGCAAAATGCTAACATTTGTTCTTTTCTGCTTCCAGTTGATGTTAAGCATTCTCCTCCATAGCCACATTTCAGCTGCCATTATTCTGTTCTCATCTGCTTTGCACAGTGTCCAGCTTTCAGCGCCATAAATGAGTGCACTCCATACAAGGGTCTTGACCAATTTCATTTTGAGACGATTGGAAAGGTTTTTGTCATTCCAGATCAACTGCAGGTCTATCATTCTTTTCTTGGCAATGGCAATCCTTGATTTGATGTCATTTGAGCAGTTGGCATCAGCTCTCTTTGTAGATCCAAGATACTTGAAGTGATCTACATGTTCAACTCTCTCACCGTCGATCATGATGGTATGATGTTCTTCAGGATAACCTCCAGCGACAAGTAACTTGGTCTTCTTGACATTTAGCCTCAAGTTCAGCTCCTTTCCTACATCATTCACACTGTTGGTTAGGCGTACAAAATCCTCCTCTGAATTGGCAATAAGTGCGGTGTCGTCAGCATATCGTAAGTTTGAAATATGTGTTCCCCCTACTTTAATTCCATATTCTGAGACCTCTGCCTCTCGCATGCCCTTCTCGGTGTAGGTCACAAAAAGATGTGGTGATATTATGCATCCTTGTCTTGCTCCTTTTCCAATCTCAAATTCCTTTGTCTGTTCACCATTCCATCTTATTGTAGCTCTATGGTTCACATACAGAGATTTCAAGAGTGCGACGAGATGCTTGGGGAAGCCCATTTCCAGAAATGCCTCAAAAAGTTTGCAGTGGCTTACTGAATCAAAAGCCTTGGAGTAGTCTATGAACATAATGAATACTTGTTGATCAATGGCAATTACTTTCTCCATCAGAATTTGTAAACATACTAGCATGTCTCTTGTACCTCTTCCTTTCCTGTACGCAGCTTGCTCTTCTGGTTGTTCATATTCCAACTTCCTCTTCAGGCGTTCAACAATTATCAACAGGAGGATTTTGCTGTATGACTAATCAGTGCAATAGTTCGGTAGTTTGAACACTGTTTACGATCTCCTGCTTTGAATAAGACTACAAACTCCTGTATCTTCCAATCTTGAGGCCAGTGGCAGCTTTTCCAGATGCTGGTACATAGTTTGAGTAGAAATGTGATACCCACTAGGCCTGTGGCTTTGATCAGCTCTGCGGGTATGCCATCTAGTCCAGGTGATTTCCCAGTTTTTAGTCTTTTCATAGCATGTTCAACTTCTGACAAGAGAGGTGGTGGTTCTTGATCTTCTGGAGAAATGTGTTCCTCAGTCAATGGTTCCTCCTCCTCTGGTCTTTCAAACAGCTGAGCACCATACTCTTTCCATCTGTTCAAGATGTCTTCCTTATGGTCTAACACATTTCCAGCTTCATCTTTTATGCATGCCTGCTGTGATGGTATTTTGCCGTCATTTTTCACAGATTTGATCATGTCAAACATTCTCTTGGATTTTCCAAATGTGTCAAAATCTCCTATCTTCTGGCACTGTTCTTCAAGCCAAGCTGCCTTGTCATTCCTAAGCTTCCTTTGTATCTCTGATCTTACTGCTTTGTACCTTACATCCTGAGCAGGAGAATTTCTTTGCTTTCTCAGCTTACTTTTTTCCTCAGCTAGAATCAGAACTTCATTGCTGATCCACGTTTTCTTAGGGAACCGTTTCAATTCACCAAGGGTTTTGTCGGCTGTGTCAGATAGTATCGTTCTATAGGTAGTCCATAGACTTTCTGATGATTCTTCACCTTCTTGGTCTTGCATCTGTTTAAGTTGGGCTTCAAAACAGCATTCCGTTTCACTTCTGAAAGTGGATCTGATGGTAGGGTTTTCAAGTTTCTTGAGGTCTAGTTTTCGTTGTTTTTGCTTGAATTTATTTCTTGCCAGTTTCACTCGCATCTTCGCAAGCAGCAATATGTGGTCTGTGTCACAGTCTGCACCTGGATAGGTTTTGCAATCGGTGATGCTAGACTTCCATCTTCTTTTAACCATGATGTAATCAATTTGATTTCTGTATCTATCTCCTGGTGATATCCATGTGTATCGATTTCTTTTGTGATGATCAAACAAAGTATTTGTGATAACAAAGTCATTGGCATGACAGAATTCTGCTAGTTTGTCACCACTTGCATTTCTTTCTCCTAGACCGAATTTACCAATTCCACATTTGGTGTCTTCTCCTTCTCCAACTTTGGCATTTAAGTCACCCATCACTATACAGATATCACCTTTGCTTATTTTGTCCACAGTTGTTTGCAATTGATCATAGAAAAGGTCCTTGATACTTTCATCATGTGTTGATGTTGGAGCGTAGACTTGGATTATCGTAACTGGTTTTGGCTTTGCTTTGTAACAATACGGTCAGAAATTGCTGTGCAGGTGTCCAGTGCTTTTTGTACTTTACCTCTCAGAATGATGGCCACTCCACTTTCTCTTTTTCCATTTTGTTTTCCAGAGTAGACCACTGTTGATGTTTTATTCGGTTTAAATAAGCCTTCTCCTTTCCACCTTGTCTCGCATAGACCAGTTAAATCTAGTTGTAGTCTCTCTAGTTCATTTAACAATAGGTCAAGCTTTCCAAGCTCATTCATTGTTCTCACGTTCCAAGTGCCAATACGGAGCACTCCTTTTTTCTGACATAGGTTGACAGAAGGCTGATGAGAGGCATCACCGTCAAATGATATCCGTTCCGAAGACTTTAGGATACCACCGTCATTAGCAGCATCACCAGTCCCTGCAGCCTCTTCCCCAGTAACATTACGGGTGGGTTTCCTGAGGGGCTCAACTCCCACTTCGATTAAACGTTTAATTCTTTCTGATCTGCGCATCATATGGTATTCTCGGAAGGGTGTAATATCTCTTAAAGCAGTGGTTTCCCGTTGCCTTCTGCTTCAGTACTATCCCGCCCATCAGGATTACTTGGATGTACCTCAAGTTAAGTTGTCATATGGCACTGTCATAAAACAACTGTTATCTGGATGAATGTTGTTAAATCCAGTTTTGCTCATTGTGAGCCAGGAGAATGAGACTTACCTCTCCTGGCCACCCTGGTCTGTCCGTCACCTACTGAACAAGTCAGAAGGCTAACAACCCCCACCTAACTAGAAGGTAGACCAGGACGTTTACCCGTTATCTCACAAGTCGGTTGTCCCCTCACACTACATGCTACACTACAAGCTACTCTACTTTTCACTACATGCTACATGCAATAGGCTACCAGGGACGGTCTCCTCCTTGATGTCCATCATTACAAGAATGACAAGAGATTACAGGCTTTACATTATAATACAATAATAGAGTAGTATTTAAGTACATTTCTATCCAATTAATCCAGTATATCTGTATGTGATATTATAAATTATCTCATTTTGTGGCGAATGTTTCTTAAAGGAGTTCGGCAAGCACAACATTATCCATTGTATGTTAAAAAAGTAATTGCCCACAGACACATTTTAGAGGAAAGGCAAGTATGACGAAGTCGAAAGGTGTGCTATGACCTCCAAGCAAACGAGAGGTAGAACATTTTATTCATTTAAATAAATCAACCTTTTTCAAAATAATAGAACACAGTGTTACACACATATTTTTCAGAATCAATTCTTAAGATAATCAATTGGTGGAAATGAATTTGGAGGAGGCAAAATGAAGACGCCGAGCTCCTACCCCTGGGCTATGACATGGCCGCATTGAACCAGTATCGTACCGATACACATGGAATCTATGCATTATTAACTAGTTAGTGTCACAAGAAAAAAGAGAAACTATGCTTACCTGCAAACCATGCAAATAGCCAGGACGGTGAAACCGCTGAAGGGCGAGGTGGGTGGGAAAAATTTAAATTATGTTCAGGAAGAGAACAACCTCTTCGAATACAGACCCTGGAGGTTATGATTCAGTAAGGAAAACTGAGTGACGCTCGCAAAGCACGCAGGGAGGGACGCACACAAAAGGAATGGCCATCTATTGTTACTGTGGAATCAGGCGAGGAAATCCCGCGAAAATAGAAACTCAAGTTAACAAAGGGACTTCAGTGCCGTGAGCAAAAGCGATTTATTCACATTTCAGCTGATTAAATCGTCATTATCGAGCCTTAACCACGTAATTATATTGAACAAAACATACTTATCATAAAAACAATTCTTGGTGCTCAAATTTGGGCAAGTGCATTGTTTAATTATGACTTCATTGAAATTGGGGTTTTAAATCACCACAAATTTTAAAAATTGCAAAGCATCATTTGATTATAGTACATTTTGAACTCATCCAAAGAATGAAGAATTCAAAGGATAGACGTTATTCTTAATTGGCGCATGCGCGTCAAAAGTGGGCCGTGCTAACCAACTGAGCATGCTCAGAGCAATTAGTGCTCCGAAAACAAGGCTTACGATGTAGTCGAGAAGAGAGTGCTGTTATTCTTCAATTGGGTGCACTAATCATAATCATTCTTCATATTTCCACATTTGACATTATTATATTCGTAGGAAAAGTGTACTTTCGGTCCCAGATTCTGTACTGTACTAGTACTGTACTGGGTGTTCCAGTATCGGACGATACTGGTACAAAGTCAGTGTATCGGACGATATTGTTGGGTCATATAGAATGTACCAGTATCGGGCGATACTGGAACAAAATTATGTACCAGTATCTTTCAATAATGGGACAAATTACACTGGTAACATTTGTACCAGTATCGTCCGATTCTGGAACATAAAAACGTTCCAGTATCGCTCGATACTAGAACACAATTTGGTGTTCAATGATAGACCGATACTCGAACAGTAAAATTGTACCAGTATCGAGAGATACCGGCAATTTTTATATCTGGGACCTAAAGAACACTTTTCCCATTTGTGAAATAAACTTGGACGTATAAACCAATAGCCGCGTGGAAAATGTTTATATTATGTCAAATTTAAAATAGCCAACACTTTGAGGATTCGATTCACAGTATTACCTTTGTTAAAACAAGTCTATTTATGGTTTATGGACATGCAGAGTTCATCAACTTGCCACAACAACATAGTAATTATTTAGTACAAAATACAACTTTGAACATTATTAGTTTATTTATTCATTTTATTTACCTTTTGAACATACATGCAAAATAAATTATCAAAATAATGTAACATTGACAATTTGGAGAAAATTATTATAATTATAGAAAATCCCGGGTAACTATTCTGCTAATTAATAAAACAGTAGGCCTAATTACCGTCCCTACAATCACGTACATGCCTATTTCTACACACGAGTCACGACACGCACGAGACAAGTTTATTTGGACTGGGAGACGGTAATCGATACGGGAATCGATAACGTTTTGCCAATTAAGGTTTATGACCCCTCCACAACAATAGCTAGTGTCTGACGCGTGAAGTGGTTATTATCATGATTATATTGGCCACTTAAACTTGTGTCAGCAATATTGGGGATTTGAATGCTGCTTATGGTCTGATTGTGATTGTCAATCTACATAATTGAAATAATGGGGAAATGAACTTGAGGATGTGAGTTGAGTACGTCGGCAATATCCGTCGATCCGATTCGACGCCACGCCTAAGTAACTTTTGACCACTGCGTGTGGGATCGTGTAGAATTGTCGGTCCTGTAAGTCTGATGAAATTTGCTTTTTATATACAATTAGTAGTATGCCTTACTGTAACTGGGTCAGAATTTCAAGGAGAATCCGTGAATTTATTCTCGCAAAGATTCCTGCTGGTAAAGTTGGAAGAATTCATGTTGATTCTTATAGAGCTATTCTGTCTACGCATGATTTGAACTGAGGAGAATTTATAGATTCTCGCAAAATCTTCTGCAGGAATCTAAATGGATTCTTGCAACCTTTGACGAAATTCTGACCCTCTGTTATTGATTTTGTTTTTCTGAAATATATATCCATGAATGAATGAAATACGTGTGAAAGTTCATCTTTGATCTCTTGGTATTATGTATTTATTTTGAGATATACTTATGCTTTCTTTTTTCAGGGTAGCCCCATTCAGTGAAACCACTGCTTTTCAAGGTGGCCTTCAAAGAGAATTTCTTGAGCAACACCAGCATGCTTCACTTTGGTCACATGATCAGTGTTTAGTTGTCACCAGTGTCCATTGTTTCCCATTGACTTTACATTACAGTGCAATGAAAAGACCATGGCATTGTTAAAGAAAATCCTGCTGCAAGTAGTACAATTGATGTCACTTCAACCCATTTCTCATATGATTTTCTTAAAGACCCTATATTTTTTAAATCACAGGTATATGTTTTGAATTGAACTTCTTTTTCAAATGTATGCATATCTGTACCATGTTTGACACTGCTTATTCAGTGGAAAAAGTCCTTCAGGGGCAACAGTACACTAAGCATGGTGGGACTGACAGAAGAAATCTTCTTTGGGTGGCCCTGATACAATGCAACTATACATTTATTACAAATTAAAGAGCACTATACAATATGATACAACTTACATTTACTACAAATAGGAGTGGGCTATAGAGGGTCATAGTTTCAGATCATGCTTGCTACATGATTTTTTGATGACTTTATACGTACTGACAACATTTTCAAAAACAAATTTTGAAATAAATGCAAAATCCAGGGTGCCCCGGCCAAAAAACAACAAAAAGTCGGCCATTATGGAAAAACAGTATTTTGATCATAAATCAATCATTTTTGGTCCAATCAATTTGATTTTGGTGGCAATACCCATGTTTGTTGGGACATGGAATAATCTTATACAACTTTTATCGCATGACGATGTTTCGTTTTCCTGAAAATGGCATTTTTAGTGAAAATAGCCCCGTGAGGGCGCTGTTTAAAAAAATACCTTTCGCATCGAAGCATCTCAAATTTTAACGTTGAAATATGATAGCAGTTACATTTTAGGCATTTCCTGAAAATCTGAGTAAAATTCCATTTGTTGTTTTGAAGCTACACCATTTTGAACATCTTTGAATTGTCTCCATTGAAACACACACTAATGAAAGTTCGTTGACCCCTGTACTATCCTATGGAAGTGCTTTTAACGCGTTCTTGTGATTTTAAAGTGGATGCCACGTAAAATGAAATGAGGTAACATGCTCACATCTTCAGACAATGTTTCTTGACACACTCTTAACATATTTCATGTATTCAAATTCATTTTTATTACTGCGATAGCTACTTTTTTGCAAAGCGCCCTCACAGTCCAAATTTATTACAAGAAAACGAAGGGGTTATATGAGACGAAACCAGCATAGAATGACATACTGTACCCTAAAACA
Organism: Ophiura sarsii; assembly: GCA_035610835.1. Taxonomy (NCBI): domain Eukaryota; kingdom Metazoa; phylum Echinodermata; class Ophiuroidea; order Amphilepidida; family Ophiuridae; genus Ophiura; species Ophiura sarsii. Next base: position 74,284,740 of record CM069447.1, read on the forward strand.
TGGGTATTGCCACCAAAATCAAATAAATTAGACCAAAAATGACTGAGTTATGATCAAAAGTCTGTTTTTTCCAAAATGGCCGACTTTTTGTGGTTTTTTGGCCGGGCACCCTGGATTTCGATTTTTTTTCCAATTTTGTTTTTTGAAAATGTTGTCAGTATGCATAAAGTCATCAAAATATCATGTAGCAAGCGTGATCTGAAACTATGACCTAAAAATGACCCTCTATAGCCCACTCCTACTACAAATGAAATTGAACTAGCAATCAATAAACAATATTTGAATAATTAACAGTGGAGCACTTTGGCACATCCAGATTTAGACCTTCCCCATATTCTCAAGCGCTGTGTTGCATATCAATTGAAAGCCGATGTGTTTATATTTCCTTCAGTGATACCAACTTTGTAGTAATTACGTGTTTCAAAAATCAATGGAGCATTGCTCATCGACACAGCAACATGTTGTTTAACAGATTTTATCAAAGGGTGTTCTTCAAGTATCCAGCATTAATAAGTTTTGTGTATTTAAACAATCATTTTTATAGCAGAATAATAATTTAACAATACCTAACAACGTCAGGTGTTGTTTTATAGTGTAACTGTCAGTCAACGTAACTTTTCACGGAAGGGTTGATTTGAAAGGCTGAGACTGATATTTTGGTACAAAAATAACCCATATAACCTAGATTTTCAGAACCATAAAGAGATAACTCATAAACACTCTTAATTTAACTAAAATTAGAGTTATAAGTTGGGTGCTACAGTGTATTGTAATGAGTCCCAAAATATTTGAAAGTTGATTTTATCTATAAATAGCGTTTTTTTGAGTTACAGCCTTCTAGCGCTCAACCCTCGATATGTGTTTAAAAAAAAAAAAATTCCCTCCAGGTAAGAGGCTTTATTTTAATAATTACTCACATCAACAGTATACATAGCTACATATTTACAATTACATCATTTAAAAGTTTAAACAATCATGTATCAATTATGCATTGATGGATTCTTTGGAAAAAGTATTTTAGGTCCCAGATTCTGGACTGAACTCGCCCAGTATCGTCTAATACTAGTACATTTCAGTGCTCCAGAATCGGACCATACTGGCACATATAAAATGTTCCAGTATCCTGGCACATATTAAATGTTCCAGTATCCTGGCACATATTAAATGTTCCAGTATCCTGGCACATATAAAATCCAGGTTCCAGTATCCTGGCACAGTGGCGTACCCAGGGGGGGGTCCAGGGGGGCCAGTGCCTCCCTGAAATAACCCCGTCGGTAAACACGACCCTCCGTCGGTAGATTTGCGATTTTGACAATGCAATTTTTTTCCTGCCGGTTATGTGAACAACCTCATCATCACTACCCCCACCACTTATTAAGATTTCAGCTGCTGACGGGAAAATATTGTGCAAGTTTTCCGATTTTTTTTGGGAGACTGTAATTTTTTTTTGTCGGTACATCATGCCTTTCGTCGGTACAACTATGGTCGTGCGCCCCCCCCCCCCCCCCACCCCCACCCCCACCCCCAGTTTCCAAAAGCTGGGTACGCCACTGTCCTGGCACATATAAAAGGTTCCAGTACCGGGCGATACTGCAACATAATTATGTACCAGTATCGTTCAATACTGGTATCACATGTACCAGTAACATAAAAAAGGTTCCAATACCGCTCGATATTGAAACGCAATTTGGTGTTCCAGTCACGCCAATCCAGAGACAGATGGAAGAAGCTAAACGCCCATTTGAATGAGTCCTACAAGGCTGATGAATCGTCCGTGCTCAACAAACAGATGGAATATCTTCAACAGGCTGACCAAAAGGGCAACTATTCCATGATCTCTCTGGGAAAGACAGGAAGTCTAGTGTCAAGGTCAAGAATAGAGAAGGTATCACTTCAAATAATGGAGGAAGTATTTCAGTTCATTGCTAAAATTCCAACTGATATCTACATCTCATCTACCATCACCTGCTGCTCAGGATCTGTCCATTCAAATAAATCCTCCCACACTTGAGAATACAATACAATACAATACAATACAATACAATACAATACAATACAATACAATACAATACAATACAATACAATACAATACAATACAGAAAGCATCAATTGCGCCATTTCCTAAAGGCTCAGAGCGCTTACAAGATAAAAACCTTAAAATTACAACTTAAACTACAAAATGTGAGTGTAACTTGATCACAGTACAATATAATCTGCTCACAAAAAGTTAAAAAGGAAACTTTTTTTAATCAAGTATATTTTTATTATTTATTACCCTCTTGAATCATGTTGCATATCAATCGAAAGCTGAAGTGTTCTTCTTTAAAATGATACCAAATGTGCAATGATGACATGTTGCTGGCCTTGGCCACATTAATGAGACTGAGACCAAGTCACAAATGAGTTTTAAGAGCTTTTTTGAACACACTTGTAGATGATGATTGTCTAATATAGATAGGTAGATTATTCCATTCTTTTGACGCACAAACTGTGAAAGTTCTATCACCAGCTAGAACTCTAGTGATAGGGTATTGAACCGAGAAGACGTAGATAGTCATTAGAAGATTGGAGTGGTCTTTTTGGAACATATAATGATAAACAATTTTGACAAGTAGATTGGTCCTTGGTTATGAAGACATTTATAAACACACAGAAGTAATTTAAAGATGATCCTTTGGCGTATTTTAAAAGTGGTCCAGGCGAATGTTTTCGGTCGACTTCAAAAACAAGACGTGCAAAAAACACAGAAAGCCATTCATCAAACGAAGCCCATATCCTAAGGAGAACATGGAAGGGTTTAAAGACCATCAGCCACCTCTCACAGTCACATTCATAGACTTCAAGAAAGCTTTCGACTGTATTAACAGGAAAGTTATGTTTGCAGTACTTCAACATTGAAGGATCCCAAAAGCTTTAGCCGATGCCACAGGTGTACTGTACAACAATTCCAGAAGTGCTGTGATGATCGATGGCAGTATCTCTTGATCCCTTTGAATGTCTCCACTGGAGTGTTACAGGTTGACATTCCAGAAGTGCTGTGATGATTGATGGCAGTATCTCTTGATCCCTTTGGCTGTCTCCACTGGAGTGCTACAGGTTGACATTCCAGAAGTGCTGTGATGATCGATGGCAGTATCTCTTGATCCCTTAGACTGTCTCCACTGGAGTGCTACAGGTTGACATTCCAGAAGTGCTGTGATGATCGATGGCAGTATCTCTTGATCCCTTTGGCTGTCTCCACTGGAGTGCTACAGGTTGACATTCCAGAAGTGCTGTGATGATCGATGGCAGTATCTCTTGATCCCTTTGGCTGTCTCCACGGGAGTGCTACAGGTTGACATTCCAGAAGTGCTGTGATGATCGATGGCAATATCTCTTGATCCCTTTGGCTGTCTCCACTGGTCGGAGTGTTGCAGGTTGACATTCCAGAAGTGCTGTGATGATCGATGGCAGTATCTCTTGATCCCTTTGGCTGTCTCCACTGGAGTGCTACAGGTTGACATTCCAGAAGTGCTGTGATGATCGATGGCAGTATCTCTTGATCCCTTAGACTGTCTCCACTGGAGTGCTACAGGTTGACATTCTGGCTCAATTTCTATTTGTCATATTGGTAAACTACATATTGAAGAAGGCCACATCTGATCTTGATTCAGGAGTTGTGACACATCTACGTCGCTCGAGGCGTCATCCTGCCATTGTTCTAAACGACCTAAGACATCGCCTTACTCGAGACCCTAATTATGCGAACTCAGACACAGCTGACAAAAACTGCTGCAGCAGCTAAAGACCTTGGTCTCAGCCGAAGGATGATGATGATGAGTGGAACAGTAAAATCGTACCAGTATCGAGCGATAACTGGCACCTTTTATGTTCCAGTATTGAACGATACTGGTATATCAGTATCTACCAGTATCTGAGACCTAAATTACACTTTTCCGAAGTAATTGTTATCACCGTTTCTATTGATATATGGCCAATAATTCAGAGAGCAATCACTTCAGTTCTTGTAGCATCATACATTTTAATTTTTCCAACTTTGAATAATTTGTTTGATTAGGCAGAATTATAACTATGTTCAAAATGGTGACTTGCACGACAATTATATAGACCTTCAAAATCTCTCATCTTTTTCGTTTGGAATCAAACAAATTTCATAATTACCAGATTTTACAGGAAATTTCTAGAATTATTCTCAAACAATTTTTATAAGAAATATGAACTGACGTTCTGTACCTTTTGGGGCACCCTGTATAATATATGGCATATTTAAAGGGGCATTGAGAGATACGTATGGGAGTGCGCCCTCAATTTTCCTGGAAATTGTTTTGTTTGGCACCAAAGTAATACTTAGGCATACTAACTACAACCTAAAACCGTTAACCTTATTATAAGGTAAACGGTTTCAGATTGTAGTAAATTTGCAGTATATCATGTAATATTTTAAAACTTGGTAATTTAGATGTAAATCACATCAAAATTATCAACAGAATTCGGCACCTGGCTTCATCAGAATGTCAGCGCCATCACTTCAACCATTTTCCCATGAAAGCTTATGTTTTAAGTTCTATTAAATGGCTGTGTGTTATCATGGTTTAAAATTCAATCATGTAGGACCTATTTAGTAATGCTTTAAAGAAATGCTAGAGCATTTTAAAGTCATTTACCTTTGGATAAATAATGATACATGTCAAAAGAGGATGTAAAAATGCTTGAAGCCACTTAGTAAGATTGCTTAATTAACTTATTACAAAAGTGCCTTTCACCACAATGTTACTTCTTATTATATGCAGTGGACTTAAACTTGAAACTTAACTACTTGGTAATTGAACATAGTGATAAACAATAATTTCATTCTGGGTATACCGCGTAAATTAAGGTTATTAATTACAATATTTTTAAATAAATTTCACTGCTCAATTTGTGTATTAGTATGTTTTCAATATATTCTGAATATATCAGTTTCATACAACCAACTACTTCAATTGTGTACTTATTTTGGTACAGCAGGTCCAATTTGAGAAAAACGCATTTGAAAATTCTTGCTTACATTGCCAACAATGAACTCTTAATTAACCGATTTTGCTTTAACGAAAGGGATTTAAAAAAAAAGGTGGTATGAATTATTAGAGGGTGACAATACCTAAAACATATAACAAAATACTTTTTTTTGTCATTTTTGACCATGTAACACAAATTACACCACCTTGTGACATGGGACCATCAAACAAAAATCATGATCACCAGTGAACTGTAACCCCCATAAAAACATCCCAAAACAAACAACAACAACAACAAAACCCCAATGACAAGCCCCCACAAGTAATCCTCAATACAGGGTGTGTCAAAAAGTGTCCAATGAGATAAAAATTATAAAAATTGTTCGCGAAATACTAGTAATCTTGTTCACGAAACTTTAATTGAGGGTTGAGCGCCAGAAGGCCGTAACTAAAAATAAATAAATTCTAGTTTGAGATAAACAACTTTCAAATATTTGGGACTCATTACAATACACTGTAGCACCTAACTTATAACTCTAATTTTAGTCAAATTAAGAGTGTTTATGATTTATCTCTTTATGGTTCTGAAAATCTAGGTTGGATTATTTTGTACCAACATATCAATTTGACCAAACATTGAGTTACAGCCCTCTGGCGCTGCCGCGCTCAAGTCTCGTAATGTGCCATAAAAAATCAATCTATTTAGAGCTGCCGATACCACATTATGGCAAATCTACTCGGGCATGTTCAAATTCAGCTTTGGCCATTTTTCATATGAAGAGAGCTCTTTTATTAGAATCATCATTCAGTGTGTAATTGAACATAATCAATAAAATCAATACATACAGGTCCTCCTAAATGTTGATAGTTAGTTGAATTAAAAAAATTTAAAAAAATCATCAATATCATCCATGTCATGCCATAAAATATTTGAAATTTAGACAGTATTTTAAACAATACATTGACAGTTTTTTTCAGTTGAAAGTCAATTTCTTGTTCGAAAGTAGCAAAAAGTGGGATTTGCACTCTTGTTACTGAATTGATCATATCTCGGTACATTCAATAAGATGAAGTTTATTCGATAGCGAACTAAAAGGGTTTACCAACAGTCCGTTTTTGAAGAAGAAAAAAAATTAGGATGCATTTTTAATTAATTTTTTTAACTCATGGGACACTTTTATGTTGACACACTCTGTATAAAGCAGACTCTAAAATGGCATACTAGTAATTACTCTGTATTATAAGTGAACAATAACATTTGTGTTCCCTATTTTGATATTAATTATTTCATAAGAATAATTATCATTATTATATTGAAATGGTAGCGTCAAATAGTGTATTGTTAGTGTGACATATCTACATTTAACATCTTGTCACGCTGGTTGTTTTACCATCTACTGGGTATTTGGCATGAATATTTTGACACCACCATATAATTCTGATAGGCCTACCACAAGTTTACCATCATCTGTAAATACAATGCCATGTGGGTCACTCAACTCAGTAGTGACACATCCTATGTATTTGCCTGTGCTGAGTGAGAAGCGATAGACTCCTTGTGAACCATCAGCATTGCAGATGAGTACCTCCTCCTCCTCACCTTCCCCAGTAGTGCATACACCACGTGGATACCAGAATGCTGTGACGTTTATTGGTGGGGATAGTGTTAGGGTGGTTTGACCTTTGGCATCTATGACATGTACACTGTGATAACCACTGACAATAATTCTGTCATGTGAAGACATTGATATGTACAAGGGACTGATAGGCGTATCCATACGTGATATGAGTGAGCCATCGGAATAGTTGTAAACACTCAGATATTTACTCATATCTCCTACCAGGATATGATTCTGTGAATTAATGGATATGCCTCGAGTCTCTGCACCTGTTGTAATCGGGATTTGTCTGACATAGTTACCTTTGTTATCATAGATAGTAAGAGATTGTGTACGATCAGATATGATGTAATTTCCATCATGTGCTACTGCAACATTCCATGGGTTTGAGCATTGTGTAGAGTTTGAGGGACGACTCTTCTGGGCGGTATCAATAGACAGCTTCAACTCTCTATCATCAATACCATAGACATTTATTCTTTTTGCTCCTCCTCCTCCGTCTGCTACAGCAACATTACCATCTTTGTTGATTGCAACTCCCCTAGCATTCCTCAGATCCCCAGCACCACCAATGTCACCAATACTCTTCACCATCTTCCACGGTGCATCCCAATGATCCTTATTTAACTTGACACGCGATTTACGCTGAGACTTGTGCTCTACTTCACCCATTTCAATGCTACCAATACTACCCATAGATGCCATGGTTGGCTACAAAGGTAATAGCTCCTAGGTTTGCTATGTATGGTGTATTGACTTGCTTGAGTTGTTTCAGTGTACTCGTAAGAGGGAGGTAGGTGAACGCTATGTTGCAATCAGACCCTTCTTTTGATAGTTCTTCCGTCTCCAAAGCAGTTGTCAGCCAAGAATTTGTTACTGTTAAAAGATTATAAGAACAAAAACAAATAAACACAATTTATTAAAACTCAACTTGACATGATCCACTTACTCTGTCGTTCGTTGGGGGAAAGTGCTCGGTGCTCCAATATGATCCATCAGTTAAATACATACACATTAGACCAGGAAGTTCTCATGTAAACCAGGTTTTATTTTCACATTATCTAACAATACACCATGAATTTCTCATGGAAAACAGGTTTTAATTCAATAATTATTTACACAATATTTAACACACACCATAATTTCTCATGGAAATCAGATTTTAAACGATTTTCGTGGATAACAAGTGAATGGCAATAACAATATAAAGCAACTTCAAGCAAGCGTAGTCTTCGTGTAAGTATACATTGTACATTGTATAATTTCAAAATGTCTTGATATGGATGACGCTTTAGTAAGATCAATTCAAAATGTTTGAACAATATTAAAAAGAATCCGAGATACGATCAAATAAGCAATCCCAAGGGACATTATGTGCCAATTAGTTCAATATGTGTTATTATGGCTTCATTGATATTATAAACCATAATTTTGTAATTGAACTGTCTTGAAAAATATTGATTAGAACTCGAAATATTGTCAATAATGGCATATTTTGACGGCCATTGTGGAGTCACAAAAAAACAAAAACACTTCGCCTGCGTAGATTTAGGTAGACGTTTAGTATGTTATTTAAGATATTTTATAACAAAACTGAAGAGAAACTTTATGTTGCAATTTGTGGTGGGTAGATTGATTGGACTATCAGAATTTCACTAGCAACAATCTGAAATATGTTTTGTTTATTCTTGAAACAAGAAGTTCTCTATAAGGTTAAACACCACTGTGTGATATTACGTCAAATATACCTATCATAGCAATAGTTCCTTCTTTCGGTAGGGGAGGACGGGGTAAGATGAGCAATTTTTCACATTTTGCCCTATTGTGCAGATATTAAAAGACAGACCTTCACACTTAGTGTTGCAAGTAAAACTTTAGAGTGTTGACTTACTTAGTATAACATTATAATTGAACCAATTGCTATCGTTTTTTATGGGAGATGCTTGAAAAAATTTGGTAAAGTGGCTCAACTTGCCCCGGACCATGGGTAAGTTGAGCCACCAGTGTGGGTAAGTTGAGCCACCAGTGTGGGTAAGTTGAGCCACCACAATAATCAATGAGAAATTTGAATCAGAAAATAAGTTTCAGACATTTTGGTTTATTCATGGTAAAAGTGAAATATACTCATAATTGTTAATACTTTGATCCAAACTGGAATTTTAAAACACTTCCCCATAATTTTCGTATTACATTTTGACAAATTTTTTATTTTATCATGGCTATTTCCTATGCTCAACTTACCCCGTGAAAAATGGCTCATCTTACCCCGCGACGGTCAACTTATTAAAAAATACCCCCCTTCCCTACTGAAGCTTAATGACATTTTCAACATGTTACTAAATTTAAGTGCACATGTCACCCTTTTAGCACACAAAGTTGCACTAATACAATCTATGCACTTCTAAGAAAAAAACCACGTAAACCATTTTTTTTCAAAATTTTACTCAGATGTGTCCAAAATCAACTTTCTAGCTCAATTTTCTTACCATGTGTGCACACGATGCAAGGTTGTCACCAGAGAGGTTTGAGTGATGTCATCTAACAATAGAGGGCAGTGTAAAATTAGGAATGTCAATAGTTTCCCTAATACAGGGGGTGGCTCAACTTACCCAGTGGCTCAACTTACCCCGTTCTCCCCTATAATTTGAGACGTTTTGATGGGATTTTTCAATTCTATCGATTAATTGTCGGTATTATACAGGACGTGTTAAAAGAATTCGATAGCCTACGTTCAATCTTTTCATCACAATTGGAAACAAAACGATGGTTAGCCTGAACATTGGCAGTGACTGACCCCTGCCACTCAAACCACATTACTTCATTAAACCCCCTCGCCCGGCCCTCCGTCCCCGCCCCACCGCCCCGCCCCCAGCCCCCCAGCCTCGTGCTTATCTAAACGATAAGGCGTAAACCTTAACCATCTCCCCAAGCTATATCCCATGGCTATCCCATCCCACAGTATTTCCTTCCACCTCGTCTCCCTGTTAGTGTTACGCAATTTAGTATCGCATTACTTCATTTACCCCCTGCGTCCCAAACCACATTTCTTCATTAGACCCCCTTGCCCCCGCCCGCCGCTCCCAGCCGTCCCGCTCCTTCAATTGGACGTAGTCGAAGCTCTATGAGCTTCAATTGGACGTAGTCGAAGCTCTATAGGTAGTCGCTAGAGCTTCAAGTGGACTTAGTCGGAGCTCTATAGGTACTATAGTAGTCGTTAAAGCTTCAATTCGACGTTTAGGATTTTGAAGCTCTAATATGAAGCCTTAAATAGAGCTTCATAATATGAAGCTCTGTTATGAAGCCTTAAATAGAGCTTCAAATGGCCATATTCGATAGGTAATCGCTAAAGCTTCAAATGGACATCTTCAAAGCTCTATAGAGCTTCAAATGGACGTTTTCGAAGCTCTATAGAGCTTCAAATGGACGTCTCACCCCTCCTTAGACAAGCAACTGCTCAAGCAATGTTTGTCTTTCTAGGTTCTAACATATCCAATGGCCCATGTGACCCAGTACATGTGATGGGGACAAACTGAGACCTTTGCATAAATAAACTGATTTCACCTCTTCTAAACTAGGATGGTTGGACACGATTACACCTTTTATTGGTCATTGATAGGGTTATTGTTTAGTATTATGAATATGCGTATGAACTAATTTACATTTTTTGATCAAAGGATCCTGTTCATGAAAAAATGAGCTCATTAGCTCATTGGCAAATGAAAATAACGAAGAGACTGGACTTTCCTACTACAGACATGACAGACAACAAAAAATATAATGCACACTGATCTGTAAAGATCGATTGACGTTGCGCACTGATCTGTAAAGATCGATTGACGTTCGTTCTTTGAAATAAACTTTACCAATTTAATAAACGTGTTGACCTGGAATTAATCACTATTGGAAAACACGCTATTGTTGGATGGCTTTGACTTTGACATGTTAAGTTTCATATAAATACAGTAAGTTGATTTATGGTCTAAATATCTGGCACTAAATTGTGCGTAAGCCGTTATGCCTGTATTTAATACCGACTGTTGCCACGTTGAATTACATGCTATTGTCTTCAAATATTTTGTGATCTATTGAGTTGAATAATCGTCATGCGTTGCGTTGAGCGAACATGCTTGTTTATTTCTGGTTCTTACTCTATAGACTGCACTTCTTCAATGAATCTTAGTCATGGATAATTATTATATTTATTAAGATCAAAGTAATGTCGACGGGTTTTGTTGGTGGTCTTTTGGTATGTTTTTAAAATATTTTTCTTCCCGTCTTCTCTTATTGTTTACATTGTTTGTAGTACGATATAAACATCTAGGTTATACTCCATAAACTCTACCATGTCATTTTAGTTGGTCACTGTGTGCACTAATGAGTTCACGGATAATGTGAAAGTAGAGTATTCTAAAGATAGTATTCTCATTATAACACTACAATAATACTTCACTTTGTTTAATAAATGAAATACATGTACATCGGAAGTCATCATGGCAATGAGTTTATGAACTCACATTATATTTTGCATTCCACTGTGTTACCTTATTTGGCATATGGGTGCAAACCAGTCATGCAAGTAAACTACGCAGCCTACATGTGCTCAAACAATGAGATTGGATCAAGACTATTCTTTTCTCTTGTCCAAGGCTGACAGCAAAATTGTTAACTTTATTTGTTGGAAGTATGGCTCTTTTTACTTCATTCTTTTCTTCCATCTTTTCTAACTTCCATTTCATTCAGCTAGCATGCTTATATAGGCTTTTAAGCCTGGCCCGAGCATTTTGCTTGAGCATGGTCCCTTCAGGACCCAAGCGGGTGTCCGTATGGACCGACCGTGTAAACAAACAAACAAACAAACCACCTAGTCGACTATGCAGGGATTAAGTAAACATGAATGTAAACCACGCAGCCTACATGTAATCAAACCACCTAGAGTCAAGCAGGGATTAAGTAAAACACGCAGCCTACATATGATCAAACCACCTAGTCATGCAGGGATTAAGTAAAACACGCAGCCTACATGTGATCAAACCACCTAGTCATGCAGGGATTAAGTAAAACACGCAGCCTACATATGATCAAACCACCTAGTCATGCAGGGATTAAGTAAAACACGCAGCCTACATGTGATCAAACCACCTAGTCATGCAGGGATTAAGTAAACCACGCAGCCTACATGTGATCAAACCACCTAGTCATGCAGGGATTAAGTAAACCACGCAGCCTACATGTGATCAAACCACATAGTCATGCAGGGATTAAGTAAAACACGCAGCCTACATGTGATCAAACCACCTAGTCATGCAGGGATTAAGTAAACCACGCAGCCTACATGTGATCAAACCACCTAGTCATGCAGGGATTAAGTAAACCACGCAGCCTACATGTGATCAAACCACCTAGTCATGCAGGGATTAAGTAAAACACGCAGCCTACATGTGATCAAACCACCTAGTCATGCAGGGATTAAGTAAAACACGCAGCCTACATGTAATCAAACCACCTAGAGTCAAGCAGGGATTAAGTAAAACACGCAGCCTACATGTGATCAAACAACCTAGTCATGCAGGGATTAAGTAAAACACGCAGCCTACATGTGATCAAACCACCTAGTCATGCAGGGATTAAGTAAACCACGCAGCCTACATGTGATCAAACCACCTAGTCATGCAGGGATTAAGTAAAACACGCAGCCTACATGTGATCAAACCACCTAGTCATGCAGGGATTAAGTAAAACACGCAGCCTACATGTGATCAAACCACCTAGTCATGCAGGGATTAAGTAAAACACGCAGCCTACATGTGATCAAACCACCTAGTCATGCAGGGATTAAGTAAACCACGCAGACTACATGTGATCAAACCACCTAGTCATGCAGGGATTAAGTAAAACACGCAGCCTACATGTGATCAAACCACCTAGTCATGCAGGGATTAAGTAAAACACGCAGCCTACATGTGATCAAACCACCTAGTCATGCAGGGATTAAGTAAAACACGCAGCCTACATGTGATCAAACCACCTAGTCATTCAGGGATTAAGTAAAACACGCAGCCTACATGTAATCAAACCACCTAGAGTCAAGCAGGGATTAAGTAAAACACGCAGCCTACATGTGATCAAACCACCTAGTCATGCAGGGATTAAGTAAAACACGCAGCCTACATGTGATCAAACCACCTAGTCATGCAGGGATTAAGTAAAACACGCAGCCTACATGTGATCAAACCACCTAGTCATGCAGGGATTAAGTAAAACACGCAGCCTACATGTGATCAAACCACCTAGTCATGCAGGGATTAAGTAAACCACGCAGCCTATATGTGATCAAACCACCTAGTCATGCAGGGATTAAGTAAAACACGCAGCCTACATGTGATCAAACCACCTAGTCATGCAGGGATTAAGTAAAACACGCAGCCTACATGTGATCAAACCACCTAGTCATGCAGGGATTAAGTAAACCACGCAGCCTACATGTGATCAAACCACCTAGTCATGCAGGGATTAAGTAAACCGCGCAACCTACATGTGATCAAACCACCTAGTCATGCAGGGATTAAGTAATCCACGCAGCCTTCATGTGATCAAACCATCTAGTCATGCAGGGATTAAGTAAACCGCGCAACCTACATGTGATCAAACCACCTAGTCATGCAGGGATTAAGTTAATCACGCAGCCTACATGTGATCAAACCATCTAGTAATTCAGGGATTAAGTAAACCGCGCAACCTACATTTTTGATCAAACCACCTAGTCATGCAGGGATTAAGTAATCCACGCAGCCTACATGTGATCAAACCACCTAGTCATTCAGGGATTAAGTAAACCGCGCAACCTACATGTGATCAAACCACCTAGTCATGCATGGATTAAGTAATCCACGCAGCCTACATGTGATCAAACCACCTAGTCATTCAGGGATTAAGTAAACCGCGCAACCTACATGTGATCAAACCACCTAGTCATGCAGGGATTTAGTTAATCACGCAGTTTACACTGTGATCATACCATCTATTATATGCAAGGATTTCGCACAGTCAAAAAAAATGTGATCAAACCACCTAGTCATGCAGGGATTAAGTAAACCGCGCAACCTACATGTGATCAATCCACCTAGTCATGCAGGGATTAAGTAATCCACGGAGCCTACATGTGATCAAACCACCTAGTCATGCAGGGATTAAGTAAACCGCGCAACCTACATGTGATCAAACCACCTAGTCATGCAGGGATTAAGTTAATCACGCAGCCTACATGTGATCAAACCATCTAGTAATTCAGGGATTAAGTAAACCGCGCAACCTACATTTTTGATCAACCACCTAGTCATGCAGGGATTAAGTAATCCACGCAGCCTACATGTGATCAAACCACCTAGTCATTCAGGGATTAAGTAAACCGCGCAACCTACATGTGATCAAACCACCTAGTCATGCATGGATTAAGTAATCCACGCAGCCTACATGTGATCAAACCACCTAGTCATTCAGGGATTAAGTAAACCGCGCAACCTACATGTGATCAAACCACGTAGTCATGCAGGGATTCAGATAATCACGCAGTTTACACTGTGATCATACCATCTATTATATGCAAGGATTTCGCACGGTCAAAAAAAATCGCACAGTACATGTAACTATATGTACTATTTGGCCTTATTTGACTATTTGCCTTGAATATACCCACACATACATGACATAAACGCCCGCCATCTCGGTATTTTATCATTATTTTCCTATTTTCGTTTTTTTCCTCCTTTTTTATTTTTTAGAGGGGCTGGGGGCGGGGGCACAAATGGTTTTTTTCCATCAGGGGGGCAAGCCCCCCCCCCTCCCCCCCCCCCCCCCCCCCCCCCCCCCCCCCCCCCCCTGAGCTACGCCACTGCACGCAGCCTACAGAGGCGAAGTAGGTAATGATGTGTTCTAGTCTCAATGGGATGGTTTACGGTAGGTTGGGCAAGTTGAGATTATTTGTTTTGTAATATAAGTATAGCCACAGGAGGCAGTCCATGACATGAGTTAAAAATACATTTATGAGTCGAAAAAGCTTCATTAAAAATAAAAACAATTCAGGGATTTATAATTTTGAATTCATGTGTAATTCAATCGAATATGTAATGACATCATTCTCCTGCTTGGTTCTAAACGAAAAGTCAATTCACGGTTAACTGGGGTGGCCATTGTGCTACAAATCGCGCAAGCAGGTATATAATTTAGACGATATACTTTAGCTAGAGGTCGAAATGCGCTTTAACACACAAAGCTATCATTATTAAATTGGTTGTCTAATGATTTGAATTAAATTCATAGAAACAAAAGATAAACTATATAATGCTTACCTGAATACATGCACAGATAGTAAAGGGTGTGGTTAGTTGGACCAATTCGGTTCAGGAGCGATGTAACCTCGATGCTCGTCGTACGCAGCCTGTAGGATTATGAACCAGTAGAGAATATCAATCCAATGGACACGCAATGGGGGAACTTTCACAAACGTGAATGCAAATCCGCGGAGCAATCAAGCGGGAAAAGCCCGCGAAAGGGGCATTGACTGGTGTACCATTTAAGTATAGGCAGTGGTGACTAGTTTAGTCGTAAATATTTGTTTGTCTTTACTACATGTACGCTTAAAGCTTAGAAGGGCATTGAGAGTTCTAATAAATAAATAAAATTAAATATCTTTATCGTTTAAATTTAGAGGGGGGGGGGGGGAAGTGATTTGAAATCATAATCTGATCATTGGCACATTGTTATCTAGAATAGTGACAAAGCTTTAGCTTTCTCGTAATTTATTTTCTTTCTAATGTAAACCTCATCTATACATTCCCAAAAGGATCTTGCTACCACTTGTGGGATGATTTTGATACCAAGAACAGTGTCATTGTACTTTTGGTTACTGCACAGTGCACATGCTACATGTAGTGTACCTTGAAAATAGAAACATAAGGGGTTCCGTGTAATCAAATGTCAGAATATTGGTAAATGATGACTCCCTGCAACTCGTATGCAGTCTTATAAAACTGATATTTTCACATTCTCTGTTTGACAATTCTCGTACCATTTTATCTTAATCAGAAGTATGGATTCTAATTGAAAATGAATCATTCTATTTTCTTCAGTTCATTGTTAGTGATATAAAGGTCTATCAACTATTCATGTATTCATTCTTTCGTTTTTCATTACACTCCAGTCAAAGTTGTATACAAATTGCTAGTAATTTTCTACCGCAGGGTGAATATTATAATTGGTAAATTTCTATTATTAGCCTACCTTAAATATACGAGGGTCATTTAAGAAGTTTTACCTCCTCACTCATTACATCGCTAATATGAATGACAGCCTCATGACAATTGTCATGATTATA
>CM069447.1:74300825-74528613 GCA_035610835.1 Ophiura sarsii
CACTAGCGTTGGTCATACGTTCAGGCGATACGCCATGTGTGAGACAGGGGCCTTAGAAAATACCAAAGTGGGGGGGGGGGGGAGGGGGGGGGGGGGCTTCTGAGGTCTTTGCATTTTAGGGTTGAGAGAACGGGAATTGGTTTGAGTTTATTGAATTAGGAACGTAATCAATTCATTTGCTTTGTTCATGCATTAACAAAGTTGCACTGTTTACAGCACCAACTTTAAAGCATAAATGAAATGAACTTGAGATTACAGAGTCATGCTCCCCACTTACAAAGATCGATTTTTAACTAAGAAAACTATACAGTTAAATGATGTTTCATTTATGCACATGGCTTTTCAACATGCTGGTCAGTGTGATCAGTATGCATGGTAGGCGAGATCAATGGTTTTACTATAATCCGATGAAACGAAACGAGGCAAAATAAGGACGAAAACGAGTCCAAATTAAATCAATTTCTTTTTACATGGCATGCAATGTTGTTTTAATATTTGTATTATTTTTTAAAACATGTAATAAATCATTCTTGGGACATCAATGTTTGTTTTAAACAATTTAAGGATATATCTGTACATCTGTACAAGACACAAAGCGTGTTTCTATTCTATATCACTACCAATCACATTAGTGAAATGATTTCTTGATGCCAAATCCATAGTGATGTATGCACTAATGATAGGAAATTTCCCAAGACATAGTGACATATGACTTGTCAATTAATTATGCTATTATATTCATGATTATATAGGAATTTTAAAGTCAATTTCTATATGGTGTTTCAAATGTAAAGTGAATGCTCTATTTCAGATCGAATCATGCATTGTTATTAAGAGTAAGCTTCGCCGAAACTATTTTATTTAAAAAAGCGCAATATCACGGTCACATTTTTTCCACTAGGCCTATATCTTGCGGATCCAGATTATGATATGTCGCTATGTCTTGCAGCTGATAATGTTATATTTATATACAGGGTGAGTAAAACAAATGTTATTTATATATACATTGTACAAAAAGCTGCTAGAGTTTCTTCAGCAAAACAACCAAATGCTAACTTCGAAGAACCAAAAACAATTAACTTTCGGACCTCGGAATTTCCCTCGGGCTACTACCCTCATGCAATTCATCGGTTCCAAAAAATGTTTTGATTCTTCACACATACCTTTAAACAACTGATACACAGTTATTATTCTTTAAATAAATGTTTATTGGATGATAAACCAGGTTCTTGATCGATAGAATTGTTTTTTCAAAAACCTTGCTTATGATATTTTATCAAACACTTTTTTCGATTTGAAAAACCTGGTTTTTCGAATTAGTCAGAGTCCTTAAAGCGTTTCGTTTGATATTCCTTTACATTATTGTTTACAAATTATGTATTTATTGATCATTGATTTATATTGTTACTATGTTATGTTACTAAATGACAGTTACACAATAAAAATAAAATAAAACAAAATAGTTCCGATGTGTTTGATGATGAACTTAAAAACACCTAGCTTTTAAATCGAAAAACCAGCTTTACTAAATTCGAAAGGCAAGGTTTTTGAAAATCATATAATTTTTTTGACCAATGATAATCAATGGAATTAGTTTTCTAATAATACACATAATCGTGGTTGTGACACACTACACTTTCACCACTTGACGTAATGAAAACAAAATATATTACAATGATTAATATCTACATAAAAATTGAATATTTCCCCAAATCATAAATGTCATCATTTACAAATATATATATATATATATATATATATATTGACGGTTGTCTATAACTATATAACAACTACATATATATAAAAAAGACAACTATATATATATATATACATTAATATGAAAATATATGGCTAGTCTAAACCAGAAAAGGCTGTCAATAATTACATTTGTATGAATAAAATAAAAACGATAATAAACAAAACAAAAATTGAAAGTAATTTAGTGGTAACTCGTATCACTTTCATTATCATTTTGTTGTTATGACTTTCGTGGAGCAATACTCCTCAATGATCACAGAAAATCAGGAATCAAATTTAGCTGATATTCAGCACAATTTCAATATAATACTTATACCTCGCAAGAAGAAACTCTCAAATCACACTGCATCTAAGTAGCGCCTAATATTTGCTCTCTCCAACTTGTTTTCAGGGGGCGAATTTGGAGACGTAACTGTACCTTGATTATCAGGTCTCAACATTTATATTTTATTCCAATGAGTGAATGAGATACAATTCTGACCCCTTCCCCATAAATAGTACTGATTTCATTTTCCTTTTACTTTACATATCAAACAAAAAATTATGATCACCAGTGTACTGTAACTACCCCTACACAAAATAAACAACAACAACAACAACACAAATCCCAAACGAGCCCCAAAAATTAACCACCAATATAAAGCACTTGTAATTACTCTGCCTTATATATTATGAGTACAAAATATTAATTACTTCATAAGAATATTTATCATTATTATATTGAAATGGTCTATAGCGTCAAATAGTGTATTGCTAGTGTGACATATCTACATTTAATATCTTGTCGCGCTGGTTGTGTTGCCATCTACTGGGTATTTGGCATGAATATTTTGACACATGTATCATCTGCTACCACAAGTTTACCATCATCTGTAATTGCAATGCCTCGTGGGCCATCCAACTCAGTAGTCACGCATCCTAGATACTTTCCTGTGCTGAGTGAGAAGCGATATACGCCATAAAAACAAAAATTAGAATTACAGATGAATACCTCTTCCTCCTCACCTTCCCCAATGGTGCATACACCACTTGGACGCCAGGATATGAAATCTACTACATCTGCTGGTGGGCATAGTGCGTGGATGGTTTGACCTTTAGCATTTATGACATGTGCACTGCCACTACCACTTATAATAATTCTGTCATCATGTGAAGACGCTGATATGTACTCGGGACTGTTAGGGGTATTCACACGTGATATTAGTGACCCATTGGAATAGTTGTAAACACTCAGATGATCACTGTCATCTCCTACCAGGATATGATTCTGTGAATTAATGGATAGGCCTATGCCTCTGCCTCGAGCGGTAATAAGATCTGTAATCGGGATTTGTCTGACATAGTTACCCTTGTTACCATAGATAGTCAGGGATTGTGTACGATCAGATAGGATGTAATTCCCATCATGTGCTACTGCAACATCGTGTGGGTTTGACTCGCATTGTGCAGCGTTTGAGTAAAGACTCTTCTTGGTGGTATTAATAATCATCTTTAACTGTCCATGATTAATGTCATAGACATTTATTCTCTTTGTACTGTAGTGAATGTAGTCTGCTACAGCAACCTCACCATCTTTGTTAATTGCAACTCCCACAGCACCAATCAGCTTCCCATTACCACTCGACCAGTCTCCAATTCTCTTCACCACCTTCCACGGTGCATCCCAATGCTTCTTATTCAACTTGACACACGATTTACGTTGAGAAGAAGCCATGATGGAACTGTTTTCTACATAGGTACTAGCTCCTACGTTTGCTGCAGATGGTGTTTTGAATTACCCGAGTTGTTTCAGCGTACTCGTAAGAGGGAGGTAGGTGGATGCTAAGTCGCAATCAAACCCTTCTTTCGACAGTTGTCTTCCCGTCTCCTAAGCAGTAAGCAGCCGAAACTTTGTGACTGTTAAAAGATTTAAAAAACAAACACATTTTTTATATATTAAAATTTAACTAGACACGGACCACTCACTCTGACGCTCGTTGGGGGCAAGTGATCCAATTTATGCTTTTAATTATATAATAAAAATGTCATTAAGTATTTATTACAAAATGTCTTGATATGGATAGTAGATCAATTCAAAATGTTAGGAAAATAATAATAAGAATCCGAGATACGATAAAAATAAGCAAACTTAAGCCCTTTTTGATTTTATCTTGGAAAGTAGGTGCCAATTAGTTCAATATATGTTATTATGGCTTCATTTATATTTAAAATCATAATATTTTAATTGAACTGTCATGAAAAATATTGATAAGAAATCGGAATATTGTCGATAATGGAATTTGTTGGCGGCCAATGTGGAGTCACAAAAAGAGAATACTTCGCCTGCGTAGATTTAGGTAGACGTTTAGTATGTTATTTTGGATACCTTATAACAAAACTGAAGAGAATCTTTCTGTTGCAATTTTTGGTGGGTAGATTGATTGGACTATCATAATTTCACTGGCAACATATACAAGTTCAATAGTCCCATCTTTTGGTATAATTTGAGACGTTTTGATGCTATTTTTCAGTTCTATCGATTAATTTTCAGTATTATACAGGGTGTTAAAAAATCGATAGCCTACGTCTAATCGTTTATCACAATTGGACACAAAACGATGATTAAAGCCTGAAAATTTTCAGTTGCTGACCAAGTTCAAGATAACCAATAACATTGCGCATTATTACCAAAGTTTTTATCTTCACACATTTTCAACTAGATGAAAATATAGGACGATAAATCATATTTACTATAACCAATTTCGCACAGAGGTCAAATTGAAAACAAAATTAAGGTTTATTTATAGATTAAAGGAGCAATGGTAAATCTCTCTCCTAACAATGAGTTGTATTTTTTCCTTCTTTTTCTGGTCGTTAATGAGTATTCTTAAACAGCTAAGAAAGTGTAAGCAATCTCATTGGTTCTCAGAGAAATCGGCGACATCTAGATGAGACAACTTAACACGGGGAGGTGGGGCTTACGTTTTAACAGTGCGCCCGACCTTCACAATGCGTGGTTTACTCCATAACGCGCAATTCTGCAGTGCGTCTTTAGCGCTTTTCCTGCGTTTATGCCAGCGCGGCGACGCTTACGCATGGTTTACTCATCGCATGTGATTGGATGGAATGTTTGTGGGTTATTCGATCCTAGCATGGGTAAAAAGTGTCAAATATGGACAATAAAATGTACTTATTTCTTTGATAAATGTCTAAAGTATGATTGTTTAAGAATGAGAATAAAGGTATTGTTTTTAGACCGTACCCGTGTTATATTGTCTGACATAAATGCGGACGATAGTATTATTTTAAGTAGAACAACGACGCCGTAGGCGGAGTTGTTCTACGCAAAAAATAATACGATCTAATTACAATCGGTTGCTAAGTAAGACTTGTAATAACACGGATAAATGCATTTATCAAGTGTTCAACAGTGCTGGCTTATTGAGAAAGAGAAAGAATATGTAAGTATTCGTGCAACTGAAAATTTGTATAATACACAAACGTGGATGGATGTGATCTTTGGCTACTGTTACATACACGCTCATGTCTCCGTAATTACCCACCTAATTTGACTTTATTTGTTGTTTAAAATGTTTCTATTCAAACATTTATTCAGGAAGTTACAATCACCTAAAGAGGCGTTGTAATTTTGAGACACCCTGTACATTTAATTAACTCTTTATCTTCAATGAATAAACATGTTTAACCTCTTCTCAACTAGGATGATTGGACAGGTCTGGACCTGTCATTTTGGTAAATTCAAAGCTTTATCTGTATTGTAATTGATTTACATATTCATGAGCGAATGTACATATGCTAACAACAATATTGAGTTGACTCGATGGAAATCATTTAACTGATCAGCTTCCAAGTTGGTTAGAATGGTACGACATTATAAACAGCAATACTAGTCCAAGCAATCTCTCATTTGAAGTTGTGTAGATACGTCGTATAAGCTAATTTGCAAAATTTGATATAAACATTTATTAGCTAAATAATTCCACACATTTGATTTACTATTTTTTCTTATTGGAACTATCATTGGTAAATGCTAGAGGTAATTTATATGGTTATTAATATGCATATGAGCTCATTTACATATTTTGATCACACCTTTGATATGGCTCTTTAACATTGTTTCCAAGTTGGCTATTATAGTAGGGCATTATACAAAGGACCTCTGGTCCAAGCAAGCTTCATTTTCATATCTGTAGATATCTACAGATATGAAAATGAAACTCCTCTGTCATCGGTTTAATGCAAAGGTTCTTTTGTATCGTTAGTCTATTGTATGAGCTAATGTACATATTTTGATCACATCTTTGAATTGACTCTTAACATTAAAACCAATTGGTGGTAAACTTTCAAGTTGGCTGGTATGGTAAGACATTATAAGTAGCACCGCACTGTTCCATGCGCGCGCGTTAGTAAGCTAATTTGCTAATTTTCAATATTCAATGAATACATTGGTTTAACCTCTTCTTAACTAAGATGGTTGGACACGATAACACCTATCACCCCACCCCCATTACGGCTGCCAAAAAACCCACAAAAAACCCCGAACCCAACTTCCTGCCCCCTTGAAAATCTAAGGGTACGTCCCTAAGTATAGAACTGATATCGGTCGCTGATGTCGGCAGACGCGAAGGGAGCTGGCAGAAGGCCCATTCGACGTTCGAAATCAGTGTACTAAGGCCGTGAGTGACCGATTCCAGTTTTCCAGTTCTAGGATAAGTAATGAGGCAATGGTCCACTCTGGCTAGTTCACCCAGGGAGAACTGGCTTTCACCCATTCATTTGTCGACATATGGGATAGAGTTAGGATGGATAAATCCCAATCTTAAGATTTTCACAAAAGGAATTGGCTGGTAAGAATGAACCTAGGATGTAAGCCAGGGGAAGGTCCAGGGAATGAAATTATACAGTATCAAAGTATTAGGCACGAGATATGGTTTAATAGGGGCTAATGACAGATAGTTGTTAGTGATAAGTAATATGTTATAAAGCCGAAAATTTTCG
Source organism: Ophiura sarsii (assembly GCA_035610835.1). Lineage (NCBI taxonomy): Eukaryota > Metazoa > Echinodermata > Ophiuroidea > Amphilepidida > Ophiuridae > Ophiura > Ophiura sarsii. The sequence goes on from CM069447.1 coordinate 74,307,582, forward strand.
ACTATACCCCTTTTTATGGCACGATTGAGCTACATTCGGGCTGTAAACAAGCTTGTACCAAAGAATTCCATTTTAGGAAGACATAGGCTTCCTTTGGTCAAATGAACCGACAGTGCCAATCTCAACCGCTGGCTACGCCACTGAGTAGGACTGATGTGGTGTAGGCTAAAGGGATTGTTTACGGTAGGTTGGGCATGTTGGGGTTGATGAGATAATTTGGTTTCTTACATAAAGTATAGCCACAGGAGGGAGTTCATGAAATGTGTTAAGAATACATTTATGAGTCAAAAAAGTTCCATTAAAATAAAACCCCAAAACAATTCAGGGATTTATCATTTTGAATTTACATGTGTTATAATTCAAACTTATATTTAGTGGCATCTTGGGTCAATTCACGGTTAACTTGAGGGTGGCCATTTTGCATGCTACAAATAACACAAGCAGGAATACAATTTTAGACCATTTATACTTATAGCTTGAAGGGTCGCAATGCGCTATAACACCCGCCTCTATACACAACCAAATTATTTGTGAATCCAAAACACATGAAGCTATCCATTATTGAATTGGTTGTCTAATGATTTGATTTAAATTCATAGAAACAAAATAGAAATTATATAATGCTTACCTGAAAACATGCACAGATAGACAAGGGTGTTGTGGGTTGGACCAATTCGGTTCAGGAGCCAATGTTGTTCGTCGTATGCAGTCCCGGAGGATTATGAACCAGTAGTATAGAACATCAATCTAATCAGTGGGAAAGCAATGAGCAGGAACTTGTAGCTTTCTTAAAATAAAAACCCAAACAATTCAGGAATTTATAATTTTGTAATAATTCAATCTTATTTAGTGGTGTCTTGAGTCAATTCACGGTTAACTTGAGGGTGGCCATTTTGCATGCTACGAATCACTGAAATCACGCAAGCAGGAACATATTGTAGACCGTATTACTGTATAGCTAGAAGGGTCGCAATGAGTTATAACACCCGCTCGTCTACACAACCAAATTATTTGTTAATCCCAAACACACGAAGCTATCATTATTAAATTGGTTGTCTAATGATTTGAATTAAATTTGTAGAAACAAAAACAACAACAATATGTAATGCTTACCTGAATACATGCACAGATAGCCAAGGGTGTGGTTAGTTAGATCAATTCGGTTCAGGAGCGATGTAACCTCGATGTTCGTCGTATGCATTCCTGTAGGATTATGAACCAGTAGAGAATATCAATCCAATGGGCACGAAATATGCAATGAGCGGGAACTTTCACAAACGTGAAAGCCAACCAAATCCGCGGAGCTATCAAGCGGAAAAAGCCCGCGAAAGGGGCATTAACCGGTGTACCATTTTAGTATGATAATTGGCAGTGACTTAGTCATACCTATTTGTGAAAGTGAAAGTCAACCAAATCCGCGGAGCAATCGAGCGGAAAAAGCCCGCGAAAGTGGCATTGACAGGTACCATATTAGTATAATTGGCAGTGACGCAGTCATACATATTTGTTTGCCTATACGCCTTTAAGCTTAGAAGGGCATTGAGAGTTCTAATATTAATAAATTAATGAAATGAAATTGAATATCTTTATCTTTTAAATTTTGGATAGAAAAAATATATAGATTAGAAACATTATCATGTTGATAGTTGGTTGTACATGGTGCTCGCTGGTGAGTCATGTTTTTTCCGTTTTTTTCTTTCTCTTCTCTTATTTGTAACTTCATGATTTTTGACATATTTAAAAAAAAATGAAGGGAGAAAAAGAAGGAAACGGAAGGAATTAAGATGCAAACAATGATAGTATGACGTTTTGATTTGATTTTTATGTAATTTCTTTATTATTAATATGTTGATGATTGATATAAATGATATGTTACTATGTAAAAACATTAATTAAACAAATAAAAGCACGAGTGCTCCATGCACCGTGGAAAAAAGAAAGAAACAAAAGAAACATTATCATGTATTGATTGCTCCAAAAAATCAGTAAAAATGAATAATAAAAGACGCAGCATTTCTGAAGGCCTCTTAATGCTTTTCAATTGTATTGTTTGTTGATAGAAGCCAATGTAACCATATTTGATGTTGGGTAGTTTTGAATGTGATATTCAATCAACAAAATAAGTAACTGACCAGGTAATACATGTGCTAATAACGTTAAATGTAACTCCTACATAAACAAATTATAAAGTTGTTGATAAATGTTTCCACTCTAGAGTGATTGATTATTGAGGAAGTTACAATCCCAAATGTGAAGTCTGTATATCTCATTTCCCCCTTGTCTTTCTTTCTTTTAGGTTATAAGCGCATAGGTAAAAACTGGTAAATTATAGGGACCACTACACCAAGGTAATATCGTCCAATTGAGGGGGAGACAGTGATTTGAAATCATAATGTGATCATTGACACATTGATATCCAGAATAGTGACAAAGCTTTAGCTTTCTCGTATCGTTGTCCAAATTAATTTTCTTTCTAATTTTGTAATCCTCATCTATACATTAAGGATTGAAACTCTGAGAAGAAATAATGATCATGTGTCACCTGTTCAGATGGTACGTTTGAATAGCGCGATATTTGCTTGGGTAAGTTTAAATTTATGCATGGACCCATGATATTTGGGGATATGTTGCTTCAACACTTTGAAGTTCATTGTACAGTATTGCAGCGAAACTAATATAATCTAAACGATGCCGAAATCGTTGTCATTGGTCCATTATGGTTCCTCCAACGTATGGAAAAGGTCCAAGTCAATAACCGATCGGCCAATGTTTATGAATCTAATACAGTGCTGTGCTGGAGTGGTGGCCACAACAAATCGTTTTCGATTTTCACTAAACAAATTGTCATTATTGATGAACCGGTAGCGATAACACACCAGTCGATGGGGGGATCGGAAATGCGGCAAATGATTAATGCAACCAATCCACATGTACCAATAGACCATTTCAAATCCGAAAATATACGATCGGTTCCGAATGTTTCCGATTAGCCGATTGATTGATACTCGGTTCCATGACCTGTCAGCTCCTGACAGGTCATGGCCATGTGCCGGAGAAAAACAACGTGTTTTTCACCCGTCTGCCCGTGTGGTAGATTGCGCTGGTGTTGGTGATAAATTGTATCCTTCACAAAGTTGATGTTGCGGCATTTCAGTTACAAAAACGAGTGAGATGAAAGAGATTTGGGGTAATATTTTCACTTTTTACCGTCTGCTCGATACATTTGGAATTTGTCCGTCAGCGCCTTTGTTGATAAAAAAACCACAAAATAGTCTCGTTCCACGTTTTACTTCTCATGTGTGCACGCGTGTGTGTAAACATAGGCGGACAATCAACTAGGGCAATGCTGTGAATGCGATCAATTGTTGCGAAGAACGCGCAACGCACCTACTCCACGTGACTTGTTTTTCCGAAGATTTCCGATCTCAATTTGAAATGGTCTATCACACTATCCTGTGTGTTCAAAACCAAAATGCAAACCGAAGTGCGAACAATCAAAATTGTTTACCGATCTTCGCGAACCATTCTCAAATTGAAGAGAAATTGACCATTCGTTTTATAATTTATAGAGGAGGATATTTTCAAGATTATACGAACATCCCTTTAATGTGTTATTACGGAGTGCGAACATAATGAGGTGTCCAAATGTTATACCTAAGCTAACTTTCAACGGGGGACATCTTTCTGGTAGAGAGAGGATTATTGGAGTCTAATTTAGGATTTATTATTATTATGTTTTATCCTTAAGGGGAAATGGGAAAATAGGGTTAGGCGACGAAAAAACACACACTTTGTTTTATTATATCATGATAATTTCAACCATGTGATAGTTTTTACTATCATTATGGCTGGACAAGAATGATGTGATATCATGATATCAAACAAATATTGAATGCCTTTTGTTTGTGCAATAGTAAAACTATATCACTCGGTCCAATTTGGATTATTCCATTGCACGAGGCGAATCCAAATTTGACCTTGTGATATAGTTTTTATTATATAATGATAGGCCTGATTTGAGCCATGTGATAGTTTTTACTATCATTATGGCTAGATATTAAATTTGTGATATCATTATATAAAACAAATATTGAATGCCTTTTGCTCGTGCAATAGTAAAACTATATCACTCTGTCCAATTTGGATTGTTCCATCACACTCGGCTGCGCCTCGTGTAATGGAAAAATCCAAATTTGACCTCGTGATATAGTTTTTACTATCACACTCTCCGGCATTCAATATTTGTATACTATTACACGCTCAGGCATTCAATATTTGTATACAGGCGGACGGACCTGTCAAGTAGGGTCGGTCGGTCATTTTTAAAAATCTATTTTGTTAATTTTTTGTTACCGAAAATGTCACCAACACCTGCAAAATTCGGGAATTTGTTTAGGTTTCATATTTTCGGCCCCAAAACGACTGATTTTACATCATTTGAGAAGAAAAAAATCTAAAATAAATATATAAATAAATCTTGAAAAACGCAAAAAGTGGGTCAGTCGGGCCCGTAAAACAGGTTTTTTCCCCCTCGCCTTATAGTATTTTTTTATATTAGGGTTGTCGTTAAGGCGAAGAAAAATGACGTTAAGGGGGAACTCAAGGAAGTCACTTTTTGGATTTTGTGAGTGCTGTAATTATTGAACTACATGTATGACTCAAATGTATATAAAAGTATACATTTTTGGAAAGGAAATGGATCAGAGAATCCAAATTTTGCGTCAATTTTGACCAAAACTGTTGATTTCTTGAGAAAATCACAAAAAACAAAAAAAAGACCCCAAAAAGTAAAAAAAAGAAGGGATATCAAACAAAATATACCTTACCTTATTTGGTTAAACTCTGTGATTTATCCAATACAGAGTTTTTGAAATATAAAATATTGTAATAGAGCGTGGTCAATTGAGAAGGTTTTTCCAGTTTTTCGATAATGATTATAAAGTTAGTCAAAATTGTCAGACTATTCACAATAGAATTACATTGGCTATAATGAGGTTGATGAATTATTCATGAGCTATTTCCAATTGGAAATTTGTATGGGGATTGGAAGAAGGAACATGTTTTCTTCAATTCCATGGAATTGCTTAAACAGATGTTAGTATAGGAAACATGAATTTATTAATGAGAAGAGATTCAGCAACTCATTTGTTCAACTCGTATCGAAATATTACACTACAAATTTAATGGGATGATTTTGATACCAAGAACGAGTAAAGTGTTCTCATATTTGTGGTTGCTACATGTAGTGTACCTTGAAAATAGAAACATTGGGGGTTCTGTGTAATCAAATGTTAGGATGGATATTGGTAACTAATATTATGACTCCCTGCAACCTGTATTCACTCGATTCTTATTTTATCTTTAAATTAGAAGTATGGATTCCACCGGAGTGAATCATTCTATTGTATTTAGTTCATTGTTAGTGATATATAGGTCTATCAACTATTCGTTTATTGTTAGTGATATATAGGTCTATCAACTATTCGTTTATTTGTCGCCTTCGGTTTTCATTACACTGTAGTCAAAGGTGTATACAAATAAAAATTGTTAGTAATTTTCCACCACAGGGTCAATATGATAATTGGTAAATTTCTATTATTAGCCTACCTTTGAATTGATTGTTTGCTGCGTCACGTTTTAAAGCTGAATAAATACATCACGCGATTGCTTTGCTAGATATACCGAAAAAAATTCCTGCAAAGGTCATGTACTGTTTATAGGTCAATAAATGCGTATGTGTTGTTTCGAGAGAAATAAGACAATTTAATGCATGCACGCCGATGTTGATGTGTGAATAATGGCACGACTCCGAAGGAGGAGTGTTATTGTGAGCATATCAGCATTTGCACAAGTGCATTGATCTTTCTAATTTTTCGAGAAACAATACAGTCTTGAAACGTTGGGGTAGGGTAGGCATTTGGCCAGAATTATTTTATAAAAGAGACTGAAAAACAAAAATGGATCAGTTGGTGTCATTGCCAGATAAAACTCTTTTATATTAAATAATTATTGCACGTTTTTGTGAAATAATATTCATGAACACGATATCATATCCAAAGAACAGAAGAATCAAAGATTACAAATGCTGCATTGGGCAAAATGTTCTTGTTGATAATTTGTATTTTTTTAATGGTACGCGAGTGTTTGGGAAATGAATGGCAAACTCTTTGATGACTTCAGTTGGGATTTTTGTTTCATGATAATTATGTTAATACCGTGATACATGTTGTAATGACCCTGTGTGATCATTTCATCACCCCCGGTGATCGTTTAATGACCGCAAGTGGAACGGTAATGATAATGATAATAATAATAATGATAACTGGGATTTATAGAGCGCCTAAAAGCAGAGGCCTCAAAGAGCTGTACAATTTAAAAACCAAGAAACAAGTTATTAGACATCACATAAGCTACAAAACATTTAAAAACAAGAAAAACTTGCATATTTTACACACGATCAAACATAAAACATACACAAGGGGAAAAATGGCCGGTAAAATTCCGCTCACAAATATTTACAAAATGGGAAGACAACACATTATAATAAAACACTATACGAGTCTTTTTAAAGATGAGTCTTGACACGAGACTTGAATTGAGTTGTCGTAGTCGAACTGCGGATGGCAAGAGGGAGCTGATTCCAGAGCTTTGGTGCTGACATCGAGAAACTTCTTCCATACGTGACAGATTTCGTGGAAAAGGGGTTGCAATAAGTGTTGAGACGCTGATCACTTGTTAGTTAAAAAATTACAAAAAATATTAGATTACAACCTAAGTTAGTGTCTTTACATCATCATCTAGCGATTTGCCATTTCTTACTCAAAATTATTTTTATCAACTTTGTCCAAAAAAATTGGGTCAAAAATGTTTTTGTGTAATATTTTGTGATTTTCTCAAAAACTGTTGATATTTTGGGTAACATTTATGCTAAATTAAGATTCCCTGATCCATTTCCTTTCCAAAATGTATACTTTTGTGTACATTTGAGCCATAGTTCAATAAATACAGCACTCATAAAATATCAAAACAAAACTTCCTTAAGTCCCCCCTTAAGGCGGCCATTTTGCCCGCAAGCTTTGATTTAAAATATGTTGAAAAATCAAACGTGCTGGATATGAGTTTCTAGTAGTCTAATATACACCATGTATACCATCATCATACAGGGTGAGTCAAAAAAAAGTTTACTCAACTTCAGCGATTTTTTTAGAAAAAAGTATTCGTTTGTTTTCAAAACAATTTACTGCGGTATCAAGACATATTAATTAGATTTAATATGAATTTTATCTGGTTTAGATTGGTTGAGGGAAACTTATTTGACGCTGTTTTGAATAAAAGTGACCAATTTAACGTCCGAACACGCTTCCAGATCTTAACCAGTATATTTCAAGATACGACCAATAAAAAATTACAATACCGACAGCGAAAGGATCAATTCCTTTGTTATGAAATGTGAAATGATCAAAGTGTGGTAATTGTGTCATAACTAGGCCTTAAAGCTGTCTATTGTCCCTCAGTGCAACCATCCTAAGCACACTCTCAAAGATCAGGAGAAAGACCAAACAAGATGCTGGATTATCAAGTGGGTTTCTATTCATATTATTGTTTTCAGGAATAAATTTTACATGTAGAGAGAGAAAGAGAGGGATAGACAGACTATTACTTACTGGGACATTGACCATTTTTGATTGGTTCAAGGATAATGTTTACTTAATCGGACATTTTTACGAAAAATAAGTGCAATATTATGTTTATTGATTTTATCAAAATACTATATCGTTTATTATTCACATTATCAGATAGTCACTGACAATTTTTATTCAATATCCCCATCTACTTTTATCATGATTATGAATATCCCTTGCGGACTATTTAATCCATGCAATTATTATTTATTAACTGACAGTGGTGATACGATTTAATCCATATTTCATTTTTAAATCTATTAGGAGACAATTTTGAACAAGTCTATTGTCTACTTATTTATTTTAATAAACAAAATGTGTAATGCTTTACATCATAATCCTAGTAAACATTATTAAGCTCGTTAAGCTTGAAATTAAAAACCGTGTTTTTGGTGAAAAAACAGCTCCTGTACAGAAATAGTCATATTTACTTAACGGTATCATCAAATAGCGTGATTTTTTTCAGGTGATAGCAAAGAAATGGCGCAATCATTTAAAGTTTTGTTTGCCTTGATGTTGTGGTCAGACATTTTTTTTGTTTTGATTTTTTCAATTAGGGTAAACTTTTTTTTGACTCACCCTGTATAGGTTGGCAGATATAATGTCCTTTTATGAAATGTTGTCATTTTGGCGGCCATTTTCGATGCCATCTTAAATAACCCTTTAGAACACCAACATTAATGTTGGTAACACCCTGAAAGTAAGTTCAAAAAGGTTAGTTTGGGGACTTCTGGGTGAATGGAAGACTCCGTCTAGATACGCCTCTAATTCACTATTTGTTATTAATACACTCATGTTAAATATCCCTTGAATGCCCCTTTAATGTTAAATGTTACCCTATGTGTCATTATAAAAATATCTATAAATGTCATAGACCATGTCATGTCATGTCATACTAGTTTGTTGATTTATTCAAGCATCATGTAATAGATTAATTAACTAGTGAATATAAGTGGCAAATAAAACTGAGAAAAGTGCTCTTTTGTACTCCCTTGTGCCTTTATTTTCTTTATATTTCAGCAGCTTTAGGTACGAATAATTCCTTAAATATATATTAAATGACGTCGAACTGATCATTGGTGGATAGTGCATTGTTTAAAGATATAATTTACACAAAAATACAGCAAACAAATATTTTCTATTTTCTATGTTTGTCAACCATCTCATTGGGAACCTTACTATTTGAACACTTTATTTGTTATCACCCCCTTCATGTAACAGTGGTACAAAAACGTCGCAGGAGGACGAGGGTTTATTTATAAGAGTCAACTTATTACTTTTAATTATACACAGAGAATGTTAATTAGTCAAAATTGTGGTCTTATTTAACAAATTAAACACTTGTCATAAGAAATGGCAGGTTTGTGATACAAGAAATATTCTCTAATGGTGCACATTTGTTTGTAACGCTAGGAGAACAATTTAGAGTGTTTCCATTTAATTTTCATCCTAACAAACATTTCCTTGACTGAAATGTTTGAAACTTTTGATGACAAATCAATTAAATGACAAATTAAGATCAGTCATTTATTGCCATTTAATTTGTCTTTCATACATAATGTCTAGTTATTGAATAAACATTATTATTAAAATTTGTCATTCAATCATTTGTCATTGAAAGTCATATATTCGTGAGTCGTGAACATATTTGAAATGTTGAAATGTCTTAAAAAATACTTCTAATTGGTCATTTATCATCAAAAATAATTGTTACAAAATTATTACAAAATATTTCTTTACTGACGAACCTCCCATGACAAATATTTAATTGGGAAATCTGTAAAATTTTGGAACCGTGGAAAGTGTGCATTTATCGACTGGGTCTCGAAAAGCATGCATTTTGAAAGAGGCATATATTTGATTTGTATTATTTGACTTCTATCCATTCGTATTTTAACACTTGATTGAATACATGCCACGGTTAATAGATAGGTATTTATTTTTGAAAAAAATTGACAAGAAATGCGTGGTATCACAGACAATTTATTCCAGCCTACTTTTCGATCGCGTGAGACGGCGTTACTATCAATTTAAGTCTACAAATTATTATTTTCATACTACCATTATCACTCAGATATGGCCCGTTGCATTATTTGTAATGATTGTTAATCAATCAATCGTTTTGTATATTAAAAGGTAAATTTATGAGACATGATTAAGGTATGACAATTTAAATGAAACTTCAAAAATTCTAATTTTTATTTTAATGTCAAGTAAAAGAAGGTATATAATACGGCATAGCTACATTACCAGCCAAATGTGTTGACCCTGTTTCTCTGTGCTCACGGTTACGCATAGAAAGGGTTGCTTTATACATGTTCACGGGCGCGGCATAGACATTAACAAGGTGTGCTACCCATTAAGATATTATAACACATATACAATCAGTTTGAATGCAAATAGAATTGGAAAGAAGCCGATATTTAGTATAGTTGTGTTAATCTATTGTTGAAGACTGTACGATCTGGACATCCCCATTTGAGGCCTTCACAAAAGATGCGTGTTTAGTGTAAATAAATGTGCTACCTATATGTTGATGATTGCATCAAACTTTGTACCAAAGCCGACAGTAGATAGAATGCATCAACACTTCGGGATGTGTGCTACCCATTTTGATATTAGAACATATAATAACAATGCAAAACAAAGCCGGCAGTAGATAGAATGCAACAACACTTCGGGATGTGCTACCCATTTTGATATTAGAACATATTACAACAATGCAAAACAAAGCCGGCAGTATATAGAATGCAACAACACTTCGGGATGCGCTACCCATTTTGATATTAGAACATATTACAACAATGCAACAAAGCCGGCAGTAGATAGAATGCAACAACACTTCGGGATGTGTGCTACCCATTTTGATATTAGAACATATTACAACAATGCAAAACAAAGCCGGCAGTAGATAGATTGCAACAACACTTCGGGATGTGCTACCCATTTTGATATTAGAACATATTACAACAATGCAAAACAAAGCCGGCAGTAGATAGCTTGCAACAACACTTCGGGATGTGCTACCCATTTTGATATTAGAACATATTACAACAATGCAACAAAGCCGGCAGTAGATAGAATGCAACAACACTTCGGAATGTGTGCTACCCATTTTGATATTAGAACATATTACAACAATGCAACAAAGCCGGCAGTAGATAGCATTTAACAACACTTCGGGAAGTGTGCTACCCATTTTGATATTAGAACATATTACAACAATGCAACAAAGCCGGCAGTAGATAGAATGCAACAACACATCGGGATGTGTGCTACCCATTTTGATATTAGAACATATTACAAGAATGCAACAAAGCCGGCAGTAGATAGAATGCAACAACACTTCGGGATGTGTGCTACCCATTTTGATATAAGAACATATTACAACAATGCAACAACGCCGGCAGTAGATAGAATGCAACAACACTTCGGGATGTGCTACCCATTTTGATATTAGAACATATTACAACAATCCAACAAAGCCGGCAGTAGATAGAATGCAACAACACTTCGGGATGTGTGCTACCCATTTTGATATTAGAACATATTACAACAATGCAACAAAGCCGGCAGTAGATAGAATGCAACAACACTTCGAGATGTGTGCTACCCATTTTGATATTAGAAGATATTACAACAATGCAACAAAGCCGGCAGTAGATAGAATGCAAGAACACTTCGGGATATGTGCTACCCATTTTGATATTAGAACATATTCCGACAATGCAAAACAAAACCGGCAGTAGATACATTGCAACAACACTTCGGGATGTGTGCTACCCATTTTGATATTAGAACATATTACAACAATGCAACAAAGCCGGCAGTAGATAGAATGCAACAACACTTCGGAATGTGTGCTACCCATTTTGATATTAGAACATATTACAACAATGCAACAAAGCCGGCAGTAGATAGCATTTAACAACACTTCGGGAAGTGTGCTACCCATTTTGATATTAGAACATATTACAACAATGCAACAAAGCCGGCAGTAGATAGAATGCAACAACACATCGGGATGTGTGCTACCCATTTTGATATTAGAACATATTACAAGAATGCAACAAAGCCGGCAGTAGATAGAATGCAACAACACTTCGGGATGTGTGCTACCCATTTTGATATAAGAACATATTACAACAATGCAACAACGCCGGCAGTAGATAGAATGCAACAACACTTCGGGATGTGCTACCCATTTTGATATTAGAACATATTACAACAATCCAACAAAGCCGGCAGTAGATAGAATGCAACAACACTTCGGGATGTGTGCTACCCATTTTGATATTAGAACATATTACAACAATGCAACAAAGCCGGCAGTAGATAGAATGCAACAACACTTCGAGATGTGTGCTACCCATTTTGATATTAGAAGATATTACAACAATGCAACAAAGCCGGCAGTAGATAGAATGCAAGAACACTTCGGGATATGTGCTACCCATTTTGATATTAGAACATATTCCGACAATGCAAAACAAAACCGGCAGTAGATACATTGCAACAACACTTCGGGATGTGTGCTACCCATTTTGATATTAGAACATATTACAACAATGCAACAAAGCCGGCAGTAGATAGATTGCAACTTCGGGATGTGTGCTACCCATTTTAATATTAGAACATATTACAACAATACAACAAAGCCGGCAGTAGATAGATTGAAACAACACTTCGGGATGTGTGCTACCCATTTTGATATTAGAACATATTACAACAATGCAACAAAGCCGGCAGTAGATAGAATGCAACAACATTTCGGGATGTGTGCTACCCATTTTGATATTAGAACATATTACAACAATGCAACAAAGCCGGCAGTAGATAGAATGCAACAACACTTCGGGATGTGTGCTACCCATTTTGATATTAGAACATACTACAACAATACAACAAAGCCGGCAGTAGATAGAATGCAACAACACTTCGGGATGTGCTACCCATTTTGATATTAGAACATATTACAACAATGCAACAAAGCCGGCAGTAGATAGAATGCAACAACACTTCGGGATGTGTGCTACACATTTTGATATTAGAACATATTACAACAATGCAACAAAGCCGGCTGTAGATAGAATGCAACAACACTTCGGGATGTGCTACCCATTTTGATATTAGAACATTATAACAACAATGCAGCAAAGCCGGCAGTAGATAGAATGCAACAACACTTCGGGATGTGTGCTGCCCATTTTGATATTAGAACATATTACAACAATGCAAAAAACCCGGCAGTAGATAGAATGCAACAGCACTTCGGGATGTGTGCTACCCATTTTGATATTAGAACATATTACAACAATGCAACAAAGCCGGCAGTAGATATAATGCAACAACATTTCGGGATGTGTGCTACCCATTTTGATATTAGAACATATTACAACAATGCAACAAAGCCGGCAGTAGATAGATTGCAACAACACTTCGGGATGTGCTACCCATTTTGATATTAGAACATATTACAACAATGCAAAACAAAGCCGGCAGTAGATAGATTGCAACAACACTTCGGGATGTGCTACCCATTTTGATATTAGAACATATTACAACAATGCAACAAAGCCGGCAGTAGATAGAATGCAACAACACTTCGGAATGTGTGCTACCCATTTTGATATTAGAACATATTACAACAATGCAACAAAGCCGGCAGTAGATAGCATGCAACAACACTTCGGGAAGTGTGCTACCCATTTTGATATTAGAACATATTACAACAATGCAACAAAGCCGGCAGTAGATAGAATGCAACAACACATCGGGAGGTGTGCTACCCATTTTGATATTAGAACATATTACAAGAATAAAACAAAGCCGGCAGTAGATAGAATGCAACAACACTTCGGGATGTGTGCTACCCATTTTGATATAAGAACATATTACAACAATGCAACAACGCCGGTAGTAGATAGAATGCAACAACACTTCGGGATGTGCTACCCATTTTGATATTAGAACATATTACAACAATCCAACACAGCCGGCAGTAGATAGAATGCAACAACACTTCGGGATGTGTGCTACACATTTTGATATTAGAACATATTACAACAATGCAACAAAGCCGGCTGTAGATAGAATGCAACAACACTTCGGGATGTGCTACCCATTTTGATATTAGAACATATTACAAAAATGCAGCAAAGTCGGCAGTAGATAGAATGCAACAACACTTCGGGATGTGTGCTGCCCATTTTGATATTAGGACATATTACAACAATGCAAAAAACCCGGCAGTAGATAGAATGCAACAGCACTTCGGGATGTGTGCTACCCATTTTGATATTAGAACATATTACAACAATGCAACAAAGCCGGCAGTAGATAGAATGCAACAACACTTCGGGATGTGTGCTACCCATTTTGATATTAGAACATATTACAACAATGTAACAAAGCCGGCAGTAGATAGAATGCAACAACACTTCGCGATGTGCTACCCATTTTGATATTAGAACATATTACAACAATGCAACAAAGCCGGCAGTATATAGAATGCAACAACACTTCGGGATGTGTGCTACCCATTTTGATTTTATATAGAACATACTACAACAATGCAACAAAGCCGGCAGTAGATAGAATGCAACAACACTTCGGGATGTGCTACCCATTTTGATATTAGAACATATTACAACAATGCAACAAAGCCGGCAGTAGATAGAATGCAACAACACTTCGGGATGTGTGCTACCCATTTTGATATTAGAACATATTACAACAATGTAACAAAGCCGGCAGTAGATAGAATGCAACAACACTTCGCGATGTGCTACCCATTTTGATATTAGAACATATTACAACAATGCAACAAAGCCGGCAGTAGATAGAATGCAACAACACTTCGGGATGTGTGCTACCCATTTTGATTTTGTATAGAACATACTACAACAATGCAACAAAGCCGGCAGTAGATAGAATGCAACAACACTTCGGGATGTGCTACCCATTTTGATATTAGAACATATTACAACTATGCAACAAAGCCGGCAGTAGATAGAATGCAACAACACTTCGGGATGTGTGCTACACATTTTGATATTAGAACATATTACAACAATGCAACAAAGCCGGCTGTAGATAGAATGCAACAACACTTCGGGATGTGCTACCCATTTTGATATTAGAACATATTACAACAATGCAGCAAAGCCGGCAGTAGATAGAATGCAACAACACTTCGGGATGTGTGCTACCCATTTTGATATTAGAACATATTACAACAATGCAACAAAGCCGGCAGTAGATAGAATGATATTACAACAATGCAACAAAGCCGGCAGTAGATAGAATGCAACAACATTTCGGGATGTGTGCTACCCATTTTGATATTAGAACATATTACAACAATGCAACAAAGCCGGCAGTAGATAGAATGCAACAACATTTCGGGATGTGTGCTACCCATTTTGATATTAGAACATATTACAACAATGCAACAAAGCCGGCAGTAGATAGAATGCAACAATACTTCGGGATGTGTGCTACCCATTTTGATATTAGAACATATTACAACAATGCAACAAAGCCGGCAGTAGATAGAATGCAACAACACTTCGGAATGTGTGCTACCCATTTTGATATTAGAACATATTACAACAATGCAACAAAGCCGGCAGTAGATAGCATGCAACAACACTTCGGGAAGTGTGCTACCCATTTTGATATTAGAACATATTACAACAATGCAACAAAGCCGGCAGTAGATAGAATGCAACAACACATCGGGAGGTGTGCTACCCATTTTGATATTAGAACATATTACAAGAATAAAACAAAGCCGGCAGTAGATAGAATGCAACAACACTTCGGGATGTGTGCTACCCATTTTGATATAAGAACATATTACAACAATGCAACAACGCCGGTAGTAGATAGAATGCAACAACACTTCGGGATGTGCTACCCATTTTGATATTAGAACATATTACAACAATCCAACACAGCCGGCAGTAGATAGAATGCAACAACACTTCGGGATGTGTGCTACACATTTTGATATTAGAACATATTACAACAATGCAACAAAGCCGGCTGTAGATAGAATGCAACAACACTTCGGGATGTGCTACCCATTTTGATATTAGAACATATTACAAAAATGCAGCAAAGTCGGCAGTAGATAGAATGCAACAACACTTCGGGATGTGTGCTGCCCATTTTGATATTAGGACATATTACAACAATGCAAAAAACCCGGCAGTAGATAGAATGCAACAGCACTTCGGGATGTGTGCTACCCATTTTGATATTAGAACATATTACAACAATGCAACAAAGCCGGCAGTAGATAGAATGCAACAACACTTCGGGATGTGTGCTACCCATTTTGATATTAGAACATATTACAACAATGTAACAAAGCCGGCAGTAGATAGAATGCAACAACACTTCGCGATGTGCTACCCATTTTGATATTAGAACATATTACAACAATGCAACAACGCCGGTAGTAGATAGAATGCAACAACACTTCGGGATGTGCTACCCATTTTGATATTAGAACATATTACAACAATCCAACACAGCCGGCAGTAGATAGAATGCAACAACACTTCGGGATGTGTGCTACACATTTTGATATTAGAACATATTACAACAATGCAACAAAGCCGGCTGTAGATAGAATGCAACAACACTTCGGGATGTGCTACCCATTTTGATATTAGAACATATTACAAAAATGCAGCAAAGTCGGCAGTAGATAGAATGCAACAACACTTCGGGATGTGTGCTGCCCATTTTGATATTAGGACATATTACAACAATGCAAAAAACCCGGCAGTAGATAGAATGCAACAGCACTTCGGGATGTGTGCTACCCATTTTGATATTAGAACATATTACAACAATGCAACAAAGCCGGCAGTAGATAGAATGCAACAACACTTCGGGATGTGTGCTACCCATTTTGATATTAGAACATATTACAACAATGTAACAAAGCCGGCAGTAGATAGAATGCAACAACACTTCGCGATGTGCTACCCATTTTGATATTAGAACATATTACAACAATGCAACAAAGCCGGCAGTATATAGAATGCAACAACACTTCGGGATGTGTGCTACCCATTTTGATTTTATATAGAACATACTACAACAATGCAACAAAGCCGGCAGTAGATAGAATGCAACAACACTTCGGGATGTGCTACCCATTTTGATATTAGAACATATTACAACAATGCAACAAAGCCGGCAGTAGATAGAATGCAACAACACTTCGGGATGTGTGCTACCCATTTTGATATTAGAACATATTACAACAATGTAACAAAGCCGGCAGTAGATAGAATGCAACAACACTTCGCGATGTGCTACCCATTTTGATATTAGAACATATTACAACAATGCAACAAAGCCGGCAGTAGATAGAATGCAACAACACTTCGGGATGTGTGCTACCCATTTTGATTTTGTATAGAACATACTACAACAATGCAACAAAGCCGGCAGTAGATAGAATGCAACAACACTTCGGGATGTGCTACCCATTTTGATATTAGAACATATTACAACTATGCAACAAAGCCGGCAGTAGATAGAATGCAACAACACTTCGGGATGTGTGCTACACATTTTGATATTAGAACATATTACAACAATGCAACAAAGCCGGCTGTAGATAGAATGCAACAACACTTCGGGATGTGCTACCCATTTTGATATTAGAACATATTACAACAATGCAGCAAAGCCGGCAGTAGATAGAATGCAACAACACTTCGGGATGTGTGCTACCCATTTTGATATTAGAACATATTACAACAATGCAACAAAGCCGGCAGTAGATAGAATGATATTACAACAATGCAACAAAGCCGGCAGTAGATAGAATGCAACAACATTTCGGGATGTGTGCTACCCATTTTGATATTAGAACATATTACAACAATGCAACAAAGCCGGCAGTAGATAGAATGCAACAACATTTCGGGATGTGTGCTACCCATTTTGATATTAGAACATATTACAACAATGCAACAAAGCCGGCAGTAGATAGAATGCAACAATACTTCGGGATGTGTGCTACCCATTTTGATATTAGAACATATTACAACAATGCAACAAAGCCGGCAGTAGATAGAATGCAACAACACTTCAAGATGTGTGCTACCCATTTTGATATTATATAGAACATATTACAACAATGCAACAAAGCCGGCTGTAGATAGAATGCAACAACACTTCGGGATGTGTGCTACCCATTTTGATATTATACATGTATAGAACATATTACATCAATGCAACAAAGCCGGCAGTAGATAGAATGCAACAACACTTCGGGATGTGTGCTACCCATTTTGATATTAGAACATATTACAACAATGCAAAAAAGCCGGCAGTAGATAGAATGCAACAATGCTTCGGGATGTGTGCTACCCATTTTGATATTAGAACATATTACAACAATGCAACAACGCCGGCAGTAGATAGAATGCAACAACACTTCGGGATGTGTGCTACCCATTTTGATATTATAACATATGACAACAATTTTATTTAGTTTGAAGATAAATAGGCTTGGAAAGGAGCTGTTGTTTAGACGTAACAGTTGTGGTTAATAACGATTTAGAAATCACTATTTCAGTCCTTCACAGAAGATGAAGACTGGGTTAAAAACAATTTAAAAATAGAAACTTGAGACCTGTACAGAATGAATCATATAGATCTCTTGCTGTACAGAAGGTCATTGGTATGAATGAATTATTGTACTAAATGTCATATTGAGGCATTTTCGTTATCCAATAAGTCACAGAAAGAACAATATATAATGGAATTTGCAAACGTAAATCAACTGCAAGAAATTGGCACCAAATTGTCGATGTCGGTGTATTGAAACCAGATTCGTTAATGGTATCTTTATCCAATGAGCCGTGGAAACAATTGGTGGAATGCGGCTATTGAATTTGACGAAGTAAACACCTTTTGTCATCGAAATAAGAGATTTATCTGGACTATTAAAGTATTCCTGGGTAATTGATTATAATACTTACGTACGTGTACGCATGCCAGCTACCTGCCATGATTTAAATAATAGAGCAATATATCAAAATAATAAACGACAATAGGCATGCTGTCACGAAATACACTTAGTATATCACGCTACCATGTTTCATTTTTGTCGTTTATCGAATAGCTCCAACAACTAAATGCTAGAGAAAGAGCAATAAATCATCTTCCAAGCGTCCTTTGTCCTGTGTAGATACCAATAACATTCTATTTATATCGTTCTGTCTTATTAATTTTTATATTTGAAAATATGTAATATGTTGGGATGGGTTGTAAGTCAGGAAGAAAAAGTACAAATGGGAGGGGCAAGATTTCTAAAATTTTCGTAAAAGGTTGCCCCAAATTTGTTTGTAGTCACTTAGTCACGGGTAATGTCGAAAAATTTCGCACAGTCCAAAAAAAATCGCACAGTAAACAAAAATCGCACAGTAAATGTACTCCATTTACAATTTTGCCTTCTATTTGGCTAATAACCTCGGTCTTTTTTCTCAATTTTTTCCTATTTCCTCTTTTTCTCACTTTTTTTTTTTAGGGGGTGGGGGGCGGGGGCACAAATGGGTTTTTTCGTCAGGGGGGGGGGGGGGGCATTTGCCCCCCCCCCTGAGCTACGCCACTGGTGATTCAACAAATATTCTGGAATGGTGCATATTTGTTTGTGATGCTATAAGAACAATTTAGAGTGTTTCTAGTTAATTTTCATCTTAACAAACATTTCCTCGGCTGAAATACATTTAACTTTTAATGACGAATTAATGAATGACAATTGAAATGACAAACTAAAAGTCAAATATTTATGAGTCATGAAAATATTTGCGATGTTGAAAATTATTTAAAAATATTACAATTGGTCATTTATTATTACAAATTATTGTTTAGCAATACAAAATATTTCTTAATTGACGAACCTTCCATGAAAGATGTTTAATTTGTCAAATAAGACCACATTGTCACGTGGGACACTTTTTTACAAGCCCTGTATAATAATCATTTTAAAAATAGAATGTATGAGATACAATACAATACAATACAATACGTTTGCGCAGTGTCGTGGATATCAGCACGTTATGTCATAAAAAAGAAAGTGACATTTGTAGTTTTCCATTGCATTACCAAGGTTGGCTTTTTAAAATTAAGAGATTTTATATTTACGATTACGAAACAATTGTTATTTGCGCGGTTTTTGAATACAGATGCTATTCATTGAACTGCTTGAATGATTACAACAATACGTCATTAGTGTCAGGAATTTTCCACGTGACTATTAGTTTAACCATTTACAAAACAGTACGGTGATGAAATTCACTAATTTCGAAATTGTGAAATAATGTGAAATTTTGGAACTGTCGTCTGCAGACGGCTGCCGTGGTGGAAAGTGTGCATTTATCGACTAGGTCTCGAAAAGTTCAATCTCGTGACAAAGCATACACACACTGGATGAATTGGAGCATGCATTTTAAAAGAGGCGTGTACTATTTAATTTGAATTATTTGACTTCTATCCATTCGTATTTTAACACTTGATTGAATACATGCCACGGTTAGATATGCATTTATTTTTAAGTAAATTGACAAGAAATGCGTGGTCACAATTGTATTTGTATAAAGAAAAATATGATAATGGAAAACTTTTTTGATCGCGTGAGAAATGTGGTGGTTTGGTTTAGTTTCTTTTTCAGGTACACGGCGTTACTATCATTATAGGTCTGCATATTATTATTGTAATACTGCCATTATTACTCAGTATAATTGGCCCGTTGCATTATTTGTAATGACAGTTAATCCATCAATCGTTTTGTAGTTTAAAAAGTTCGAAGGTCATTTTTGAATTAATGGGACATGATCATGGTATGAAAATTGAAATGAAAATTAACGACTTGACATTTTAATTTGATGTCAAGTAAAAGAAGGTATATAATTAGGCATAGATACACTACCAGCCAAAAGTGTTGGCCTGTTTCTCTGTGATGCGCCATGAGGCTGTTTATAACGTAATTAAAGGTATATTATGTGATCTTTCCAGGGAACGCCCTCAACATCGTAAAAAAAAGTGAAAGCAGATTTTCTTGCAGATTTACATTTCTGATCATAAATCGTACATACATTCCAAGTTACAGGGCGATACGATTCTTAATTACTTCAAAATCATGATTTTAGAGTGAAAATAAACTGTCGGATTTCCGACGGTTTATATTTTTCACTCTAAATTCACTCTAAAACCATGATTTTGAGGTAATTAGGAATCGTATCGCTCTGTAACTTGGAATGTATGTATGATTTATGATCAGAAATGTTAATCTGCAAGAAAATCTACTTTCTAAAAAAAATAATGAATAGAGGGCGCTCTCTGGAAAAGATCACATAATATGCCTTTAAGCTCTCTGTATAATAAGTCATAAGTATTATGATTATTTTGTTATTAGTTTTATTATCACAGAACTCATTCCCAAAGTCCAGATCATATCCCATACCTGAATGATGTCCTGCCTAGATTATAAATGTCCTGCATAGATTTATGAATGACCTGCCTAGATTCATGAATGTCCTGCCTAGATTCATAAATGTCCTGCCTAGATTATAAATGTCCCGCATAGATTTATGAATGACCTGCCTAGATTCATGAATGTCCTGTCGTTCATAAATAACTTTCTTATCACCTTGCAGTATACGCAATTTTCAAAAGAAATTTTCAGAGGGAGCTTATTACCACATTACGCAGTGCATGTTGTATTATAATGGGTTAATAACAATTTATAAATCGCCATTCTAGGCCTCACAGAAGGTGTGGGTTTGGTATGAAATATAGAATGCTGTGATAAAGGGACATGGTGTTGGAGGCTGCGCCCTCAATTATGATTAAAAACTGGGATTTGTTTATTTTTACAATTGTATTACTTGATTATGTATGGACTTGATTAAACCTATAAGGATTAAGAAAAATGAACCCTCTTTGTATAACATAACATCGATTATAATATTATACTCTAATATATTCATTAAGCCCAATGTTTTGTGAATATTTAGGGAGTGTTCATAAATACTTTGGTGGGGGGGGGGGGGAAGTCTGGCTGCAAAAGGGGATCACCAAAATATGGTATTTAAAAAGTCCAACGTTTGCGCAAACGAAAAAAGACAACTTTTCAAGCTTCGCGCACATAAACCGATTCATTTTTTCATGCTTCGCTCGCAGTCAAATCTACTATTGCTCGATGACTTGGACATTCAGGGGTGGGGATCAAAATATAATCAACTTATAAGGGGGATCAAGATAAAAAATAACGCTTTTTGGTGGAGGCGGGGGTCAAGAACAAAATATGTCTGTGGCTTAAAAATGTCCACCCCCGCCCACCAAAATATTTATGAACACTATGTACAGTTTCTAATCTGACATGTTTGGTCCAATTTGAGCCAAAATACAATTGCAAAAGATTGGCAAATTTTGCAGACATTTTTCTAAAATGTTGATGTACATTTACATTTTCCAGAACAACCTTTGTGTTAACTGAATTTTATCCACCATATTTCAATTTGATTTTCATTCGAGAAAATAAGTAAGAAGCAATTTGTGAACTCATTTTCAGACGTAACAGAAGTCTTTTCGCAAGGGCACTTGGGAGATACTTCAATTGAATGTGTGACGCATGCGCAGCTCAACTTTTTTCTGTGCTGCGCATATGTCACGATATCCCTGAATTGATAACCCCTTCACATATAAATTAAAACTCTTTCCACCTGGCAATAAGTGGTACTGTTCTGATGTAACCTATTTATTATATGTGACCTATTATATGTGTCAACAAATTATGATCATCAGTATTTTGGTACAACACACATGCAAAAAAGAGCAGAATGATGGTAACGATTTCTTTGCCTAGTGCATATGCCTGATGCATAGTTTTTATTGAAATGCCTATATTATTAATGTTTGGCTATTGTATATTAAGTATTTATACATAATAATAATAATAATAATAAGTATCACTATTATTGTAATAAGACTATGACTAGTATCAAAATAGTGCAGCGTTAGTGTGAAATATCAATTTAATTTTGTCACGCTGGTTGTATACAATATACCATTTATTGTGTATCTCAGATAATATCTGGCATGAATATTTTGAAACATTCATAATCCGCTACCACAAGTTTACCATCATCTGTAAATACAATCCCTCATGGGTCATTCAACTCAGTAGTTACGCATCCAAGGTACTTGCCTGTGCTGAGTGAGAAGCGATAGACTCCATGTGAACCAGTAGCATCACAGATGAGTACCTCCTCCTCCTCACCTTCCCCAATGGTGCATACACCACATGGATACCATGTGACATCTGTTGGTGGGCGTAGTGTGTAGATGGTTTGACCTTTTTCATCGATGACATGTACACTACCATCATAATAACCTTCACTGATAATAATTCTGCCATTATGTGAAGAGGCTGCTATGAACCATGGACTGATAGGGGTATTCACACGTGATATGAATGAGCCATCGGAATAGTTGTAAACACTCAGATGATTACTGTTATCTCCTACCAGGATATGATTCTGTGAATTTATGGATATGCCTGCAGTCTGTGTACCTGTTGTTATCGGGATTTGTTTGACAAAGTTACCTTTGTTGTCATAGATAGCAATAGATTGTGTCTCATCAGAAAGGATGTAATTCCCATCATGTGCTACTGCAACATTCCATGGACATGACTCGCATTGTGTAGAGTTCAGGGTGGTATCAATAGACAGCTTCAACTCTCCATCATCAATGCCATAGACATTCAGTCTCTTTGCATCGTAGTCTGCCACAGCGACTTCACCATCTTTGTTAATTGTAACTCCCCAAGCAAATCTCAGCTTTCCATCACCACTGTCTCCAAATCTCTTCACCATCTTCCACGGTGCATCCCAACGCTCCTTATTCCACTTGACACGGGATTTACGTTGAGACCCGTGCACTACTTCACCCACTTCTATGCTACCGATACTGCCCACAGATGCCATGAAGGAACTGTTTTCCACAAATGTTATAGCTCCTAGGTTGGCTACCGATGGTGTATTGACTTTCTTGAGTTGTTTTAGCGTACGCGTAAGTGAGACGTAGGCGTATGCTACATCACAATCAGACCCTTCCTTCGACAGCTGTCTACCCATCTCCAACGCAATCGTCAGCCGAGACATAAGCCTTTCTATTTCATCCGTTTTGTCTTGGAGAATTTTCGATGACTTTTCATTTTCAATTTTTTTCTGGAGATTATCTGCTTGCTGCTCCAACATGAGACATGCTTTCTTGATCTTTACTTTGGCTTCATCAATCGATTCACTAGCTCTTTTACACGCAGTATCTAATTCTTCATGCATGGTATGAGTCCTCTTCAAAGCGCCCTCAACATCTTGTTGTACGGTTTTACAGGCAGCAACCAATGCCTTTATCTCCTCCCTCTGTCCTGTCGATACATCCGTTAATGTTATCAAGTGGTGGCTACCTGTTGGATGATTTACTACAGCACAGTCTCTACATATCGGCACCGAACAAGTGGCACAGTAAAACCACACAACTTGACCGGGATGATCTCGGCAGTGGTCCTCATTGATTTTCTTTGGAAGGTCAACTTTACCGGATCTGATATCTACCAGTTTAAACACGCTGTGAGACTTCGTCAAACCGAATGATTTGTGACCCTGTATTGAAAAACAAAACGGGCATATAAGTTTGCTGTATTTAAAACAAATGTAAACATAAGATATTTTTGATAAAACAATTGTCAAAATCGGCGAAATTAACAGAGACACATAAAGAATAATGATATATGTAGACATTGATGATGTATTTTAATAATTTGGCAGCCTTTTCTTTTTCAGGTGCATGTTAAATTAGTTATATATGTGCGATTCCTTGAAAATGTGATGGAGCATAAATACTGAAAATTGCTCCAAAATATTTATTTTTACCTTTATGTTGTTCAAAGCTCATGCAAAGGTTCAGGACAAAAATTGTTACAGCATTTGACTATTGTTTACTATGAAAAGATTCTACTTTTCTTACTCCCAAAATGGTAACACTTGTTACCGGAGTAACACATTTTTAAAAATATTTCCTTAATTGATTTGGTTTTAATTTATGCCACTTATAATTTTAATTCTACTAGTTAAGCCCTATTTAAAAATAGTAAACAATTAGATAAATTCATAACCACCACTCCACAATAAGCCATCAAAATGTCGTAACGCGTGTTACCAAACTCATTCGGGAAAACGTGCTAAAACCTCAATTTTGTTAGTGTAATTTATCACTCTTTATGCATGTTATGGTTAATATGTTAGTTCAATTGCCAAAGACAAAATAAATTTTAATTTAGAAATTAAATAAAGAATTTAATGCTAGTAAATTATGGCTGTACAAAGTGTAATGCGTGTTACCGTAACACTATTTTGCAATTTACAAAAAAGTGAGAACTTGAATTCTTGTTATTATTCTAGTTTTATAAACCTTAGAAAGGTACTTGCTTACAGTAGTGACCAATCGATTGTAGCTTGGTTAGTTTAAATACACAAGCAAAACAAAATTGGGAATTTGTTTAGTGCGTCTTTTTCGTAACGCGTGTTACCGATATTCGGAGCGGTCTTACATTAGAATGAGCTAATATTTCATATTGGTTTTAGCATGAGGATCTAGCCTTAAGTCTTGGGTATTACAATACAAAAGATGAAAACTTCATTCAAATTATTTTTACAGTTATATAGTGGAGAATAAAGCAGGGCGCGCTAAAATGTAACGCGTGTTACCGTGGAATCGCCCATATACATTATTATAAATGTGCTTCATACTGATATGTTTATATGTTTATAATTATAACAGAATAACTCTCATTCAAAACTAGGAACCAGCATAATAAATACAAGCTGCCTTAGATTTAGCTTAGTCGTTTCCATATGAAAAAATAAATTGAACAATAAATATCCCATATGACCAGTGACCTTCCCAGCCCCTGGGTAATGACGGCAGCTCATGCTAACCCTAACACATATTTAACATCCTTCTAAGCCCCTATATGAGCTAAGGATTTCCTAAAACACAATGAGGGTGTCCGCAAGCAGCAAAAAACCTCATTTCACTGTGAGGATTTCTCTCAAGCTCGCTGATTTTAACTTCGGCTCATGCTTACCTTAAAACAATTTTTGCATAAGAATTCATCACACTCTATGCATCTTGCCACAGCCTCATTCCTATCGGATACATCACAAGAAGTGCAGATAATCTTCACGTCTTTCTCCTTTAACTGACGACTCAACGCCTTCCCATCCTTTAGTTTGGTGACAAAGAAGTTACTTCTCAGACCGTCTACTCCATCTGGTGGAAGAGGCGTTGTCTCACAACAAATGGGACAAATTATAATGTGTCCACCTGTCCTTGTCTTGCTCCATTGACGGATGCATACCAGACAGTAAGTGTGAAAACATGGTAGACTTTTAGGATGATTTATTTCAGTATGGCATATGCCACAGGTGATAAGATCATCATATGTAAATTGTTCTGTTTCTGCAGATTTTGATGCGGCCATCTTCAAATAGGAACCTGTACCAGTGGTTTGTGTTATAAGTAGCTTACCTGGAATATTAAGAACAAGAGCAGACAATTATAAACAATAATTGTATGTTTTCAGTTGACCAACATTAGACAAATTGTTTAGGCCAGGATAATCTGTTGTTATTTATCTATTCAACATCATACTCCCTTGGCTAGTTTGGGAACTAATCTTAGGCACGTTAAGGGAAGGATTGGGTAAGTCATGTCAGTGGTCCACTTTACTTATAAAATATAAAAGTGTTGAACTGTAGTAGTAGGTCAATGTTTACCGAGTTGCGATGATACGATCTTCTTTATATCGGTCTATGTAATTGTTTTATGTTTTCAATTATTTCGTAAAAATATAATATATTACTTGTTCCGATTACTAGCCCGAATTTCAACTTGATGCTTTCTATTCTACATGAAGGGTCATCCTTGAAATAGTCATATTCCAAAGTATGAGTTGCATAACTCCAATGGTTCTTATTTAGAAGCACAAGGTGATATCAAATTTGCCCATTGAGTAGTACACAAACTGACCGGTTGGTTAACCACCTTTGCCAGTAATTCACTGCATTTTGGCCTATAACGTCTAAATGGAACATACATCTTGTGCCTAAGATTTTACAGAAAAAATGAGAAAAATATATGTTTTCTTCTTATATTAAAATATTTTGATTTAAAAAAATGAAGCTAAAGTGATCGGAATATACACCTTTGATATTATCTTGTTGTGGTTCAAACTTAGCAGATCAATATCAGAGCCAACGGTTAAAATACACTGAGAGCAGTAGATGCAATTACTTACCAGATCATTTATTCATTTGAAATATCTGTGCCGTTCGTTTATATCATTTATAAATACTATTTGTTTCATAACACCAACGTGTTAAACCATTCAAAAGTAAGTTCATGTCGTATCAGAACGATTCAATTAAATTGTAAAATGTCTATAATAAAGCTCACAAGGCAGACAAAATATCTAAGGCCATGAAAATCTATGAGTCTCGTCACAAGTACTTTCAATTCCATACACGTTTTATTTGAAATACTAATTATAATATAAAATTTACAATTTTAATTGCGTTTTTTTGTATCTACCTATGCCTTTGAACCAATTATTCCAAACAATGAGTTATCAGTTTGTCTATACTTAGGCACAAAAAAAAAAAAATGTGTTGCCCTCATCCGGCCGGGTCAAAACTCTGAGAATGTGGGCTGGGTATTTTTTTTTTTTTTCAAGATTTCTTTTTTTTCAAGATTTTTTTTCAAGATTTTTTTTCTTTTTCCCAAGATTTTTTTCAAGATTTTTTTCTTCTCCAAGATTTGTTTTCAAGATTTGTTTCTCAAGATCTTCCAATCTGTGAAAAGTGATGGGCAAGAAACCAACATATTCACCATTGGGTTGAAATTACATCCAGTAAGCGTTTTCCTTAATATCTTCATACATGTTGACTGAAATAATAGGTATAAAATCATTGATTTGGTAAAATTTAAAAATTAAAAAAAAAAACCCGGCCGGCCGTCCTTCCCGATTTAAGGCTTGTGAGGGCAACACAACTTTTTTTTGTTGCCTTATGATGAATTTTAAGGATGCTTGTGAAATACTCAATTGATTACCAAAATAGTTCAGAGTGAGCCACTCTTTGTTATGATGAGTAATACTTTACTTTACTTTTCTGAGAAAAAAAACCTTAAGACAAATCACATATCGCTCTGAAAAGTTGATACATTGTTGGAGTTATATCTCGGCTATCACATTGTCAAATTACAGTGATATAAATTTGTTGAACAAATATTCACATTCCCGAGCGTAGACCAGCTTGAATTGAAAATATTCTCTTCATCTTTAAAGAGCACCCTGACACTGTCCCTAATTCCTTTAATTAGACATCATGATGGCTGGTTTCTAATTATGAGGATTGTTGACCTGCTTGCGAAGAGCATGAAGAATGGCAATGTCTCATATCAAACAGTTACTTATGTTTCTTTCTACACATGTCAAAAAATCACACTTTTTAAAATGTACTATATTAAAAATGTCAAAAATAAACTCAAATATACCTTTGATGTATTCAGAAAATACACAACTTGCATCACTGGGATTAAATTGGGGGACAATTATCGAGTTCTTTGGAACTTTGTATCACAAAATGTTAAAATATTTCAAAGAAATTTAGGTCAGAGAAGTTTATCAACTTGTATCCTTAATTATAAACCGAGTATGTGTTCTACTTTTAAAAATGATAAGCCCAACTGTTCGTGGACCCGTCACTATAGCGAGCGCCGTAATTATGTTAATGGAATGGGTTTGATCCCATTCTCAGTAGGCCTATACATGTATCATATCAGCAACCGCTGTATCCGTCAGTCATATATAAATGCAAATTGTGGTTGATACTATCTTGATAGATGACATACTGTATATAGCAGTCATTAAATGAAAAATGTGTATAAACCTATCAATCTTTAAGTTGAAAGCTAATTGTGGTGTGATTTTTCTCCGATAAACGACTAGCGCCGTGCCGTAGAAGTCATGTTATTGGAATTTGTGTTTTTGATCCTATCTTCAGTAGATAGCAACCGCCGTATCAATCACAAACGCAAAATGTGTTTAAAGCTTTCTGTACCGAAATGAAAACATATTTAGAAAGACAAAAATTGTAGAATTATTTCGATACCAAACATGAACCCGTTTGCGAAGAGCTCTTAGGCCTATACATTATTGTTTTTGTTATATAATATTTGATCTAAAATTCAATGGAATCGTTGTGGACAAACTCTTTAATCAGCCTATACCCAATCCCTCTCTCAGAACGTTATTTAGCTCATTTTTATACGCGTTTATATGAAACTTCCAGTTAACTGTTCTGACAATTTGCACTTGAACTGTAGCATTACAGATAGCTATCATTCTAAGTTTGGTACCAAAATAATTCTAAAATAATCCGCCCTTGACCGGGTATAGTACTCCCCTGACTATAAAAAACAAAACACCAGTAGGCCAAGCTGACTCGACTCGCACGCTAGCCAATTTTTTCTCCACTCTGATCCGGTTAACCTTCTCTCTTCTTTCTCTCCCTTCCCTTCTCCCCCTCTTTTTACCCAGGGGTGGGGGGTGGGGGGGGGGGGGGGGGGTGGGCGGGGGGGGGGGGGTGGGGGGGGGGGGGGTCGCCATCCCCCACGCTTCCCCTCTGGCTACGCCACTGCCTCAATATATCCACCATGATACCATAAGGAAGGATATAATGGTTAGAGCATTTAAACTTACGGACAATTGAGTTTCCAGAATAGTGAATATACCAAGCACCGGGCCAAACACATTTATAAAACTCTTACATTGATAGGCCTATTTCTATTTTTTGGATGCGGCCTATTTACTAGTATATTTCCACTATTAATTTTGAGTTATTTCACTGTGTTAAAGAAATTGTGTTAAGGAAGTTACAACGAAGTTCATCAGGCTAAACGAATAAATATTAACTCGATTAAAACTTACCTAATTACAATAGGGTCAAGTATACAGTCTGCTTATTACTAGTTTCCCTTTTTCATTGTTTTTAGACGTGC
Organism: Ophiura sarsii; assembly: GCA_035610835.1. Classification (NCBI taxonomy): domain Eukaryota; kingdom Metazoa; phylum Echinodermata; class Ophiuroidea; order Amphilepidida; family Ophiuridae; genus Ophiura; species Ophiura sarsii. The sequence goes on from CM069447.1 coordinate 74,337,425, forward strand.
CGCCGTATGAATGATATTTTTTATCCGTGATAAAATGGCGCCGATCAGTCACTAAAAATACTGATGTACTTATGCCTATCTACATACAGCAGAATGACCTCTGGGTTTCACGTTTTGTTGTCGTCAGGCATCATGGCCCTTGAACTTCTGTTCCATTGTAATCAATATACTAGTAGTTACAATACTAGGGGTATTCACATATTATTCCTTTCTAGTCAGACGATGCCGGACATGGCACAAATATTCAAGTTTCAATTATGCGTACGAGGTTATGACGGATTCAATTCAAAACCATGATAATGACACTGGAGTTGGTTATCCAGCTCCAGCTGTTTAAGGATTCTAGTTCAAACGTGTGATGACTTTTCTTGGGTTATTATCAAATTCCATTTTTACATTGACATCAATGGAGATTCAATTTAAGGCCATCCGTGTCCAACCTATAGCCATGGCACGATTTAGGGTAAGAATGCTTGGTAATAGAGTATACCAGACTTGTAGAAATCTGGCTTTTATGGCCAAAATAAACTAAATTAGCATTTTAATGACTGGAGAAAAACCTTTTGAAGCAATTTTTTTTGGTCAACTCACAAAATGACTCGACTACCCGGGTTTAACGGGCTTATTAACGTTTTGAGAGGTCAATTGCATTCTGTTCCTTAAATATCACTCAAACATGTTGACCGCCAACTATTGAAAAGCACGGTATGTATTTTTCCGGGGGTGAACATCCCCTATTTTTCTCCGCGGATTTTGTCAAAATACCCATTTGGTTAATGACATTGTACTTTGTACCGAAGCCAGCAATAGAGGGCAACACCACTTCCTCATGTGTGCTACCCATTTCGATATTAGACAGAAATTCACAGCGCAGCAATTATAATTCGTTTAAAGACAAGTGAACTGGGAAAGAAGCGGTTGTTTAGTATAAATAGTTGTGTTAATCTATTGTTGAAGATTGGGGTAAATTACGATTTCTTAATAGCAATTACAGGCTTACAGATCTTCAGAGAATTACTTGTTTCGGATGGATTATTGTGCTACCCATTTGGTGTATGGCATTGTACCTTGTACCGAAGCCAGCAATAAACAGCGACACCACTTCCCCATGTGTGCTATCCATTTGTATCCAGTTTATCTTTAAAATATTAATGGATGTGTTAATCTATTGTTCAAGATTGGGGTAAACGACAATTTAGAAATAGAAATTTCAGTTCTTCATAGCTAGGAGTAATTGTTTAGAATGAATTAATGTGCTACCCATTTCGTTAATGGCATTGTAGTTTGTACCGAAGCCAGCAATAGAGGGCGTTTAAAGACAAATGAACTGGGAAACAAGTTGATGTTTAGTATAAATAGTTCTGTTATCTATTGTTGAAGATTGGTTTCAGTGGTGATTTAGAAATAGCAATTTCTGTTCTTCAAAAAAGTAATTGATAAGAATGAATTAATGTGCTACCCATTTAGTTGATGGCATTGTACTTTGTACCGAAACCAGCAATAGAGGGCAATATCACTTCCTCATAATGTGCTACCCATTTTGATATTAGAAAGAAATTCTAGGCAATTATAATTCTTTTTAAGACAAATAAATTGGAAAAGAAGCTGTTGTTTAGTATTAATAGTCGTGTCAATCTATTGTTGAAGATTGAGTTAAGTGATGATTTAGAAAGAGCAATTTCAGTTCTTCAAAGAAGTAATTGTTTAGGATGAATTAATGTGCTACCCATTTGGTTGATGGCATTGTACTTTGTACCAAAGCCAGCAATAGAAGGCGAGACCACTTCCTCATGTGTGCTACCCATTTTGATATTAGCCAAATATTCACAGCAATTATGATTCGTTTGAAGACAAATAAACTGAAGCTGTTGTTTAAGTATTAATAGCTGTGTTAATATATTGTTTAATTTTGGGGTAAATGATGATTAAGAAATAGCAATATTAGTTTTCCAAGAAGTAATTGTTTAGGATAAATTAATGTGCTACCCATTTGTGATCAGTCACGTCAAAAGAATATGTTGACGGCGAACACAGTTTTGAGACAAAGTGCTCAACAAAGAAAGTCATACACTTTGTTTAGGTCCTTTAAAGTAACTTTCGATTATTTTTTTACCAAACAGACTAGATAGACATTTGGATGAATTGAATCTTTTTGGCACATTATGATACCAAATATAACACCTGACAACAAAGATACACCATGATTAGCACCATTTATAGAAAATTAGTAACTTTTCAAAAGTGGTTAACACGAAGGTGTCCTCACCGTTACTTATCAAAAATTATATGCATCTACTTATATATAACAAATAATTGTTGTAAATAATAATATCTACCAAAACAATCATCCGATTGAATATAAACAGTTATCAGATGAGATTATCCTATAAATTCACTCTCATCGAACAAATGTTCAGTCTTAAATCGAATAATTTATCAAATTACATTTTTAAACACACACACACACAAAAAATTTTTTTTATCATCTTAAATCATATAATCAACTTATACAATGTCTACCACATCTTAAATAAATAAAACATAATAAACATACCATTTGTCAACATTGATCACACAAAATTTGAGGTGAATGTCATTTGTAGGAAACACTGACATCCATCAAGATTGTTACTTGAACCATGATGTTTCAAGACCATATCAACAATGACAGCATAATATCACATAATTATTTGTGACTATCCACAAATTTTATTTATGGAAGAAATGACAATTCACTTCAGTAAAAACATTAATATTATCGCCGAAACATCTAAATGCCGTGGACTCTCGTCCACACAGAACACTCTTTCTCATGTCAATATAAAAAAAAAAATTGTGACTACCCACAAATTTTATTTATGGAAGAAATGTCAATGGAAAAATTGACATATTTTATGACCATGATATATTATGACCATGTTATAACAAGTTTGACATCAGACAGATTCTTTGTCCTTGTCAAACAATTGGATAGGCCATACTTGAAAGTAAAAGTCATGTTACTCATCACCAATGAATCTTGATATTTACATGTGTGTAAACAACAATTTGTTGTTGTTGTTGTTGTTGTTACAATGCATCACATGGGTAATCTTAATTTCTTTTGGTCCAAAAACATTTCACTTCAACACTACATGTAAGTGTAAGAAATCAAATAAGAAATATGGTAAATATCTCAAGTTTTAATTTTCACCACCATTGTATATTCATCAACAAACCGTGAACGTACTGTATTTAGTACAATAAGAATATTTGTAGGAACTGCCTCATTTTCTGCAATGCATAGTAGATACATTATACAAATCATGACATACAGAGTTACAATTGTAAGATATCTCATTCTACCACGTAACACTGGGAAGATTCATATATTCAACCTTTATAGTGAAAAAATAAAATTATCATTGTGAAATATTGTGAATCATTATTAATACAATAGGAGCACCGAGAAGCGCTGGTCTTATTTCGTATCTCATACAAAATATGACTGTTGTATAACCCTACTATGTTAATTCATACACATTTCAAATGACCATGGATGGAAATATCCAAGTTACATAAAACCAAAGGATCAAACATTGTGTCATCCTCTCAATTTCTGCAATGTACACAATATAGAATGAAATTTGAAAATAAAATTCCAAAATTAGAAAATTAAATCCATTCAAGAATGTTCACATAATTAGAAGCTTGTAATGTGATTACATTACAATTACTGACAGCCTAAAAGATAATTACAATAAGTTTATGTCAAACACAAATCCACAAATTCATAACATGTCAAACACAAATCCCAAACAAATACACAAATCCCTCACATTACAATATCTTCCACCACACCAAAATATATAAGTCAAGACCCTCACAAATACATAAATCCCTACATTACAAAATCATTCACCACATCAAAACATAAGTCAAGACCCTCACAAATACATAAATCCCTACATTACAATATCATTCACCACATCAAATCATATACCGTATACCCAAACATTATTTTATAAACCAATATCAAATGTCTTGTTTTTCATGGACATTTTGTATCCATGATAAACACATCACACATAATTCGCCACTGACGTAACTGGAATAACCATTAAAATAATCCTAAGTTATAGAATCAATTTAACTTTCCTTGTGGTACCATAGATAATCGATGGTGGTACATAACCATAATCCTATGATTGTATGCTATTCATGGATATGTTTACGTTAGGGTGGTGTCAATCACACCTCCCTGGTTACATATTGTAAACAACTGCTGACAGCTTAAATTGAACAAAAGAAACATCTCCTCAAAAACCCACACATTTTCGGACAATGGTCGCGCATTCCACTGACCAAAACAAACAGATTACAACCTCGACCGGCTATTGTATAGCTGTAATAAGGTAAAAGCTTAAATCTGCTGTGAGAACTCAAAAGATAAGTCAATTGATAAAAGTAAACTTTACAGTTTTATACAAAAAGTAGCAAATTGGGAGACCCAAAAATTAATTTCAGTGAACAATCAAATCACTAAAATATTTTGAACGCATCAACATTCAAACTTGTATGACATAAATGTTATCACACAATGACATTAACTAATCATTAAATACAGTACACATATTTCAATAACAACAACAACAAACCAGCACCAATGTAGTAGATGTAAACTCAAAAACACAGTTTTTAACTTTACACACAAAAATTAGCTTACTTTACAACAGATGGATATCTCCATCTATCCCACCGCTGCCACCAGTGGTCGACGAACAGGTTACAAGAGAACGATTCTAGATCGCGCACGACCCAAATAATCAACCAGCGCTCAGCTGTGATTGGCTAATCATCTGAGCGCTGATTGGCCTATTCTAATAACAATAATACATATTCAAAGAATCGACATTGTATTGTTCCATTGCTAATGTAGGGGTGTTTTATATCCCACATTACTATGTTTCTTTGAAGAAGGTGTCCTCACCGTTACTTATCAAAAATTATATGCATCTACTTATATAACAAATAATTGTTGTACATAATAATATCTACCAAAACAATCATCCGATTGAATATAAACAGTTATCAGATGAGAATATCCTATAAATTCACTCTCATCGAACAAATGTTCAGTCTTAAATCGAATAATTTATCAAATTACATTTTTAAACACACACACACACACAAAATAAAATAAATTATCATCTTAAATCATATAATCAACTTATACAATGTCTACCACATCTTAAATAAATAAAACATAATAAACATACCATTTGTCAACATTGACCACACAAAATTTGAGGTGAATGTCATTTGTAGGAAACACTGACATCCATCAAGATTGTTACTTGAACCATGATGTTTCAAGACCATATCAACAATGACAGCATAATATCACATAATTATTTGTGACTATCCACAAATTTTATTTATGGAAGAAATGACAATGGAAAAATTGACATATTTTATGACCATGATATATTATGACCATGTTATAACAAGTTTGACATCAGACAGATTCTTTGTCCATGTCAAACAATTGGATAGGCCATACTTGAAAGTAAAAGTCATGTTACTCATCACCAATGAATCTTGATATTTACATGTGTGTAAACAACAATTTTTCTTTTCTTTTGTTGTTACAATGCATCACATGGGTAATCTTAATTTCTTTTGGTCCAAAAACATTTCACTTCAACACTACATGTAAGTGTAAGAAATCAAATAAGAAATATGGTAAATATCTCAAGTTTTAATTTTCACCACCATTGTATATTCATCAACAAACCGTGAACGTACTGTATTTAGTACAATAAGAATATTTGTAGGAACTGCCTCATTTTCTGCAATGCATAGTAGATACATTAAACAAATCATGACATACAGAGTTACAATTGTAATATACCTCATTCTACCACATAACACTGGGAAGATTCATATATTCAACCTTTATAGTGAAAAAATAAAATTATCATTGTGAAATATTGTGAATCATTATTAATACAATAGGAGCACCAAGAAGGCGCTGGTCTTATTTCGTATCTCATACAAAATATGACTGTAGTATAACCCTACTATGTTAACTCATACACATTTCAAATGACCATGGAAGTATCCAAGTTACATAAAACCAAAGGATCAAACATATTGTGTCATCCTGTCAATTTCTGCAAAGTACACAATATAGACTGAAATTTGAAAATAAAATTCAAAAAAATTTATATTCCAAAATTAGATAATTAAATCCATTCAAGAATGTTCACATAATTAGAAGCTTGTAATGTGATTACATTACAATTACTGACAGCTTAAAAGATAGTTACAATAAACTTATGTCAAACACAAATCCACAAATTCATAACATGTCAAACACAAATCCCTAACAAATACACAAATCCCTCACATTACAATATCTTCCACCACATCAAAACATAAGTCAAGACCCTCACAAATACATAAATCCCTCACGTTACAATATCATCCACCACACCAAAATATATAAGTCAAGACCCTCACAAATACATAAATCCCTACATTACAATATCATTCACCACACCAAAATATATAAGTCAACGAACAGGTTACAATCTACATGTAGGTATATAATTTATCAATCAGATTTTCAAAAAAATTGTGTACTTCATCCTTACAATTATTGATGACTATTGATACATATGTCATAACAAGTTTGATTGATCTCTAATGTTTTATGTGTTAACATTTATGTATATTGTGTGATTTATTTTTGTTGTGATTGTAACGTTTTGTGACTATTTGCAAATTTTGGTTTATAGGTATAAATTGAATTGTGGTTAATATGGTACAGTTCATAGCCAACAATCATCTGTCCACAATCAATATGCCACCACCGCAATTTAATCCACTGTATTTACCAAATACCTTTAATGGTAAACAGGATTATGACTTTAGGCTTTTGTGTCGTCATGATCGTGAACTTGAAATTGCTGTTCAAAATTATCCTGTTGGTTCTCCAACACTGGTCAATGTTATTCCTACTCATTCAACATTACATGTTATTGCCTAGCTTCTTTTAAACGATGGACCCAATAATGGATCCTGAAAGGAATGCATGAATACTAATCTTATCAATTTGCCCGTCTGGGAAAGAGGCTGCCTATAACGTGAGTGTTGTTGAAGCAACCGGCGACCAAATCATGAGCATGGCAGCCTCGTAGTGGGGGAGCGTGCAGGGGCCAAGGGAAAGGCCCCTGTAGCTAACCCAGGCGCCCAATCTGCAGTCTCTTTCCTGTGGGCGCCTGTTTCAGTGTAACCGCCCCAAGTGGTGGGTGGGAGGGTAACTCAACATAACACCACCCGAGAAAGTTTGTTTTGTAGTATAGGCTGTGATTGCAGCCCAGCAAGTGAAATACCTCCGTAGCATTACTGGTTGTCACATACAACTTATGCAGAATAAATCCTATATGCTATATGAGGGCGCTGCTGTTCCAGTTTGTGAACGGAGGGAACGAGACTACTAATGCTATACAATAACATCACTTAGCCCTTTATGGCTAACATTTTTTATTGCCTAGCTTCTTTTAAACGATGGACCCAATAATGGATCCTGAAAGGAATGCATGAATACTAATCTTATCAATTTGCCCGTCTGGGAAAGAGGCTGCCTATAACGTGAGTGTTGTTGGAGCAACCGGCGACCAAATCATGAGCATGGCAGCCTCGTAGTGGGGGAGCGTGCAGGGGCCAAGGGAAAGGCCCCTGTAGCTAACCCAGGCGCCCAAATTGGCCAAGAAAAGTATATGTATCTAGTTTTGGAGGGGGTCCGTAGTGTAAGGTTGTATTACCCTGATGGTGTTTAATTATCTCTTACCGAGACAGTCATGGCAGTAATTGATTAATGATGCAATACTATTCCATGTTTTACTGGATCACGTAGATTACGTAGAATTATTTTGTTAGCTGTTTGAGTCGGTTAAAGCGAGTGATACGCTAGTATCGAAGAGCTGTCGGTGAACTCTGGCAATCAGCGCGGCTATTGGAATTCCTCGCTGGACCATCTTCCTATGGATTTGATTAGTCAATCTGGCCGGCCGGCTGCAGCTGCTGAAGTGGGTGATTATATCAGATTCGTGGAGGCTGAAATGAATGTGCGTGATGACGGGTGGTCATAGGAGGCTCGGGGAGGCTGTCGTGAATGTGCGTGGTGACGGGTTGTCATAAGAGCCTCGCGATAAGTAAATATGTGTAATGACGGGTGGTCATAGACGCCTGCGCCTCGGGGAGGCGTGATAACGAGTGGTCATAGGAGCCTCGTGGAGGCTGATGTACCTATGCGTGATGACGGATGGTCATAAGAGCCTCGTGGAGGCTGACGTAATGTGTGACGATGGGTGGTCATAAAAGCCTCGGGGAGGCTGAAGTAACTGTGCGTGGCGACGAGTGGTCATTAGGAGCCTCGTGGAGGCTGATTTACCCATGCGTGGTGACGGGTGGTCATAGGAGCCTTGTGGGGGCTGACGTAAATATGTGTGATGACGAGTGGTCATATGAGCCTCGTGGAGGCTGATGTACCTAAGCGTGATGACGGGTAGTCATGGGAGCCTCGTGGAGGCTGACGTAAATGTGATGACGGGTGGTCATAGGAGTCTCGTGGAGTCTGACGTAAATATGTGTTATGACGAGTGGTCATAGGAGCCTCGTGGAGGCTGATGTACCTATGCGTGATGACGGGTGGTCATAGGAGCCTCGTGGAGGTTGACGTAAATGTGATGACGGGTGGCCATAGGAGCCTCGTAGAGGCTGTCGTAACTATGTGTGATGACGGGTGGTCATAACAACCTCGTAGAGGCTGACGCACTACCTCTGCGTGATGACGGGTGGTCATAAGAGCCTTGTGGAGGCTGCCGTAGATGTATGTGTTGACAGATAGTCACCCGGACCTCGGGGAGGCTGCGTAAATATGTGATGACAGCGGATGGTCATAGGCTTCAGGAAGGCTGACTTTAATGTGTGTGGGGACGGGTATTCCTATCTGACGTCAGGGTATGACGCGAAACTTGTACTACTATAACGTATGATCCTAATGGACCTGGGGAGGCTATCAAAGCAAGTATGCACAATAGATTACGATCCAATAATTAGCCTCGGGGAGCCTGACGTTGATGTATGAAATGACCCACTGACAGTCATTTGAACTTTAAAGACGCTAATCTGAGTGTGTTTACCGATTGATGGTCGAGAGAGCCTTGAGTATGCTCTCGTATTTGTATATGGTCGATAATGAATGATCGCATCAGTCCATGGGAGACCAATGTGCGTGATTGTTGGTGGCCATATCGTATTGGCTGGCGTGGCGTGGCGTAGACTTACACCTGTAATCATTAGGATTGTTTTCTCATAGATTAAATAGACCTTTTTTTTTATCTCGAATTTCTTCATTTGACCCTCAGCCATATGGTCTAGCGTTAGCGTCAAACTACCTAGAGAAGTGTGGATGATGTGCGCATGGGTACCTCATGGGTGCCTCGCGGAAACGTGCAGACGTTTCTGTTTTGTTTTTTGTTTTGTTTTTGGCTATTAACCATGATAACCCGATCCAATGAGTGCACTGACCTTTGACGGTATAGGGCCAGGAGTAAGGCGCGCAGTAAGATTCCCCGGCATAGCGACGAGGCTACTCTTCTGTAAATTATACATTTTGAATCCCTTTATTTTACCTGATGTATACCCGTATACCTATTAAATGCTTCACAGCCCATGAAACTTGAACCGGGTGAAGAAATATATTCCTTCCGGGACTTCAGAACTCGATCCAGCGTCGCGTTGTGAACGTCCTTGGACGTACCATCTACATATATTACTACATAATACCATTCTGTAGGCTACTGGGTATGCAACTTACATTATTTCGTGACCGCAATTTCGTGGTGATAAGAAATCAGATTCTTACCGCGGTATAGAACATGATTATTTTTTGATATTAACTCAAACGATACTAGAACTAGTACATGAAAAAAGGTCGCAATTTGGTGACCCGACAAATAAGCCATTAGCATCATCTCGCTCTGTAAATGGTCATGATGGTCGGGGAATATAACATAGTGTTGTCGCGAAGACCAGAGATTTGAGACGAGGCACTAATAGACAAATCTGTTGTATTACTGTGAAACATTAGATATCGCTAACTTTCCGTGACTGACTTAGTAGGTGAACTTGAACGTTAGTTGTCGATTAGGATCACGAGGTGCTGATGTTAGATGTAAGTGACCAGAGTGATGAGTGCTTCAAACAGAATGTACGAGCTGTGTTAGGCTTAGAGGGGACATATCCGTGGACTATACATTTATACTTAAAACCTTGGTCCCGAGGGAGCTGTTTAGGCACGGCTGTGGACCCTATAGAGCTCCCGCGACGGAAAACAGACGATATTGCTGGAGTTGGTTGAATGACAATATAGCGCGTTTAAGCGAGTGCTTAATTTAGGTGTAGGGAAGCCTTAGGTCCCTACGGGACACCTCCGTGTAAGTGACCGAGGGCCCTTTAGATATCGGTCATGTCGGTATAGATAGGGTGACAGGTGACGTCACATCGGGCAAAACGTGGCTAGTTGCTATTGTTCTTTGCGCAGCATTACTGGTTGTCACATACAACTTATGCAGAATGAATCCTATATGCTATATGAGGGCGCTGCTGTTCCAGTTTGTGAACGGAGGGAACGAGATTACTAATGCTATACAATAACACCACTTAGCCCTTTATGGCTAACATTTTTTAGTAGAACTTCGGAGATACTCATCTCCACATGATAGGAGGTATTCAATCTCCAAATGATAAGTGGAAGGAGATATCCATCTCCACATGATAAATGGATGAAAATATATATATATACATCTGTTGTAAACAAATTAATTTGGTGTTTGTGTAAAGTTAAAACAGTTACCGGTAACTTGTAACTTGTGTATAAGGTTAAACAGTGTTTTTTAAATTATTTTTGAAGTAGAGAAGGAGATAATTTATTTATCTCCACATCATAATAGATGGAGATATCCATCTGTTGTAAAGTAAGCTAATTTTTGTGTGTAAAGTTAAAAACTGTGTTTTTAAGTTTACATCTACTACATTGGTGCTGGTTTGTTGTTGTTGTGTACTGTATTTAATGATTAATTAATGTCATTGTGTGATAACATTTATGTCATACAAGTTTGAATGTTGATGCGTTCAAAATATTTTAGTGATCTGATTGTTCACTGAAATTAATTTTTGAGTCTCCCAATTTGCTACTTTTTTGTATAAAACTGTAAAGTTTACTTTTATCAATTGACTTATCTTTTGAGTTCTCACAGCAGATTTAAGCTTTTACCTTATTACAGCTATACAATAGCCGGTCGAAGTTGTAATCTGTTTGTTTTGGTCAATGATTAGCTACCATTGTCCGGAAATGTGTGGGTTGTTGAGAGGATGTTTCTTTTGTTCAATTTAGACTGTCGGTAATTGTTTACAATATGTAACCAGGAGGTGTGATTGACACCTCCCTGACGTAACCATATCCATGCATGGCTTACAATCATAGGATTATGGTTATGTACCGCCATCGATTATCTATGGTACCACAAGGAAAGTTAAATTGATTCTATAACTTAGGATTATTTTAATGGTTATTCCAGTTACGTCAGTGGCGAATTATGTGTGATGTGTTTATCATGGATACAAAATGTCCATGAAAAACAAGACATTTGATATTGGTTTATAAAATAATATTGTTTGGGTATACGGTATATGATTTGATGTGGTGAATGATGTAATGTAGGGATTTATGTATTTGTGAGGGTCTTGACTTATATATTTTGGTGTGGTGGATGATATTGTAACGTGAGGGATTTATGTATTTTGTGAGGGTCTTGACTTATGTTTTGATGTGGTGGAAGATATTGTAACGTGAGGGATTTGTGTATTTGTTAGGGATTTGTGTTTGACATTAGTTTATTGTAACTATCTTTTAAGCTGTCAGTAATTGTAATGTAATCACATTACAAGCTTCTAATTATGTGAACATTCTTGAATGGATTTAATTTTTTAAATTTTGGAATTTTATTTTCAAATTTCATTCTGTATTGTGTACATTGCAGAAATTGATAGGATGACACAATATATCTTGATCCTTTGGTTTTATGTAACTTGGATATTTCCATCCATGGTCATTTGAAATGTGTATGAATTAACATAGTAGGGTTATACAACAGTCATATTTTGTATGAGATACGAAATAAGACCAGCGCTTCTCGGTGCTCCTATTGTATTAATAATGATTCACAATATTTCACAATGATAATTTTATTTTTTCACTATAAAGGTTGAATATATGAATCTTCCCAGTGTTACGTGGTAGAATGAGATATCTTACAATTGTAACTCTGTATGTCATGATTTGTATAATGTATCTACTATGCATTGCAGAAAACGAGGCAGTTCCTACAAATATTCTTATTGTACTAAATACAGTACGTTCACGGTTTGTTGATGAATATACAATGGTGGTGAAAATTAAAACTTGAGATATTTACCATATTTCTTATTTGATTTCTTACACTTACATGTAGTGTTGAAGTGAAATGTTTTTGGACCAAAAGAAATTAAGATTACCTATGTGATGCATTGTTACAACAAAAGAAAAGAAAAATTGTTGTTTACACACATGTAAATATCAAGATTCATTGGTGATGAGTAACATGACTTTTACTTTCAAGTATGGCCTATCCAATTGTTTGACATGGACAAAGAATCTGTCTGATGTCAAACTTGTTATAACATGGTCATAATATATCATGGTCATAAAATATGTCAATTTTTCCATTGTCATTTCTTCCATAAATAAAATTTGTGGATAGTCACAAATAATTATGTGATATTATGCTGTCATTGTTGATATGGTCTTGAAACATCATGGTTCAAGTAACAATCTTGATGGATGTCAGTGTTTCCTACAAATGACATTCACCTCAAATTTTGTGTGATCAATGTTGACAAATGGTATGTTTATTATGTTTTATTTATTTAAGATGTGGTAGACATTGTATAAGTTGATTATATGATTTAAGATGATAATTTTTTTTTTTTTTTTGTGTGTGTGTTTAAAAATGTAATTTGATAAATTATTCGATTTAAGACTGAACATTTGTTCGATGAGAGTGAATTTATAGGATATTCTCATCTGATAACTGTTTATATTCAATCGGATGATTGTTTTGGTAGATATTATTATGTACAACAATTATTTGTTATATAAGTAGATGCATATAATTTTTGATAAGTAACGGTGAGGACACCTTCTTCAAAGAAACATAGTAATGTGGGATATAAAACACCCCTACATTAGCAATGGAACAATACAATGTAGATTCTTTGAATATGTATTATTGTTATTAGAATAGGCCAATCAGCGCTCAGATGATTAGCCAATCACAGCTGAGCGCTGGTTGATTATTTGGGTCGTGCGCGATCTAGAATCGTTCTCTTGTAACCTGTTCGTCGACCACAACAGACGTGTTGTGTGTATTGTCCGTCGTATTTTGTATCTTCTATTATTTGGAGCATGTATGATTTTCGTAAATAAATCAACTAGAATGTATTAAAGACTCTTCCTTCTCAACATAAGCTGTTGATCGCTACGCATTTCCCCTCAATGCGCGGGCTAATTCAAATTCAAAGTGTCATGCATGGGTGAAGGATGTGTAAATGTGTGTTATTTTAGAATGCCTCATTGATATCTACAGCTAAACCAAATCAAACCAAACCAAACCAAGATGTATCCCTCAGGCTTGGTAAAATTCCAAGCAGTTTAATGTAATGCACTTTATGTTCGGAATCAAATATCCCGCTCACTAAGTGTACGACCCAACGCAGCGTTACGGTTGCACTGTGTGATCGATTGCCCGGTAAATCCTGGTACTAACAGTGTGACACACGGGGTGAACCTCACACACACCCACCCCCATGCCCGGTTCTGGCATGCTCTGCAGTCGATACGGCCCATTATAGCAGAATCGATGACGTGGATTTGCGTGACATGGAAGCGCCGGCGGCGAACGTAGGAGGGGAGGGGCCGGGGGTGGGTGGGTGCGGAAGTATGCCGAACTTGAATTCAAAATAATATTTTGAAAATATACATTATTTATGTCAACTCTACGCGGAGGCGGCAGCGGCGAATAGACCGGGAAGAGGGAGGAGAGGGGGGGGGGGGGGGGGGGGGGGGGGGGCGGGGTGCAGAAGTTAGCAGAACTTAAATTCAAAATCTGTTAAAAATATTATTTCAGTAAATTCCACGCGGCGGCGAACGGAGAGGGTGCGAGCGGGCATGCTGAAGTATGCAGAACTTGAATTTAAAATCTTTTGAAAATATTATTTCTGTCAATTCTACGCGGCGGCGGCGTATAGACCCCCCCCCCCCCCGTGTAAGTGTATTGAAATGTGACTTTTGAAACGTGACTATTTTCTTTAAATGGCGCTAATCATGGTTAATCTTTGTTGTTAGGTGTTATGTTTGGTATCAAAATGTGCCTAAAAGATTCATCCAAATGTCTATCTAGCCTGTTTGGTAAACAAATAATCGAGCATTACTTTGAAGGACCTAAACAAAGTGTATGACTTTCTTTTGTTGAGCACTTTACATGCAAACATATGTGGTAAACAATTCTTCTTCTTCAATTATTCATATCTTGTGATTACAAAGTGAACTTTGTACCGAAGCCAGCAATAAAGGGGGACACCACTTCCTCATATGTGCTACCCATTTTGATATTAGAAAGAAATTCACAGCAATTATATTTTGCTTGAAGACAAATAAACTGGGAAAAAACCTGTTGTTTAGTATCAATAGTTGTGTTAATCAATTTGGTTGATGGCATTGTACTTCGTACCGACCGAAGCTAGCAATAGAGGGCGACACAACTTCCTCATGTGTGCTACCCATTTTGATATTAAAGAAATTCACAGCAATTATAATTCGTTTGAAGACAAAAAACTGCAATAGTAGCTGCTGTTTAGTATTATTAGTTGTGTTAATCTATTAAACTGGGAAAGAACCTGTTGTTTAGTATCAATAGTTGTGTTAATCAATTTGGTTGATGGCATTGTACTTCGTACCGAAGCTAGTAATAGAGGGCGACACAACTTCCTCATGTGTGCTTCCCATTTTGAAATTATAAAGAAATTCACAGCAATTATAATTCGTTTGAAGACAAATAAACTGGGAAAGAAGCTGCTGTTTAGTATTAATAGGTGTGTTAATCTATTGTTGAAGATTGGGATAAATGACGTCTTAAAAATAGCAATTTCAGTTCGTAATAGAAGTAATTGTTTAGGATGAATTATTTCGCTACCCAGTTGGTTGATGGTATTGTACTTTGTACTGAAGCCAGCAATAGAGGGCGACTTCATTTCCTCATGTGTGCTTCCCATTTTGATATTATAAAGAAATTCACAGCAATTAAAAATTCGTTTGAAGACAAATCACCTAGGAAAGAAGCCGCTGTTTAGTATTATTAGGTGTTTTAATCTATTGTTGAAGATTGGGATAAATGATGATTAAGAAATAGCAATTTTAGTTCGTCAGAGAAGTAATTGTTTAGGATGAATTAATGTGCTATCCATTTGGTTGACGTCATTTTACTTTGTACCGAAGCCAAAAATAGACGGCGACACCACTTCCTTATGTGTGCTTGCCCATTTTGATTTAAAAATAAAGAAATTCACAGCAATAATAATTCGTTTGGCGACACCACTTCCTCATGTGTGCTACCCATTTTAACAGAAATTGTCTGAATCTTTACAAGTGTAAGTTCATACTATAGAATTGAAAAAATGAACATATCCAAGTTCTTATCAAAAAAGGATTCTATAGACCATGTATAAAATTATAAAGTGCTCAACAAAAGAGAGTCATACACTTTATTTAGGTCCTTTAAGATTATTCTTTTACCAAACAGGCTAGATAGACATTTGGATGAATCTTTTTGGCACATTTTGATACCAAACATAACACCTAACAACAAAGATAAACCATGATTAGCGCCATTTAAAGAACAATTAGTCACTTTTTAAAAGTCATTTTTGCATTGTATTATAATTGAAGGATCTTCTGTTTTATATTATTTTGCAAAAGTGATGAAATATCCCAAAAATTCTCTCCCCCAAATTTCACATTCGTTATGTTATCTATGATAAACCGTGTGTGATTTCTTATGTATTTGATCATTTTCAAAAGTGAAGAAATAAAGTGAGATATTGAAAAATCACTTTTTGAAAACGCAATTTTTTTATATGTTTCGTCATATATTGAAAGATATTTTGTTTTGTATTATTGTGCAAAAGTGTGATTTTTTTAAATGTTATTGCAAACGTATATTTCCCCTAATTTCGCATGTTGTAAATAAGGTTATGTGGCTCTTAGCATGCTCCTATCCCGCTTATTGCATTTCCATAAGCTAGATAGTTTATGCAACCAGTTATCATGTTTCTCATTCCCGTCTTCATTTTATGAAAGTGAGAAAATTAGCATGAGGTTAAAAAAAAGCCTCTGATTTTGTTTGCCCCTAAATCGTGCCGTATCTACCCACCTTTGTCTGAATCTAGCATTGGACCCATTTAATGTGAGAACATTGTAAGCGTTATGAGTTACAGCATTTAAAAATCGAATGAAGCTATGGGGTACCGTAAACAATCATTTTCTGAGTTGAGGATGTACCGCTGGAGGTTTCTAAAATTTAGAACGGTTATATTTGATTGATAGGTACGTTTTGTCCCTAAGAATTGGTGAAATGATAAGGGGGAATAATCATGATAATGATATGCCAATAAGAATAACGTAACGCTAAAGGGAGACAAGTATGTGTACGGAAATGAGTTACTCGGTCTTCACATTTATGCCCCGAGGAGTAACAGTTTGGATATAGTGTGGATCCAGTGATTTTCAAGAGTTTTGCGACGATTTCAGTTGTTTGTAAACAGATTTAAAACTGTATGTAGAGTGTGCCTTAATTTTAAGAAATGAAATTGTCTACAACGTAACAATTGGGTTGTTTACATTCGTCAAAGGTACATTATTAAATTGAAAATTAGTTTGAAGTATTTGGTTATTTGAAGATTTTGTCAGATCAATGCTGATTTTTATTATTATTTAGGCATAATCCAATTTTTAATATTATTTAATGAACACATTCAATACTTTGCTAAATCTATACACAACTATAACAACACCGGGCGAATTTCCGGCCAAATTCTAAGAAGCAAATAAATATACTTTCGACCCCCTGAAAGGATAACGAAGCGGTGACATCAACATGAATTGACCAATGAATGAACTGAGTTATTGTATATGACGTATTTTGATGAGGTGCCTTGTCAGGATCTTTGAGCAGGTGTCTTATTAACACTTAAATACAAGGGGGGGGGGGGGGGGGGGACGGGACTTGGTCTTGCATTTTAGAGAGAGAAACAAGAAGTTGGTTTGAGTTTATGAATTTGGCGCGTAATCAATACATTGCTTTGTTCATGCATTAACAAAGTTCCACTGTTAACAGCACCAAATTTGCATAAATGAAATGAACCTGAGATTACAGAGTCAATTCTCTACTTCAATTTGATATATACATGTAGCGTACAAAGATCGATTCATATTAAGAAAACTATACAGTTGCTGCCAGACACGAGGATTACAAGATCAAGACACAGATGCAAAGATTCATGTGGAGCGTAATCTGCTAGCATATACCAGAAGTTAATATTATCATCACTAAACCAAACCTCACTCCTGACAAAGGAGCTGATAGATATGCACATTAAATTTTATTTTCAAATGTAATTCATGACATTTGTATAATTAGACGATAAGCTGACCTTGAAGGTCACTCTATTCAAATGTGTCCATAGCTTTAAAGTTTGTATTGACACATATTAGCACATTTTAATTGTACTTCAAGATTTGGACAATTTCATTAAAACCTGACCTTAAAGGTCAAATACCATTCTATCGTGTGTATAATTTTACAGTTCGTAGTGACACCATTACGCTACAAGGCCCGCTTAGCAGCGCTATAAATTGGTGCTCTAAAAACGGCAACAAATTTAAATATTCGCCTTTCATCAAAGCTGGTTGCTATATGACATAATTCTCGTGTGCAACCAGCCGGCTGTATTGCAACGCCCATTGAGTAGTTTAAACGCATAAGCGTGGATGTAATTTGCAACATAATGGAAACTCACCCATGCAGTTAGCAAGAAGTACCGCTCGAATTTAAATATACAACCAGGCAATCCTCTCGTAGTAATTGATAACAATAGGTTTACTAGACCGAATTAATAGCGCTCCTAGGCGGGCAATGTATGTCATGATAGAATTGTGTGTTGTGTAAACCATACCAAATTTGGTCATTCTGTTCAATTGTTGTCCACAGACAAACAATTGTAAACTTCATTGATTGACATCAAATTTAATTAAAGTATCGGACGATTAAACCTTCCCAGATATTACCTGTGGAAGTTATCGTAATTCATAATAATCATTCATGAGCCTACTGGACAAGCTAGAACCTGGGCGCCGGAAGAGCTTGTCCCAATTTCACCCTAGATTATGGCTCTATGGGAACCTAATTTGCCATACGAGGCTAACATTGTTATTAACAAAGCCTGGACAGCGGGAACGTGAAGCCAAACCCCTCTCCAAGGAATGAACGGTAGAGGTTATTAATACCTTTTTTTTCAAATGTATATTGTTCTCTGAAAATCAAATGTGAAATGGACAAAAAAGAATGATGATGTGACTCTGGTAATCAAAAGGTGTATAGCAAACTGCCAAACAAGGGCCTATGAGGGGACTTGACATACCCCCCACCGGAATAAGCGAATTTAAGTAACAATAATTTTAGGCTTGAAGGGTGGTGAAGGTTGCTGCCCCAGGAAACTCGTTAACGTGTATGAGGGCCATTTGGAGAGAGTTACTAAATACTGTTTTGCCTTTAGGACGCAGGCCATCATACTGTACAGACTCTTGTCTGTTGGAATGATGACTTTGTAGTGACGACCGCACACGCGATACCTATGGATTTGCAGACCTTGAAGGCATATTTGGTTAGTGTGATAACATAAGATTTACCACCCTATGCCTTAGACTCATTGAGGTAATAACGCGTCTTCAAAATATCAGACCAAATGATCCTAATCTGTGGTAGTAAAGTACGTAACATTGTCAAAAATGGGGGCAGCGAACAAATCATTGGTATCTGCGTGCACTGTGAGGGTAGTGTGGAACGGGTAACCAGCCAGGTTTAATTTGTTTTTTCATTCTGACCAGCCGGGCACCTCTGTCACCCATCCAAAAAGAAGTGCCGCAATCTCTAAATTGAGTATTGTATTGTCCAGCCCAGTCAACCATGCTGTCGCCCACAATCCAAGTGAGACCTGTGCACAAATCTTATTTTTAATTGAAAAAACGAGCAAAGTAAACAAAAAAACAAGATGGAAGATATAAAAAGAAAGAGATTAGAATATCAATAAACAAGGTATACCATTAACTCAAATAAGGCAAAATCAATGCTGGAAACCTTATTTAATATAGGCATCAATACAACCCTGTTAGCGCGCGACATTGCGTCCAGACGCGATTTTGACAATTCGGATGAATTTTAAACTGTAGCAAAAGTGATGGCGTCCAGTTGGACCCAAAAATAGTATTCCACATCGACCCACGCATTTCCGTTTGGCCGCGATTTGTTGCCATCTCGTTGGCAAACTTGCGCCCACATGGACGCTCATTTGTCAAGCCATAACGGGAAGACCCCCGACCTAATATATATCAACATGGAGGACTGTTGTAACCACCCATTGTTTTAAATTATATTACCACTCCAATCCTAAAGCTGTAGGAGGAGAATGCTAGGCTCTGAATCTAAACTCCTCACAAAAGTATCGAGACACTTAAAAATGAGCCAATAATTAACAGCCCAAAAGGGTATGGATTAATCGAAGCATATAACCCAGTGCATAATTTTGTTCTTCGTATTTTGACACCTCGATTATTGAGATGCGATGTTGTAAGCGGAGTTGACATTTCAATGGTCGTAGGTCCAGTTTCAAAAGTGACAAGCATCCCTATAGAGAATGATCAGGTTTATGTGTACACGTGTACAAACATGCTTCTATGTCCTCTCAGCAAACAAGTCCCGACAAATTTTAAATAAGAAAAATAAATAAAAGTAAATCCGAATGACCCAAAATAAATAAATAAAATAATAGAACAAAGGTATTATGATCATAGGTTAAACTAATGGCCAAAATTTACAAAATAATAATTTTTAACAAATAAAAAAAAAAAAAAATAATTGAAAAAAGAACAATAATAAACAAATAGAATATTGAGGGATAGGAAACTACAGGCCGACTGACCAAGCAACAATTGGGTGGGTTGGAGTGGCGTTTTATAAATATGTCCTCTCAGCAAAACAACCGACCAGCGAATGAAATAAATGGGCACTGGTGGTAGATCCAAAAATCGCGGCACCTAAATGACCGCCTCTGATTGGCTCATCGTCCGGTCGTCAAGACAGAGGGATGCAACCAGTATCCAAAGCGCGCCACTTCATGGAGTAAATGAGTTTGATCGAGAGTGCCCTCTATCAAACTTAATTACTCTCAGATAACGATATTGGATAAGAAGCAGTGAATGTGATACTAGTAGATAGCCGGTCGGCTATTGCTGAGATATTCATTAATACTACAAAATTCAACAATGTCAAATTTTGATAATACAATTCAATTTTAATAATACAATTAAATTTTAATAATACAATTAAATTTTAATAATACAATTAAATTTTAATAATACAATTACATTTTAATAATACAATTAAATTTTATTCATTCACTCTATGTAGTGTTGAACCAATCAGGAAGCAGGAATTACAAATACGCGGAGTGCATTGAAAGTTTCCACTGCACTCCGCGTGTGCGCCGTTCAAATCACGCAGTGCGCGTTTTGTTTTGATCTCGTTGTTCAAGATTCGCGGGTTCGCCGATTTTCACTGCGGGTGTTAGCAAACTTGATAAAGTGTTTTTAGTCGTTTTACATAGATCAAAATTATGCTTAAATTGTGAATTTGTATTTGTATAGTGTCGTGTATGAATTAGGTCAATGCATGCGTATGTTTTGTTTCTCGAAAAATTAGAAAAATCAATGCACTTGCGCAAATTTTGATATGCTCATAATAGCACTCCCCCTTCGGGGTCGTGCCATTATTCACACATCAACATCAGCGCGCGTGCATTGATTTGTCTAATTTCTCTCGAAACAACACATACGCATTTATTGACCTATACATAATACAATTACATTTTAATAATACAATTACATTTTAATAATACAATTACATTTTAATAATACAATTAAATTTTAATAATACAATTATTGAACATCTAATAATATAGATGAATTGAATATACCAGTACATTTAAATATAATTTAATCCATAACTACAAAACACAGGTGGGACCAAGAGTCCCATGATTGGAAGGTCATAATAAGAAATACCGACTGTTCAGTTTCATAAACAGTTTCGGTTAATCAATTTTTAAAGGCCTAGTTAAGTACCAACAACCTAAAGTTAAATCTGATACCGCACCAGTTGATGATATGATTATGACCAATGTCAGTATTTTACTAATTCATTAATTATAAGTCCCCCATGGAGACATCCGTACTGTTCAATTTCCGAATGAAATGATACCATAAATAATGTGAGAATTTAATAATTGAAATTAATTCATTATCACAATGGTAATCTTAATTAACCATTGGACGAGAACTAGCCATAGTAATTGGTTTAAGATTTGACCTTATAAGTATATAATTTTGTCTTTAATCATTACTTGTTAATAAAAGTTAATAATTGGGATTTAAACCCATAAATGTTAAAGATTAATCCACACAAGTTGAGCATGGTGACACTTGACAACCCCCACCCTTCTTTTTGTTTTGTTGTTGTCTGGAGATGTAAAGTGTAAACACCAAAGAGTCTGTTAGGTGAATGCCGTCATCTCTGTTTACGCGTGAACAGATGTGAATGACATAATTTATGACATGTGTGTTTGCCATCTGGGCGCATAATGCGATATGCATGTTTATTTATGTTGCGAGTACATGAGTATTTCATTGTAGAAAAGAGGTTCCGTATTGCTGCAAGATTTGCTCAATGCGAGGCAGATAATATGAATTTGGTCACCAAAAAGGTAGTGTGTGCCTAAATGCAAGACTAATATGTGGTTAGGAAGGCAGTTTATGGAGGCATCTGCTGCCGAGACATCTGTATAAACCTGCAATTTTGGGTTATGCCTAAGTTACTAGCGAGGCAGCGCTATTCTTCAGCTACCCGCCATTGGTGCACTCGGCCGATCGACTTTTATTATTCACAGCTAGTCAGACCCTTTATCCTGCAAATTGCGGTTATCACTCCAGACCCATTCATCCAGATACCTATGTGGCTCGTTCAGATAGCACACAGTTTATGACAGTAATCACACACAAATCAATGATTTCCTATACCCATAGTGCAACTTTGCTGTTGTAATGCGCGGTCATTGAAATCGCCATAACTTTAAAAGTATCCATTCGATTTTGTTGAATGAGGTATCAAACTGCGGAGAAGGAATTTGCTCATTTAAAGTATATCTCATATTTTTGGTATCGGTTATCTATTTTAAATTAGCCAACCTCAAAGCACCTGGTCAGGGACTTGATATGCTGAGGTGTAGTTAAATGTGCTTATGATTCTGACAACTGCATACAGTTAACTGTTTTAGGAATGTTTTAGTGTGACAGAATTCTTTTGGATTCTTTTGTAAAATGGTAGATTCCTCTATTGAAATTCATAAAATCATTGACCATTTAACACAAAGCGCAATTCAAATCATATTGATTTATATTAAACTTTCTCAAGCGCCAGTTTTGAAGTTTGGTAGGCCTATGTGTTTTATCAGGTGAAAAACAGGTTTTGACCGATTTTCAATAATGCCATGTCATATATCGGAACGGATATCAATATTTTGATGAAATTGACGAGAGTATAAAGTAGGTAACATATTCCCCATTATATCCATAGTGACGTATGCACTATTAAAGTTTCTCCGAGACATACACGTAGTGACATACTTGATTATACTACTATATTCATGATTATGATATGTTGGATTTTAAAGTCAATTTCCATATGTATTTCATAGCAATGCACAGCTTATTTAGATCGTTACGCTGCGCCACGGGAGGTAAATCGTTCACCCTGTCGTGTCACGCGGTGCTACAATACCGCGTAAAACTACCGCCGCACTGTGGCATGATGGTGCGCGAATTAGCTAATGTTTATTCACGAGTTTATCAGCGCACACCTTTGGAACTGTATTTTTTAGTCTTCACATTTTGAGCACCCTCGTATGGGCCTTGTGCAAATAGTGAAGACATGAAGTCTGAAGGCCGAAGGGTAGAGTCTAAATGCTCCCTGTCTCGCTCTCTACATCATCCTGATATCTATAATACGTATATCTATATATGCACAATGTTGAATATGTTTATGTCAGCATTTAATGTATTATATAATATTCATATTTGGTTTATGTCACTTAAATATGATAAGTTAATACTTTTTATATGAAGACGAACATTTAATGCATGTTGATTTATCCGTTGATTCCATTTCGAAAACACACAAATGTCCTGTGTATTTTATAAAATTAGTTTTTCGTGGCCTATTATAATATAGTAGATCCATGCTGAATCGATTTCGTTTAGTACTGAGTTCTGAGTTGATGGATCGATTACATATTAAAACAATTTACTATATTCAACGAAATTTGACAAAATCACGGGTTGAGATTAATTATTTATTTTGCAATATGACACTACAACAAATCTTCCCGATAATAATTAATATACAATGAACATTATTTGGTTTATTTTACGTCGTGAGCTAGAGGGGGTGCCACGCTTAAATACATCCTTTATCAATGATGTTAGAATTTAAAGGGCTTGGAACATCCGACAGAAAATTATTGTCGCTTCAAATGTGACGAGTTTTATTTAAATATGTTTAATTATTTCACAAGAGAGAGAGAGGCAATATTTGTATCAACAAGATTGAAGAGAGGTTAGAAATAAAAACGTCGTCAATGAATAGAAAGCAATGACGTTATGCCAATGAATAGAACGCAATGACGTCATATCAATGAATATAAAGCAATGACGTCATGCCAACGAATAGAAAGCAATGAGGTCATGCAAAATATCAGATTATCCACGCTGATGTATAGCCGAGGGACTGGGCATAAGCAAAGACAAGATGTTTTGCGTGTTTTGTTCCAAATAAGCCAGTATAAGATCAGATTATCCACGTTGATGTAAAACCATGGGACTGGGCGTAAAAGACGAGATGTTTTGCATGTCTTGTTCCTAAGAAGTCAGTATAAGATCAGATTATCCATGCTGATGTACAACCATGGGACTGGGCATAAGCAAAGACGAGATGTTTTGCATATTTTTTTCCAAAGAAGTCAGTATAATATCAGATTATCCACGCTGATGTACAACCATGGGACTGGGTATAAAAGACGAGATGTTTTGCATGTTTTGTTCCAACGAAGTCAGTATACGATCTGATTATCCACGTTAATGTACTACCATGGGACTGAGAATAAAAGACGAGATGTTTTGCATGTTTTGTTCCAACGAAGTCAGTATACGATATGATTATCCACGTTGATGTACAACCATGGGAATGGGCGTAAAAGACGAGATGGTTTGCATGTTTGTTCCAACGTAGTCAGTATACGATCTGATTATCCACGTTAATGTACAACCATGGGACTGGGAATAAAAGACGAGATGTTTTGCATGTTTTGTTCCAACGAAGTCAGTATACGATCTGATTATCCACGTTGATGTACAACCATGGGAATGGGCGTAAAAGACGAGATGTTTTGCATGTTTGTTCCAACGAAGTCGGTATACGATCTGATTATCCACGTTGATGTACAACCATGGGACTGGGCATAAAAGACGAGATGTTTTGCATATTTTGTTCCAAAGAAGTCGGTATAAGATCAGATAATATATATAATAATAATAATAATGACCGGCACTCAGCAAGATCTATACAAACAAATTAAACATGCTAATTTTGTCTCTCATAAATACACAATAATAAGTAAAAGAGTTGAATAACATGAATAAAATGGAGTGATGCATGAGATTTAGGTAAGCAGACAGAAATTAAGAGGACAACAGCAAAAAACATCACCTCCGTAACGGTGGCAATCGGACAAGGAGCCGAATGGATTGTAAACCGACGGAAAGGTGTAAATAAGCCTACCTACCGGAATCTCACACAATTGGATAATTGTTGGATAATTGAAAAGATGCGATTTTAAAAGTTTCTTGAATGTGGCTAATGATTCGGCATTCCTAATCTGCTGCAGCAACCCGTTCCACAAGTTTGGCGCAGAAACAGAGATTATCCACGTTGATGTACAACCATGGGACTGGGCATAAAAGACGAGATGTTGTGCATGTTTTGTTCCAACGATGTCGGTATACGATCAGATTCTCCACGTTGATGTACAACCATGGGACTGGGCATAAAAGACGAGATGTTTTGCATGTTTTGTTCCAACGATGTCGGTATACGATCAGATTATCCACGTTGATGTACAACCATGGGACTGGGCATAAAAGACGAGATGTTGTGCATGTTTTGTTCCAACGATGTCGGTATACGATCAGATTATCCACGTTGATGTACAACCATGGGACTGGGCATAAAAGACGAGATGTTTTGCATGTTTTGTTCCGAAGAAGTCAGTAGAAGATCAGATTATCTATATACGTTGATGTACAACCGTGGGACTAGGCATAAGCAAAGACGGTTTCTTGTGCAGTCCAGCATGCTTCATCTTTGTCCCATTACCACTGGTTTCCGGCACCAGTGTCTACTGTTCCCATTGACATTACATTGCAATAAATGGCACACAATGTTATTAAACGAGGGTCTTTAATAAATTCTTGCTGCAAGTAGTAGAGTGGATGTCCGCCTATCTATTATAAGGTTGAAAATCAGACGATCCTCAGCTGTTGTAGTTTAAGTATGTTTTGCACTTTATGTTTATGGAAAAGCCCTGGCACTGTAGTGGTGCTAAGTATGATGGACTTCACACAACAAAATCTTCTTTGGGCATAAGTGTGAAGAAGATGGTAAGGGAACTAAACGATACTGCAAAACTTAACAAGATAGAAATGAAGGAATATGGAGTAACAGAAGAGAATCATAATGCCACCTCGACTGTTTGGTAGCATTCAACAAAATACCGAAACGACCTGAAAGTAACAAGAAACTACGGCACTATTCATGATATTTTAATCATCTTGAAATTGAAATCTAATGATTGCTTTAACATATTGCAGCTCATCGTATACAATGCCAAAACCTGTTGAAGCGTGGCTGCAAGTCCCACTCGTATAGTTCCTTGAACGTCATGCACAACCCTGTGCAAATATGAGGGAATATTTAACATTGAAATATCCTTAATTTTAGCTTTGAAGTATTACTAATGGTATTTTCAGACATTTTGTGTACAACTTAAATTTCTGGAATGCTAGGAGCCTACGTTAGTCGACGATGTGCTTTTTGTAAATAACCAAGTGAAAAAAATGGCGGGTGTGGGGTGGGGGTGTGAATGGGCTGGACGTGTGTGTTGGGGTGGGGGGTGGGGGTGGGGGGGGGGGGGGGGGCGAAATAGTGAACCGACAAGGACATTACCAGGCTGGCAACCTTTGAAAATTAGGATTGGTCCAAAATATCTTAACAAAGGCCATCTGTAAAGCCAGAAAAACGCGCTGGCAATCCTAATGCATAAGCAACTCAGAATTATGTTAGATAGGCAAAATAATGATATTAATTACATTTTGTTACATTTTGTTTTATTGTACATGCTTTATCATATTCCGAAATACCCTAACTTAAATATTAATTGTGCTAGTTTTTATATGAAGAACGTCTTAACAAAATAGCCTAGCAAATTCTACGCCTTCATGATTTCTCTGAAAACTAATGAAATGAGGCGATGACCCCCGTGTAAAATGTTAAATATGCGTTGTGATCAATACGCTATGTATACGTTGAGAATTCGCCGTGTGAACGTTTCGCACGTCAAGGCCCTGTCACACCATGGCGTATCGCCTGAACGTATGCCAACGTATGCGAAAATATCAAAAATACGTTGGTGTACGCTGATATAAGTTAGGGTAAGTTGAGGATACGTCGTTTACGTTACGAGCACGCTGTGATACGAAAAAATTAGCACAGTCCCAAAAAAAAACCCACATTCAAAAAAATTCGCACAGTAAATGTACTACATGTACAATTTTGCCTTCTATTTGGCTAATAACCTCGGTCTTTTTTTCAATTTTTCCTATTTCCTTTTTCTCTCACCCCTTTTTTTTAAAAGGGGGTGGGGGCGGGGGCCCAAATTGATTTTCTTCGTCAGGGGGGGCATTTGCCCTCCCCCTCCCGGCCCCCGCCTGAGCTACACCACTGACGCTATCAATACGGTAGTCATACGCTATGTATACGTTCAATACGCTATTGATACGCGATGGATACGTCCATTCTATCACCGATGTCGATTTTTTCCTACGCAATTCGTTGGGAAGTTGGACGTTCTTGGACGTTCTTGGACTCTGACAATTTTCGAGCTAAGGCCCTGTCACACCATAGCGTATGGCCTGAACATGGCCTGAACGTATGCCGACGTATTCAAAAAATAAAATGGTCAGAGTCCAAGAACGTCACAACTTTCCAACGAATTGCGTATGAAAAGTCGTCATCGGTGATGGAATGGACGTATCCATAGCGTATTGAACGTATACATAGCGTATGACTAACGTATTGATAGCGTATCACTAACTTATGACAGCGTATCACAGCGTATGCGAGCGTACGACCAACGTATGCTTAACGTATTCGTAGCGTATGACCAACGTATGCTTAACGTATTCGTAGCGTATGTCTGCCGTGTTCGACGTATCCTCAGCGTATCCTCGGTGTACAACGAACACGTGACTTATGCCGCTGCAGAAATTGAGTTTCGTACACGGCGGGACAAGTGTTGCCAGTTCAAGTAAACGCAGCCTAGATGATAACTATTAAAATATCTTGAAGGATAAATCTATAGGACCAACCTATAACTTACGAGTAACGTACCTCTAACGTATGTCAGCGTATGTCAACGTATGTCTAGCGTATGTAAACGTATGTCTAACGTACCACTAACCTATCGGGAACTTATGCAGAACGTATTAAGCACACGTTGAGTACGTCGAGAAATTTTGAATATGCTCAATCATTTTTTGCGGGCTCGACGTGTTCCAAATTTTCACAGCGTATCACAGCGTGCTCTTAACGTAAACGACGTATCCCCAACTTACACCTAACTTATATCAGCGTACACCAACGTACACCAACGTACACCAACGTATGGCTACGTGACAGGGCCTTACACGATCGCCTGGCATGAGGTGAATACGTGAGAATACGTCGAAACTCGTTGGGAATACGTCAGGCATACGTTAGACATACGCACATATACGTTATCAACTCGTTATCACTACGTTGGCTGTACTTTTCCCCAGCCTACGTTCATCAACGTATACCAACTTACAAGTAACGTACGAGTAACGTACCACTGACATATGTCAGCGTATGTCAACGTATATTTAACGTACCACAAACTTACCGGGAACTTATGCAGAACATATTAAGCACACGTTTAGTACGTCGAGAAATTTTGAGCATGCTCAATATTTTGTCGTGGTCCAAATTGTCACAGCGTATCACAGCGTGCTCTTAACGTAAACGACGTATCCTCAACGTACCCCTAAATTATATCAGCGTACGCCAACGTACACCAACGTATTTTTCGATATTTCGCATACGTTGGCATACGTTGAGGCGATACGTTATAGTGTGACAGGGCCTTAAGTGCCGTAGTATGGCCGAACTGCTGACGAATAATCAACCTACACCCAACGTGCGAATCGTTCACACAGCGAATGCTCAATGTAAACATAGCGTATTGATCACTACGTTATCACCCGATCAACATTATGAACATGCTCAGACATTTCATAAATCCCAGTGCACCTCTGCTCCATCGCGGTTACGATACTGTTGTTGAATTAGGAAACTGGCATAACATATCTTCCATGTCGATATATTGTGAGCTCCGAGATAACTCGGGATGCCAAGTTCTATTGTGTAAACTTTCCTCCAAACATTGAAGCGCCACCGGATCCATTGTAATGTCAAACTTATTTGCAAATAAGTGCGGTTGCCGCTGGAGATATGCTAAGTACCCTGCACCAAATATGCAAACCGCTCGCTGGTACTTTCCAATGCAATACGGATGTTCTTCTCCGGCCCATTTGACAAATCGAGCAAGGGATTTGATTGAATTTGTACCGTTCATACCATTCGGGGATAAAAAGCATCCACGCGTCGTTGGATGACGCGCCAATGTAGCCCAATAGTATTCATCCGCGCTCGTCATATGCGCAAATCGGTCCCATTTGAAATACTGTTTTACTAGTGTATCATTTAAGACTATTTCTACAAACATCCGGGTAACGACGTAATACGCATTACTCTTGTAAACACTAAATGGGAATGCTTTCTTGATATGAGCCATATTTAATTTCTTAGCAAAGTTAATGTCATTGAGTTCATTATATGCTTTGAGTTGACGTGTGATTTCCAAGTTTGTTTTCAATGGAAAGTCTTGTCCGCATAGATTGATAACGTAATTCCATTTCACTTTGTGATTGATCAAATCTGTCATGCAGTTCTTGTCAGCTTTTAGTCTCGTGTAGCCCCCATACGTTATATTCTCGACTTGAGATGCAATGAACACGTTATCAAAACAGGAGGCGAGTTTACGGATTGCGGATAGGAACGAGTCCGATGATTTACCATCTGGGTGAATGCAGTACACATGCTGAGTCTGATAGATGGATCGAAGTAAACGTTCCATCTGTAAGCAATAACATAAGTCATAGATTTAATTAAAAATGATATATTGATGGTTTATTTAAAATACAGGGTGTCCAAAAGGTGTTAATAAAGGTATTGAAACGTTTGGGTCACCCTACCCTGCACTATCGCAATATTTCCTTCTTTCACTTCAAATCTTATTATGCACTCTCATAAAGCCTAAATTGCGAGAACAAATACATTATTCAGGAGGGGGGGGGGGGGGGGGGGGGGGGGGGGGTCTCACGTGCCAATTGAAAAAATTTGGACATCAATGTTAAATTTCAAAGTTACATGGAAACCTATGCTAACCACATATCATTGTATAGAACAAGTCTAAAATAATTCGGCAAAACAAGCATAACTCGAGAACGAAACATCTATCTCCATTCGTAATTGACACATATAATCTACAACATGGTGCCATGTCTTCACAATATTTGATTTCAACTGCCAGTTGCCATGGCAACCAAATTCCAATCAATTAGCATACCAGATTAACACAAGCTAAATAATATGGTTACAAAAGTCTAAATGTGGTAGACTTCGTAGCTAAATAGATCAAAACAATCCCTGCGGCATACCATGGTATACAGACTTGCTACAGCGACTTTGTGCTGTAAGTCTTGAAATGGCCACGTAAAAATAGAAGTTAAATACGGTTCAACCAAATGTGATTTGTTTCTACTGTTGTGACGCTAATTTTAGAACACGTCATACATCTCTCTTATAGATTATGCCTGTTAAATGTACATGTGTATAAACACAGTGGCAAAAAGAAAATATATCTACCTTTTTTGAGGCGCCCTGTGTTTAATTCTTAGGACCCTAAAAATAATAAACAGTAATATTGATGAAGCGGTGGCTATTTGAATAGAAAATGATGCAGTTTCCATTGTTGCACTTTACCCTATACCATGAAAAGAGCGTAAACAAAACAGTAAATCTAAAGTGTACCTCTTTTTTTTCTCTATCCATGAAAAACAATTATAATTTGAACATCTCACATCGTCAATTGTTTCCAACATCTCACTTCTACTGGTGTGAGACTCATCATTTACAATGACCAGGATCATTGATGATGTTTGTAAGC
Source organism: Ophiura sarsii (assembly GCA_035610835.1). NCBI lineage: Eukaryota > Metazoa > Echinodermata > Ophiuroidea > Amphilepidida > Ophiuridae > Ophiura > Ophiura sarsii. The sequence continues at coordinate 74,368,595 of CM069447.1, forward strand.
CAACACCTGACTCTCCATTTCCGTGCAACCTTGTAACTCCAAATCGAAGAGCAACTTCAGTTACAGAAATTCCAGAAACATATCATTGAGAGAAAGTTTTAAGTGCAACAATGGAAACTGCATCATTCTTTATTCAAATTCACTACCCTATATGTATGTGTACCACTTCTTTCTCTCCATGAAAAGTGTCTGGAGTTTCTGTAACTGAAGTTGCTCTTCGATTTGGAGTTACAAGGAAGGTTGCACGGAAATGGTGTGTTGGTGTTACATACATCATGAATGATACTGGTCATTGTAAAGGATGAGTCTCACACCCGTTGATACAGGTGTTGGAAACAACTGATGATGTGAGATGTTCGGATTATGATTATCTGTTCATGGAGTGAAAGAAGAGGTACACTTTAGATGTACTGTTTTGTTAACGCACTTTTCATGGGTATAGGGTTAAGTGCGACAATTTAAACTGCATCATTTGTTATTCAAACGGTCACTGCTTCATCAATAATGGTGCTATTGTGACAAATGAGGTGTCAAAATGCGCCAGAGAAAATACATGTTCTTTCCCACTTGTTTAATATATTTAGGATCCTAAGAATTAAACACAGGTTGCCTCGAAAAAAGTAGATACTTTCTTTTTTGTGCAGTTTTTATATCATTCTAGGTATTTCCATAGTTATTATTTATGAACACGATGATTAGCCCGGCAACACTCTCCCGCCGTCCTCGAATCGAAACCTCTTGTGCGTTGGCAGTTCAACTCCTCTTAGGAAGATTGTTTAAGAATTTGTGAGTTTATCTTCACGATATAGCCTAAACCCTAAGTCAAAATTTCGAACTTAGACCTTCTTCACGAAGCTCAACTTAAGAAAGAATTCTTATAAAACATTCGGCTTCACCATGCTTAAGAAGAGTTAAGAATAACTCTTCCTAAGTTCACTTCAGCAAATAGGTAAACTCGACGGTCAGTTTTTCCTAATTTTACTCAAATGGGTGGGTATTGCAGGATCATTTTAGTCAAGATGCTGGGTGTAAATTTCACTACGTAAGTTGTCCATGATTGATGCGAGTATATAAAATTCCTCAAATTCACAATTAAAGTATACATTTCACAGAGCCTGGCCGTCGTATGTTTATACGATACCGCAATTCGCGTAGCATTTAAAAAAAAACAAAAAAACAATAAAACCCGAAAGAAGCGCATTTCGTTTCTTCGGTGACAAACTTTTGTTGGCCTTAACAGACGCCCTCAGTCCTAAATGTTTAAATATACCTGCGCAGAGTCACGATGTATCACGATGATATACGCTAGTGGATACGTCGCTTCTTCCTCAGATAAAGGTACATCCGGGTAATGTCTATTTAATCTAAAATCACTGCAGTTCTGCATCCAGTATTTGACCTAGACGGGTGTAAAAGTCAATCCAACGGTTACTAGATTCAAACTATAATAAATAGTCGCAGTCAATATGAAACTCAATAAGCCTATACGTAACACGTGTTAACACTTTCCAGTATTTTCTACACATCCGGCACTCAGAGAGTAATATTTTCAAGACGCCCCCGTTTGACTTGTTTGGTTAGCTCATCAAAATGCTGATTCAAGTATTTAAAATGTGATTCTAACCCAATAAGAAACCGCAACCTTTGCATTAAGGGGGACGTGCACCTTCGTATAGCCTCCGTAAAACTACTGTTACGTCTTCATTATTCATATAATCTAGATAAAAGTATACATTTTTTGCAGGAAAGGGTTCAATGAATCCAACTATGATCATGAAATTGTCCATTTTGGAGAAAATTATAAAAAACACTTTTTTTTTTCCCATTTTAGGTTTGGAAAAGATAACTCAAAATATATTTTGTCAAATTTTGTCATCCTAGTTTTATTTTATTACTCATACAATTCCCTAGGAATGGTTTTTGTTGTTGAAAATCTTTATTATTTTTTTAATTATAGACCAAAAGGTGCTAAAAACATGATTTTGTTACCTCCAAAATCGTGGCACTTTTTGGTCGATAATTCAAAAAATAATAAAGATTTTCAAAACAAAAAAAATGTTGGGTCAAAAAACGTATTTTTTTTAAATTTTCTCCAAAATGGTCAATTTCATAATCATGGTTGGATTCATTGAACCCTTTTCTGCAAACAAATGTATACTTTTATATAGATTAAATGAATAATGAAGAAGTTACGGCAGTTTTACGGAGGCTGTACCTGAAGGTGCACATCCCCCTTAATGTACACAACGCTCTTACCGAGAGCACAATGTTATATCAATTCAAAATACATCCCATGTTATTTTGTTTTACACAAATTAACAGTTGGTATTAAGCCGTATTAGTCTCCTATCAAATGCACTTCATCCCATTACATTCTACCACCTAACTGCCGAATTATGATCAATTCAGTAACAAGAGAGTCAATCCCATTTTGGCCACTTGTGTGTAAGACTTGGACTTTTGTGATTCCAATGGTGAATATAAAATATGTCAATGTAATTGTTTAAAACAAACTAAAATTCAAGTATTACGTGTTTTGCCATGGATAATATGGATGAAAATAAGTTTTCTGCTCAAATTTAACTAATTATTAACATTATTTTACTAAGTCGATTATTATTGATTTGATTAATTATGCTCAATTAGACATACATGAATTACCCCACCACTCAAAGCTGAACTTTTACGCGATAAAAGAACAACAGAGGGCGATTGCTATATGTCCCGAATTACAAATTTCTAAGGGATGACCGATTACGATTACTCAACTAAAGAATTGTCCCATTCATATTACTATTATATTTTATCGGTAGTTGTTCAATAAGTTACGAGATGTTCTTTCTTAAAACAAAACAACCAAAAACCCACACACCTCGATTTCGAAACAAAATGGGTTGGTCGTGCTTTTCCCATAGTCTTACCTCAGTATCACTTGGCGAAGGAAGATTTCCATTTATATCTCGTAATTTTTTTAGCATTGTGTTTACCTCTCCCAGGACCGCTTTGTTTCCTGTAAGTATCGCTAAGCAATCGACAGACCAATAGTGCTTGTGATACGGCGAAATAAATGAATTCAACGTCCATCCAGATTTCCTATGATTTCTTGGTAGTTGAGTGGTTTGATTTGACGTCACCCTGTATCTTATTAAAGAACTTTGGTAAAAATAAGCTCCAGAGAAACAAACCCAAATGGTGACCGCGATAGTCATCAACATGAAGAAGAGACTTGCAATCTTGAAGTAGGTTTTCATCTGAAAGGAAAACAAAAACAATTAGTATATTTAAATACTATTTCTATTATTAAAATAAATGTACGTTAAGGTCTACGGGCAAATAGACCTCTCATGTAGGGTCGGTCGGTAGGTCGATCGTATTTTGTTTTGTTTTGTTTTCACACAAACTATGTGTAAATGTTCATCAATTTTCGAAATTTTCAAAATGTCTTCAAAGATTTTTCAAACATTTCAACAACAAAAATTGTCCAAAATAAAAAAAGATATAACTCTGCATTCGGGCCTATAGAACAGAGTTTTCTCGTCGCCTAAATACAATATATTCAAACAAGTTGGTGCATGCAATAAGTCGGTAACCCACATAGAGCTCAGGGAACGGAATTTTAGGTGACCACTTAAAACTAAACAATAAAGAACAGCGCCCCCACGTGTTATTAGGGCTGACGAAAGGCAAGCGAGTTGCTGCCAGAAAGCTACCCTAGAGGTAAGCTTATTTACTGTTGTGAGAAACGATAATCTCAAAAATAAATAAAGAATAGAGTTTACAATGTACACGATTTGTTAATAGATTTGATTAATAATTAATAATTGTAACGTTTAACAATTATTTCGTAATAATAATACGTCCGAGTCATTTAATGGTGACAGTTAATAAGGATATGGACAAACTGGCCCCTACCAATCAATATTCTGTGTGGAAATGTGCGCCTTTATTACATATTTTGGAATGGTTTGAATATTTTTGAAATGTGATTATGTTTGTTTCTTTCCCCTTTTTCTCTTTTCTCCTTTTCCCTTTTTTCCTTCCTCTTTTTCTTTAATTCTCTGCCGTCGCGATTATTTTGGGGAGGGGGAAGTGGTTCCCTCCCCCCTGTTCCCCCTCCCCAAAACAATCGGCCAGTTTCTTTTAGATTCAGTATTTTTCCATTGATGTTATAAATGCAAGCGGATAGATTATGTGATTATAAAATAATCGATTTTCCGCTCAGACGCTTACAAAAATAGCAACTGTCTGTTAGTTTCCTAGGTTCAAGGGTTTATTCACGCATTCATGATTTTTATTAATTTTTCATAACATAAATTACTTGGAAATAATTGCCAATAAAACAATATTTTCATTAAGGCGACAAATAAAAACCAAGGTCAGACCTACATATTTTTTTCGAATTTCAATTAATTAATTTTGCTACAAAATCATTGTTGACAACATTTTGCGAACGTTTTAACACCTATTTTTTTTGAATATTTAAAATATTCACCAACATGTTCACGGAAATTGTGTAAAAAAAGCTTGAAACTAAAATATGGTATGCTTTAAGGTTGTTCCTATGGCTAATTTTTTATTTGATATTTTAATAGAGCTTGCTGAAATTTGAGATTGATCGGAGGTACGGTTTTCTATTTTCTAGATATGACAATTTTATTGTCAAAAATGAAGCAAAATTGAAGCGTTCATTTCTTTAATTTCTTATTGTTTTTTGACCGCCTAGTTGGCCTAGCAAAATAATTAATCTATGCAAAAAATGTTTAATTAGTTTTTCCAAGAAAAGTATAAGTGCTACAAAGCTGAAATTTTCGGAGCTTGTTATAGTTTATAAACAGTTTCCTGTGCTGCGGGAGGCTGTAAGACATCTGTATAATTAATTATACTTAATAATCTAAAGTTTTAAAATAAAATAAAAATTGGGCTAATTAATGTTTTCAAGTTCATGCACTTTACTAAATGTAATTCCACTTGTTGTATATGTTGGCTATACAACTCTCCTTAATTCCTGTGCTGCGGGAATCTAACGGAGTTTTCAATAACAAATTAGAGCAAAAACAAAAAACTAATTTTTCATAGAAATTTTACCTAGGGAGTAAAAAAAACACCAATATAAAACAAAAGAAAATAGACTGCCTCTGTTGGCCGAAAAACAATACAAAACAGAAGAATTCAAAATGGATTTTTGACAATAAAATTGTCATATCTAGAAAAACCTTAAATTGTTTTCCATAAATGATGCTAATTGAGATTTTTTGACATTTATATGGAGAGAAATAATTCACGCAGCAGTAGGGGAGATGCGGGAGAGTTGAGCCATTTTTTATATTTTGTGTCACCATATGCGGAAGAAAAGTACAAACCTGTAAAAAATTAGTGTAAGATAAACTTTAGAGTGTTGTTTTCGTTGTGAAACAATAACCTTTGGGATAGCAGTTAAGGCTTATTTATACAAAAGGTTTGAAAAAAATTGGTAAAGTGGCTCAACTCTCCCTACAGTATGGGAGAGTTGAGCCACCATTACAGGAGAGTTGAGCCAGCATGATAAGTCAATGGCTGGTGAAAAAACAAAATCATATTTTTTCAACTTTTGATTTATTAATCCTTAAAGTAAATATGGTGCTCAATTGTTATTATCATGGCACAAAATAACATTTTCTCTCATTTATTATACATTTTTCACCTTTAGTCCAAAAATCAAAATGTTACTACATGTTTTCCCTATGCTCAACTCTCCCCATGACCAATGGCTCAACTCTCCTCATGGTGACCATTTTGTAAATAACCCAATCCTGTCTGGTGTAGAACTTTTGGTAGTTTACAATAGTTCTCTAAAATAATGGTCATATATAGCCCCTTCAATAAACAAATTACCGCCATTATAGTCTTAGTCTTGCTATGGGAAAAAAGACAAAACATTTCTTTTTCTTTTTTTCACTCAAAAGTGAAAAAAATGATTTTGTTTAGGTATCTTTGATACTGAGCACACATGACAGTAGAGTTTAACACTAAGAATGTCGTATTGATGCTATATAACAATATATGCCAATATAAATTTCAGTAAGTTACTACTTTTCGAGTTATAGGGGGTGGTTCAACTCTCCCGGTGGCTCAACTCTCCCGCATCTCCCCTAACCAGTACAAACTGATACATGTTGGAGGGCAGTAACCAGTAATAATTGACTCGGTATAATAATATTCTGAGTATAGTATATCTACAGGTGGCAATGTCTTGCTAGACGTCCCGTAACTCAAGCGCGCATGCTCAAACCAATTAAAATACGTTGTAGCTATACACGGTTTATTCCGTACGGGACATGAGGCAAGATATAGCCCTACAGGTTACTGCTCGGCATAGAAACACATGTTATTTTGACACCTCAGAAATTATATTAACCCTAACCCTACTATACCACACGGCAACAACACGGCAAGCCTGTTTTTATAACCCCGCGTGCACGTTTTTGGGCTCCAAAATGAACCCAGACTATATACCGAGGCGAATATACTGAGCCGAGGTGTAGTGGATTGGCAGCTGGGATTTGGTGCAGGAGGTCCGAGGTTCAAATCCCGGGGGGAGCGGGGGACATTTCTGGTGAATTTTGGGGGTTGGAAAAAGAATCTGTTGCCGTGCGGTGTAGGTGTAGTAGGGTTAGGGTTAATCAGCATTTTTTCCTCTTTTTTTCATTCCAACATTTTGTAATTTTCATCACTTTAATGAATAAGTTTATGTCAAAACACTCATGGATTAGTAATATGAATTCTGACGATTCTGACGATTCTGACGATTCCGATTCTGACGTCACACCTCCAAAAGGTCAAGTCGAGTCATTAGTCTGCTGATGAAAGGTGTAGCAACACCTGAAAATTCCAGGTAAATATTTCTTGTGTTGAGATCGAAAGTTTAACTTCATATTATTTATCACCAACACAGATGAACTTTCACTCATGGATTAGGTTGTCGGGGAGGTAAAGGTAAGGATAACAACTACAATCGGCCAATCTTGTTGGGACACTTTTATACATGTGTTTAAAAACTCCCTCTCTCTTACTGGATCAATGTTGAAACATGATTTTTGGGTTACGAGATACCGTAAGGGGTCAACATTGCCCAGTGGGGTGGGGAGTTATTCATGTTGAGGAAAGGCTTCAAGCTTTCCGACAAAGACAGCAATGTTTCAGTAGCGCAAATGTTGCGGAGATGGGAACACATTAAAGTGTAGTTTTACCAGGGTGTCCCAGCTAATTATGACCACGATTGTAGCGTTATACGGAATAAAGTTAATCTGTGGCAGTAACGTTACTGATTTTATTTTTTTTCAAAAATGTTTTCAAATGTTTGAAAGTATTTGACATGTTGGAACAATTTATGAATTTTGAAACATTGAAAACAATATCTGGATTTTGCTGACGTCTGCCGTCTAGTTTCGCCCCTACACAGAAGCATCAATGAGTACTTCTGCTCGGCGATTTGGAAAGGAAACGGGAGGAATATATAAAAGTGTATATATTTATCTACTGTAATTTCTTGTTGACACGTCCTTTATTACCAAAGCCTACCTTTTTACGCTTACGTAATGCTTACACATGTATTAACGACCAACTAAAATGCCACGAATGTTTAAAGTTAGGTTTATTTACAGTGTGACTTCATTTATACCCAATTCACTGCTGCGTGTCGGTTTGGCAAAAACACAATCCTAGCATCCAGAAAAAAACCCAGTAAACTACCCCCCCCCCCCCCTCGTGCAATGTTGAGGAATATTAATTTCTTCAGCAGTTGTTCAAAGTGTCCCAACATTGTTCGATAGGGTGCAGGGAAGGAAAAATGTTGTCTAAAATGTCCTATTCACAGTCTAACAAAATAAACATAATTTAAAGATGGCAAAATAAGGAAAAGAGGCGGTCACATAAAAAAAAAAAAGATAGCAGAGTGTGATATAGGTAACACGAAGTGTGGTTTAAAAGTTTTATTTTACCATTATAATATGATTGAAAAGCACAAATTTCTGTTAATAATTTAAAAGCCAAACACTCGCATCAAAAAAGCTGCTGCAACGAAAGAACTGCAAGTGTCGTAAAAGCATGTTCTTGGAAACAACGCGATAAAACAGATACTAGTATTAAGAATAAAACGAAGAACTGCAAATGTCGAAAAAGCATGTGCTTGGAAACCACGCGATAAGCTTGACAGATACTTCTAAACTGGTACAGGTCAATTCCAAGAATGATGAATGAAACGCATCATGGACATAGGTCCCTGCGGACGCTGATCGATAGCGATCATTAAACGTCAAACATCCAATCAGCTATTTAAATTGAAGTGATTGATCACATGTTTGGGCACAATATCCTCCTGCGTGAAATTGAAACTACCCCATGTACATATAAATAGAGGAAACATTTTGACTATATAGACACCATGGCAGTTGAACCTATAAATACTTTAGCTATGTAATGATTGGGGATTTTTTATAAGCTTCTCTAAGCTATATTACTAGTGAGGTTAAACCGGCAACCTTGTTGTCAAGGCACTACGAAAATCATCATCTAAATATATTGAAGACTGACGTGTGGTTCAATCATTAAACTCGTCGTTAATCCATAACTAGCCTTCTTGTGAATAATCCATTATCATCACAATACACTTTTTAGATTCAAATGAATATTTGAATACAGTGAAAGTAATTCGTAACAACAATATTTCCTTGAGACAAAATCGTGAACAAATAATGTCGCAAAATATACCCTTAAGTAAAATACATTATACATAACTTTAATTTTAATATTTCGGTAACTTTATTAATACCCAACCGATTTCCACCGTTCAAAGGGGTAACTATTTCAATAATGCCTCGTTCTTTTCATATCTTGCCTTTAAAATTTGCTAAAACAATAAAAAGCGTCTCATTTTATAACGAATTTGGTCTTAGGCACATTCTATTATCTATTCTATTAACCCCCATTCAGTCAATAAAGACGTGATTATTGGTTGCTATTCTCCATGAGTTGACCGCAACAGCTGCATACACAGAAGTGTTATTTGAATAACAATGCAGTGTTGCCTAAAACCACGGCTCATGACAAAAAGTAGCCCAATTCCAAGAATATGTGTGAAATTGAGCCCAAACCCTGGTCAAACACCCGTTAAACAGGTTTTAATTGAAAAAGGTCAGGAGACACTCTTGATGATAGGTATACGCTACAGAGAGGATATGTTCTTATGTATTGTGACATACGTAAACGTAAGGGATTTATTGTCGCATGTAAACCGTACGTAAGATGTCGTTTTCCCAAATGTCAATACCTACCCATAGAGGAGGCGAAGGCCTCCAAAAAGTCTGCACATAATGCCCAAAAACGTGTAAAGCGTTCCAAGGACTTTTCCCAAGATTGTAGGTCCCCTTCCTCTGCCTTAAAGTAAGAGAGCGGTGACATGAACATTATATTATCACTTTCCACGCGGCTTTTTAGTTTTACCATATAGGCTACAAAACGGATTTTTCAGAAACCCTTCTCAACTTTCAAAGTCTATCTCAAGGATTTCTGAAACAATACTGGGCATGTTTGTACTTATTTCAATGCATTTCTCATGGTGATTTCAAATATGGTAATGCAATTTGATACTTTTGACATTTTAAAAACATTTTGTGAAATGTTGGAATGTCGTCTGCAGACGCCTGCCGCGTCGTAAGTGTTATGATACTTACTTTTGTCGTATGTTAAATCAAATGTTTCGTCTGGGTGCAGACGATATCGGTGGACGTGGTTTTTTAAACATTTCCAAAAGTTTCAAACAATTCATTTTTTCTTTAATAGTAAAATGACAAAAAACACCAAAACACAAAAAAACACCTAACAACAAACAAACACAAAACAACAAAACAAAAACGAAAACAAACACCAAACATACAAACAAAGTAAACACAAGTAATAATGAAAACATATAATTCTATAAATATGTGTCATTCGGGCCGTAGAACATATTTGTTTCTATAGACCAAAGGGTCATGGGCTTGTCCCATACACTGCAAAAAGGTTGCTTAAATATTTACTCAACATTTTACACAACGTTATTGAAGTATGCAACCGCTGAACAGTTGCGTAAAATGTACCCACCGTTGGATAAAATGTTTTCACCAACAGTTGAACAACTGCAGTTACTCACGTTGTGCAATTTTAATTACACAACAGTTGGGTATTATTAATTAACCATTTGTTGGGCATTTTAACTGTTGCTTAATTTGTAAATTGTTTTCATTATATATTGGGCATTTTTGTATATCAACTGTTGCTTAATTTATCAAATGTACCCATATGTTGGGTGTGGTAATGCAAATTGTTGCTTATTTGTGACAAGTTTTTATTATATATTGAGCTTTTTGTATAGCAACACGGGGTAGGCAAATAATGGGAATTCTGGGCGATGCAACAGAGCTACATACATCACTTCCTCTCGGTAGTGAACCGGTAACTTGTAATGGGAATTTTGGGCGATGCAGCAGAGCTACATACACCACTTCCACTAATGAATCTGCAATTTCTTTTAACAAGTTATTTAAGTATATACATAATATCTTACATCTCGTATCATTGGTGTTTTTAGTGTGATTCTTTTATTAAAACAGACATAGCGCCTGATATAATTGATTGATTTCATTGATTCCTTTTGTCATATGAGCGGAATAAGTTGCTCTTTGAATACGCGCCTCATTGGTTTGTCGAATTTGTGTTTGGTCTATTTTTAAACAAATATTCATTCTCGTCCTGTATATGCCGTATACAACCCAACCGTTCCCCAAATTCTGAAAAGATCCATCACGGACGCAATTAGAATCGAGAATTTAAGCAACAGTTGATCAATAAAAACCACATGAGTAAATCTGAACATATATACAGGGTGTATCAAACAAATTAGGACACTTTTTGATGATGGTTTAAATCCTTGTTAAATCACTGAAGCATGACCAATTTTTATTTCAATGTAAAGTACAACCGATAAAGATAAAATTCTGAAAAGATGTGAAAAATCCATCATTAATTAAGGAAATTGTGACCTATTAGGCAAGGCAATCTATTTTGTAGTATGTACAATGGTCATTCACACAGTAACAGTAGAGTTACATGAACGCGCACACTGTGTATGCCAATTCTACTTCTTATCATGCTAATGAACCATCTACAGTGGGTTCGAGAACTTTTTTAATTTGCACAGAAAATGCATGCATCTGATTTGTGGATTATTTAGCCAGTATTAATTTGAGCCAGAATTATATGGATTACCAATCTAGTCTTTGCTATTGACTGATAGATTATTTTCTATTTAATTATTGTAACGTATTGAAACGTAAACCATGTTATTTACTGGTCTTTACATGTAAATTCCATTGTACAAACCAGTAAATGACATGGTTTACACAAAGTATGCTAGTTTTCTTATTTTTCATCGGATTGATCTCAGAATATCAGAATATCATAATTATTAATAGGGCTTTACATTGAGACTAAATTGGTCATGGTCCAATGGTTATAGCAAGTATTACACCTTCATGAAAAAGTGTCCTAATTTTTTGATACACCCTGTATAAGTTGCGTGATTGCCTGAGACAAATACTCAACAGTTGCCCAATTGAAATAATTAACGCAATGTTTTAGCAACAAAATGAGTTTTGACCGGGGGTTTCCCTAACTTGTTACTAATTTTTTTTGCTCAACGTTAGGTAGTTTTAACTTTCATACAACACCTAGATTTCTACATATGTTGAATAAAATGTTATCAACCATTTACCCAACAGATTTTAAAACGCAATTAAGCAACGTATTTTGCTCAACAATTTAGTATGGTAATGATTGAATGACGCAATCAAGATTTTTTTTGTTTTTTGGACAACAGTTGCCTAAAATTCACATGTGCGTAACTTGCATCAACTGTTGCGTGATTTTCCTCAATGCTCATGCAACAGTTGCCAAAGTGGAATATGTTTACGCAACATATTTTAGCAACAGAAACAGTTTCCACCAACATTTTAAGGACATTGTTTTCGACGAATTACTCAACGCTGGGGATTTTTTTACTTTTATACAACGCCTAACTTTCTACATAATTGAATGAATTTTAATCAACGCGTCAACCAACGGATAATAAAAGTACTTTAAGCAACGTATTTTAAGCAACCTTTTTGCTGTGTAGTAACGGTATTGAAAAGAAAGGTATCTGTACCATTACTAGCGTATTACGGTACTTACCTGTTTGCAGGTGTTGTCGTCTGCCTTTGTCACATTATAGGCCTACTATATATCAGTACAAACGGTACTACATGTAAGAGAAACGGTTTTCAAACATTGTCAACGGTTTAAATTGATATGTTTTCTTTTTTTCTTCAAAAACTAAAAAAAACCACCAAAAAACCCCAAAACCCAAACCGCCCAAATTAAGACAATAAATAGTCATATAAAAACATCAAATTCTGGGAATATAGTTCAGTTTTGGACCAGCAGAACAATTTCGTATCTTCTATAGCTTCATCGGTCATGGTTCTGTCCCATGGTATTGAAATATAAACCCACGTTTACCATTATTAGTTTATTACGATACTTACTTTTGTACAGGTTCGATGTGTCGTATGTCCCCTTACTATCGCTATCAGCAGACCAAGTTTTTTCCCTCTGAATCTTGGTATATCGTTTTGTGATCACCGATTTCTTTTCCCCGAATTTACTAAATTAAAACATGGCCAAACTGAATCACATCTATGTAAACACACGTTGGACGTGGATGATGAATTCAATTACAAAAATCAATTCGTTATTAGTCACGCTTACATAATTATTTTTTGTAACCGTGTTTGTGTGTTTAAATGATTATTGGATTTTAAAACAACAGACAGGAGTTTAATTGATTATAGTTCTTTTTTAAAACAAACAAACTAAATACCTGAATTAGGTGAAGTAACGAACAGATGTGACGACACACGCGAGCTGACGTATTTTTGTTGATATAAGCCTAGGTTTCTATCAAGCACATAGATAGGGCTTTCTGTGTTGCTGGACCAAAACTCTGGAACAATCGTTCCTTACAGATCCGTAACTCTAAGACGGTCGGAATTTTTAAATCGTCTTTAAAAACTCATCTTTTTAACCAGAATATTTAGTTATTTTATTGTGTGCAGCATCCATGTACTATATTTGGCACTTTTCTTGATTAGTGTATTGCTGTATACAATATAACATGTTTTATAGCCATCATTTGTTGGCTATTCATTGGTGTTTTTTCTATGTTCATTCATATTGTGTACATGCTATTTGTTATTTTGTTGCTCTTTCAACAGATGTCCAAATAGGTGATGCACAGAAAAGCAGTTGTTACACTATCTATTTTTTCTATGAATTATAGATTATTATATGTTGTTACACCTGTTTATTTACTATGTAAGGATTGTAGGTGTTTTGTCTTTTCAAATTAGGAAAATTAAACGTTATGGCCTTATATTACCAGCACCTAAGACTTACTAGAAAAATACATGACAAAACACAGTGTTTTCAGATGAGACTCGGGGTCAGTTTATTCGAGTTTATTGAAAGCAATTGATCAGTTTTGACAGCCTTTACCAAAGCTCGATATAATATATATTCAGGATATCATCATAATTAATTAGGCTTTACATTGAGACTAAATTGGTTATGGTCCAATGATTATAATTATAATTACACCGTCATGAAACAGAGTCCTAATTTTTTTGAGACACCCTGTATATTGTGCATAGGTAAACAGCGGTCCGGGTGTAAAGCCCCTAGAAGGTTTTGGACATTAACGACTGTCCAAACCTTTTGACCAACCCTTTTTGAGTTTCAAAACTTGTTTGACCCACCCCCCTATATCATAGGTTTTCAAGCGATTAGCATTTTGAATAATGAAAATTGTTCATTAGGACTCCGTGTACAATTACGTGACCTCGTTTTTCGCGCTGATTTCATTAGACTGATGCAAAGTCTTTTATAACTGTATTGTACCGAAATATTAAAAGAGTAAGACTAATGACCTCTTTTGGATTACGCACAGAAATAGTCATACACATTATACATAAGTTTCAAGCGAGCCACTGCAACGTAGTCTAAATTTAACCGGATTGACCGCACGGTTCTTGAGGGCGTATCAGCCCGTATCAGTGTTGTATTGTCAAATGAGCTGATGAGTGTCCGCTTCTTAGTTATTCATCCATGATAACTCACCCTCTCTGCTGCAGGTTATCGCCCTGAGAACACGCATTCCAGCTTTGCTCGTTGCAGTAAAAATTCAATTAAGTTATTTCGAATCCTAAATTGTTAGTTTTTTGAATCCTACTCGCACACAGTAGTATGACAAATACTATGCAAACAATTTATAACAGACCAAAACCGAAAGGAATATTATTGTACGCTTGAAACTTGATTTGACTGCACCACTTAAAGTTGGATACAACAGTTCTATTACGAAGATAATCATTCTTACTGACGCTCCATCTACAACAGGAATTATATTGGATTCCTAGTGACTAGCTGACATTTTAAACGTAAGTTGATACTTTAAATCGAAATGGCTTAGATCGTTAGAACCAGATCCTTTACTTAACATAGGAAGGGGGCGATTCAGTATGCTACATTCAGTGTAGGATTCACTCAACTATTATTTAAAACAATTATAATAATAACAGTTCTAAGCGGCCACACATTTCGTAATTAGATCGGTTTACATATCACAATATGATTTATACCATCATAAGATGACGCTCAAGATAAAACAAATATTAAATATGCCTCACTTTATCAATAGTGTGTACATTTCGGAGGGTGCTAATGCATGCATGTGCAACCTTTTCTACCACCCGGGCCTCATTGTGATTTTGAGATCCATTCACGGGCCGCAGTGATGCCAAAACACGTCCGGAGGGAGAAAGGAAGCTTAATGCCGCATCAGATTGTTCTCTTTAGAGCAGGAAATAGACACCACACAATTGAGGCATAGAGACGCACTGTTTTGTTCAATGAAGAAATAATTTTCAGCCAATTGCTCATACACTCTTCTCTTCGTGTAATTTCCTCTTTTTACTCGCTGTTGCTGCTGCAAGCGCCAATTTAACCAGGGATTTTAACACGCAATCACGCCTCGAGTTATACTTACTAAATGTAGCGCGTCACCCTACTAATTATAAGGGAGAACACCACTAAATCAATCCGCCATTTGTGTAGCCATGGGAGTTCCGGTTAAAACGGGCCGCATCAATAGGAATTTTGGGATTGCTTCGCGGGCCGCAGATTATAGGCCGGCGGGCCGTAGGTTGCGCACGTTTGGGCTAATGCATACCGTGAGTGCGCGTTGTCATCGCAGTAACACTATCCACGCGGCAGTCATTTGCAGTCGACAGTCCAACATTTCACAAAATGTTTCATCATGGAATCATCATAATAAAATAAAATTGGGAAAGGTTTCTGAAAAATCTGTTTTGTATTATGCTAAAACTATAAGCCGCGTGGAAAATTACGAGCGTGTGTTATAGATGACCTGTGGTGTAAGCTTATGTGGATACGTTTCCAATATAAAAAGTGGTTCCCAGGTGCTAACACTCGTTAAACATATTTCTGAACAGGCTTTCTCAACTAGATTTACTGATGCGCCACATTTTAGTGACCAACTTGTTGGTCATATCATATTTTTTAGAATTTACAATGGCCAAATCCCCTTTGCAAAATATTTTAACATATATTTGTAGGTAACATAATAACTAATATTACTCTTTTGAGGGCACATGCGCGCGCAGCGCAGGAAAAATTGCTGTCTTTATGCATCTGACCGTCATAGGCCTATGAAATCTGGCTATATCATAACATGATTTATTTTTAAAACAAATTTGAACCACTCTCGCGCCACTTAGGATGCCTTGATGCGCCACCATTTGAGAATGCCTGTTTTAGTAGTTGCCAATATTTGTATTTCAATGCAATCAATGATTGGAACAGGCTTCCTGACAAGGTTAATTCCATCTAACAAAAAATACACTTTTATTAAACAGATGCTAAACTCACCTCTTGAATCACATGAGTGTCCAATTTTTATAGTTCTTTGTTTTAATGTAGTGTTTTTTATGTATTTATATAGCTATTCTTATAAACCCTGCACAAAAAGAAAGTATCAATTTTTTTTGGAGGCGCGCTGTGTTTAATTCTTAAGAAATTCAAAAAATGGGAAAGAACAGGCATTTCCTCTCGCGTATTTTGACATCTCATTTGTCACAATAGCACCAATATTGATGAAGCAGTGGCCATTTGAATAAAATATGATGCTGTTTCCATTGATGCACTTTTAAGTACACTTTTTACGCTCTTTTCATGGGTAAAGGGTTAAAACCCTTTACCCATGAAAAGAGCGTAAAAAGTGTACCTCTTCTCTCTCTCCATGAAAAGACAATCATAATCTCATAATCCGAACATCTCACATCGTCAATTGTTTCCAACACCTGTAAGCACTAGTGTGAGACTCATCCTTTACAATGACCAGTATCATTCATGATGTTTGTGAGCCAACACCTGTCTCTCCATTTCCTTGCAACCTTCTTTGTAACTCCAAATCGACGAGCAACTTCAGTTACATGAACTCCATAAACTGTTCATGGAGAGTAAGAAGCAGTGGTGGCACTCACAGGGGGAATGGGAGCAAACGCCCTCCCAGCGCGACCTTTGCCTCCTCCCCAGTCAGCTTAAGCCCACCCACCATTTTTTCCCCCAAACAATCAAAAATGTTGCATGTCAAAATTACTTTAAAAAAAGCTTAGCATTTGTTTGAAATGTCTAATTTAAAAACAAATTAATCTAATTTCAGGATATTTTTACTATAAAAGCAAACAATGTCACGCGCTTTGCGCGCAGTTTTTGAACAACTTTTTTCCCTTGCCCTTCGACATGTTTTATTGCCCCCCGTTTGACTGACCCTCCCAAAATTTGGATGCTAGTACCGCCACTGGAAAGGAGAATATTTACTGTTTTGTCTACGCAGGCTCTTTTCATGAGTAAAGGGTAAAGTGCAACAATGGAAACTGCATCATTTTGTATTCAAACGGCCGCTGCTTCATCGATATTGGTGCTATTGTGACAAATGGGGTATCAAAATGCGCAGGAGGTAATGCCAGTTCTTCTCCACTTGTTACATTTCTTTAGGGTCTTTTCTTTAGACTATGGCCTTCCCCAAGGCTCCATCATTGGTCCATGTTCTTTCAAAATATACATCATCCCAATTGGTCGCATCATTAGAAAGCATCACATCCCCTATCACATGTATGCTGACGTCATGCAGTTATTCCTTGATTTTAATCCGTCTGATCTAACTACCATAGAATCGGCTCTATCAAGGCTCTCAGCCTGTATCTGCGAAATAAAACGCTGGATGACAATGAACACGCTTAAACTTAACGATTCCAAAACGGAATTTTTCATTGCTATATCTCCTCGCAATAAGTGGAAGCTGCCTGATGGAATTCATCTCCAGATTGGTTCCGAGATTATCAATCCATCTGTGACTGTTCGGAACCTAGGAGTTTTGTTTGACAGTGATCTTTCAATGTCTCCATATATCACTAATCTATGTACCAACTTGACTTGCCATCTTCGAAACATCACACGCATAAGACGGTTCCTTGATAGAGACTCATGTCACCATATTGTCCGTTCACTGATTCTATCTAGACTGGATTATGCCAATGCAGTTCTCCTCGGCACAAATGCATCCAACATCTCACGTCTACAGAGACTACAAAACTGGGCGGCAAAAATAATTTTCTGTGCCAAAAAACGTGATCATGCCACACATCGGATCAAAAAACTCCACTGGCTCACCGTCAAAAACAGAATTACCTACAAAATCATGGTTACTGTTTACAAGTGTTTAAACGACCTTAGCCCATCATATCTGGCTTCCACCGTATCGCTTTACTCACCTGCTCGCACTGGCCTACGATCCTCATCTGACACCACCAGACTTACCGAGCACAGGATTTTGCCTCGCACTCTTGTTTCTGCAGCTGACAGATTATTTTCGTTTGTGGCACCGGGTCAGTGGAACTCTCTCCCAATGACTCTCCGCTCAGCATCTTCACCACAGAGTTTCAAGAAAGGACTCAAAACTTACCTGTTCACTCAACGATCTCGTTTTCATATTAGCCTAGGACATGTACGGTTTGGCCTAGACAAAATTGCAACATAATTGTAATTGTTTCAAAATGCCCTTCCAAACATTATATTAAAAATCTATAAAATCTGAAGTTGGGGAAAATACTAATTTGCATAACAATATATGGGTACATTTAGCCATATTAGTCGGGTATATACAGGGGTTACCGTGCACCCCCACCACCCAGGGCTCCCCCAAACCAACTTTCTTGACTCTTTTCATGGTCCTAAAACCTATTCAAGATGTTACCGAAAAGCAATTTCATGTTATTCAAGATGGCGTCCAAAATGGCCGCCAAAACTGGTTTTCATAAGATTATTATATAGCAATCAAAATGCGTGGTGAAAGTATAGTTTTAAAAGTGGGATGTATGTATTAGACAACTAGAGACTCATATCTAGTAGTTTTGCTTTGTTAACGTAACAAAATATAAGATGGCCGCCAAAAATGGTAAAATTACATAAAATGGCATATATCAACACAACGTATGATCAGAGTATAGTTTTAACAATGGAATGTATGTTAGACCCTAGAAACTAATATCCAGTATTTTGGCTTTGTTAACATACTTGAAAACCAAAATGGCCCAAAACTGGCTCTTAATATTGTGAAAATCCATACAATGGGATGATATCAACTAAAATGTATTAGATCACTAGTAATTCATATCCAGAGTAGTTGCTTTGTAATCACATACTTTAAGTCCAAAATGGCTGCCATAATACAATATTATGTTCTAAACTGCTAAGCTATTTCTTTTAGTTGTATAAGACAATTTTGATTCGGTATCACTTTCCAAAATGGCTGCCAGATGGTTGAAATTGATGTTAAATGACCTAAATCAATTGTTTTGTATTGTAAATGACCATACTGTATAATACCAATACCAATACCCAAATATAATGGGACATCATTCACTATTATATGATAAAGCCTTGGGCTGTAGATCTAGTTTGAGTATTTATAAAATATCCGGATTTATAAATTATTATAAATATTGCTGCAAAACGTTAAAATAAGTTAAAAGCAGTTTTATTTCATTGTTTAAGTGTTACATTATTAAGTATATTAAGTATATGACAAGGTATAATTGAATGGTATAGACTCCATTTTTACAATGTAATGTTATTAAGATGGCAATCATAATGACCATTACAATTACTTCCAATTGGTCAATAAAATTACCCGCTTCAAATGGTCAAAATATTTACCAAGGTGGTCACCAATTGATCAAAATATGGTCAGAAAAAGCCGGTATATTCAGATATTATAACAGTAAGTAAAGGATATTGGATACTATCTCTGATTATTATGTTCATTGATAAATTCATACAACTCACGATGTATGGTTGGCCATTAATACTGGTTTGGCCAACTTTAACTGCTTGTTGATCCTATTGGATGGATATTTGAATTACTATAAGGTAGGTTCAAGTCAATAACTAACACCATAACATCACTGACCGATCTGCTCGGAAAGTTAGATACAGGTATTTAGTTTATAGTACTAGATGATGTCGAATCAGCTTTTTCTGACCATATTAAGATCAATAGTGGCCACCTTGGTAATTGTTTAGACCATTTAGAGGAAGTTTTATTGTCCATTTGAGTTAATTTTAATTATATATATGGTCGTTATGATGGCCATCTTAATAACATTACATTGTCAAAATTCATTCAATCATTATCGTGTCATGTACAAAATACGTTTACTTGGCGGATAAAAAGATACATATATATAATAATTTGGTTATTTCTAATGCAACACTAATAATAAACTAATACTGCTTTTCAGTTATTTTAACCTTTTGCAACCAATTGGATATTTTTAAATACTTAAACTAGATATACAGCCCCTAGGCTTTATCATAGAAATATAGCAAATGCTGTCCCTTAGATTAAGGGGTATTGGTATAACATAGTCGTATTAGTATAGGCATTTACAATATTAAAAAAGGCATTTAACATCAACTTAACCATCTGGCAGCCATTTTGAAAAGTCATAGATAATCAAAATTGTCACAGAGGTGGGTCTCATATCTAAAAACGATAGCTTAGCAGTTTATAACATACTGTCTGGTGAATGTGCTGCAAAATTACAGCGCTTTGAGCCCTTTGAAAAAGGCGCTATATAAATACTGTTTATTATTATTATAATAATACTCTTATAGACTATTTTTACAACGGCCATTTTGGCAACCATCTTGGTTTAAAGGTATGTCATTACAAAGCGAAAATACTGGATATGAGTTACTAGTGTTCTAAAACGTACATCCCATTGTTAAAACTATACTTTCATCGAACGTTTTGGTTGATATTATCCCATTTAATGGAATTTGACATTTTTTTGCAGCCATTTGGGACCTATTATAGGGCCCGTTTTGGCAGCCATCTTGGATTTTAAGTATGTTAACAAAGCAAACATACATTGTTACAACTATGTTTTCATCATACATTTTAGTTGATATTGTGCAATTTTATGGAATTTGACCATCATTTTGGTGGACATTTTGGATTTAAAGTATGTTAACAAAGCAAAAATACTGGATATGAGTTTCTAGTGATCTAACACATACATTTCATTTTTAACACTATACTCTGATCATACATTTTGGTTGATATAGGGAATTTAATGGAATTTTACCATTTTTGGCGGCCATTTTAGTGGCCATCTTGGATTTAGGTATGTTAACAAAGCAAAAATACACGATATAAGTGTCTTAGGGGTCTAATACATACATTCCACTATTAAAACTTTTCTTTCACCACGCATTTTGATGTCATTTTATGAAATTTGACCAGTTTTGGCGGCCATTTTGGACGCCATCTTGAATAACACGAAATTGTTTTTGTTAACATCCGAAATGTGTTTTAGGACCATAAAAAGAGTCAAGAAAGTTGGTTTGGGGGAGTCCTGGGTGGTGGGGTTGCACGGTAACCCCTGTATAGACCCGACTAATATGGCTAAATATACCCATATATTGTTATGCAAATTAGCATTTTTCCCCAATTTCAGATTTTATCGATTTTTAATATAATGTTTGGAAGGGCATTTTGAAACAATTACAACAAAAACCACTTATGTTGCAATTTTGTCTAGGTATACCCTTTTATTCGGTTACATGTCCTAGGCTATTATGTTTTTCTCCTATGCATTGTATTTTTTTTTCATGGTTCTCTGATGTACCTGTAATTTATGTTTTTTGTTGTTGTATTTATATATTTTTGCTTTGCATCATCACACCCCGCTGTGGTCTTTTAGATATAGCGGGTTATAAAAGCCTTTTTGTATGTACATTATGTATGTAGGGGTGTGGGGGTGTGTATGTTCTAAGAATTAAACACAGGCGTTTCGAAAAAAGTGTATACCTGGAAATAAGTTTGTATAGCTTAAAGGGTTATCCTTGACATATTATCAATTTTTATGTTTATCTGTATATGTATGTTATTACAATTCTAAATTTGTATATTTGTAATCCGTGCAATACTATCTTGTGTATGATAAATGATGAAATAAAATATAAAAAACATAAAAATATTAATAATAATAATAATAATTTAATGATAATATAATTTTAGGTTAACTTTCAATATGACTGTATATACACTAGAACGCTATGCTTGACGAACAACTGATGAAAAACTGGACGGATAAAACAGCAACATAAAACGGAAGCATGCTTAATTATTCATGTTTTCATTTTAATACTGGTAAAGAAACAATCTTCTTGCTGAGTGCTAAAAAGGGGAATAGAGAAATATATAAGTAAGATATAAGTTAGACAAAAAAATAAAAATAATGACAATTCAATTATCGTTCTAATGGTCTTACTTTTTATTTTAGTATACAATTTAAATTATGCGCTTAAAGATAAATTATTTATATTTTATATGAAATTTGTTTTATTGTACTTCCTTTTCATATTCCGAAATATCCCCGATCAAAATGTCGCACTAAAATGAGATGTATGATAGTTTTGATGTGAATATCATCTAACTTAATTTCTACACTTGATGATTTCTTTAAGAAACTCAATTTACACGTTGATTTTGTTTGCTTATCGTAAATCATGCACGTTCCACTAAAGAAATGCAACTGAGAGGGTAGGCTTGATTCCAGGCTAATCACTGGGGATGAGAGATGAGAACAAGAGAGACTTGAAGCAAGTATACTGAGAGGGAACTAGCTCGTTGTGAATATTAACCTGTATTTTGTTTAAGAATTCCCATTGGTCAATTGCATTGCTTGATAATCCTGATAACCAATTACAATAATTAACGTGAAATGTGTCAGAAATTGTTGTCTGCAATTTAACAAATATAATAATTAGTATTGCCAGTACCCGGGCCAGTACAAGTAACGGAGAAAACGTCTACTGTGTACATTTAGCTTTGGCTGGGTAACGACTCCATTATAGCTTTGGCTGGGTAACGACTCCATTATTCACGTGAAATGTGTCAGAAAGTGTCATCTGTAACTATTCAAATGAAATGTGTCAAAAGATGGCGTCTGCAATTATTTACGTAAAATGTGTCAGAAATTGTCGTCTGCAATTATTGACATGAAATGTGTCAGAAATTGTCATCAGACCATGAAGTTTTGGAATGTCATTTGCAGACGCCTGCCGCATAGAACGTGTTAACCACCTTTGCCAACAATTCACCACATTTTAGCCTATACTTATACTAAATGGAATATTCCTGGCCCTTAAGATTTTACAGACATAATGAAAAAACTATGGGGATTGTTTGATATCGAAATATCTTGATGTGAAAAAAAATCATAGCCCCCCAAAAGTGATCGGAACACACACCTTTAATGCATACGTTCGTTTTGTTTCTCGTTAAAATAGACAAAATCAATGCACTTGCGTAAATGATGATAGGCACACAATAGCACCCCTGTGTCGTGTCGTGTCGTGTCACACATCAACGCGCGCGCGCATCGATTTGTCTAGTATTCTTTTCTTAAAACGACACGCACGCATTGATTTATTACTTATGTATCTTTTTTATTTGTCTTAGGGTTGAGCCCAAGATGAACGTCTTCACCAATTGCATCTTTGCAATGTTGGTCACCACGAGTATAATATTGGTATACTTTTCTAGATCTGTTCGTTACACGAATCGATCAATAAAAGACGGACTACTTTCCAAACAAACTCTTCAGATGGTTCGTAATCAGAGAAAGGTGAACACGTGGACGCTGAATTCTTTTATTTCGCCGTATCATAAATATTATTGGCAAGTAAATTGCTCGGCGATACTTGCAGGAAACCAAACCGCCGTTAAAGAAGTCGATGTCTTGCTGAAAAGCTTACGAGATGAAAATGGTGCGATTCTGTCTCCAAGTGATACAGAGGTAAGACCTGAGAAACATATACGGTCTATAGCGGGGAGAGCACTCCCTATGGGCAGGTTCGCCCACCACGTGATTCTCATCTTTGCGGCCACTGGTTGAATTTGGCGAATACACAATTGATAAAGTAGTATGTTGCAAGCTTCCCACATTAACGTGGCAGATCACCATAACATGTTTGTCAACGTATCATCCAAAAAACAGTTTTGCCACACAAAGATTTTGTCCCAAAGATATTCGTAGAGAAGGTTTTAATGTAAATTATCATTAGGTAGGTATGGGATTGATTATGGATTTGATGCAGTTAACAACCCATCAATGTATTTGGGACATCCGTGGTGTAGGTCAATGCAATTATTGCGCTATATGGGGCACATACGCCTTAGATGATGGGGCAGGTTCGCCAATAAAGATTTATAGTTATGATTTTGCATAATTTCAACAAAATTGTTTTCTTCCTCTTATCATGCTTACAGGATAAATTGTAATTATAAAAATAGTTACCAGCAATGGAGTAACACTAATATTAGAGGAGAATATTTCAAAATGTGGTATTTCTTTTAAATTCTGAACCAGTATGTTCCGCAAAAGTGCCCCACTCCTATATTTTGTTCCCCTAAATGTATATTTATATTAACGAAGAATAACGAATCTATATTGTATTGGACATATTTTTACTTTGTGTAGCCTAATTATAATTCTGAGCATAGGGCGAACCTACCCCGATGTCGGGCAAGTTTGCCCTTTTGTCTTTATCATTTACTCTTGCCTTTACAGTAAGGCCTAGAGTACTGAGATCATGGTCGTATGTATGTAGCCAAGATATCAATCTTACACACAATATCAATAGGTCCATTCAATTTTTAAAATTGGCGTCTCTAGAACTCTTCAAATGAAAATGGGGCGAACACCCCCATCCGCCCCTATACCTAAAGCGATAAGAAGCATTATTCATACATGTTACGTGCAGCGATCCAGGTTTGACCCGACATCGTTATAGTTGATGGCCAATCGATTATCATCATTCAATTTAATCTGTAGCACGACCTCATTGAGCGAGTTACCGCACTATTTCAAATCTAGTGTTATCCACGCGTATCTCACGTTTTTTTAAATAACTTGAACGTACTGTAGTATGGGATGGTTAACGACATATGGACTGTGATACATTTTGAAATTATTTCGCATTTATATTACTAGAATTATGGCATTTCAGAAGAAGTATGCCAATTAAAACCACACATAATCAATGTATTATGATATTCAAAGTTCATAGTTTGTGTTTAGATTTAAGAGAAATAAATCACAAATAATATTATGTGGTTGAGCTGATGAACTTATCTGTTTATGAATACAAATGTCATAGTTGTGTTACAATTGAAAGTTGGGTAAGCTTTAGAATAGAACTCCAACAAAAAGAAGAAAAAAAAGGGTAATCGACCGACCTATTTTTTTTTTTAAGATCACGAAATGTCTTATCTTAGATCAAGCATGTGCAACCTTTTCTACCACACGGGCCGCATTGTGATTTTGAGATCTATTCACGGGCCGCAGTGTTTGTCAAACATACCAAAACACGTCCGGAGGAGGAGTAATAGGGAGAGGGGAAGTCCATTGCTCATGGAATACTCGCTTCTCTTCGTGTAATTTCCTCTTTATACTCGCTGTTGCTGCTGCAAGCGCCATTTTAACCAGGATTTTATTACGCAATCACGCCTTGAGTTATATTTACTTAACGCAGCGCGTCACCCTACTAATTATAAGGGAGCACACCACTAAATCAATCCGCCATTTGTGTAAAACTAGAGAGTTCCGGTTAAAACGGGCAGCATCAATGGGAATTTTAGGATTGCTTCGCGGGCCGCAGATTAGAGGTCGGCGGGCCGCATGTGGCCCGCGGGCCGCAGGTTGCACACGCTTGTCTTAGATACATCTTGTATCCAGCCATGAGTCAACGTCATGATAAGAAATAATTAGACTATATTTTCAGGTACTTAATTTTCATTTACGCCATTGATTCGTAAACAAAAGCAGAACTTAAAATGACCATAACTTGACGAGTTGTATTTGATGTTTTGAGACAACCTGATTTTCAATTCTCCATAACTTTGGTTAGGAATGTGGTATAACATTAACCTTAGTGGCAAAATGTCCCTTAACATAATAATGTTATTATGTTATAAATAACTCAAAACAATTATATTTCCCTTATTTAGCCTCATTCACTCGCGTTGGGTCAAATAGGCCTAGTAGGGGTTTTCTTCTGTCATTAGTGTAGAACATGTATCATTAATACAAGCGTCTCGTCAATAACCTGTAGGTCTATAGACCATGTCACCTCTTGTTGATCAACAATGTTAAGTGCCCGGTTCCATTCCATGCATGGGGGGGGGGGGGGGGGGGGGGGGTGCATTGACTGCTGTTGTTACAGATGACTGGTTTAGTGTGTGGTGTATTTAATAAATAAACACCACTTCGAATACGCGCGTACCGACAGGCAAGCTTTTGTTTGGATTGTAATTCGCGCGCACATTGGCAGGCAACAAAATCTGCTGTGACGTTACAGGTGGCATCGTCTATATCTGTTTAGATTGTGTCACTATAATATTTGAATAAAATATAACATATTAAATGGTGTTTGACTGCTGTATAAAAATCACTGTGAATTTGATGGTTGTCGATGTTTTGAATTGTACATCTGTATAGGTTGAAAACTGGATGCAGAATTGCAGTGATTTTAAATTAAATAGACATTACCCAGATGTACCTCTATCTGAGGAAGAAGCGACATATCCACTAGCGTATATCATCGTGATACATCGTGACGCTGTGCAGGTATGTTGTACATGAATGTACCCTATAATGGTTAATCATATAATACTAGCGTTTGGCAGTTTGGCGAAGCTTACTCTTATACTATTTGCTGAAAAACCCCTGAACTACCTGACTGCCTAACAACAGTGTTTGTAAAATAACACGAGAAACCGAACACACATAACCAGTTTGCAGGTCTGTCTGACTAATCTATTGAAACAAATCATTTTGTCAAATTTCACTTTTCTAGGCTATCTCTCAGTGCCACTTTTTTAAACTGAGCATACATACACGAGGAAACATATTTAATCCATGGTAATATAAGCTTCAATAAACCTGGTTTTATGCCTGAGAGATAAAAAGGATTTACCGAGTCCAACGTAATTATGGTTTTGACTCTTTTTATGATGGATATTTTATGAATTGTGACTACAGTTGCTTTTCATAAAGCAACGCTTTTATAATACAGGGCGTTTCAAAGAAAGTGTCCCGTGAGGAATAAAAAAACACCTCGTTAGTAAGCCCGATTAGTCCTCCATTAAATACACTTTATCTCATTAAGTTTCACTACCTAACTACCGATATATGATCAATTCAGTTACAAGAGTGTGATTCCACTTCGGCTACTTTTAAACAAGAACTGGGCTTTTACCTAAAAACAATGCATTTGTGATTCCAATGATGATTATAGGACATGTATTGTTTAAAATACATCTAGAATTCAAATATTCTGTGGTTTGTCACGGGTAAATATGGAGTAAAAGTTACGTTTTTAACATTTACGAGGGTCATTCAATAAGTTCTACCTCTTCACTCCTAAAATCGCTAATACGAATGTCAGCTTCATGACATTTGTCGTAATTATAGCTTCACATAGTAAATGATTAAATAATAGATGTTTTACTTTTGTTACGATGCGGTGAAAGTTAGAGAGATATTTTGGTCAACGGAAACGGAAAAGTACCCTAAAAATAAATATATATGTTTTTCCCCGCTTTTTCTCCGTATAGTATCATGTATGGTAAGTATAAGAGCACGATTTAAATACTGACATTGGAAAACAATGGAAAACAATGGATGATGATATCTGAATATAAATAAGATTGTAAGCAATATTAACTTTTGCAGGCCTGCAAATAGTATAATTATAAACTCAAATGCATTCCTATGCCTTTAGCATACCGGAATACTGCTCATGAGTCAGATATGTGTTGTTACAAGTTATGCCACATTTATGCCTCGTATGTTTAATCTTTAACATGAATGTCACTTTATAAGTTTTATTTATGTGCAGTCAACGGTCATGATGGTAGAACATCATGTCTTTGAGAGACTTGAAATCCCTCCATTTATTCTTGTATATTGAAGATCTTTTAGGTCTTATGAAAGTAAATAATGACTTTCGCACGAGGGGTCAGGGCTGTGAAATCCGCGGGAACGCGGGAACGGCGTTCCCAGAAAGGATTCATAAGTCGCAGAAAACAAATCATAAGATACAAAAAAGTAATCATAAGTCAAAAACGAAAAGTTGAAAATGTTGACTGTTAATGTCGAAATTACCTAAGATTAGCTGAAACTAATATATCAGACCAAATTAATCTAATTTCAAGCAATGTTGACATTACAACCTATTCCAAAGTTGATGTCTTTCATCCCAGATTTGTTTCTCGCCATACCCAAATGTTGATGCTGATGCCGCCACCACTGTTGACTGTCCACCGCTATAACATATGTATGAAATAAATAAATATGAAATGAAATGAAACATTTGATCGGGAAGTCACCCTGATTAACGACTCATGGCAATGTACACTCGTCCAAAGAAGTTCCTTGCCACTCATTGAAGTTCAAATATTGAAGTTCAAATATTTCACATAAATATTTAATATAAATTAAACAATTGCATGTCAAAATAAGCAGACAATAATTCGCTATCATGTCTGTATGAAATTAAGATGTACGTATTCATGCATGGCTGAGCACATTCATTAAGCAATGGTAAGGTTCATATTGTGTTCAATCATTCACATTAACATTTGAATGGAGGGATTATCCAATTTTTTGCAATCTTCTTCCACAGACCTTGCCATTGTCAAGTGAATGGGATCTGCCATGCATGAGTGATCATGTCTAAATTCCATGTTAAGCTGTTAGAGGATTACTTTCTGCTTATTTTGATATACAATTATATATATTCTATTAAATATTAATTTGAAATATTTGGACTTTACTAAGTGGCAAGGAACTTCTTTGGACGAGTGTAGAAAAATCTCGCAGACAATTATTCACTTGTCACAATAGTTCCCAGAAAGAAAATATGTGTTCTCTACCCTGCTAGGGAGTGATTTAAAACTTAATGGTTTTCCCAATATGGCTATGGCTAATCAGAGGGCATATTTCACCCCAAGAAATCAGTTACTTTTATTGTTTTTAGTCTGTAAAAGATATATCTTTACATTTAGAACGGTTATACGTGACCGATAGGTACGTTTTGTCTCTTATAATTGGCCAAATGAATATCACTTAAGAGGTATTTTGCTATTTTCAGCCGTTTCCGTCACGCTTAATGGATGTTTGGTTTTCACTGCATCTCCAGAAAAGTACAATTACTCAGACCAATGTATTATGAATTTGTAGCTGAGATTTCAAGCTACAATTGTGTAGTTTTTGATACAACTAGTTTATTTAAGAGTGATGTTATGAGATAGGAGGTATAACTTATTAAATGAACCTCGTAGTAGGTTGATTACTGATTTGATGATTATGTTCAATTACACACCATGACATAAATTGCCCGCTTAGGATCGCTATTAATTCGGTCTGGTAAACCTATTGTTATCAATTACTACGAGAGGATTGCCTGGTTGTATATTTAAATTCGGAGCGTGTACGAGTGGTACTTCTTGCTAACTGCATGGGTGTGTTTCCATTATGTTGCAAATTACATCCACGCTCATGCGTTTAAACTACTCAATGGGTGTGCAATACAGCCGGTGGGTTGCACACGAGAATTATGTCATATTGCAACCAGCTTTGATGGAAGGCGAATATTAACATTTGTTGCCGGTTTTTAGGGCAACAATTTATAGCGCTGTTAAGCGAGCCTTGTAGCGTAATGCTGACTGACCATTATAATAAAAGAGTTCTCTGCACATAACAAGTGGCCATCACAGCTGAATTTGACCTGCCTGATGAGATTTGTCATAATTTGACAACGAACACTCCAAAATGGATATGGACACAATCATCGCGACACATTAAAGATTGCTAAACATGATTATTAGTGATTCACGTCCTATCTATATATTTGTCATGGCCAAAACAAATAAATCATGTTTATGGGACTCTTTCATTGACACGCTCTGTTGATACGTATAGTATTCGTTTGGTTTTTGATGATTGAATTTAATGGACCGTGTATTTCTGTGTTTTATAGGTGGAACGTTTGCTTCGGTCCATCTAC
Source organism: Ophiura sarsii (assembly GCA_035610835.1). Classification (NCBI taxonomy): domain Eukaryota; kingdom Metazoa; phylum Echinodermata; class Ophiuroidea; order Amphilepidida; family Ophiuridae; genus Ophiura; species Ophiura sarsii. The sequence goes on from CM069447.1 coordinate 74,398,424, forward strand.
CAGACTCAGCATATTTATTGCATTCATCCCGACGGTAAATCACCTGACTCGTTCCTATCCGCAATCCGCAAACTCGCCTCCTGTTTTGATAACGTGTTCATTGCATCTACAGTTGAGAATGTAACGTATGGAGGGTACACGAGGCTAAAAGCAGACCTGAACTGCATGTCAGACTTGATCAATCACACAGTTAGATGGAATTACGTCATCAATTTATGCGCACAAGACTTTCCATTAAAAACAAACTTAGAGATCACTCGTCAACTAAAAGCCTATAATGGACTCAACGACCTTTTTATTGTAAAGAAATATGATTCGGATTATATAAACAAATCATTTCCATTTACTGTTTATTACGGCAGTGCCTACTACATTGTTACCCGGATGTTTGTAGAGTTAGTCCTTAATGATTCACTTGTAATAAATCATTTCAAATGGGATTCGCACCCTTATATGACAAGCGTGGACGAATACTACTGGCATACTTTCGCGCGACTTCCAACAACGCGTGGATGCTTTCCTCCAAAGGGTAATAACACGTGGAAATCACGTGCTAGATTTGTTAAATGGGTTGGAGGCGATCTTGGGTACTCAGATTGTATCGGAAAGTATGTGCGAGCAGTTTGTGTATTTGGCGTGGGCTACTTGGCATATCTACAGCGACAACCGCAATTTTTCGCTAATAAGTTTTATATAAATTTTGATCCGGTGGCGATTCAATGTTTGGAAGAAAGCTTGCACTATAGAACTTGGCATCCCGAGACGTCAATCGGTTATGAATATGTTGTACACGAGAAAGATATGCAGTGCCAGTCTATGAATTCAACAGCTATCTTGTAACTTACGAATCATGCATCTTCTACGTGTTATTTTTAAATAAAAACACGGCGGCATTTCCTGGTATTTATTCACTTTTATGGTGACATTTTTAAACAATTACTTACTGAAATGGATGCGCCGAAAACAAAACTTGCAACATTTTTTTTGCAATTGGCAGATATAAAAAACGAGATATTGAGTCATCCAGTGCCAGAACTAGTTTGACAATATCTCTATCATCTACAGAATACGATGATTCGCTTCACGAAGTGTCAGTAGACAGGCCATTAAGGGCTAAGTATATTCCACAACGCTCGACCGCTGATCGGTTAGTCTTTTTTAAATGCCACCAACTCGCATAATTACCTGTTTAATGCCGCCGATGGAAGCGAGGCCGGGAGGCCGGAGGCCGACCCGTCGACCACCGAGCACAGCGAGGCGCTAGGCCGAGCGGAGAGAGGTATTAGAGTTGTAGTGGAGTATTTTTACAGAGGGCGCTCACACCTTTTTTTAAGGTGCTCTCACACCAGCACAACCAACAACGCCTTGATGAAAGGCTATCAATACGCGTGTCATATATTGGCTCCGAGCTATGTGTTTCTACGGTGTAATAATCGCCGTGTTTCGTTAACATTAATACGCATGTGTGAGAGCTTGAAAGAATTAGAGCGTTTTCGAGTACGCTCAGCCATAAGAAATGCATTAATAAGTACAAACATGCATAATATTGATTTATTAATCCGTGAGATACGTGTAGACTTGAACTTTTAGTTTAGAAAGGTTTCTGAAAAATCTTGTTTTGTATAATATGGTTAAACCAAAAGCCTCGTGGAAAGTGTTAAGACTCGATTATCCGTTGCAAATCCTTTCGCTTGCACAGTGGCTCTTCATTTCACGATACTTTCATGAACCTGCAAGAGTATAAATTGTGCTGGCGTATTATTATTTACAACAGCAGGGCGCCTCACCCAGCATGCTGTTCGAAACTGCCCAAAATGTGGTCGTTATGGATATCTGAAGGGAGGATTCTTAGAATATTTGCTAAATATTTGGAGGGTATTTGGACACATGTTTTCCGTTCCGGCAGCTTGGTGCTAAGCATTAGTTTCCAGTTTCCAATACGATTTATTCCGTTAAAATATTGTCCAAATTGTCGGTTCCTTTCATCTATGCTTAACACCAGGCTGCTTGAAAAGAGATTCGTTTTCAATAAAGACTAGCATCTATTTGAAAGTGTCTTTTTGTTTTAAACCTAGATACGTTACGAGCACCTACATAGCGACACCGTGATCTTCGACCAATATCCGTTATTTACCACTTCCGGTTTGATATCAATCCGTTCGATTACCACGTTTGTAATGTTTAGGTGCAAGTCGATACATTCTAATTAAAATGTGCGTTTCCATTTCCTTCTCTGTAACAATCAAGAAATCGAGATTTCAGACCAATTCAGCTTATTTTTAGAGAATTGATCAGATATACAGTCCTTTAAACAAGTAACTGACCAGGCGAATAAATATGTTCTCAGCTCCATAATTATATAGCTCATACGTAGTATAGTTTGAAGGAAATTTCTTTTCTTTAATTTGAGATGTTACATGATTACATGAAGGCATATTAACTCAATCGCATGTGTCCAAAACCAAAACTAAGTCTGTTTTTCATTTTAACACTTTGTTCGTCTACAACATCAGACCAGGATCGGAAGCCACTTTTAAATTAAAATTTGGTGGAGTTGTTTACATGTAAGGTAACGGCGATAAAACAACAAAATCAGTGAATGTAATTTACCTTGGCTCTTTTTTTGGAATGCTATAAAAGGAAAATGTGGAAATGATTCTCTTTTACTAAAACAGTTAGGAACACAGCACATGACATACTTTCTTTTCGGTAGAACTTCGCTGCTGAATTTTCAGTTCTCGCAGCAGTCGTCATTATTTTCGTCGTCTGATCTCTGCCCGTCATGAATAATGCATGTTACGACTGAATGATTGACAGCAGGCTGTGTGTAAATCTACCGCGTGAACAGCGCCACCAATTCTATGCTGACCAAAAAATGACGTCAAATGCGTCGAACGCTGGTCACGGACGCATTCCGGACGATTACCCTAATGTATGTAAATATGCAAAAGGGACCATTTTCGCTATACACTCTAAATGCCAGGGATTTAAATCTTAAATATCAATCAGGATTTAAAAAAAAGTTAAACAAGATTTAATTCTAATCTGAAAAGATTAATTATCGAATATTTAATCACAGATTCGATTTTAGTTTAAATCTTTGAAAGGATTTAATTTTGTAACCAATCAGATTATAATGATGCGTGCACGTGATCGATCCGATTCTTTTCGCTACGTTGTCACGACGCCATCTTTTTTTGCAATTTTGTGTGCGATGGCGTACGTAGAAGGCTATGGGGAAACGTCGGGAGAAATTATTGACCGAAAATGGCTTCAATGCCATCATTACCATCATTACTGACACACCAAAAGGCAGGCATCAACCTAGTGCACATCCGAGAGCATTTTGAACAGTTTTCACGGTTATAAGATGTAGACTTTACTAGAATGTGTGTTTTTATGTTCTGACTCGCCGGTGGGTGGAGTAAAAGTCAGGAATGCCTATGCGTTGTTCACTCATTCACACTGGCCGTGATCGCGTCCCGTATTATTATAATTATTTACTCAAAATGCTCTCGAATCACCAAACTGAAACACACCCTTCAACACGTCAGCGATACTGGCATCAAAGCCACCTCGGTGAAGGACAAACAGCCTCCACATACGCCGCACACACATAAAATGGATTTGAAAAATCAAGTCCAAACAGATTGCGTTTAAATCTTTCTGAGGGTACATTTTAATCCAAAAATATATGAAACTTAAATCCATTTGGCACTTATTGTGTTAATCCCTTTGGATTAAAACTCATTTTGTCAATTGCTTTTAAATCTTTCTGAGGGTAGATTTTAATCCAAAAAGATTTAAAATCTAAATCCATTGAGACTTATTTTGTTAATCCCTTTGAATTAAAACTTTTAAATCCTTGAAAAGATTTATTTTAAATCCACATTGATTGGTCCCTCTCTATAATCACTGAAGGATTTAAATTTAAATCCCTTGGGATTAAATTTAAATCCTTGTAATTTAGAGTGTACGTACATCAGTATAGGACTACTTTAAGATCAGGCGTGATTGTAGCAGAGGACGCGACGCTGGCCACGCGTCTCTCACACGACCCAATATGGTAACGGGAGTGCACAATTTTGAAATATTTTTAACAGTCATCGCCCGGTTAATGAAAATAATTTAACAAATAGCATTTACAATGGAGTTGGTTAGCCAACTTCAAAGGTTTTGGATTGGAAACAAATTCTTCTAATTATGACGAATTTTTCAAAATGCCGGGTCAAAATGATAAGATTAACATTCGCGATTACGTGTTATTCCAATACGAATTCAAAATATAGGTTTCGCGTGGTCACCGTCGTCTGTGTAAATCTACCGCGAGAACAGCGCCACCAATTATATGCAGATCAAAAAATGACGTCAAACGCGGGTCACGGACGGATTCCGGACGATTACCCTAATTTATATAAATATGCAAAAGGGACCGTTTTCGCTACCTACGTCAGTACAGGACTTTCCTATGCCAAAAATAATGGAATCCCTGAACATATACGGATTATTGATTAACTGGTAGCGACAACTCACAGGTCGATACATTAGTAAGATGAGGATTGGGGATGCTTCAATTGATCAATGCAGTCAACGTATACCTATCACACTGTCCTGCGTGTTCAAAACCGAAGTGTAAAAATGTAAACTGCACTTTGTTCTATCCCTCTCAATGTATCGTGCATAATTATTAACCAATCAATCTTGGTGAACAATGTCTCAAATTAACATGATTTAAAGAGAGGAAATTCCTGTACAAGTTTATAATGTAATACTTTTACGTGGGAGTTATAGTTTAAGAGTTAAGAGTATGTATTACCTGGCCAGTTACATATTTTGAGGACTGTATAATATAAAAACCCGATGACGGGAGACATTCAAATTACAGTATGCAAATATAGTTGAAGGCAGCACGAATTAATGGACATAATGCTAGGATTGAAACAAGTCCACGACAGCAAGATTTGTATCTAGTCTAGTCCATTCAGCAGTTGCGCTAAATAATAATTCATTAGAAATGTAAGTATATTTAATACGCCGGTTGTTTACGATTATTGCTTATTACATAAATTATCCAACAATAGGACAATGGTATATTAACAGCTGTTGCGTGTATGACCAGTTCCGACATTTGTCACATACAATGGAAAGAACCAAATACAATAAACACAAATTAATTAAGAATAAGCGGATTTCATTGTTGATATTTTGGATATACAAACGCCAGGGAACAATGTAATGTAATAGTTCCATAGTTGACCTTTATTGCATTGCCACAAATGTTGCTTAATAGACCAAGTATAATTAGGTAATCCATAAAGTTACTAATAGGAATACTACAGGCTGTCCCAAAATGATTAGTACCCATCGATGCCCAAAGTTCAATCATTTGTGTCATCATCAAAATCGATGGGATTAGGTCCGTTGTTTTTACATTATCTTTGTCATACTGTACTTTTTTATTATAATTTTAGATCATGAATATCGGATTTATCAAACTCAAGATACACTCCATTATGTAAAACATGGTGATTTCACCTTTTTTACAAAGTGCTAAAAATGTGTGTAGTAGGAGCCCCAGAGCACTAAATTAGATTTAAAAATGGTTTGACCCCTGACCTCCGAACATACTCCAACAGGAATACTTTTATGATAGATTCATATCTTGTCTACAAGAATAAAGTGCCCCTATATATCACATAGACAAAATCAAATAAAACATCGATTTAGGGGTAGGGGTAGTATTATGGCCATACAAAGTTGAAATAAATGTTAAAGTATGTATAACTATACATCATATCTATGGGGGAGAACTGCTTCACATGATGAGATAGTTATTCATAGTTATAATGTCAATGTTACAGGTCACATAGCTAAATTGAACATTGGAAAAAGTCAGAAAAGGGTCAAAAATACTTATTTTGCTAACTTTTTCAATTGCTCCATAACATTTTGGACCGATATCCATGACATTAAAATGAGGAAAGCTAATATAATGTGACAAGTAGTTCTTTCTTTAAATAAATAAACATAATGTATGTAGTTTTGACACTTCCTTTCAATGTTAGGCCCAATTTTTGTTGTTGTTATGTTGTCCTCGACCGCCCGCTCGTCATTTTAGGGCCGCTCCGATTTTATTTTATTTTTCAGATTTAAAAAAAAATTTAAATCGTATTTTTAAAAAATAAAAAATAAATCAGATTTTGTTTTGTTTTTGATATACATATACGTTAATATTTTAATACTTCAACACCCCTCAATTTACCCACGTTTTCTTCATCTAATCCTTATCAGTGACACACGTGTAAAATGTTATACATTTTACATCTCCCCCTATAAAATATTAAATACTTAATACTGTATAGACTGTTCTCACCCTCCCATGGAATATAATAATTCCACCCTACCCACCCCTCTATATAATACTTTTATTTGGTTTGTTTCCCATCAAAGATAGCATCACACCCACTCAGTTCCACACCATAACATCCTTATATTACATATCTCCTGTATTTTAAACCCCTATTCAAATATAGCTATCCCTCAACCCATATCTATATTAAACAGAGAACTTGACATGAAGATCTCTAAAATATAAGTATATACCCCCATTCACATACAACGGAATAAACAAATACTCCACATAATAACACTTTTTCCACCCTCCAATCCCTCCATATATAACATATTATCCATATCCAAAGAAAACCCGATCCCACATTCGCCACCAATAAAAAATACAAAATGGACGATAATATTCATTTTCTACGACGTCCGAGTGCAATTCTACGATAAAATTCCCAACGGCGAATCTCGCCAAATCTCGCCAAAATATTCCCGCCAAAATATCCCCGCCAAACTCTCCCACGGAAAATGTTACAGGCGTAACCTATTTCTAGCACGTCCGCAATAACTACATAAGAAAACCCCATAATCATACCACCAATTCATTCCCGCCGTGTCTACTCAACAGTCAACACCGTGTTTTCTCAACCATCAAGATGTCAACTCCAGCCCGCCACAACAAGCTCAGCTGCCGCAACAAACAGAAGAAACCAACCAGAAAACAGCCAGAAGAATTCAGCTCCGCCTCCAGCTACGCCTCCAGCTCAGAAGAAATGGACCTCACCAAATCACCTCCATCTCCTCTCAAACCTTCTCCTTTTCCCGAAGGGCGTCTGATTGATCAGCCCTTCCCCCCAAATTCATCCAATCGATACCAAATTCAGGACTCACAAATTATCCCATCAAAACAAACGAGCGCCGATGTCACTACACCGTCTATTATTCAGAAACGACTTTCCTCTGTCACTTTTAAATTTGTTGCCAACCTAGTCAAGACGGTAAAGCGAAACTACTCCCACCTAGCAAGTCTAGAATCTAGACAAGCTCAACTACAAGCCGTCATAGACGGATCTTCCAAAATTCCCGAATCATTAGATACCAACCGTCACCTGCCTAGATTAGGAGGTGACTTCTCCTTCTCAGGCAGATATTGCCAACAACAACAAGATCTTATCCATCCTTTTGAATGATCTTGCCATCAACGTGATACCCACATGTAAAGCAGAATGCAACCAAGCTGAACAGAAGGCGAGAAGAAGAGTTCAAATGGAGTGTCCACCACAAGAATTGGAGCTGGCGAAGGAGATTTTAGAAAGAGAGATCGTCAGGAAAGCGGCATCAAGGGCGAGGGCTTACAACGACAGGGCGACATCAAGAAAACGCAAAGCACCATACCAGGCGGTACCAAGAAACCAACGTCAAGCACCGAGAGACATACGCCCGCAACCACTTATGAGTACCTATCCGGGCCCATCCCTCCAATCTACAAACCATAGGAGACAAGACACAAGACGGCATTAATACTTCGCTATTGCAGCACAAACGGCTCTTTTCAGAGCCACCCCACCTTCCAAAAAGAGTTTAAATGAACAAATGTTCTAAACAAATATACATCTTCCCATAATTTACTCATAAATAAATAAAATTCTATACACTTCCAAGAAGGCTCTTTTCAGAGCCACCAAACAAAAATATAATTTTTTATATTTTCTTCCCCCATATATTTATTACTCTATAGCACTCTTCCCTTATGCTCCTACCATATGCTTCCCAATCATTTAGAATATAAAATGTATCTTTTACTTGTAAAAAAATATAAACCCACCTATCCCAACTATACATGCTCTTTTATAATTTATATTAAGAGTACTCCCAATATTTCAAAACCCACATCATTATCTATAAAATAAACCCCCAATAATCCCCTCCATAAGATAGCATGTAATTCAATGTATCTTCTTATCACCACGTAGTAAGATATAAAAGCTACTATACTTATTATCATTCCAGGAATTCTAGATATTAGATTTCAGGTTGCGTCTCATCCCCGTCACCCCACTTTTTAACTTAGCATGTAATTCCATGTATCTTCTTATCACCACGTAGTAAGATATAAAAGCTACTATACTTATTATCATTCCAGGAATTCTAGATATTATATTTCAGGTTGCGTCTCATCCCCGTCACCCCACTTTTTAATTTTATAATTGTTTTCTTGATATTATATTTTGTTATATTGTTATATAAATGTTGTTGGATAGTGTAAATAAATGTATGAATGAATGAATGAAATGAATCATGCAAATTAATTGAGAAATGAAAATAACGTGTGATATTGTATAACACCGCCACCGCCACCGCCACACACCACTAACACCACAAACATCACCACCACCAACACTATCCCACTACCACTAACACCACCACCAACATTACCAACACCAACTGAACACTACTAACCCCATCTCACCAACACCAACGCTACCATTGCAACCGCCACCACCGCCACCATTGCCACTTACGTATATTGGCCATACGGGTATGTGCGGCTGGCAAGGACCCCTTTTCACGCCTTTCGGCCGCTCCTTAAGACCCCCTTTTCATCCACTGGCAGTTCCATAAGACCCCCTTTTCATCCATTGGCAGTTTCCTTAGACCCCAAATTCAACCAAAAATCATATAATGTGTGAAAATCTTATGAATTTGAGTTATGTAGCCTCAAATTTGGCCTAAATTCAGTTCATAAGGCAAAATTTTGCCTAAAATTCAGTTTATAAGACACAATTTTGTATAAGAATTCAGTTCTCTAAGACCCCAATTTCGGCGACCGTTCAATTCGGTAAGCCCCTGTTTTGGTGCCCGTTCAGTTCGGTAAGCCCCTGTTTTCAGACTGCCCAGCCGCACACCCCTACCCTCTTCAAATTAAATTCGAGTACCCCCCGGGCTTGATGTGTCTCCCGATATCTAGCATGATTAGAGTGTTTAACATGCAACAGCTGCTATATAGGATATAGTTTGCGTTTCATTGTATTAGGTTGTTCTCAAAGATGAACATTATCACCAGGATTGCTGGTCTGTTCATGTGTTTGATCATCGCGGTCATCATGTGGATCTTCTTTAGTGGAGCCCTCATTAACGAGAGTTCTTTATTGGAATACAGAGTGGCATCGCATCAACGAGTCAGACTTATAAGTAGACATCAAAGAGGCCCGCCAGAGTGGAAGGTGAAGCCCTCTGTTCCTTCCCTGTATCACGCAGATTATAAGGTCTCGCATCAACGAGTCAGACTAATAAGTAGACATCAAAGAGGGCCAGATTATAAGCAAATCAACTGCTCAGCGGTATTTGAAGGAAACACGAGGGAGATTAACAGGGTAAACAGATTGCTGGGAAGCTTACGAGATAAAAACGGATCACTTCCCGCAACAAGCGATGTTGAGGTAAGAAAAGCTTTATGTTAACCCCCTGGGCACTACCTGTCTTTCGTACAATAATTCCCATTGGTCAATTATATGATATAATCATTTTGATGACCAATTACAGTTTTGCTTATAAATTTTTTATGCTAATGTTGAGGTAAGAAAAGCTTTAACACTTTCCACGCGGCTATCAGTTTTAACATTATACATTGACATTTTTCAGACACCTTTCCCACTTTTCAAGGTCTATCTCAAGGATTACTGACCCACTACTAGGCATGTTTGTACTTATTTCAATGCACTTTCATGGTGATCCCAAATAATGGTAATGAAATCCAATAATGTTGACATTTTTTTAACATTTTGTAAAATTTTTGGATATCGTCTGCAGCCGCCTGTCGCATGGAAAGTGGTTAAATGAGATGGGAAAATAGCAATATATGCTAAAAATGGATATGGGCAGGGGGAAATCCCTCGGCCCCTAATTTGAAAATGTAATTAATATAAATCAAATATATTTAGATTAATTAAACTGGATTTTACAGTGTAGTGGAGGACTGGTTCGGTTTTAATTGTTGATATAATATTTAATAATATTTAAGTTTATAACATTATTTGAAAGTATACGCGGACCGAGTCCGGACTTGGTTTGCACTTTTCTTAGATTTGGACACGGCTCGTACTCGGTATCCCATAGTCCGGCTTCCATAGATATAAAAGGAATGAAGCGTGAAACTATTGTTGTGTGTAGAGATGAGTGACCTATGGTTTCACACCACCAAATACATCTCCCATAGGTTTACACGTGAAATGCACAATTTTAAAATTGATATTTCTCGACGTTATAGGAAACTGGTATCTTGAAATTTGGTTTCAATTTAAAGATGAAAGCCATGACTACTAACTCAACAACTCATATATGGGGGGTAACCGGCATTTTTTTGAGTTAGAGCCTTTTCAAAAAGTACGAGTTGGATTTCCTGGTCACACGCAATTGTTGATTTAGATGATGGCGTCAGCTACCGGAAAAGACCTGAACACATATGTCTCTGTTAGAATATTAAAAAATCATCATCGCATCAATTCTTTTGGACCTGAAGAACGGTGATGTGTCTGTCAAATATCACACTATATAAATTTCGCCATAACATGTACTAAATACCCTAATTTTAAACTGTAATTTAGAATAGGTCTCCCGTTTCGGCATAGAAACGGGCCGGTTTTGGAATATTGCCTCAAAGGGGGCAGGACCAGACGTGATTTAGTGGTGTGAAACCCTATTCCCCACCATAATACTTTACTGCACATGGTGTACCCGGGGGTGCACCATGGTTCCAGGGGACCATGTCTCCTTCCACACCTGTAACGGACATAAATGGACTCGGATAATAGTGGATTCAGCTCGGCTAGGCTCAGAAATGGATTCTGGTAAACGTCCGTTTGTATTCAACACTTTTCACGCGGCTATTAGTTTTACAAATCAGATTATTCAGAAACCTTTCCCAATTTTTAAAAGTCTTATCTCAATATTAAGAACCAATACTAGGCATGTTTGTATTATTGTATCTTAATGCATTACAATTATTGACCAAATATTAAAATGAACTTCAATAATGTAACCTTTTTTGAAACGTTTTGTGAAATGTTGGAACCTGATGTCTGCAGACGACTACCACGTGTAATGTGTAAACAAATTGCTACGGCTGCAATGATGGCGTCAAATTTGGAAATGTATGAACATTATTTATTTAAACAAAAACACTCAAAAGATCAAGATATAATTGACAATTTCCTTTTTGTTCTGAGCTGTTATGTTGAAATTTGAGATGGGATTAAAATGTAGGCCTATACCATTTATACTGTTGGCTAAATTGTATTGTGTTCGATATTTGCACATGTCTAGGTTGAATACGGGATGCAGAATTGCAGTGATTTTAGATTGAATAGACATTACCCGGATGTACCTTTATCTGAGGAAGAAGCGACATATCCACTAGCGTATATCATCGTGATACATCGTGACGCTGTGCAGGTATGTTATTTATAGAATAAAATATAGACATAGTACAATGGTGTGACAATGGATGGTCGTGTCCATATTATGAGTAGTGGATGTAGCCTGCACCACTACGATCTTTTATCGTCTTTCTAATGCATTTTATAACCTCTAATTAAACAGTTTAAGAGAGAAAAACTGTGGAAATTGATCGTAATATTTTAATAAAAAATGGACCACCCCTTTTTGAAAAATCGACGCAACCTAATGCGACCGATGACGTCATATCCATCAATTGGGGCCTGACAAGGAATGTCAGATATATTTCAGGGACCAATTAAAATGACTGAATAACATAATTACAATATCAAACCACCCCACTGCATTAGAAGTATGTACAATAGTCATCACAAGTATGTTGGACTGATTTCATTATTGACTATGTGAGATCTTTTGGAAGGTACTCTAGGTTTTGAAGTCAATAAAGTGCCACAAAAAAGTTTCCATTTGTTTCCACTTTTTTGGCACTTTTTGGTCAAAGTTTCAAAAAATATTAGATTAGGTTAAAAAATGAGAAATTCATCCCTAAGTCAGTGTCTTTACATCATAATCAAACGATTTGGGCATTTTTTACCGACAATTATTTTTGTTACCTTTGTTAAAAAAAAATTGGTCAAAGAATGGAATTTTGTGTTTTTGGTCAAAATTGATGCCAAATTTAGAATTTAACTTTGTCATACGTACAAGCTTTGCCATGCGTCCTTTAATGAGACCGTTATGTATCAGAAAATGTTTGTCACAGGTTGCCAGTTACTACACGGAGGACACTATACTTTCAATAAATGTATGGAAACACATGGAAAACAAACCAAATATATACCTTGTATCCTTTATATATTAGGTGGAAAACTTGCTTCGATCCATCTATCAGACTCAGCATGTTTACTGCATCCACCCAGATGGTAAATCACCAGACTCGTTTATATCCGCAATCCGCAAACTCGCCTCCTGTTTTGATAACGTATTCATTGCATCTACAGTTGAGAATGTAAAGTACGGAGGCTATACCAGACTAAAAGCGGACTTGAACTGCATGTCAGATTTGATCAATCACACAGTTAGATGGAATTACGTGATTAATTTATGCGGACAAGATTTTCCATTGAAGACAAACTTGGAGATCACACGTCAACTCAAAGCATATAATGGGCTCAACGATATTAAATTCGCTGATAAATTGAAAATGACTAAACGATTAAAGAAGGCATTCCCATTTGATGTTTATAAAGGTAGTGCGTATTACATTGTCACCCGCAAGTTTGTAGAACTAGTCCTACGCGACACACTAGTAATAAAGTATTTCAAATGGAATCGATATCATCGCATTAAAATGACCAGCGTTGATGAATACTATTGGCAAACGTTGGCGCGTCATCCGACAACCAGTGGTTGCTTTCCGCCGACGGGACTAAACGGTATGAATTCATGGACATCTCGTGTTCGATTCGTAAAATGGGGAGGCGATGGCAAGCCATATTGCAGAGGAAAGTATGTGCGAGCAGTTTGTGTATTTGGGGTGGGCCACTTGCCCTATCTCCAGCGACAACCACATTTATTCGCGAATAAGTTTGATATTCATTTCGATCCGGTGGCACTTCAATGTCTGGAAGAAAGCTTACACTATAGAACTTGGCATCCCGAGGCGTCACTCGGTTATAAATACATCCACACTAAAGACATGGTGTGTCAGTCTACGAATTCAACTGCTATTTCGTGACGTAATGATCACGCATTGTCTACTTGTTACTTGTATCATCAAAACACGACCGCCATTTATTGATTTACTTCGATGATGGCGCTTTATAAAGAGCTCTATATAACTTGGCCAGTAGATTGCGTCGAAAACGATACTACACTTCGCGTGGCAACTACAGCAAAAATAGCGGAGATTTGATTGTGAATTTTACCACTGTCAATTCGCAGAAACACAAATCCGAGATATAAGAAAAAGCTCATGCCCAAAACTAGATATTGAAAATATCTTTAACACCTCTAACTTTTCTAGAACGCATTGGCACGCTAAACACAATCCTAATCCTGTATCATTCTTCATCAACATAATACATGTGCGATCACAAGCATTAACCCCCTGAGAACTACCGGCCAATTGGTCAGAAAGATAGATACGTAATTTATTACACCAATCAGAGACAGCGTTAGAATAATTGTATCCCTGATAAAGATTGGAATGAAATATTTTACAAGCTGCATTTTAATTGGCTATTCAATTGAGTATATCTTGCAATAAACCAATCAGAACCACTGTAAGATAGACAGGGGGTTAAGGGAAACCTTGGATTTCCTGCAAAACCCTTTGAAGAAAAGATCCAACCTCGACAGAAACCAGAAAGTAGCACTATCAACACAGGATCGTCACATTATCATCAGTGTTGATAAAGAGAACAGGTTGTTCTCGAAACGTCCGCGATGGTATGTTAACACCTCGACTAGATATGATAATCTTACTTCTCAGTTTATTCTAACAGTCCTATGAACATCTTCAACAACAAAGTGCCGTTTTCATTTTAGTTGTTCGGTTTTGAACACGCAGGAAAGTGTTACAGTATGAGTAGGGCCGGCTGCATTGAATAATTAATCAATTTTCTGTAGAACTTGAACCAGGGATACTATTAATTTTGGGATAGGAAAGTCCTATACTAACGTACGTAGCGAAAACGGTCCCTTTTGCATATTTGAATAAATTATGGTAATCGTCTGGAATGCGTCGGTGACCGGCGTATGACGCGTTTGACGTCATTATTTAGTCAGCATAGAATTGGTGGCGCTGTGCACGCGGTAGATTTACACACAGCTTGCTGTCAAAAATGATACTGACACTGGAGTTGGTTATCCAACGCCAGCGATTTTTGGATGAAATAATTTTGTTCCAACGTGTGATGAATTTTATGGGGTCATATAATCAAAATCCTGGGCAAAATCCATTGTTACATTGAAAGCAATGGAAATTCAAAATTAACGGCCGTTCGTGTCTACCATCGTCTGCTACAATCACGCCTTATCAGTATAACGCCACCAATTCTATGCTGACTAAATTTTAATTTAAAAGTGGACCCGATCGGCAAGCTGATAGGCACACCCCTGCTTGAACTCTCTACTAAACTCACATCCCTCCCACATACCACCGATTAATGATTAGCGTCCCAACGATCGTGATGATGAAAAGTGATTCTTAGCAACATAGGACAGGTTTGTTTTTAATTATTTAAACATTGTCCTCAAAGTGTATCAATCGTTCTTTCTTAGATTGCACGATACAAAGGGGTCGGAGCCATTTGTTGCGATCTAGATGAATTTGGTTGTTTCGATCCGGATCCGGAACAAAAACTTAACACTATAAAAATCATGAATTTTACAGATGGCGAATAGTAAATTTACATACTTTGGCCGGTGTACCATTTCAATATAGGTAATATCTTCCTTTTGATTGAGGGGGTGATAGTTGTTTGATTTCCTGTGGCTTGAATCACATTGTAGGTACTCTCTAAATGTAAAAGAGCTAAAACTCACTCTTTTGAGAGCTCTAGGAGGGACAGCTCTTTTTGGAGTGAAGTTCACTCGTTTCTGGAGTGAAGTTTACTCTTTTCAGAGTGATTGCCACTCTTTTCAGAGTAAAAAAATCACTCTAAAAAGAGTGGGAAATCACTCCGAAAAGAGCGAACTTCACTCCTAAAATTTAAAATGAGCCGTCCCTCCTAGAGCTCTCAAAAGAGTGCGTTTTAACTCTTTTACATTTAGAGAGTAGTTTATATCTAGACCACAGTTTGTTCGGGCCGCTGTACAATGTTATTGTGTTTCTCATTTATATAAGAATGATTAAAGCTCAAAGAAGAAATGATGATCAACAATGCTTTGAAGTCCATTATATCGCAGCGAAACCAATAGCATATATATATTAAAACGATGCAGATATCGTCGCAATCGCAAATGTCCGAAATTTAATTTCGAATTTACCGCCAGCCCTTGAAATGGATCAGATGTCTTTCATCCGTACGGGTCTTTGTCCCGTTGCTTGTGCATACATGTATGTGACTGGTTTCTCCCTGATTGCGCACCCCTCGATTGGATTTCGCGGGCCTGAACGTCGCGTTTCCCACCGTTGTCATTTCGTTTCAAGCAAAGAGTGCAAGAGGTCGGGATGTTAATCTCCTGGAGTTGGTAAACAAATATCCACCCTCCAGCTCTCTAGGGTGTGCGAGGGAGATACAGGTTAGATTCATAGCCCAGTAAATGTATGATTTGACCGGGACAAAATCGCTACAGGAATATTTTGGTTGTAACTACTTCCGGAACCCATTAGCAATATATTAACAATCTAGACAAATTAAAGTTAGGGACAAAATGTAAATTTGCATATTCTAAAATGTTTCTATAATGTTCATCAATGCCGCTGTTCATAAAACTATTTCATGGTAGATATTGTACACACTATGCAGAATCTATGATGAATTTACCACGCATTGACTGAAATGCATTCATCGCCTGAATATTCAAAAACGATTTGTAACAAAATGGCGGTTTTTCACAAAATTGTTTATTTTGAAGAAAACGAATCAGTATGGAGACCGGGTATGTAGATTGCCGTACACTGCTATATAAAATGTTGAGTAAAACGTTTACTCAACGTTGAGTAACTACAGTCATCAAAAAAAGTAACTATACAGGTAATAAATGGGCTTCTAACTCTAAAAATATATATCCTACCTAAAAATATTACATTATTAATAGTGGAGCGGATATGTAACAAAAAATGGCCAAGATGTTCACTTCTGGCAGGAAGCATGAACATTGGCACATATGGGTGTTTTGATGCACTGATTTCAAAAAGCTAGGAACCCAGATTTTTTGAGCAATGGTGTGGCAGCCATCTTGGATTTCAAAATGGCCGCCATTCAAATATAGGAGATTTAGTGAAATTGCTCTAAATCAACTATTTTTGAGATTTATATTCAGAGATTTCACCAATATGTTCTCTATAACGGAGTGCATGATTTTAGATGAATTGGTTGTTCCAGTTGTACTTTTATAATTACATGTTACCATGGAAACCATCAAAAATAGACATTTTAGGGTAAAAATACCTCTAAAATCACTCTTATTTGGAAGTTTTTGTCAACTATTCATCATGATATTGCTTTAAGTATCGTCTGCAGTTATACATAATTGGATGAAAAATGTGCCTTTCAATTTCTAGTAGTATCGATGGAAACTGTTTAAATGGCGGTTTGATGAACATGTCAAAATCACTCCTTTTTCAACAATTTTCACATACACATGTAAAACTTTATAGAGTGAACCGGGTGTGGAAAAGATGTTCACTTCTGGCAGGCAGAATGAAAATGGGCTAATAGGAGTGTTTGAAACACTGATTAAAAAGATTAAGGAACCCACATATTTTGAGCAATGTTTTTTCGGCCATCTTGGATTTCAAAATGGCCACCATCCAAGCATAAGATTTAGTAAAATTGTTCTAAATCAACTATTTATGATATTTATACCACAAGATTTTACTATTATGTTCTCTTTAACATTGCGCATAATTTGAGATGGATTGTACTTGCTTGTTACCATGGAAACCATCAAAAATAAACAAAAAATAATTTAGAAATACTTGTAAAATCACTCTTATATGAAGGGTTTTGTCCACTGATCAACATATTGCTTTTAGTATCTTCAGCAATAGGCCTACATAATTTTGATAATTCTATGATTGGCAATTATATATAATTTTGATGATGGTGTTGATGAATTTTAGGGGTTTCCACGAAAACCGTTTAAATAACGGGTTGGTGAAAAAAGGACAAATAACTCCTTTTACAACAATTTTCACAAATGTTCACCAACCTACGGCTTGTAAACAGTTCTATACATATTCCAGTCTGCCAGATGCATGCAATTTTCCATATAGAACTAGCCAGATGCAGATTCCATGACTTGAAAAGCCCAACTGCCCCACATGTTTTGAGTTATAAGTTAATTTTTTGAAAATGGTAGGTAGCATCTGTTATATTGTCTAAAATGTCTATGTTTAATTATTCAATACCTTAAAACTAACTGCACTTTTGGGCAGCACATACGTTGAGTGTATGTTTTGTAACTAAATTTGCCCATGTTACATTATGTTATTGTTATTTTTATCAATTCCTGTCGTCACCCAAAATCAACTGCATGGTTTCGTTGAAGCAGGTCACACATGAACAGTCCACAGGAAACAAGTATACTTTGTAGGTTGGCAGGCAAAGGAGTCTACCATGGATGATAATTTCTCGGTCATATATGGCGCCGAGACATGGCGCCGTCACAGTGACTCCAATTGATAAATAAGGGTAGTTGTTATAAAAATCAAAAAAAAAAGTTTTGTAGGCAAGGAATCATGTCTGGAAAAAATTGTGGGTTGTAGGCCTATACTAAGTCATTGGGTTTCACGGGTGATCATTGAATTTGAAGCTATTTGCATTAATATTTTGAATTATGGATGCCCTGAGGTAATTTCTTGTTAATATTTTAAATTCTATGTGTTCTTTGAAGCAATTTGCTGAAACTTAACCATGAACCGGGTCGCTGAAAGGCATCGAAGCGCATCTAAATTATTCAGAAGATATTTTTCGCAAATATTACATAAGGCAAGAAATTAAAACTGAGTTGCGCAAATTGTGTTTCATTATTAATATTGATAAAATTCAGCTGCAACAAATCACCATTTTCCTTATAAAATAGGAAATGGCCTCATAATGCATCACAACTTCAACATTTCCCCGATCGCAATTGACTGGGCTACGGATTTCGGTTTCATTGAGTAGATCATTTTTTTATTAAAATATAGTGCTATAAAGTACAACTTCATGGGCCTTTTAAACAATGTGTCAATATGTATTAAAAATGCCAGGAAATGGCCCTTCAGCACTTTAAAATCTCAGAATTTAGCAAGACCGCACGCCGCAGGACGCTCTACTTGTCGGCTCGTTTTGATTTCCTGACCGTAACAAACCCCCTACCCTAGTCAACGATACAAAACCATTTATGAAAATGCACTGTGGGGTGAAACTTTCAAACCCTCTCTCAGTCAATTGTCAGTCTGTAGCAGTCCTGGTCTGTAGTCACACATATGCTGTTGCTATTATTTTAGTACCCTCATTTGTTGTATTACTTTTAATTTTGGAATTGAGTGACAGAAATAGTATCAGCAGCATATGTGTGACTACAGTGATGGACAAACAACTATATTCATAAAGCTACATGGACAAAATGCACTGGGGTGAAACTTTCAAACCCTCTCTCAGTCATTTGTCAGTCTGTAGCAGTCCTGGTCTGTAGTCACTCATATGCTGTTGCTATTATTTTAGTACCCTCATTTGTTGTATTAATTTTAATTTTGGAATTGAGTGACAGAAATAGTATCAGCAGCATATGTGTGACTACAGTGATGGACAAACAACTGTAGCGGGAATCGCTTTTTGTAGAAGTCTTGGACGTATTTAATTATTTAATTATTGCAAACGGTTGCAATACCCTTAAGATCTATTTTTTTTTATTACGCGCCGCTTGTAATTATCATATTTTGGGATGTTGCCTGTACGTACCTGATCGGCCTTACCTATCTGGAGCAATTAGAGTTGCTAATTGGCCAATTGCTTAATTGCTTCGGGCGTGCGCCGTACAGCGTAAAAAACCTAAACGCCATCTTTTGCGGCACGCGTGGTATGCAATGAAGAAAACTCGGAAAGCTGTATGGGAAAATATCGAAATTTTGTAGAAATTGGACGTTTTGGTTGACATCCTTTCATTGTAAGTATTATAGATGTATATAGAACATTCTTGGACCATTGTGATTCATGTATTCTGTAAATTGAGCGATTTCTACGCGTTTTCGTGAACAAGATAGATGCAAGATTTTTATACATGAGTTCCGTGATTTTTAACAGTGTGTGAATAGGGCATATTTTTCTAATTTTCATCATTTTGACACCGTATTTTGAGACCCCAAATATCTCTTTTTGATTGTGTCAAATTACTTCAAAAAGTCGATTGTTAGTGATTAGTATGTCGTATAGCGTTATGCATGACCAAAAACTAGCCCTGATTTGCGTGTTTGGAAGGATTTTTGGGCAGTTTTTGAATTTTGAAAATATTGGAAACTATCGGGACTTGTGTGCGAAACGGTACCACTCGTGCGCCAATTAGTGACGTGTCATTACAAGACGACACATGTCGGTTTCTTTTGATGTTTAAAAAGGGGGTTTTGAACCGCGCGCTATGTGTTTGATGTTGACTTATTTTATAAAATGCATTATGGATGTTACAGTGTATCTCAAAAATATCATGTTTTATAAAATTACGTCTTTCATGCTGTGATTTTGGGATTATTACAGTGTGTTCCAGAAATAGTTGGCGTTGAATACTTGTTTGTAGAAAGAATTGAATGCATTTATGATGACATTCATTCATTGATTGTGTTTCTGGGAATTTCAGTTGCACTTTTCTGAACATTAAAATATTGTTAATGATTTTTATGATTGTTACATGAAGTCAGCTGTTCCTGATTTCATACCTAAATTTTGGATTGCGGTTTTCCTCCTGAGCTAATTGCTAGTCTAATTTTTGATCAGTTATTCAGGCTTGCATGTCAATAGTGGACGTGTATGATTATAAATTACCAGTGCACACAAATATTTTATGAATTTAATTGAGTCATTGTTTTATGGATAAATGATTACTCTATACCAAAATTGTCATGCTATCATGATTCAGTGTTGGATTGTGTAAACATGTAAATTGAGACCATGGTGTGGTAGGAGCGATTGGTAAAATTGTTTATTATGTATTTCTTAAACAACATGGGATGGGAGTGCCGCGTATAAATTGAGCCTGTGCTTTATCTTTTTGATTATTACTGCTATCTAATTCAGTATTTTGGGGTAGGCTTTTTGTGACAATATCCCATCATTCCTTATCGCGTTGATATAGAAACCAAACCATCAGAGATGATTCATGATCACTGCATTGTAAATACAGGGAACTTGCATGGCAAATTATTGTATTTTATTACTTGTGTGTTGGACAGAACAGGTGACCCAGATGTTAGATTACTATGATGATGTGTGTATTTGTATGCTAGAGTTAAATAGGTATTCAAATATTCCTGAATACTTTCGGTGGTAATGATTTTTAATCATTCAAAATTGCTTATAATATTGAGGGTTGTCATGTACACAAAGTGTGACACCCTGATTGTGCTGCGGAATAGTCGGCATGTTTGTTTTGATTGGTTAGACCGTTTTGGAGACTTATTGCATTGTGTAAAATGTAATCTGCTGATTTTGTGTTGTACTTGGATGCCTAGTAGTCAACATCTATTACTGGCATTGTGCTATAATTTCAGTGGTGAACTTGTCTAGTTCATTATCTTATTTATAGTTCTTAACACTATTGTTTTTATATTTTGTCCCTGATGAAGGGTGGTATATCCACTTGAAACGTCGGTCTTTATTGTTACCATGTATCCTGAGTGGTCTCAGATATATCTTTGTTGTTTTATTGCACAGCAATTTTCATTGCTTGTCCCAGTGCATTTCCGTTTGTTTTTGTTTTTTTGTTATTTATCTGTTTTATCGCGTTATTCTCCCTTGTTATTACCCGTTTCCCCACACCCTGTTGGTATATCTTGCTTTTACTCTTAGCATTTTTATATTTTCGAGATATCCTCTTGTATCAGTTTTCTGATCCTTGGTGTGTTTTGTTCCTGTTTCCGTTGGATTCATCTTTTTACATTTTATATTTGTGTTGTAGATTTTTTTTAGTGACCAAAACTTGTGCTCAGTCAAACAAGCATTTTTGATATTTCACATTTTTTCATGTTCAATGAAAAAAAAGTACTTGTCGATTTTTGCTTTGTCCAACACTTAGAGCATTTTTGATATTTCACATTTTTTCATGTTCAATGAAAAAAATACTTAGTCGATTTTTGTAAAATATTTTCAATTTCCATAGTCCAGTGCTTGGTCGAACACTTAGCGCATTTTTGATATTTCACATTTAATAAAAAACATCAATAAAAAAAATACTTAGTCGATTTTTGGAATATTTTTCAATTTCCAAAATACTTACAAGTTTTTCTGTAATCAAAATTTGTGTTTTTGGTAAAACACTTAGAAATTTTTGAAGTGATTGAAATTTATCACTTGGTCCAAAAATACTTTGATTTCGATATTTTTCATGCTGTGTCAATACTTAGTACATTTTCGATTTCAACATTTTTCATGCTTGTTGAGAAATACTTTAATGTTTTGACAATTAACTATCTTGTTACATGGTGACACTGTGTCACACTATACTATGTGAAGTACATTAGGGAGCATGCTGATGCATGGGTATTATTAACTGGGGTGAGGTCAACCTTGTTATTGTCCATCCACACATACAATTGTGAATGCCATGACCTTATATTGTATACAGACTAGATTAACTATTAGTGGGAATATCCTACTATCTTTTGTGTTGTAGAGTAATTGAAGAAAGCGACGGAAGCAGTATCCAGTAGCTAGGGAAATATCATATTGTAGAGTAAACTTGTAAGTAATTTCACTTCATTTAAAATCATGGTGATATGTAAATAATGGCAAATGGCGTGTAGGAGAGGTACAGGTGAGAATTAAACTGTTTGGTACAACATTAATTCATCGTAACCTTTGGAAGTGGTTGTCAATTGTTCCTATTGGATGATATGTGCGCTCCAAACCATGGCATCGTACTAAGTAATGAAGTTTGTGCACATGTTGATTGTAGTTTAAGAAATAAGACTTGCGATATTTTGTCAAGTTATGAACACATTTTACTTTGGTTACCATTGGTTACATACTGTATTGTTATAATAAAGTTTAGATAAGTAGTGTAGTAAGCGCACCCTAAGCGACCCATACTCGCGTAGTGTAGTTTCAGTAGTTATAACATGTGGTAAGAATTAATATGTACTTGGGTGAACTCATCATTCAAGACTTGCTTACAAATAATAGGCTTACTTGAACAAAGTCACCATTCATTCTTTGATCACCAATACTAGGCTTACTTGTGTGTATATATTGCTTTGTGTTGGAAGTACTACGACTATGTACCGCCTCAAACCTATGGTTAACATGGTTAATGATCGTGATGAGGAAGTTGAGCAAATTAACCGACAAATTATGATATGTGTAAATGAAGGAAAATAGTCTATGTGCACGTGGCGATGGCGTAGCTTCTGTTATGGAAAGTATTCATAAGTGCACGTGGCGATGGCGTAGTTTCTGTTATCAACGTACCGGTTGCTGTGCGCGGTGGGAACTGACCTAGAGGAGTTGAGAGAAGGAGGAGTTGAGAGACAGAGGAGTTGAGAGAAGGAGGAGTTGAGAGAAAGAGGAGTTGAGAGAAAGAGGAGTTGAGAGAAAGAGGAGTTGAGAGAAAGAGGAGTTGAAAGAAAGAGGGGTCTTACCCACGGAAAGAAGTTATTAAGCTTATGGCGCGTAAACATTTACACGTATGATAGTCGGTGTGACATGGTATTAACACAGTGTTCTTTTCTTTTGTATATTTCAGAACGCTCCATGGTGGTACAATGTCTTTAATCTGTGGAATTATTTTTTAATGTCTTTGGTTTGTATAGTCTTGGCTGGTTAATATTTTGTTGCTTTGGTTATTATATATTTGGTGGTATACATTGTTGATTAAGTGCTTTAAAGGTTGTTGGAATTGTGTGTTTTCAGAATAAATGGTCCATGAGAATTATAACCTAAGTGTCCGGTTCTTTGTTGTCCGCAGTAGAAACGCAGGTTCTGCCCTGCAAAGGAACCCACGTGGTCTTCTCAATTATTATTAACAGGTTTCTAATTTTAACCCTGCCCATACCTAAACAAACAAAAAAATTAGTGGTGTCAGATCTGCAAAACGCATTCTGCACGCTTTGTGGTCGGTTTTCGGCGTCGTGGTCTCGGTCCCGCCACACAACTATGGTCATGTGTTATAAGCTCGCCTCCTTTCGCGTTACACACGGATTTTGGCTTTCGCGACATGATTTTAACTTTACATATTTATATTTGCTGGTGTACCCCCCTTAGGTAGTAAAAGTATACATTTTCTGAAGGGAAATTGCATGAGGAAACCAAATATGCCATTGCAATTATAGTACGACCAAGGACCAAAATGGTATGATTCAAAATGTTCGGAAAATATCAGAATTTTTAATTTTTAATTTGAGATCCATATAATTTTTATACCTACCCCTATCATTATTTACTTTACATATTTGAATTCCTCATTTTTGTTTGTTTTTGAATGTGATAGCGCTTTATTGAACACGAACCCTTTACATATAATTATCCCTGTATTCTCTATCCGGATTCCACACTTGTGATAATTGAGTCCGATGCCGCATGCCGGTCTGAGTTGTGTCGCCGTATTTTAGAATCCGGTGACCGATACGTACAATTTATTTGTTAATTTTTTTTTTAACGTTTCCACAGTGCATGGAGCACTCGTGCTTTTATTTTCTTAATCATAACATATTTATAACATAATATTAAGAATATTCATTTTTGTTATTGTTGATAAGTTGCAAAAAAAAAATCATGCCTCGATCAGAGAGTCTTCTATACCATCAAATATCGTTTAACCTAAGCTTAGTGGTTCACGATTTTCAAAGATACATGACGCTCTCAGTCGAATGAATTCCTCATGAAATTACCCATCAGATGATATATAATTGTCAAAGGTTAGTACAATCGCGGCCATAATTAGTTGGAACATCCATGTAATAATAACGCTTTCATGCGTTCCTGTTTGCGCAAAATGTACACTATCGAAACATTGCTATCTTTGACGGAAAGCTTGAAGCCTTTCCTCAACATGAATAACTCCCCCCACCCCACTGGGCAATGTTGACCCCTTCCAGTATCCCGTAACACAAAAATCACGTTTCAACATTGATCCAGGGGGAGAGGGGGAGTTTTTAAACACACGTATAAAAGTGTTCCAACAATATTGGCCGAGATTGTCTCCTCGAGTGACAAATGTCAAGTTTTCGATTAGTTTAAATCATTGTATTTTCGTAACGGAGTTATCGATTTTATTCATACTTGGAGACAATTTTGCCTACATACCATAGATTAAAAAAAGAAGAAACAGTTTTAGGGAACGGTCACTTTTATTTAGAATCAAGGTAGATTTCTGGTGTATTTTTGTTCATAAAATGGTCACGTGGATCCTCTTTATGTCCAGAACTATTTAACAGATCGTTATAAAATTAGCAGAATGTGATAATAGTAATATGCCCATTGTTCATACTGATCAATTTCAACATTTGTGTTTTATTTATTTGGAGACACGGTCACATTTGAATCGGAATTAGATAGTTTAGGCCTAATGTCAAATTGGAAAGTAGTGATTTGCTATATGTTTTTGTACTATTATTTCAACAAAATTCACGCAATTTTGATAATAGACTTATTTCTTGTTTAAAATATAATAAATAAAACAATAAATAAAACAATAAATAAAACAATAAATAAATAAATAAATAAATAAATAAATAAATAAATAAATAAATAAATAAATAAATAACTTAATTGTATATGAAGAGGTATTTTGCAAAAGGGCTATGGTGCATTTTTTCAAAAAATGAGTTTGATATAGAAATGTATAGGGAAAAATCATATGTTTCAAGGAAACAAAGTCATTTTTTAAAAAAAGACCTACATCTCATTGTAAACAGCCATTGAAATTGTTGTTTTGTTGCAAAAGGGCCTGTATCCAGAATTAAATCGGGATACAGGCCCTTTTGCAACAAAACAACAACTTCAATGGCTGTTTACAATGAGATGTAGGTATTTTTGAAAAAAATGACTTTATTTCCTTGAAACATATGATTGTGACCTATACATTTCAATATCAAACTTATTTATTTTAAATGATTAAAATAAATGATTTTTTGTGTGTGGTATTTTTTCTTTATGTACAAACAGATGGAGTTTTGTTGCAAAAGGGCCTACATCCAAATTTTCAAAAATGTAAACATGATTTAAAAAAAAATTAAAACTAGCACATTTAAAATTTATTTCAATTTCAATTAGTATGTAGTGCACCTCTTTCATAATCCATTCAGTTTTTCAATTGCTCAACTTGAATATTTAGAAACAGTTTTTTGACTTTTTCTCAATAAGAGCCAAAGTGGATGTAGGCCCTTTTGCAAAATACCTCTTCATATATTCATGTAGCTCTATTTAAACACTATCCACGCGGCATGCGTCTGCAGACATTAAAATTATACGGGTGAAATGGACTTTATTTTAAAAATATTCAAAACATAGACCGATGCCAGGCTCGAACCTATAACAATTGGTTTTTGGTTTGAAAGCATGTTTACATAACACAACGCTCTTAACCATTTGACCACGGAGGGAACATACCAAGTAACAGCGTTTTAAAATATATCAGGACGATTATCGACATAATCGATATGGTCAGCCGGCATTGTTAATGCACAGTATATAGTTCAATTTGACAACGTATTTGGATAGGCAATAACAGTAATCCATGGGATTTTTTCAATCAGAAGACAAAAATGTTACGGGAATGTCCAGTTTCAACAGTATGCCATTATTTGTATATAAAAGTCTTTGACCTACTTTTTCTTTTACTATAGTGGCTTACTGTGGCGCCAATTGATTCTCTGTGTAGTGTGTTGGCATACTGTGTGAATAGCCTCGACATGCACACACAGTTCAATAATTATATTGTAACCTGTTATATCTATGATTTGTTGACACGAGATTGCAAATCATTTCACTGCGAGCGACGTTTAATATTGATCTCTATGTACATGTAAAGGATGGGATTTAGGTTTTCCTATGCGTTATAACGACTGTTGGTAGTCGCCAAAGCCACCAGCATATATCCCTCATTGAGACACGCGATAGTCGCTTACGCGACTAGAGCGCCCCTTCCCCTAACTTGTTATGTAATCCATTTTGAATGACATAGGAGTCGCATTAGCGACAATAGTGTGTTCCAGCATGTTTGGCTGTTGGTATATGTGTTCGAAAAACCATTTGAATTTAAATAACGGGCAACATCGATAATTTCTCGGGCATTTAGTGTGCTAAATATACCTCCGTAATTAAAAGTGACCTACCCCTAACAGTAAGTTGAAGCATAAACTTTTTTAGTAGCTGGCCACGTGACCGATGACATAACCTATATATCCTCCAAATTTGGTAGAGAAAGCTTTATTGAATCAAAAGTTATGTCCAAAAAGCATAAAACAGATGATTTTTTTAACAAATGATTCAGACAATCGCGGCCATAATTAGTTGGAACATCCATGTAATAATAACGCTTTCATGCGTTCCTGTTTGCGCAAAATGTACACTATCGAAACATTGCTATCTTTGACGGAAAGCTTGAAGCCTTTCCTCAACATGAATAACTCCCCCCCACCCCACTGGGCAATGTTGACCCCTTCCAGTATCCCGTAACACAAAAATCACGTTTCAACATTGATCCAGGGGGAGAGGGGGAGTTTTTAAACACACGTATAAAAGTGTTCCAACAATATTGGCCGAGATTGTAGGTCAGTAAGGTAATTATACCGGCTAGTGAATATCTCAAATTTTTATTTTATATATTTTTAGAATTTTCAGAAATATTTTTAAGGATGTACCCTTCCCTGATCTAAACTGCATTTTGAATTCCTCTAGTTCCAAGCTTTCCAAAAATGTATACTTTTGCTATCATAGGTTGAAAACTTTTTCTGTTGTATAAATCCGGTGAATTGAGGCTGATTATTCATGTTGACTGGGTAGCGAATAGGAAGAAAGCTGATGATCATTGTCTTATCCATAATTAATTAGTTGTTACAAATAGTTGACAAGTATGTTGAACCACATACTTAAAGACTACTAAATATCCTTTCAAATGGGACCAGAATGGTGTTTGTAACATTAGGGGATGACTAGTTATGGTAAAAAGAACAAAGCATGGGATTATCCCCATTGAGTTTGTACAGGCGGCACCCCTTCCGGGGGCACCCCTGGTCCCTAAACTTCAAACAGCTGTAGCTCCCCTTCTGTATTAGTTATACCAATGCTATTTTGCAGGCAGAACGCTTGTTATTAGGGCTTTAAAATGATACCAAATTTGTTGAGATAGCTTTTGAGGTTTTAAAAATATTTAAGGAATATGACAGCATAAAACAAAAAAGTGTAACAGCACCACCCTATTGGGAGGCGAGTTCATAACGCGTGACCCTATCATTATTCATCGTCATAAAGCTACATGGACAAAATTGAGAATTCTGGGATTCCGGGGTTATATACTTGTCAGAGGGGGGTGTATTCCACTGAATGACTTCGCATCATAACACAATGCAGGCGTAGCGCGCAAATATTTTAAAACATATTTACACAAATCTGGCCATCAATATGGTACATACGAAAATTACAAAAAAATACGATTCTGGTAAGCGTACAATGTTTCACCAACGATACGTATTGAGTTGATTTTTTTTGTCACTAAATCAATTTAAGTCTTGTATCACTACTTCAAACTAAATTATTATTAGTTAGTAAATGGTACTATATCATTTTATAATTTTCTTTTTTGTAAATAATCTGTTTATGTATGCATAAAATGAGGGCCTACTTGGAAAGCAGTCTTGGACACCCTCAATAAAAAAAACCACATACATAAATCAATCTAATGACCACAAGTGATCATCTAATGACCACAGGGGATCATCTAATGACCACAAGGGATCATTTAAAGACCACAAGGGATCATCGAATGACCCCAAATGATCATCAAATGACCACAAGGGATCATCTAATGACCACAAGGGATCATCTAATGAACACAAGGGATCATCTATTGACCAAAAGGGATCTAATGACCACAAGTGATCATCTAATGACCACAGGTGATCATCTAATGACCACAAGTGTTCATCTTATGACCACAAGTGATCATCTAATGACCACAAGTGATCATATATAACCACAAGGGATCATATAATGACAACAAGGGATCATCTAATGACCACAGGGGATCATCTAATGACCACAAGTGATCATCTAATGCCCACAAGGGATCATATAATGACCACAAGGGATCATTTAATGACCACAGGGTATCATCTAATAACCACAAGTGATCATCTATAACTATAAGGGATCATCTAATGACCACAAGGGATCATCTAATGACCACAGGGGATCATCTAATGACCATAAGGGATCATTTAAAGACCACAAGGGATCATCGAATGACCCCAAAGGATCATCAAATGACCACAAGGGATCATCTAATGACCACAAGGGATCATCTAATGAACACAAGGGATCATCTATTGACCAAAAGGGATCTAATGACCACAAGTGATCATCTAATGACCACAAGTGACCATCTAATGACCACAAGTGATCAACTATAACCACAAGGGATCATCGAATGACTACAAGTGATCATCTAATGCCCACAAGGGATCATCTAATGACCACAAGGGATCATCTAATGACCACAGGGTATCATCTCATGACCACAAGGGATCATTTAAAGACCACAGGGGATCATCTAATGACCACAGGGGATCATCTAATGACCACAAAAGATCATCTAATGAACACAATGAATCATCTAATGAACACAAGTGATCATCTAATGACCACAAGTGATCATCTCATGACCACAAGTGATCATCTAATGACCACAAGTTATAATCTAATGACCACAAGTGATAATCTAATTACCACAAGTGATAATCTAATTACCACAAGTGATAATCTAATTACCACAAGTGATAATCTAATTACCACAAGTGATAATCTAATTACCACAAGTGATAATCTAATTACCACAAGTGATAATCTAATTACCACAAGTGATAATCTAATTACCACAAGTGATAATCTAATGACCACACTTGATAATCTAATGACCACAAGTGATAATATAATGACCATAAGTGATAATCTAATGACCACAAGGGATCATCTAATGACCACAGGGGATCATCTAATTACCCCAAGTGATCATCTGATGACCACAATGAATTATTTAAAGACCACAAGGAATCATTTAATGATCCTGGGTGATTATGTATTTTCCCCCTTGTGGTCATTAAATGATCCCTTGTGGTCATTAGATTAGATGATCCATTGGGGTCATTAGATGATCCCTTGTGGTCATTAGATGATCCCTTGTGGTCATCTCATGGTCATTAGATGATCCCTCGTGGTCATTAGATGAACCCTCGTGGTCATTATTTGATCAGTCGTGGTCATTAGATGATCACTCGTGATCATTAGATGATTACTCGTGATCATTAGATGATTACTCGTGATCATTAGATGATCACTCGTGGTCATTAGATGATCATGAGTCACTCGTGGTTAAATATAATTACGTTGTAATATTACATTTTCGTTTAGGTTATAAAATACCCGTCTAGATTCATTAAACAACCGTCTAGGTTCATTAAATAACCGTCTAGGTTCATTAAATAAACGTTTATATAGGTTCATTAAATTAGCGTCTAGGTTCATTAAATAAACGTCTAGGTTCATTAAATGAGTGATTTTGACCTTTTGGTTCACCAAACCGCCATTTAAAAGGTTTCCATGGAGACCAATCAAATAAAATGCCAGTTTATTACCTAAATTATGTACATGTGTAAATGATGTACATTGCAGATGATACTAAAACAATACTTAAAGCAATATCATAATGGGTAGTTTACAAACACCTTCAAATAAGAGTGATTTTAGAGGTATTTCCCCCCCGAATATGTCTGTTTTTGATGGTTTCCATGGCAACCAATAATAATGAAAATATGATTAGCACAACCAATCTGTCTAAAACTCTATATCATGTTATAGTTATTTTTCCTGCAAGAAGTGAACATCTTGTTGACATCCTGTGCATTATTTTACAAGTAATAGATTGGTGAAAATGTGTGACAACTGTTGAAAAGGAGTGATTTTGACATTATATGTTCATCAAAACGCCATTTAAAAGTTTTCCATGAAAACCACATGAATTTGAAATGCACATTTTTCGTCAAAATTATGCATAATTGCAGAATGACACTAAAAGCAATATCATGATGATTAGTTGACAAAACCTCCAAATAAAAGTGATTTTAGAGGTATTTTAACACAAAAATATCATTTGTTCATGGTTTCCATGGTAACCAGTAATTATTAAAGTACAATTGGCACAGCGAATCCATCTAAATGTACATGTATCACCTGGTTATAGAAAACATACAAGTGAAATCGCGGGATATAAATCTTAAAAATAGTTGATTTAGAGCAATTTGACTAAATCTCCTATATTTGAATGGCGGCCATTTTGAAATCCAAGATGGCCGCCGCACCATTGCTCAAAAAATGTGGGTTCCTGGCTTTTTGAAATCAGTGCATCAAAACACCCCTATGTGCCAATTTTCATGCTTCCTGCCAGAAGTGAACATCTTTTTCACATATCCGCTCCACTATAAGTTGTTGCAAAATTCATCTTCTTTAATATGAGATATTGCACGCTGGGATCGGGTGATTATTGAGGAAATTACATTCCCAAATATAAGGTGAGGTCCGATTATCATTTTCACATTTTTATTTTCTACACACGGACCCATCTACGGGTACCTTATAGATTACCGGTAGTACAATTGGGGGATGCATGCGCAGGTTTGACAGTCGGCCGTGTTGTTCCGATGGATCAATACGCCACACACACGCTACCTGTCATACTCTCCCCCGTGTTGAAATGTAAAATGTGTAAATGAAATTGTGACTTTACCTTACATTTTTGATTGTCACTTCTTTATTAATCACCTGATCCTAGCGTTTAATATCTCATATTAAAGAAGAGGAATTTCTCAACAACTTTATAATTTAATATTTTTAGGTAGGATATACATTTTTAGAGTTAGAAGCCCATTTATTACCTGTATAGTTACTTTTTCCGATATGTTCAACAGTTGAGTAAAAATGCCCAATATGTTCAACAGTTGAGTAAAAATGCCCAATATGTTCAACAGTTGAGTAAAAATGCCCAATATGTTCAACAGTTGAGTAAAAATGCCCAATATGTTCAACAGTTGAGTAAAAATGCCCAATATGTTCAACAGTTGAGTAAAAATGGCCAATATGTTCAACAGTTGAGTAAAATGTTGGGCATTCTTACTCAACTGTTGAACATATTGGGCATTGTTTACTCAACTGTTGAACTGTTGCATAGTTACTCAACGTTGAGTAAACGTTTTACTCAACATTTTAGCAGTGTATGAAATCCATCTAGACGTAATACAAGTTTGCGTAGGTCACTGTCACACGGTTCAGCTGCTACTATCTTCTGGCCTTCCACCGTAAGTGTTGAACAAAAGTAACAATTGGGGGTGAACTTGATGACTTCTCGAGTATAATAATGATAATATAATAATATTACCGTTCTAATATAGCGCTTTCCACAATGCAAGCACAGTCCCAAAGCGCTTTTAAATCAATTATTATCGCTGGCAGTTTAGATATCAGAATCCTTTGGTCGCTACACTTAGGCGGCTACCGGTCAACAAGCGCACAAGCATATCAGCACTACTTAGATGTTGATATCCTAACAGCTCCCCAAATATCGCTTGGGTCGACGAAGCAATTGAGACTAAGTACCTTGCCCAAGGATACAAACATGTTGGCCGTAGCGGGGCTAGAACTCACAAGCTTTGTATTGTGAGACCGGCATGCTGTCCACTAGACCTCAGTCTTGGCATGCTTGGGGAGGGAATGGGTCAAGCAACCTTGCAAAGGAGATCTAGCTTCATCTTGGGTCATCAACGAAGATCAGGTAATTCCTTGTAGATCAAGGGTGATGCGGCACTAAGAGGTGCTTTGTAGGAATAGATAGGTATCCTTCCAATGGAAGCCATACCTTTAGATGTCATGGAGCCTATAGGTTACAGTGGTATTGGCTTCTCCTGTTTGATACCAGGTGTCACTACTGAAATAATTCCGATTCCAAGAAATGAATCAAATCCATTGAGGTTTTTTGTTTATCATGGTGTGCATTGTCTCCTATCAACTGCCCACTTCGATCTTGGGATGTCAGTTCCTTGTACGTTGCTGCAGACATTACATATCTTTGATTTGATGAACAAAATCCAATGAAGAATCTAGATTCAAAAAGTTGATGCATCTGAACAGCAAGACCGAGCTGCATTGGTGCTATAACGACTTTTGGTCTGGCAGCTTGAACGATTGTCTGACCACTAATGCAGTTTCCAACTCGACATTCTTCTCACTGAATATCTTCTGTACAAATAGACGTAACGATTTTGGAACAAATTCGATATTCTTTTCTAAAGATGTCTGTCGAGTGTGGAGGTTGCATACATTTTAGTCGGTGTAGGCCTTGAGACAATGCAACGATAAGAAATTGTGCCATTTACCAATTTTTATACAGAAAAAAAAGTGGCACTAAATCTCACTGGCTATGGCTGGTTTTATCCATAAAATTAACAAACAAGATTATGATCTGCTTATTGATTATGATCTGCTTATTGATGTATGGACAATCTAGCCATAGCCGGTGCGATTTAGTGCCACTTTTTTTTCTGTATAAAAACTGGTAAATGGCACAATTTCTTATCGTTGCATTGTCTCAAGGCCAACAAATTTGGTATCAAAATGTGCCTAACAATTGGGTGCATCTTTCTAGCTGACAATTATTCAAATTCATCAAATATTTTTGGAAATATTCTAGTATATGCTAGGGGGGAACTTACATATTTTGATAGGTGTATATACATGAATACATTTTGATCTAATTATTTGTGAAATTTGTAAAAATTGAGTGGATATTTTCAAAGTTATGACAGTTTCAATGATCACGACTACCCAAAAAATAATTGCACTAAAATTGGGTTCCAATGTGATACTACGCAGCGAAAATGTGTGGGGGTGTACAGACTCCCTGTCGATGCCTTTTACCCCTTCATCCAGATACTTTAGTACCTGACTGGTTGAGATAGCACACAGTGGACAATTATACTGATCAATAATATCCCATAGAAAACCAATTATTCAGGGTGAATCAAATTGCACGATTTGAAACTACCATTTGACCTTGATGCGTGCATTGAACCATGGAATTTCTGTTTAGTTTATCCTTCCAAAATTGAAAGTAATCGACTGAAAATTAAGCAAACTGGGACACGCTTTGTAAACTGTCAGCGTTTTTTGCCATTCCTATAGGATTTACACAGTTAAGACATGAATATTACTGCAGCATGATGATATGGAGCACCATTGCGGCGCAGGGATGTAAATTCGGCTCTGGCACATGCCTCCACTTCTTGAAGGTTGACTGGGGATGCAGCATAACCAGTCACTGATGCAGGTATATAGATTTGTCTTTTCATTTGACACTTTGGTATCAGAAGATTAACTACTTATCCCAGAGTTAAAATATTAATATTTCAGAAATATTTTGACAATTGATGTGATTATAATGACCATTTTAGCAAAACCAATTTACTTACAAAACCTATCACAGTTTGCTTATTTATCAGCCGATTTCATTCATATTTTGGGAGGATAAACTAGATTAATAACGCATTATACAAATAACAAATATTCTATGGTTCAATGGCCGTTCAAATCGTGCACAATGTTTTTTGATTCACCCTGTAGTTCAACTTTGTTGTCGTTACTAGTGGTTATTAAAATCATCATAACCTAAAAAAGTATCCATTCGATATTAATGAATGAGATATCAAACTACGGAAATGAAATCTGCTCATTTAATGTATGTCTCAGATTTTTGGTACCGATTATTGATTTTGGATAAGCCAACATCAAAGCGCCGGGTCGGGGACTTGTTGTGTTATATGATCTATATATGTATTAGATTTACGGTGTTTGTAAAACACGTATGACACGTACACGTACGGTACATGTACATAGTACTGTTTATTATGATCGTACATCATGAATAATGTATTAAATGATTATTATAAAAATTCTCCTATTTCAGCGGCAGATGGTTTGATGTTTCATTGGTAGTATGCACTGGCCGGGCCGGGGGACGGCTATGTGGTATTTTCCACTTATATTTCACTTTTGTATTAACAGTTATGTTTTGCTATCTCATGAGAGGTTTGTTTATGTATAATTCACTATCATCGCCCCCCTCCCAGTTACCCTTACCCATTTGCTCACATTCTACCCTATACAGCAGTTCTTGGAACTTCATCTATCAACACAGGTCCGCGTGGTGTAGCGGTTAGGTTTTCGCCCTAGAGAGCGAGAGATCCGAGGATCGAGCCCGCTGCCGAGCGTACATTTTTCTCTTTTCTGACATTCCTATATGGGTTGATGACACCTGAATCTGCTGGTAGAATTTGTCATGTATGCATGAATGAATAAAGACCATCTGGCACGAATACATTAAATGAGCAGATAATGTATAGGCTGTACCATATTTGACACAAATATGATTCAGCCATACATTATAAGACCATCGTATAAAGAAAAAGAGCTAAGAACTATATTTTATTCTCATTCTTATTTAGTTTATTGGTTATTTTGATCTTTTATCATAAAATAATGCAGTTTGTTAGATGTATTTTAATCAAACAACAACAAATTTCCCCCTTTATAAAATCGGCAATCCAGCGAGCTGTTTACCAACTTCCTGCTTCGAATTAATCGGAATTTTGTAGGTAATGCATTGTTATTTGGGGGACTTTGTGTAGGGAACGCTAACGCGATGATCATACGCACCGAAGAAAAGCAACCTCAGATTTTGAAAAGAAGCTGATGAAAGATTTCAAGACCAATCCAAAACCATTATACCAATATAGGCCTATGAGAGAGAAGCAAAAAGTGAAAACCGGAATCTCCCAACTTCAAATCGAGAATGGAAGTCTCACAGATACAGACAAAGTAACTGCAGACATCCTCAGTAACTTCTTCAAATCTGTTTTCACTAAGGAGAAATCAGGAGATATCCCAACTCTCGAGACCAAAGTTGATGGCGACTACAAATTCTATTGAATTTACCACTGAAGATGTAGCGAAGAAACTACGAGAGCTGAAACCAGACAAATCACCAGGGATGGATACGGTGCACCCTATAGTACTCAAAGAATGTGCCGATGAGCTAGCAGTACCACTTCACCTCATATCTAAGAAGTCACTTGAAGAGGGGAGATATACCATCAGACTTGAAAAGAGCCAGAGTGTCACCACCGATCTTTAAAAAAGGATCAAGGAACAGGGCTGAAAACTACCGACCAGTTAGTTTAACTTAACTGAGTCGATAATCAAGAATGGTATGATAAATTACCTCGAAGCAAACGACCTTTTATTTACAAGACAACATGGGTTCATGAAAGGCCGATCATGTCTCACAAACCTACTCACCAGCCTGGAAACCATAACAGCCGGGCTAGATGAAGGGAGTGGAATCGACATAATCTACCTAGACTACGCCAAAGCATTTGACACCGTAGCACACAATAGACTCATAAACAAGCTTCGCGCATATGGCATAAGAGGAAACATTATACACTGGATTGAGCAGTTCCTAATCAACAGGCAGCAGAAAGTAAGTGTCCGGGGCACCGAATCAGAATGGGCTGATGTACTCAGCGGCGTTCCCCAAGGCTCCGTCCTGGGACCACTTCTTTATTGCTGTTCATTAATGACCCCACATCAACTCCGAAATCAACATGTTTGTCGATGACACAAAAGTATATGCATGTATGTGGTAGCGTGGAAGTTGGAACAGATTGAATTTCTTAGAATTTGGGGAAAAGCACATTTCTCCCGTTTGGAATAACCAATTTGAATGAAATAAACTTTAGGTTATAGCTAGCAATGTGATTGCTGTACATATTATTAATGTATTCATATTCTTGTTTGAACTGGCTTAAACATCGGTGAAATCGGGAACTCAATATTGTGACTCATCCTGTATGGTATAGGCCTGATTACTAAAATCCGAATACGTCTAGAAGCTACCAGAACGACCCTAACGCTAGGGTAACAAAATGTGTACCACGATGAAACCTGGTAACTGCACCTGCTGGTAGAATTGGTCATGTATGCATGAATGAATAAAGACCATCTGGCACGCAGTTCTCAGAGAAGGTTGACGATCTCTTTATCAATACACTTCTGAAAGGCGTGAACGTCAACACTTCTAATCCAATGCAGATACTCCGCTAGTGTAGGTTTTAGCTCAGTGTAATGAAAGTATAACACAATGGAGTGTTTTGTATTTGGCAGCAAATTTCCGATTCTAAAGAAACTGCCTAGAAATTCGGGATCCATCTTTTAAAAGGTAGCCATCTATGATTTTTTTATGAAACACTAATGGAATAATGCTAGTAGTCAATGTGACTATGACGTTTTGTCATCAATAACGTAGCAGCATAATTGTTATCCAAATTAACATTTCTATAAAACTTCCAATTTCCAATTTTTTTAATGTTGCAATATTGCCACGGTATTCCGTATTTGCTGGGAATCATGAACAACTAGCAAACACGTGCCATAGTAGCAGTGTTGTAAACATGGATATCATAAAGATTTATGATTTGACAATATGTTTCATTATCTAGGTTTCCTCTTCGGTTTCATACGTTTATAATTGGAGCTCAGGGAATGGGGCGTGTACCCGCTCCGGCGATTGGTTGAACACAAAATCATGGAAAAAAGTGTACGTTATGTCCCAGATTCTGGACAGTACTAGTATCGTCCGATACTGGAACACCCAGTAACGTTCGATACTGTTACAAAGTTAGTGTTCCAGTATCGAACGATACTGTGACATAAAATGTGCCAGTATTGTTAAATACTGGGACGAATTACACTAGTAGCATGTGTATCAGTATCGCCCGATACTGGAACATAAACACGTTCCAGTATCGCTCGATACTGGAACACAATAGTTAAATCGTACTAATATCGAGCGATACTGGCATGTGTTATGTTCCAGTATTAAACGATACTGGTATACCAGTGTCTGGTACCTAAAGTACACTTTTCCAAAATCATGAATCAAATATGTGTGGTGTTGTGTATGTTCTATGAATTGAAATCCGTTTGATAGCGATTATAAATAAATGCGGCCTCTTTAAGGCATGGTGACGTCCGCAAATTTAATGAACCTCGATAAGGGCAGCGGACAAGATGAAAGGAAATAATTGAATGACACTTTGGAACCCGATAGTATATTTTAACGGAATAAATCCTATTGAAAACTGGAAACCATCGCAAACCATTGCTCATTCTTCCGCTGCCCTTATAGCTGGATTCAATTTTAGTGGAAAACTGAAACCAGCTTTTTAAAGGACCCGACGTGTAGATTTTACCCAAACAGACCTATTTGAAACCCATCTAGCCATGTTTGGATACATCAAAACATCTAAATTTGCTTTTATGTATATAATACAACATTACAATTTTATAATAAGAATCATACATGCTACCGGGCATATTTTCCTACCTGTATGTCTTGCTTCGTTTCCTTCCACGAGTCAAGGCTATATCTAATTGCTATCAATTGTTAGGTATTCCTACTTTTTAATTCGTATACCAACACTTCCCACAGTCCACCACCCTTCCATTTCTAATCACTGATCATTCTGCTATGAAAACACCAGCCATATTATAAGGTTGCACACCACTAAATACATCTCCCATAGGGTTACACGTGAAATGCACACTTTTAAAATGGATATTTCTTGACGTTATAAGGAACTGGTCACTTGAAATTTGGTTTCAACTTGAAGATGAAAGCCATGACTACTAACTCAACAACTCATATATGGGGGGTTACCGGCATAATTTTGAGCTAGAGCCTTTTCAAAAAGTACGAGTTGAGTTTTCCTGGTCACACGCAATTGTTGATTAAGATTATTGCGTCAGATACCGGAAATGACCTGAACACAAATGTCTCTGTTAAAATATTAAAAGATCATCATTGCATCAATTTTTTTGGACCTGAAGAACGCTGATGTGTCTGTCAAAATTCACACTATATTAATTTTGCCATAACTTGCAGTAAATACCCTAATTTTAAACTGTAATTTACAATAGGTCTCCCGTTTCGGCATAGAAACGGGCCGGTTTTGGACTTTTGCCTCAAAGGGGGTAGGGCCAGACGTTATTTAGTGGTGTGAAACCTGAAGGAGACACTTTTTTTATTATTGCCTCATTTTCTTAATCTTTTGCACTTTACATAATGCGTAGTTATGATTTTTGATCAAATATACGACTTCAAAGTGGTAAAAAACAGTGAAAGACATTGTGCGCCATATTGGCTATGTCAGTAGAAAAGTAGATTTTGGTTACCATGATCCTCGTCAAAAAGGCATACGGCACTATGCTAATCACTCGTTGTAAAACATTTTGCATGGAAGTATTGAAATTACAAGGACATTCTGTGAGGTTGACCTATTCAGTAGACACAGCTTAATCAATTTACCCCCCCCCATGCCCTATCCCCCCCCCCCCCCCATATACCCTATGCCGCCCCCCCCCCCCCCCCCCCCCCCCCACCGCTTACGTTCAACTCTTGCTTCAAATATGTCTTTTTAAATACAATTTAGATCATGTTAGACCCCGCGCCGTTCTGAGAGGGGAGTTTACGGAAGTATGCAAAACTTGTATTCAAATCTTTTTTTCTTCTCACTAGAGCGTAATTCGTTTAAAATTATATTTTTGATATTTAAGAAAAAAAGGTTTTCTCCAAATTTTGTTCCTATTAGCGAAATTTAGACCCTCATATCTTAGCCATTTCGATAAATAAACATGATAAACTTTAAATCGTTTAAAGTAATCATTTACGTCTATGGCACGTGTCCGAGAAGTCTAAATGTCGCAGGGTCTTGCATTAAAAGACAGTGGGGTGGAGAAAATGAGCATTTATACACAGCTCTATGGAGAAAAATTTACATAATCGTCGATATCTCGAAAAGAAAATCATTAATCAAACATAATATTTTTTCAAATTAACTTTTTTGGGCAGGGAATATACGGTTTTCTTCTTTAAAAAAAACAAAAAAAAACAAAAAACAACAACTAGATAATGACTTTAATTAGTCAGATTGTAGCTTATTTAAACAAACGGACGGATCTTTCATGATGAAACAGATGTGTATACTAAGAGAACGAAGTGTACGGGCCGTAATAATATGTGTTAGAACCAATTTTAACTAGAAGTCTAGTTATCATTGCCGGCAAGTCAGTTTAGACAGCAATGCAGGGGTGAAGGTCAAAGCGCCTTGACCCTCTGTATAGGTTGCACACCACTAAATACATCTCCCATAGGGTTACACGTGAAATGCACACTTTTAAAATGGATATTTCTTGACGTTATAAGAAACTGGTCACTTGAAATTTGGTTTCAACTTGAAGATGAAAGCCATGACTACTAACTCAACAACTCATATATGGGGGGTAACCGGCATAATTTTGAGCTAGAGCCTTTTCAAAAAGTACGAGTTGAGTTTTCCTGGTCACACGCAATTGTTGATTAAGATTATTGCGTCAGATACCGGAAATGACCTGAACACAAATGTCTCTGTTAAAATATTAAAAGATCATCATTGCATCAATTTTTTTGGACCTGAAGAACGCTGATGTGTCTGTCAAAATTCACACTATATTAATTTCGCCATAACTTGCAGTAAATACCCTAATTTTAAACTGTAATTTACAATAGGTCTCCCGTTTCGGCATAGAAACGGGCCGGTTTTGGACTTTTGCCTCAAAGGGGGTAGGGCCAGACGTTATTTAGTGGTGTGAAACCTGAATACGCCTTCAAGGCTACCATTGCCAACGTTTGATACCAGTCATGCAGCATGCACGGTAATCGAATTTACGTCATATTACAAGAAATTCTAGCCTTCTCAGACATGTACAGGGTGTCTCAGATTGGGCTATTCCAGATAATAATGACCCCCCCCCCCCCCCCCCTATAGAGGATATCGGAATTCCAGACTTTTTCCCAACCAATTTTTCAATGGAATTCCATACCTTTTTGGCACATGTTCTTGGAATTCCAGACTTTTTCACAATTTAGAACCCCCCTCCTAATAGAGGACATCGGAATTCCAGACTTTTGTGTTAAAAGCAATAATTTGGTCGGAAATATGTAAAAATCACGTTTTTTGGGCAAAATTACACACTTAACTTCAATCTGGAATTTGCCAACACCCCATACCATGTGAGGTACATCCTGGTGATTTTATTACACATGGTTGGAATTGCTCTAACAAAAAATGCCGTTGAGATTTTTTCTGAGCATATTTTTTATTGCTGGCAGGCTGTCTGATAAAGAGATCGTCAACCTTCTCTGAGAACTGCGTGCCAGATGGTCTTTATGCGGTTACCAGGTTCTGAAAGGCATGAACGTCAACACTACTAATCCAATGCAGATAATCCGCTAGTGTAGGATTTAGCTTAGTGTAATGAAAGTATGACATGATGGAGTGTTTTGCATTTGGCCGCAAATTTCCGATTCTAAAGAAGCTGCCTAAAAATTCGGGATCCATCTTTTAAAAGGTAGCCATCTATGATTTTTGTTATGAAACACTAATGGAATAATGCTAGTAGTCAATGTGACTATGACGTTTTGTCATCAATAAC
Organism: Ophiura sarsii; assembly: GCA_035610835.1. Lineage (NCBI taxonomy): Eukaryota > Metazoa > Echinodermata > Ophiuroidea > Amphilepidida > Ophiuridae > Ophiura > Ophiura sarsii. The sequence continues at coordinate 74,439,934 of CM069447.1, forward strand.
GTAGCAGCATAATTTTTATGCAAATTAACATTTCCCTAAAACTTTCAATTTCCTAGATGTTTAAGGTAATGGTCTACCATGTTGTGACTCGAAATGGGCTTTTTGAGAAGTATGCCTATAAGAAGCAGCTAAAATTCTTCTTTCTTCTGTTTTTTATTTCACATAAATCAGAGCTGCGGTTCCAAAGTTACGGCAAATCAAAGTCGAAACTCTTAGGCAATTCTCGCTAATATTGGTATAACATATCTTATGTATTTCTTTGTTTCTCAACCAGTGATATCTAAGGTATATTTTCTTTTAAAATATCATAACTTAAAAAATAAAGAAGCTATTGACATAAAGATACCACCAAAAATTGTGATAATTCAAATTGCAAATTTGAGTATGGTAATAAAAATGTAAATATTGTACCTAATTTGCATAATAATTAAAAACAGTGTTTCTAGACTTCAAACGCCGTTTTCGCAAAATGGTCATATTGATCAATCCCGGGGTATTTTCTCAAGAACGGAAGCATGTAGAAAGCTGTAATTCAGAATATAGATAGAAAAAAATAATTCTACAGGTGATAGCATAGCCTTTTTTGCAATTTTGTTCTTGTTTGAATTTTTATAGCAGTTTTTATTTTGAAAAATGCTCATTTTTGGTTAAAAAAATGGTTTTTTAACATTTTTCGTCAAAATGTATGCCATTTTGAGAATTTGGGGCACAAATTTGAAAAAAGGGCTATGCTATCCTAACATTTATGTGTGTGAGCATAATTCTAGTTTTAAAAAACAACGCTAAATGTTTGCGTTCTTTCAGGAGTACCCCGGGATAAATTAAGCGTTAAAATCCAAGATGGCCGCCATTATTATGCAAATTAGATACATTTTGATTTTTTTTTCTCTGTCAATCCTCCTGAAAGTTCAAGAGTGTCAACATATCCAAAGATGAGCTTTGTAGGACCTAAAATAAAGAAAAAGTTGTTTATGGTAGCCCATCACCTTAATGTTGCAATATTGCCACGGTATTCCGTATTTGCTGGGAATCTTGAACAACTAGCAAACATGTGCCATAGTAGCAGTGTTGTAATTTTCGACGTAAAAAGTCGCGCTATCAATTGCAATTATCAATGAATAAACAGAACGTTTCAAATATAGGATATGGATAAACATGGATATTATAAAGATTTATGATCTGACAATATGTGTCATTATCTAGGTTTTCTCTTCGGTTTCATACGTTTATAATTGGAGCTCAGGGAATGGGGCGTGTACCCGCTCCGGCGATTGGTTGAACACAAAATCATGGAAAAAAGTGTACGTTATGTCCCAGATTCTGGACAGTACTAGTATCGTCCGATACTGGAACACCCAGTAACGTTCGATACTGTTACAAAGTTAGTGTTCCAGTATCGAACGATACTGGGACATAAAATGTGCCAGTATTGTTAAATACTGGGACGAATTACACTAGTAGCATGTGTATCAGTATCGCCCGATACTGGAACATAAACACGTTCCAGTATCGCTCGATACTGGAACACAATAGTTAAATCGTACTAATATCGAGCGATACTGGCATGTGTTATGTTCCAGTATTAAACGATACTGGTATACCAGTATCTGGTACCTAAAGTACACTTTTCCAAAATCATTAATCAAATATGTGTGGTGTTGTGTATGTTCTATGAATTGAAATCCGTTTGATAGCGATTATAAATAAATGCGGCCTCTTGCATGGCATGGTGACGTCCGCAAATTTAATGAACCTCGATAAGGGCAGCGGACAAGATGAAAGGAAATAATTGAATGACACTTTGGAACCCGATAGTATATTTTAACGGAATAAATCCTATTGAAAACTGGAAACCATCGCAAACCATTGCTCATTCTTCCGCTGCCCTTATAGCTGGATTCAATTTCACTTTAGTGGAAAATTGAAACCAGCTTTCTAAAGGACCCGACGTGTAGATTTTACCCAAACAGACCTATTTGAAACCCATCTAGCCATGTTTGGATACATCAAACATCTAAATTTGCTTTTATGTATATAGTATTACAATTTTATAATAAGAATCATACATGCTACCGGGCATATTTTCCTACCTGTATGTCTTGCTTCGTTTCCTTCCACGAGTCAAGGCTATACCTAATTGCTATCAATTGTTAGGTATTCCTACTTTTTAATTCGTATACCAACACTTCCCACAGTCCACCACCCTTCCATTTCTAATCACTGATCATTCTGCTATGAAAACACCAGCCATATTATAATACGCCTTCAAGGCTACCATTATTATTTATTTGGGTCGCCTATCCTTTTTAAAGGATTTTTTTAATATGTCCAAATCAATAACCGATCGGCCAATATTTACGAATCTACTATAAATAATCAGTATATGGCAAACACTAGTCATACGTACAAGTATCACTGATACGATAGTCGCCAAATTAATACTTTGCATCACCATAGTTACAAAACCCATAACATCGAACCGTTACCAATTATAATATTTCTATATTATTATATGGAAATATTTGTATTGATCTCAGTTCACTTTCAATTGGCTCATGTATAATATATATCAATTAACATATACGTTTGAGCTTACGGACTAATTTTGCAGTGCTACCTAAGGTGTGCGCCATGATCAAACCCACATATTCTATCTAAACCGGAGAATCGCTCAATGCCCTTTGAAGTAAAAAAAGACATTTAAAGGTGTATGTTCCGATCATTTTTTTTTTACTATTATTTTATTTTTCACATCATGATATTTTGATATCAGAAGAATCCCCATATTTTTCTCATTATGTCTGGGGCAAAAACAGTCCAATTTTTGTATGCGCTTCGCGCATACAAAAAAGGCTCCACATTGTTTCCGCTCTTTGCGTGCCCGGTCGAATCTAATAATGCTCGATAACTTAGACATACATGGGGAGGGGTGGGGGGTCAAGAAAAGGATAACCATAAAAGGGGGAATTAAGAAAAAAATATGTCCGAGGCTCAAAAATTTCCAACCCCCACCAAAGTATTTATGAACACTCCCCAGACACCAGACATAGACGATAATACCCGGTAATAATAACTGTGTAAAATGTTATGTGTGTCGCTTCGCTTCTATTGCCAGTATTCATACAATCCTCAAAAAGTCATATTTTAATGGCCTCACTCGTGCAGTCATTCCGAGGGTTTAGCATGTTTAGTGCCACAACGTCATATCTGTAATAGCTGTCCGTCTTATTATACGGGGCTGTTTATATATGATGAGCAGTTGATATAAACTCAGAGCAGCTATTAACATTATGGTATTATTGCACTGATATCATATGATATGAAAAGGCGCTATACTGCTATAGCTGCCATATGCAATGTACGTGTGATTTGCTATATGGTGCGCACTTGTAAAACATTTGTCTTACACGTGGCAGCTATTGTAGACGATGCCTTGTGGCTCGACACCCGATATTTCATACACGTGTGTTTATTGATGTGGGTTGTTTTCCCGGCCGGTTAAGCAGATGTTAGCAGTAAGTTTATAGCAGGTACCAAGAACAACCGATCATGTATATATATATTTTTTTACATCTGTTGTTTAGAATAACTGACAAGAAATCGGTAAATGTTAGCAGTATACAGTTCATAGCAGGTTCCAAGCACAACCGTCGCGTACAACGGACAGCTCGTCTATCATATTGTATATTATTTACCAGACCTCACCCGAATGTATAGCTCGGTAACCTCTCATATCAATAGAGAAGAAAAATGCGACTCTTAATTTGATATTTTGATCGGCGAATTTAGTGTCAAATTCATTTGTATAGAACTGCTGATTCAATTACCTAGCATGTCTAGTGTCCACTAGACCTCGAGTTCCGGTTACTCCACTTCTGGAAATCCTGCTAGTGTTGACTTCCCTCCTGAAAATCAAATACACATGCATCTACAAGTTCAACTTTCTATTATTTTTTAAAGCTGGTAGTTCACCAGTGCCCAACTGGTCATACACCTGTTCACTTGATGACAGACTGTACATAGTTAAAAAGGATACATTGTAACCGTGTGCAATTCCCAAGAGACCTGTACGTGGTTAGAGTGGTAGTTCGCCTTTAAGTAACACTGAACTTGCGCTTAATGAAATTTCATAATGGCGGCTCAATCAAATCGACAACAGAATAAAACAAGACACAAAGATGATGATTCAATCGACGACATTGCCTCGATAACACCAACCCCGGTCGAAACCCGATTCTTGTCCAAACCGCTTATCTTCTTGTTTCACATGAGTTTGATAACGATATGTGTGTACATGATAACAAACGCCTACTTCGGTACCATTCTGTCTACCATCGAGCGTCAATTTGGTCTCAACAGTGCCGAATCCGCCTTGTTATCACAGGTGAATGACGTCGCCGGAGCTCTGGTTGGCGTACCATTCGCGTATCTCGCGGGGAAAAGTAGCCGACCAATATGGCTGGCGATTTGTATCATCCTAATGGCGATCGGTAATCTTATGAGCGCCATACCGCACTACCTTTTACCGCCTGTAAATTCATCTTTCGAATATCCCGCATCCATTGTCACCGGTAATTCCACAACTGAACCTAATGTACACGGTGGCATCTGCATATCACAATCAGCGGACACATTCGGGACGAACAAGACTTCATCAATTGCAACTGAATATGCATGTGATAATGAAGTAAAGAGTAGCGCGGGATTAACAGGAGTGGTGGGATGGATACTGGCGGGTCAAATCGTGTTTGGATTTGGCCAATCGGTGTTTTTACCACTGGTGTTCTCGTATATGGATGACCTTTTGGGTCGTGATCGAGTTGCTTTTGCTTCGTATAATGGTAAGTGCAAACAATTTCCACACGGCTATTAGTTTTACCATATACAAAACAAATTGTTCAGAAACCTTTCCCAATTTTCAAAATCTACCTCAAGGATTACAGAACCAATACTAGGCATGTCTGTACGTATTTCAATGCATTTCGCATGGTGATTCCTAAAATGGTCATGCACATTTTTGATAGATTCTGTGACATTTTGGAATTACGTCTGCCGCTTGAAAAGTGTTAAAGGTTAGTACCAAATACATGTGAATTAATCTCATTTGAAGTACTAGTGCGTTTGAATAACACTTTGTAATGCATTTCTCATGTGATTCCAAAAATAGTGATGAAATTTGATATTTGTTGAAACATTTTGTGAACTTTTGTGACAATGGTCTGCAGACGATTGCCGGCAGGAAAGTGTTATTAATAATGGCGTCTTTAATTTTTAAAGTCATGTATATTGTAAACAGAACTAATACGACGAGGAAATTATCAAACAAATTGCAATTTTGTAGGTAATGAACTGTTATTTAGGTATTTTCTTTTTCAATGGTGGCCGGCCATGGCTTAGAAATAAATGGACATAAGCTCTTTTTATAGCTTTCTTGGGCTATCCTTGGCATTATATGTTTTCTTTTATTAGCATGTTGTGTTAATTGTTGTGATTTTTATATTAATCTGATGTATTGTATCTCTGATATGGAAGGTTCATTATACTGATCCAGTGTAATGGTACTCACGTGTACGTTTCGGATACGTATGTATCCTTTATTAACACTTTTCGTAATGGCGATCTTGACGACTCGTGACGCTTTTTGCAGTTTTGGACGCTATTTATGATATTCCATGTAAGAACTGTGAAAAAAAACTACATCGGCGCAACCGGTGAACAATTCGGCACAAGACTTGGTGAACACAAAAAAGAGGCAGACAAGGCTAGCAACACAACAACCACTAGAGCAATGAGAAAGGCGTCGCTCATTCAGCTAATCGGCTAAAACAGATGATGTTGTGGACTCTAATCATGTTATCGGATGGGACGAGGCAAAGGTCATTGGCACGGAGCAAGATAGATATAAAAGATTGATTCGAGAGGTTATAGAAATCAGGAAGAAGTGGACCTCAACGATGAACCGAGATTTCTTTTTAGTGTATAAAGCGCAAATGTGAACAATAGCCCAACAGATTTTTAAACAAGGTTAATGACCAGAGTGATTAAATATCAAACTGGTAACTCTCGCAAGAGAGCTCTGAAAGGCCAATCAATTGGTACACTGCAGCTCAGAAAATATTCATAAAACAAGAAACACAAATAAGATAAAAGCCCAAACAAAGAGAACAACATCAAAATATAAATTAAAGACAAATAATATCTGGAGGTTTGATGGGCATCAAGAGAACATACACAACATACTTGGGAACCAGGAGCTGCCTGTTGTCACCTGTTGGGGCGTGGCCGTATCAACAGCCCAGCTAGCTACATGCTTTACAGGACCATCCACCATCTCCCCAACCAAGCATTAACCTACACTTAACCTATGACCACACCATGCTATTATATATATATATCAGTTGGATGTTGAAAGGACTTGAATGAAGGGTGTCATGAAAGAGTATGAAGGTTATGACAAGTTAATAGTTTGAGATGAGGGGCAATACCACCTACCTCACGTTTTCGACGAACCTTTATCATCTGGCAAAAAATCCCCAGATGATAAATCAATTGGCAACTCCAAAACTGCAAAAAGTGTCATGAGTCGTCAAGATCGCCACTACCAAAAGTGTTAATAAAGGATACATACGTATCCGAAACGTACACGTGAGTACCATTACACTGGATCAGTATAATGAACCTTCCATATCAGATTATAATCAACGATCATTATGAACCTATTTGGTATTATTGTATCTCTGTGTCTTGATATGCCAAATAAAACTACAAATATGTCGATATCCTTTAATTAAGTGCATGGACCAATTTGCATTCGATTTGCTTGCGGCTTATTTTATCCGTTTTTTAAAGATTTGTTCCCGATCACGATTAGTCATATCCTTATTCGCAGCTGTGCGAGCAGTGGGCCAAATATTTGGTATCTTACTTAGGGGCTCAACATACTCCACAACGCTCCAACGCTGAGCGCAAGCGTGACCACCGCTGACCAATCAAGCTGCGTCATTTTGGTGTGGTGGAGGTACTACGCATGTGTGAGAGCGTTTTGACCGCATTTCGACCAATGACATACCGGGCATTACGAGAGGCACTTAACTTGCGGCCTTTTTGATCTGTTTGTTAACGATCATTCATGTTATTAATCCCAGCTGCGCTCTTTATTCTCGAGGCACTTGTCCCAAGTATTGGAATCCAACTGGACGATTTCACTATTTCGCTACACGCTGATTATGACTGTATTCCGACCGATGACGTACCAGACATTCCAAGTGGCCCTTATTGTAATTGCACACCTTGCGAACAAAACATTCAAAATAAATTCGCGGCTTATTTGATGTGTCTGTAAACGATCTTTATTATGATCATGCATATTATTATTCTCAGCTGTGTTGTTGGTTCTCGGAACAATTGGCCCAATAATCGGTATCCTTCTTGGTGGATTCGCTCTTTCACAACATGTGGACATTGACCGCATTCCAGCCAATGACATACCGGATATTCCAATGGAGGACCCACGGTGGATAGGTGCATGGTGGGTAGGGTTCCTGGTGTCTGGTATAGGTCTGCTTATTCTTGTGCTGCCTGTCCCATTTTACCCACGGAATCCATACCCACAACAGGAGCATAATAACAATATCAACAAAGGCCGTGATAATAGGGCTGTTAATAGGAAACCAATGGCGTTAATAACAGGTAATATCTCTTAAAAATAGCCAGTTATAGGTGAAGGGGTAGGCTCGTCCCATTTACAATATTTTTCAATATTGCAAGCGATAAGATGATAAAGGGATACTTATTTATAAATGGGGAAGTACCATCATTGTTCCGAAAACAAAAAGAGATGTTGTGCTTTTGTAACGCTATCTAGTCTTCTTCTTTTAAAAAAGCAAACATCTGGCTTAATTAAGCTTACTTAATGACCAAACTCGTGAAATTATTAGAACTGTGTATCCAAACCAGACTTGCATGGTATTAAATAAAAGGTAAAGATGTGGTTAAAACATTGGTCTGAGCAGATAATTAAATATCCCTTTAGTATTTCAAATATTTTCCTCCAAACATTTGGTATATGATTAAAAACCACAAATGGTGTTTTTGTATTTTTCTCATGAATTAATCATAATAAACGCAATAAACACTATAATCACAGAGAAAGATGTTTTTGGTTAGCCACACAAATAAATCAAGCCATTCGTTAACATGTTTGCTGTGTAATTAATTTACGCGCGTAATTACTTAATAAATTAGGCATTAAATGGAATAATTTTGAACCACTTTTTGTATACCCAATCAAGTTATGTAAGGTTTCAAATGTATCCTTAAATTATGCTTAATAAAATGGTCAAGCCACGTTTCTCAATGTAATTTTTTTTCTTTTTCTGTAATATTAATCATAAGTTTAGACACATTATTTTGCCACATTTTCTTACGATAACAATGTATGTCATACAATTATTGTGCACAGACTTAGCAAAAGTCTATTAATATTTGTCCAGCCATGCACGCAAACAATAGAACCAATCTTCAAGGACACGCTCACGCTAAGGGACCAATGTTTTGAAATTCCGCGCTACAAGATACTTGAATGCCATTCAGCAGTGTGCTGCCAAGGGTTTTAAGCGGTGTATGTTACTTTCGGTGACCGTGTGCTGGCATGCAAGAATGTACATACAGGTACCATCATAGAGACCTGTACTAAATCTAAATGTAAAAAAACCTCTAAATTAATAGTCAAGGCCACTAAAGCAAGTAGCCAGTAGCTGGTTGGATTAGCGTGTATGGATAATCAAGTATTGGTCGGTCCGTGTATATAACCGGGAAATCGTTTTCCGTTATTTCGTTTTCAACACGGTTAGCAACAAACACAAATAGGATCATTTTCCGTTTGACTGTCACAGTAGACAAAATAAACAAAAGAAAAACTATAATTTGTAACGTTCGTTTTTATTCTACTATTTTCGACAAAGAAAAACTAAAAAGATCAACTACATTCGTTTTTCTTTTTCTAAATAAAGTGTCAAAATCAACTAGAAGAAAACATTTAATCAAGCTGTCTTGATTATAATATGATTCACATACTTGGTATTGACATTTTCATGGTTGCACATCACTCAGGAGGCACTATATTTATAATTCAATATTTGGGCATAAATGTATGCTCTGTTGCACTGTACAACGCATTTTAATTATTATGAGCATGCGAGACATTGCCAGCTCATAGAACTGCACGGATTATCGCATTAAATGTATATGTGACGTCACATATGATTGGTCGGTTTAATATCTTTATTGTCCACAGAAAGTCCAACATCTGAGTTTGTTAGTTGTTTAAAATGTCGTCTGCAGATGTTTAGCAGAAGTTCGTTAGAGAGATTCAACCTAGTCGTTGGCCTTACAGTTCCATATTAAGTAATAGTCTCTAGTATTGTTTCCGGGACTTTGTTGTTTTGAGGGAAGTGTCCATTCAAAACTTCCGCACCTTCGGTAGTAGCTAGCTTTTAATTTCTCCGACTTTGCTAACATTAACATATCAAAAAAGAGGATACCCTTATAAATATCTGGTGTAATAATTTTGCATGACCGGAGTGTGTGTGTTGCGTTTGTATATAAATACCTGAAAACGAGGACGCACACACGTTTTTTACATTCCAACTGCGGACACACCTGCAAACGAGGACGTCCTCGGTTTCTTGATCATGCAAAGTATTGCAAACAACATAAGACACGCTATCTAAACGAGGTCCTCTTTGGTGATGCTCTCCCCCATACACCCTTTATAGCACACAGGCTAGTTGGCGGTTTGACACCCAATTGTTTTTCTTTCAACCGCCATTTTGGTCCTCGGTGTGTCGGTGTGTGTCCAGGTTGGTGGGTCCTCATTTGAATAGTACCACGTTTGGTCCACGTCCGGAGGTATTTACAAGTGTGTGTGGGGGTGTGTGGGGGGGGTGGTATTTCGAATTTAGCCCCATGGTCTATTCTATACCTCCATAACAAGCTATAGCTGTGAGGTAACCTAGTAGTAGTTTATGTGAACACTATTCAAGTTTCTTTCCATGTTTGTGATAAGCACTACCATTTCTCTTCCGAAACAGCTTTCGCCAAAGACTTAAGGCAGCTTCTGTCGATTCCGACGCTGGTGTATTATTTGCTGTATAACGTCTCAGTGAATGCGTATGCAGGGGTTCTGAGTGCATTCTTTGTTAAGTATGTCATCGTATCGTACGGGATAAGTCCATCACATGCTTCGTTTTTAAACGGTGAGAGTTCAAAATCGTTTTCAAATCGTTTCTATAAATATTGTTATACATATGAATTTGGTTCTGATCCTACAAAGCAAGATAGGGAGCAGCCGCTAGATTGATCCTCTTTTTAAAAATTAACTCTTTATAATTATATGTATTTATCAGCCGGTGCGCTAGTGCCGTGTGCGATGCTCGGCATTCTTCTGTCGGTAATCATATGTCGGATAAAGATGAGCCATCGACATCGATGTGGGATTCTAATTTGTGCCACCATAGTGAGTATCGCTCTCCTGTGCACACTGTTATTGGTTGGCTGTTCAAATCCGTCCATCGCTGGCGTCCATCAACCTTACAACACTCATCCGGAAACTGAAGGGTATGTACAATACACGTAATTCACCTCTTCCTGACGTTGATGGCGTAAATACAGGGTTATAGCTTGTATTTAGGGGGGCTGGGGTACCGCGCCATTTTGCAATATTTTGCGAAATCGATCGTGGTTATCACGTGATACGTATCATGGAAAAATAATTTACACTGTTTTAACGAAATGCACTGTGGGATTGTGTTACCAGCCTAAAATCATAGAGGTCGCAAACCCGGTCGCAAACTTGCTTATAATTGAGCCTAGCTATAACAAGCTAAAAGTGACATCTCTGAATGTATACCAAAGTGTGCAAAGGAGAAATTGTTGGACACACTGGTAATATGGTTTTACAACAAGTTTTGCTATCATATTATCAAACTGAACTCAAGTTAAATCACTCTATTTATCGAGCAATAATATAATTGTTTACGCATTTTAATTGTTTAGATACGAAGTTAAATAAATCAAGGATACATTTATGATAGATAAATAAATAAAAAGAAAACTATAAACGCATGGGCGGCATTTATAATTGATAAAAATTGACATAACAATGATGTTACATTAATCTACCATCAAGTTTAAAAAATAGAAAAAAATGGGATTATTCGAACCCGTGAATTCCGATTGGCAATGACATGGCCAACCTACGCACGCCACAGAGATCCACTACTGTAATTGTGATAGTTTTATTATTTAACCATGTCCATTTATTTATATCGAAAGGATTTTTATTGTGCCATTTTTGCCAAATGTGTGTGTTACTCTCGCACAAAATGTGTTTGTAATTTGATTATAATTCTTATTTTTAAAAGAACGGTAATTTTTCTTGACATTTTCGAGAGAAAAAAATGGCGTAACTGGATACGTAAACGCCAGCAGTGTGGTGTCCGCGTGGGCAAGCATACAGATGATGCTAAGCAAATCCAGCATATAAAACAAAAAGTGCTCCTAATGGGACTCGAACCCACAACCTCTCGCTCCTCATGCCGACTTTCTTTCCACTACACTAACCGTGCTAATTGGAAAACAATATCGCAAATAATTTATTTATATCATGGGTCATTGGTTAATGCACTGTGTTAAATTCTACAATCCCGGCCGCCATTCTGTTCAAAGGCATAAAAAAGTGGACTTATTTTATGCATTTTTTGCAATTCTGGGGTGTGTGGATCGTGTTTTTTTATCAAATTGGTTAGATATCCGTCCATTTTAGAACATCTGAAATTTAAAGTGCACCCACACACCCGGGAAAGTATGCTGCCAAGGGCATATATTTTGCACGTAAATCCAATACAAAAGTTCAGAAAATCGACCAAAATATGACGTCATGACCATTGCTTCGGGACAAAATGGCGCGGTACCCCCCCCCCCCCCCCCCCCCCCCACCCCTAGCTTTTATTTAAGCCACCCACCAGTGACGATACGACGAAAGAGCACCACACCAAATCAATGCGCAATTCGTGTAGTCCTGTAATAGTTCCGGAAATACACTAAGGCTAAGCTGGAAAATGTGAGGTTTTCGGCGGGTAATTTTGTTCTTCGGGGATGATGTTTTCGTATCAAAATGAACGAATTGGACCTATCCATTGCACTTATAATTATAAAATACGATTTTTGATATATCGACCTAAATAGTGCCAAGGGTGGGAGCGGCTACCTAAATGGTGAACAGGTATGCCAGAAAGCGTGAAAAAAGTGGTGGCGGGTCTGTTGCAGAACATCTAGTTTGAAAACCCTTAATGAAATAAGGCTCAGTTTAAAGTTTATACTTTACTGAACATTGTCATAAGTATGCCATAAATGTAACCGGAGGGCAGAACAGGTGTCTCTAAATATTGCCATTTTACACGTATTTCAAGGGGGAAATTATCCGTTGTGGTACGCCGACGAGCTGTTCCATGATAGGTGACGAGCTATATAGAACCCTATGGCAATGCCATCAACGGAAGGAAGGAAGAATGAGTAAAAGTTAAAAAAAATAATACCAACAATTTAAGTTATTTACTGAATACTTAAGCCTCGTTCATCTGCTTTATTATTGCTATTATCAAATTAGATATGTATGTAACAATGGATGCCACTGCACGGATGGTGTATTTCAACCGGTATGTGGAAGTGATGGTATCACGTATGTTTCACCATGTCTTGCGGGTTGCCAGATGAACAGCGGAAACGACACGGTACTTAACAATTATAAAATTGAAAATTGAAGTGAATTGAAGTCAAATTCGAAAATTGGGTCTGTCGAGCGCGACGAACAAAGTTTTGTTGTCGCCTAACCTGCAAAAGTTGCACAAATTAACCGGAATGGTAGCTGTGGACGTATATTGTATTTAAAATAACTTACAACATTTGAATAACCCTAACTAGGCAGGCTATGTGTTTTGTGGAAACGGGGGAGGGGGACAAAGTATTACTTTTTTACCAAACAAATCGCCGCGAACCCCCCGGGATTCGACTCCCGGATCCTCCGATCACCACCGCCGCTTCCATAACCCCTGTGCTAAGCTACACATACTTGCACGAGCAGCAATTTCGTACCCACATATAAGCTCGGATGATGATGTCATCGAATCAATGTTGCAGCGTGCTCAGGTGGACATCGTTTTTGGCCGTAGTAAATCGATCGTAGAATCTAGGAGAGTTAGGCTTAATAGGCATTAACAATGTGTTTCAACCTTAACCAGTCAGGCTATGTTTTTGTGGGGAAACCGGGGGAGCGGGACAAAGTATGATTCGATTTACCTGAAAAATCGCCGCGAAACCCCGGATTTCGACCCCGGTACCTACCATCACCTCGGCCACGTCCCTAATCCCGGGCAGCGATTTCGTACCCACATATCAGCTCGGATGATGATATCATTGAATCAACGCTGTAGCATGCGCGTGGACATTGTTTTTGGCCAGAGTGACTCGTAGTGTCTAGGAAGGTAGGGTTAATGAAGATACGGCTCAAAGATGAAGATAACGTTTGATTTTGATTCATGCTCTCGGCATTTCAACACACAGTTTTATGTATTAAAATATTGTTAAACTCATTTATTTGTAGACAGTGAGAAATACTAAGCGGCATAATGCTGTGGACATAAATAATTCCAACAATGCATACGTGCGTACATGCGTACTAACGTACGTGCGTGGCTTCTATTCGTGAAATCGTCACACGCATGCATGCGTAGTTGGTCGCATATTCTATGCATATGGACAACAACAACATGCGGTCGCGAACAACAACAAAATACGCTCGCGTGATATTGCTTGGATTTGATCGTCCATATCATTACTAACAGTGACTATAGGGATCTGATGCTCCCATTAATTAATATTGGCTAAGACCTATCTTTCTGACATTTTAAAGGTGTATGAAGATTGCCTGTGCATAGATTCTGCATCAGGTCAAATCGGAATCGCCGTACCAGGATTGTGTGAGCGAGCATGTGACAAAGGCTACCTCTACACGTTCATGGCAGTGTTTGGAATTCTTATCATCCTTTGGACAATGGTTATAAACATCGTTCTGATGGTCGTTCTCGGGTAAGTCACATAATAACAAATATTTGGAATACCCTACCACCATTCTTATTTTTCAAGTGTATGGGTCATTCTTGAAGACATGCAGTGGTGGTTGGGTGTACTGCATTTACTCCTCTATTCTCAATAGAAAGAAAGAAATGACTGAAAACCCTCAGTATCCTGAGATCATAACATATCGTCAGGTATCTATACATATTAATGGATAGGTTGATTTTGGTCGCGTACTTCAATGAACATTGACCAGATGTTTTAGGGCGACCAAAAAACCCCTGTTGTACACTCCTGTTTTGCTCTGTACTTGGAGACATTATACCCCCGCTCTCAAGCTTCTGACTCGACGGCACCCCGGCTCAAAAAACACCCCCCCCCCCCCAAATAACAATTTTTTCCCGTCACTCAAAAGTTTATAATTCTTCATGCGAATAGAAGGTTCAACTCTTCAAGATGCTTTAGACATTATTTTTTGACATCTTAACACTTTCCACACTCGGCTGTTAGTTTTACCATACAAAACAGATTGTTCAGGAACCTTTCCCAATTTTCAAATTCTATCTCAAGGATAGCTGAATTAATGCTAGGCATGTTTGTACTTATTTCAATGCATTTCTGATGTTGATTCTAAATTATGGGAATGATATTCAATAATGTTTACATTTTTGAAACATTTTGTGACATTTTGGAAAGTACTCTGCAGACGCCTGCCGCTTGGAAAGTGTTAAACTATTTCAAATTGCCGTTGTTCTTCTCTTGCTGATGCTGAATTGAAATCGGCATCAGTTTTTGGCATCGGTCACATTGTAATATATTAGCTTTGAGTATTCGTTACTATGTAATACATAAGCTTTGGACATCCGTCGCTATGTAATACATTACATTTGATCATCCGTCACTATATAATACATAAGCTTTGCGCATCCGCCACTATGTAATACATAATCTTTGAGCATCCGTCCCTATGTAATACATAAGCTTTGGACATCCGTCGCTTTGTAATACATCCGCTTTGAGCATCCGTCACCATGTAATACATAAGCGTTGAACATCCGTCACTATGTAATACGTTTTGAACATGTTTAATGTTGTATTTTTCTGTTGCATAAAAGTTGTTCTAATGGTATTGAGAAAACATTTCTGTTCGGCGTCAACGGTTTCCTTGGTAGACTATTAGGTAAGCTTATAAACTAGTTTAACCTTTTGAGAACTACCTGCCGATTCGTCAGAAAATTGTATCCATCATTAGAAAAATTGTTAAACTTGATGCAGATTGGAGTGAAATAGTTGATAATTATTACTTTAATTGGTTATTAAAATGAGTTTATCTTGTAATTAATACACCTATTACTTGTAAGACGCACTATACGACCCCCGGGAATGGTGCATCACACAATATACGGTACCCTCAGTCAATTTTGTGACGTACCATTGGTTGATTCTGACGGACCATGACTGTCTTAAATAACGCACCCCCGTCGTCATACACCGTTGACTGAACTGGATAATACATGTGGCTATGACTACTGAAAATGAAACTACTTTATGATTCACGGAGGATCTTCTCTTATTTGGTGTTGTCAACCCTGGCCCCTCGCATGGCAGGTAGTTGTCTAATACTCAAGAGTTATTAGAAAAGGTTGTGGTTGGCTATTTACAACCACTGTGAAACCAGTCCTGATATACATAAAGCAGAATCCTGAACAATCACTTCCAAAACAGAGAAGGCCTTAGATGGCTGATGCACACGTCTCCTAAGGCGCTAGACCACCACTAAATATTTGAATGGGAATCTATTGCCGATCTCTGTGAGGCTACAGTCAAGGAGTCTAAAACTTGCCGGACACTGTTTTCGGAGTAATGACGAAGCAGCAGCCAAAGTTATCTTGTGGCAACACAAACATGGAAGGAGATCCCGGGGACAACCCAGGAAAGACTAATAATAATAATAATAATAATAATAACACTAATAATAATAATAATAATAATAATAATAATAATAATAATAATAACAATAATACCGTGTTTATATAGCGTCTAACAATTATACAAAGCGATCCACATGAAAAATATCACAAAACACTGATACTAAAAATACATGATTAAGAATGCAGACTAACTCCAATCAAAAACTGAACGAGAAACAACCTACAATTTAAAAGCACATGGCAAAGTAAAAACTAATAATGACATTGTGCGAGAATACAGTTACCAGCATTGCAATTCGTGGTTCGGACTCCCCAGACATATCGGACGAACGCACACAAAGAGATCATGCGTCACAATTTTGCACGTTAGAATATAAAAAGGTTGGAAAAAATAAAATAATAATACAGATTCACTTAAAAATTAAACATCTAGTAACATAAAAAGATGTGTTTTCAGTGTTGAAAAAAAAAGACTCAGTGAACGGATGTTTCGGATTTGCACCAGCAACGGATTCCATAAAACTGGAGCAGAAGCTGAGAAAGCACTGTGTCCATATGACGCGGTCCTGGGCAGTTTTAGGGATAGATATTTCAGTTGGATATCTGATGATGAACGAAGAGAATGAGATGGTGTGCGGATGGTAATGATGTCCTGAATGTATTCGGGAGCAAGACCATGGATAGCTTTGAAAGTGATGAGAATAATCTTCAGGATTCTTACAGAGGACACCAGCTGAAGTGGACAAGATCTAAAAAATTGCATGCATGATAGAGCAGTGTGGAAGGCCATCACAAAAGTCCGACCTGTTTGATATGTAGTGCCTATTATGGGAGTAACAAGCTCATCCTTTGTTAACTTCCAACTTCGCTTAACTGGTTTTTTTCTTCGTCTATGATAATTGTGAAATCCCATTCAATAGAAAAGCGCGGATTCAACCTGTGGTCGCCGCTGGACTCGCCTTTCCTAGGTTGTGGGAGCGCACAGGGAGGGGAGAGGACACTCCTCACACACAATTTCGCCTACTAAAACCAAATTCACGGGTGAAGGTTTTGTAGGGGCGCACTATCATGGTCGTAGCAAACCAGACGACCTAAGACGTGGTTGATTTTATCGGCTCAAAACATGACTTGTGGCACAAAAATAGTACATCAATGGTAAAAAAAAACCTGATTGTGATTTAGAGTAAAACTGATTTGCTTTGATGATGGCAGAATTTAGTTCATATACATGTATGAAACATTCAGAATTGGTTATTTGAAATTAATTTACGTAGAACAAAATACGAATTTTAAATTGTGGATGGCTTCGTCTGACAGTGACAGAGGAGGGGCGTGGCGTGGCGTTATTTGAATTTCAAGAATATTGTAATCAGATCAGTTAGGAAGGACGCCGGATCGCGACGATCACATGGTGTGAGGTCATGAATAGTCATGACTGAATATTCCTTTACAACGAATGATTGACAGTTTACGCTGTAACTGCCGGGTGAAGGTTTTATAGAGTGCGCTATACTGAACCACTAGGCAGATATGAGAGTCATAGGCCTGGAGCGCACTATCATTTTTAGATTATTATTTTAAAATCTTTTCAGGTATTTTAGAGAAATCGTTGAATATTCTTTGAAATATGTTGTCAATTTCAGGTCAGTTTCCAACTCCCGTCTACTTTGGCGCAATAATCAATACCACGTGCTCACTATGGCAGTATACATGTGATGTCAGAACTGCTTGTTGGTTGTATGATCTCATCAGTCTTCGCTATGTTTTCATCGGGATTCTATTGGCTATCAAATGTATTACATTGGTTTCCACGTGCGGAATGTTTGCTACCACTTCTACTATTATTGCCGGTAGTGAGGTACGTATAGTGAAAGCTGTATTTTATTACACCTCGCTGTTTGGAAGAAATACGGTTGTAGGTTACGATATCTTTTCGAACAAGAAAATCATCAAAACAGCAATGACCACCCATAGCAAACAACAACAACAACAACAAACAAATACTCACCAATACCCGCACCAGATACATTGCGAGGGTAGGGGTGTTTGTGCGCTGTGGGAGTACACAATGAGTATAAAATATGCATTTTGGGAGTTGGATTTTTTGTTGGTACATGCTCTACGGGGGTAATTATATGTACTGTGGGGGTATTTGTGTATGTGCGCTAAAGCAAAATATACATTGGGAGTTTACTATTATAGATGGCGCTATTCATATAGTTGGGGTGGCAAAATGTATGTATTAAGATGAAAAATAACACACACAAAACAAACAAATCGTTTTGGGGGTATATTTTGTTGTTGCTTTTAACAAGCTCACAGTAGCCTCTTATACCATTTGGAAACTGTTCATTGTGGGGGTACTCCCACAATGCCGAAATACTCCCACAATGTCAAATCGTACTCATATCTACACCCACAATGTAACTATTCTAAACTCATTCCAAAGGATATCATTCTTTCATAGCACAACATATATTGAGTTGTTTTGAATATACACACATATTATTCTGGTTTTCAGTATTAAATCTTCTTAATCTTACTTTTAATTTAGAACCAAGAAGAAAACGATGACATCGTGACAAAAGAGAGTTTTGGGCATGAAAATGACATGGACCTGCCATCTTTAATGAACTGAAAACATCATTTTGCCGTAGCATTATATAAGCCCGAATTCTCGTACGTAGTTTAACACGGTTTTAAGCTTAACACGGTTTTAAGCTTAACACGCGTCTAACTTTGACGTTAAACTTATCGTTTAACTAGACGTACTTCTCGAAAATGTGTTTAACTTAAATACGCGTCTAACACACTAAAAAGTGTCTAACTTTAAACATTGGTATGGGGTTTTTTCTTCTATTTATTTAATTTTTTTAAACTTGCAGCGCAGAAGGACATTTACAGAGAAAAGTACAAAAATACAGAGTAATACAAATGCATATACAGTCATCAAAAAAGTAACTATACAGGTTAATGTACTCTTAACTCTAAAAATATATATCCTACCTAGAAATATTCAATCATAAAGTTGTTGAGAAATTTATCTTCTTTAATATGATATATTGCACGCTAGGATCGGTTGAATATTTAAGAAGCGACAATCCAAAATGTAAAGTAAAGTCACATTTTCAAATTCACATTTTACATTTCTACACGGGAAGAGAATGACAGGTAGCGTGTGTGTGGCGTATTGATCCATCGGAACAACGCGGCCGACTGTCCAACCTGCGCATGCATCCCCCAATTGCACTACCGGTAATCGATAAGGTACCCGTAGATGGGTCCGCGTGTAGAAAATAAAAATGGGAAAATGAAAATCGGACTTCTCCTTACATTTTTGAGTGCCACTTCCTCAGAGTAATACAAATGCATATAATACGCTTACTAATCATATGTTGTTGAAGTATGCAACCGCTCAACAGTTGCGTAAAATGTACCCAACACCGTTGGATAACATGTTTTCACCAACAGTTGAACAATTCCAGTTACTCAGCAGTTGCACAATTTTAATTACACAACAGTTGGGTATTATTAATTAACCATTTGTTGGGCATTTTGTGACTGTTGCTTAATTTGTGAATTTGTTTTCATTATATATTGAGCATTTTTGTATAGCAACTGTTGCTTAATTTATCAAATGCAGCCATATGTTGGGTATTTTATTTGTGACAAGTTGTTATTATATATTGAGCATTTTTGTATAGCAACACGGGGTAGGCAAATAATGTGAATTCTGGGCGATGCAGCAGAGCTACATACATCACTTCCTCCCGGTAGTGAACCGGTAACTTGTAATGGGAATTCTAGGCAATGCAGCAGAGCTACATGCACTATTCCCTTTCGGTAGTGAATTTGTAATTTATTTTAACATGTTATTTAACTAGGCCTATACATATGATATCTGACATCTCTTATCAATGGTGTTATTTACTGTAAACGTTTGCTAAACGTATTCTTGCTATCTGGGTATGAAGGTATAAATAGTCCATATTATATAATACATAAACATATTTATGTGATTCTTTTAGTGGAAAATAGATCACATGACATGAACTATTCAGTAAAATGTCCATGTCGTGTATTTTTTGGCTATAAAAATCGATTATTCAATATTCATCGCTAGCGACGTCGCAATAACACCTCTGAAATGATATTCATAAACAAATATATGTCAAACAAGGATGGCAATTTTAATATATTTTGTCAGTGTTAGCGATTAATTCCGTTTCGAATGCCAAGACAGAATAAATCTAATTGTGGTCCTGCTTAAATATTTACTCAACATTTTACACAACGTTGTTCAAGTATGCAACCGCTCAACTGTTAAGTAAAATTTGCCCAACACCGTTAGATAACATGTTTTCACCAACAGTTGAACAATTCTACTCAAAAGTTAGGCAATTATATTCACTCAACAGTTCAAGTATGCAACAGCTCACGAAATTGGTTTTTTTGGACAACAGTTGCCTAAAATTCACATGTGCGTAACTTGCATCAACTGTTGTGTGATTGTCCTCAATGCTCATGCAACAGTTGCCAAAGTGGAATATTTTACGCAACATATTTTAGCAACAGAAACAGTTTCCACCAACATTTTAAGGACATTGTTTTCGACGAATTGCTCAACGCTGGGGATTTTTTACTTTTATGCAACGCCTAACTTTCTACATATATTGAATGAATTTTAATCAACACGTCAACCAACGGATTAAAAAGTACTTTTAGCAACGTATTTTAAGCAACCTTTTTGCAGTGTATAGCAAGCTTTAAATAAAATACAAGTTGTGTACGTAAGAAAGTGCCTTGTGGGTGACTTTCAATACAAATATCCCTTTAAATTTAACTATTTCATCTCACATTGGTTTATAAATTTATCAGAATTGGAATCAACACAACATTTTAAAGATTTTGTGGTATAACATTCCATTGAAGACATATGTGATGTGATCTGTGAAAACCCGTCGGATGTAGCAAAATGTGAACTAAGGATTATGGGTAATTTAAAAAAAATTAAAAAATAAAAACACTTTTTTTTTTTTAGATTTTTTTTAAAGAAAATTAGTTTCCAATACTTTGTATCATCATCTTTCATAAATTTTCACCTTCAAAAACTTACTTAAGTCACTTTTATTATTAACCTTATTATGTTATTATATTGAATTATGTATCTTTTTTGGCCTGTTTTCATGATTTCTTGTTTTGTAGCTTTTGATGACATCACAATCATCATTCACTCATAACTTTTTTTGTAGTGATCGTAGAAAAATGATCGAAACAGTTCTGTAATCAGCACAATTTTAGCTTTCTTATGATATAAATATTTACAATATGAAAAATGCCACCATGTGGCGGGTTTTCACAGATCGCATCACATATTTATTTTTGAGATTATATTTTTGAGATTATTCATTTCTCACAACAGTAAATAAGCTTACCTCTGGGGTAGCTTTCTGGCAGCAACTCGCTTGCCTTTCGTCAGCCCCAATAACACGTGGGGGCGCTGTTGGTGGTTAAGCTATTGAGACTCATCATCATCATCGCCGTCAGGCGGTGATGGACGACAACTCAATAGTGGTGTGTAAATCGCTGGTAGGTATGAATTTCCACCAAATATCAGGTTTGTGGACCATACAATTGGGTAAAATGATCAGAGATTAATTGAGCGTCTTTCAAAAAAGATCAAAGCACTTTACAATAATAAATACACATAAAACACTTACATTTGAATTTCACATCACTTTATTAGCATCATAAAACACATACATAATTGATACACAATAAAGGAAAAACATGTAATTCCCAGATCAGTTCTCCATTTAGGTGAACGAACGCAGGGATAATGGGGACATACTGAACACAACATGAAAATAAAACAGACATGTTAAAACATTAAAAATAGATATCCATATAAAAGGGACCTGCCCTGCAGTAAACCATTATGATTGCACGTTGAGAGTTCGATAATTGTCCTATGCGGGGTTCCTTGTGAGGATGGAAAATTGAGAAAGATGAAAGAATAGATAGTTTGGTGATGTTGTCCCGGAATATTTTAAAGGTAGTGGGGCTATTGCACAGTTTGAGTAGATATTTGAGTCTTCCAAGATTGTAAGGGGATATGTAACCACAGCTACCAATTTCGAGGGCGACCAGCTCACACTCAAAATCATTGTTCTGAATATCAGCAACCAGAGCGGCGTAGGGGAGGATGGGGCAACTGGTTCGGTTAAGCATATTTCATAATATAAAAGCTTAAAGCTCGTATAAATATTTATGGAATTGCTTTGAAAATATCATCCATGTAACTGTTTACATATAACATATAATCAATGTTAAAAATATACAAACAAAAGGCAAATGAGCACTAACTAAAAATGTACTGGTCACGGACCTGGTCCTATATGTTCCAACGGTTAAAATACACAGAAATCACTGAATGACAACACGGACACTGGGCTGTATTGTCTTTACAAACACATATCCATATTATTTAACGCGTAAAAAGGATACATGTCCCATGAAGCCCATTTTTTGTACAGTTTTCGTGGTTAACGTGTAAATAGCAGTAATACTAATGGTGAACAAAGCAAGCGACATTTTCGACTGCACGTGTATTAGATAAAACGGTATGAACCTAGTTAAATGGTTACATGGTTGTGATATTCAGATGCCCCATATATTTTTCTATATATACCCTCTTTCTTATTATTATTTTATTTACTTCATATAATCCTCATTTAGTACTTATAATAAACCATCTTGATATTTAACCAGTTTTTCATGTTACAGGGGAAGTTAGTAAATATGACAATGATGACCCAACGGTTAATATACAAAAAAAACAGTGAATAAGATACATAAATCATGATATTTCTTCATTGAAAATATATTTACAGACACCATTTAAAATGTAATGTAATTCGTAAAACCGAGGTTTTAAACCATTCTAAAGCAAATTCGTATCATATTGTAATAATTCACTAGCAGAAATAGTGGTATTAGACCCAAAATATCCCAAAATGTCTAAAAACTAGAAAGAATGTGAAATATTTCATATTCTATTCACATTTCAATACCGAGTCATGTTTTATTGACACCAACAACTAACTTTCAAAATTAATTTTACAATTTTGATTTAGTTTTTGCAGGTGGACCAGTTGCCCCATACCACTTCGGACCACTTTCCCCAATAAATTATTCAGCACTTTGTCGAGATGAAACATTTATCAAGCACGCCTGTGACGTAATAAATGTTACACCAAAATGTTTTAAAACATACCACCATTTGTCATAATAATCAATAACTCATTGATTACGCAGTTTTCTGTAGCCAGCGAGTATCTTTGAATTCCCAATTATAACGGCGTTCGGGTCCTACAAGTAAAGGAGTGTCTTTAGATAAAATAAGAAATGGTATACTTTGTTATTTGCAAATTCATAAGCTAATAACTATACCAAATGAATACCCGTGGTGAGTTAAGTTGAAGCATTCTTTAAATGATAATATTGATCGCAAATCTAAACCACCAATGCCCCAAATTAGCAACATGTGCCATGTTACGGTCGTTAGAACCACAACCTATGGTTTTAAATATATTTCGAAAAGTCCCTTAGCACACTATGATATACCACACATCAAATGCAATATGCACTTAGCATCTTAAGATGACTGTACTGCATGTACATATTTACTGTTGCATATCTGTCAATCATATAAAATACATTAAACTTGATCTAAACCCATCTTCATACTCGCCCATACTATCTGTGAATTTTCAATAAGTCACTCAAGGAGGTGGCTTTAAAGATCTGGAGAATATCACATGTGTAAATACCCTAAAGTTGCAAATGTTTTGGAATCTAAAAGGTAAGGATATACGTCAAGTTTCAACATAAGTCGTGCTGTTCAAAAGAAAGCAGTATACCCATACAATTACAAAATCCTTCATTTCGGACCAGTTGCCACTTGCCCCATAGGACCAGTTGCCCCATATTTCCCTATTTGTCAGATTTTCTTGTGTGCTCTTTCTCAAGATTTCAAAGGGCCCTGTGAGTTCGATGATGACCAATTTCCGTGAATTCTCCCAGAACACGCAGAGATCGGGGATCAGGTTCGTGACGGTACAAACCGATGGAATTTTGGAGCCTCTTTTTTGAATTATGGGAGGTCACATAAAATTTGAGGGTCTTTTGGAAATGGGAAACCGGTCAGCATCGTCTTAATGTAGTGCAGAATGTTATTGTGGCGCCACGTAACCCTGCCCTGGTCAAGAGAGACATAATAATGATTGAGAATGTGGTAGAGGGTAGCCCTGTTCTTGCAAAGGTTACATTTGTCATTATTGGATTTACCCCCAACGCTTCAGATTGACTTTGTTGTTAGGGGTGTCACATAAGGAATTGACAACAAATTTGTAAACGCCAATTGGCAGGTTATATACAACACTTTTCCAATAATATGATTTTGCTTCAGTGCACAATAAGTCTAAAAATCTACCTTGAACCAGCAAGGGTTTAACCTGGGTGTGCCAATAGTCAGAGACATCTAACAATAGATGAAAGATGTGAATATTAAAAAAGTGTAGACTTACAACCCAGCATAAATATGATAAAAACATCTGCAACAACAGCATGGACTAAACAACTACTGCAACAATATATAAACACCAGTTGCCTACTCTTTGGGAAAGAGGTAGATTTTTAAAAGTTGTTTAAAAGCCTGCACACTCAGGGCAGCACGTATATCAGCAGGTAAACTGTTTCACAAAACCGTAAACTTTTGTCACCAGCAGAAATGCCCCTGAGACGGAAGTAAGATTCGTTTTCAACACTACAGAGTATTATATTTTGTACAGATAATGAGAAAGAAACATTACGCTACAAGGCCCGCTTAGCAGCGCTATAAATTGCTGCCCTAAAACCGGCACCATATTTAAATATTCGCCTTCCATCAAAGCTGGTTGCTATATGACATAATTCTCGCGTGCAACCAACCGGCTGTATTGCAACGCCCATTGAGTAGTTTAAACGCACGAGCGTGGATGTAATTTGCAACATAATGGAAACTCGCCCATGCAGTAAGCAAGAAGTACCGCTCGTACACGCCCCGAATTTAAATATACAACCAGGAAATCCTCTCGTAGTAATTGATAACAATAGGTTTACCAGACCGAATTAATAGCGCTCCTAAGCGGGCAATTTATGTCATGATGAACTATTGCAATACAAAGAAAATACCTTTTCCCACAAATGTTTTTTTTTTTACACTCACCAGATTTGAAATCAGCATAAATTCCGGTCTAAAATCACGGTATGGAGCCTGGACTACCATTATTATTGTTTGAATTTGTTTCAATTCACATTGTTCATCCACTTAGACCTGATCTAAGTTTAACCTCACTAGAGCTTACGCAATGGTTTAACAACTTAAACCGTGGTCTTATTTAACTTCATTTTCAGCAACAGTTTAAAGTTAGCCCAAGTTTAGTAACATGTAGACTGAGTGTGTTAGACTTGGTCTAAGTTAAACTATTTCTGTACATACCGACCTAACACTTTCCACGCGACAGGCGTCAGCAGACGGCATTCCGACAAAATGTCACAAAATGTTTTTAAAAATTTCCAATTCGTTGAATTTCATAACCATATTGTAAAATCACCATAAGAAATGCATTGCAATAAGTACAAAATGCCTCGTATTGGCTCATTAATTCTTGAGAAAAACTTTGAAAGTTGGGAAAAGTTTCTGAAAAATCTGTTTTGTAAAACTAATAACACGCTATTTCGTTGAAAGTGTTTACAGTATATTAGCACCGGAAGCTGAGCTGTACCGATATTCAACCCCACAATGCAATGCAACAAGTAGTTTGCAAACAATGGTTACGAGCCCAACTTTAATTCCTCGGTTTTTTTTCGTATGCTACGCTCATTGCAGTGTAGGGCTTAATTTACGTAAACTTTATTTCGGTGCAACTCGACTTCTGGTAATAACATCAACTTTGTAATACACATTTGATACATGATCAGCCGAGTGCACCAAACTAGCATAACTGGCGAGTAACACCAACATAGTAACTAGCGAGGTAAATATCTACATTAAACAGCATCGTCCTCTTACAAAATAATTGTCGCATGAGTCAAATGTGTGTACATGTATCAAACAGTAATCATATTGACACGAATGGTGTTCCGTAGAATTATAAAACTGTGTCGTCTGTCGCTACGTCAAGCGTTGATTTAAATAACATGAATAATGCAACACGTCTATGGCACGTCACAACATGTCCAGCATGTCCAGTAGAGCAACGAAATCTGTGAATATGACGCCATTTTGTGTGTTCGAAAATTTCAAAGTTTATTACCATTCTTTCAAAAATAGGGACCATAATTACATTATAAACACATTTTGTGCGAGAGAAACATACAAAATGGTATACAATGGCAAATTTTCACGGACAAAATCCGTTCGTTTTAAATAAATGGATCAATGGTTAAATAATAAAAAATATCACAATTCTAGCGTCAAATCTCTGTGGCGTGCTACTGTGATCCTGGCTTTTGTAAATGTAAATCAAGGGTTCGATTCTCGTAATTCCCATCTTTTCTCTATTTTTTTCTTCTTCAAAAAATGATTTTAATGACTTTAGTGACTTTTATGAAATCGAGCATATCAATTTCTATGAACTACAGTATGGTATTGACAATAATCAATCGATTTATTAAATGTGTAGGCCTATGTATTTTAATTTTATATTCATCTTTTTATTTACTTTATTTATAATATTTATTCAATAGGCATATCTATTTATGAATTTGTTTATTTATTTGATTTCATGTTATTTAATTAATTTATTTATTAATAATTTAAATAATTATTGTTGATTGATTGATTGATTGATTGGATGCTTGATTGTTTGAACTATTTTTTTTACAACTGTGTATGCATGATTGTGGATAGTGTTAAAATAGTTTATAATACATTGTCTTAAATGTATCATTGAGTATAATTATTATACACAAGTTGATAATAAATTGCATGATCAAATTCTCCCACTGATCATCATATCTATGTAATCGTTCATCGGATAAATAAGAAATTGCCGTTTAGTTACGGCATAAACTGTTATGCTCCAACTTACTCTTGGGTCCGGTGAGGTATAAGATTTAGCATAAATTACGCGCCAGTTACTAGCCTAGTAGCTTACCTCGGTTTGGTGCTCTCAACATTTTGGGTTACGCCTCAGTTACTAGCGAGGTAGCAATATTCTTCAGCTACCCGCCATTGGTGCACTCGGCCGGATAACTTTTAAGACAAATCAGTTTTGTTATAATTGCACTTATAATAAGACCGAAGTTCATTTCCGATGGAAATTATCACAATACATGTCTGAATAATAGAAGACTATATTTTAGAAACCGCTGTACCTGAATTACTATTGCTAACCTGTCTGCTGGCTAGTTTTCTGAATTGTGGCTTACGAACTTTATTACGAGTGAAACAGAGAACCAAAGATCGCCGATGTGCGGAACTCATGATGAATATTACCCATGGATTTACGCAGGAGTTTGCCAACGACATGTAGTAGTATAGATGACGGAAGAAACGGATGTTACTGAAGTCTTTCTTCTCGCCATAGCCTTCCGTACTGAAAACAAACCATAAGAAGTACACGTAGTAAGGGAACCAGAGTATACCGAAGAGAAATGTAATGACCAACACGATTTGCGCTAGTCTTTTCCGCGCATGTATTGGGTTAACGGCCGTTTGATTCTGTACCAAGTTCATCATGGTGGATGTACATAAGGACCTGGCAAGCGAGACGTAGTTTATGCCGATGAACAGGAGAGGTATGATGTACAGTAAGACAAATTGCGACAAAATGTATATCTGAGACACGGAGTCATTCATCGGCACATATTGGCAGAGAAGTCCATAGGCTTTAGTGTTGGTTACCCAGAATACCGGCAAGGCAATTATGATCCCAAGAACCCATGTCACGGCTACTACAATGGCAGTACGTCGTGTACTTTGACTAATCCTTGTCTCCAACCCTCGGACAATGGCATTGTATCTTTCTCTGCTCAGCGCTACTAATGAAAAAATGCAAGCAGCCTGGGAAACCAACGGCAAATAATGTTTAAATTTGCACGCTACGGATCCGTAGAGCCAACATGGAAACATTTCGTGGCGAATCCCGAACGGTGCCGCTATCATCATGTACAGCACTACAGCAGGTCCGCAATCGTAATGTTTATCAGTAATATATTAGGTGTGTTTTGAAGTCCAGCCGTTCGCAATATCACCGAAAGAAGCATGATGTTACCAATTAAACCAAAGAGCGAAAAAATTGAAAATATAATAACATGGTGCAAGTTAATAAATGATACCTTACAAATGCCACGTGCCATGTCGCGGAAAGAAGTAAATTCGTCGATAGTGTCTGGCCAATCCGTTGTGTTAGTTGCGGACGTTTCACCTCCATTTTGAAAGAGTAAATCGTTCCCTGTTGTCCCGATATAGTCGTTCATGATGAAAGATGTTTCACAAGAAGAGCCGAATCGCTTATATCAAGCTGTAAATTAAAAGCAAATTGAGAAACAAAAAATGGTTACATTAACACTTTCCACACGGCCATCAGTTTTACCATGAAAAACAGACTTGTCAGAAACCTTTCCCAACCTTCAAAGTCTATCTCAAGTATTCCTAAACCAATACTAGGCATGTTTATACTTATTTGCATGCATTTCTCATGGTGATACCAAATATGGTAATGAAATTCAATAATGTTGAAATAATTAAACATTTTTGTGAAATTTTGGAATGTCGTCTGCAGACGCCTGTCGCGTGGATAGTGTTAAACTAGCAATGACGAGAACGATGGAAACGAATGAAAATGTGTCGCTACATTTTACAACATTATAACACCTTAACACCTTAACACCTTCCACGCGTCAGTTGACGGCAGTTGACGATAGTTTCAAAAGGTCACAAAATGGGTCAAAAATGTCAATATCATTGCATTTCACCACATTTAAAATCACCATGAGAAATGCATTAAAATTAATACACACATGTCTAGTATATATTCAGTAATTCTTGAGATAAGACTTTGAAAGTTGGGAAAACTTTCCGAAAAACTGTTTTGGTATGGTAAAACAATAATAATAATAATAGCGGTGCTTATAGCGCTGTTCCAAATATGATCACAGCGCTTTACAAAGATATAACATGAGAAAGCCTAAAAATATACAGACAATCAGTTACGAAACAAATGAGATTATGCTTGAATGTTATGATACTGTTGCTTGATTTTAAGGTGGATGGAGTGTTATGTCATAGTGTTGGGCCGGCCAGCAACAGCAAATGAGCTAGCTCCAATGCGTGTATGGCGTGGTTGGCACAACAAGACGGGTTTTGTCTATGGCAGATCGTAGACCTTGCCTGGATGGAATGTAGATGGAAATACACTCAGATATGGCCGTGTGTTTTGAACTCGCCACCCTTACCGTTGCATGTCCAGATTTTTACATTTCACACCATCTGAGATTCGAATTAGCATATCGCAATAACTATTTGTTCTACCCCATAAAAGTATATATTTTCTGAACGGTAATCTCACAAGAAATCCAAATATGCTATTGGAATTTAGATAAGACCTGATGGTAACATGTTGTGATTAATAATGTTAAAAAATTATCGATTTTTTTCATATTTTGATTTAAGCTCAATAATAATTTTATACCTATCCCAATCATAATTTTACTGTGCATATTAAAGTTCCTCATGCAATTACCCATCAGAGCATAATAGTTGTTAATGGTAAACATGTTGAAATATACTATACCGAGAAGTAAATGAGCACACACGTTTAAATTTCATATTTATTAGACTTTACAAGTATATATATTTTTGGTATTCACCCTATCCTGATTTAAACGGCATTTTTGAATTCCCCTATTTGAGAGCTTTCTAAAAATGTATAATTTTGCTATCATCGGTTAAATATTTCTTTTGTTATAGTCATGTATGTAAAACCGATGAATTAGGGCAAGTTCACTGTGTAGCGAATAGGGAAAAAGCCAAGGACAACGCAATCGATTCATGATTACAATTGTTGCACAATAGTTGTCACATTTGTTGAAACAGAATATTATAGAATATAAAATAATCTATAAAATGAGAGCAAAATCATGTTTGTACCATACAGGGATGAGGAGCTATGGTTAATTGAACGTAGAATTGGGAACATTTTCTATATTCCCCATAGAGATTGGACACAGCGCCGCCGCCACCGCCGCCGCTGCCACCGCCACCACCCCTGACCTTCACAATATAATCAATCATATCTCAGCCAAACATTTATAGAAATACCTGATTTATTAACACAATGTAGCTAGATAAATAGGCTTTCACATGACACCTCAACCATAGCTCTACCACATTTAGTTGTTGAGTTAATAGAGAGAGATGGATGATTCGTCACCAAAAATGCAACGCCACCACCCTTTTTGGGTGGTGAGTTCGAAACACATGGCCATATTATGTATATGGGGGCTGAACCACTAATGGATTTATAGACATACAGAAGGGTTTTGAACTTGGTTCTTTTATCAACGGGTAGCCAGAATGAAGTAGTGGATAAGATAAGTGACGCCGGTTGTCAGCACTACTACAAGCATAGCCGCGCGGAAAGTGCTAACAGTTATTTTTAATTTTAAAATTATGGCCACTCTTGACGCTTCTCTGGTAATATTTCAAACATATAATCATGGCCACACGAGCAGGTAAGGCAGCAATGCACAACTAGTGCGAATGGCTCGTACGTATAAGTAATATATTTTCATTACCGTAGTTACAAGGACCATTGAAAATTGAATTAAACCAATGCAAATACTTCAATAATAATTCTGATAACATTTACATTGGTTTCAGTTAAAAGGTTGATTATGCAACATGATGCCTATCGTATCACGTACAAGCCACTTAGCTTACACGTATGAGTTAGATGTACTAGTGTTGAAGGGCTTGCATATTGTATACGCTTGACATTCCTGAAGATTCGATTTTGTTATGGTTAATTTGTCCATAACAAAATCGAATCTTCAGAAATGTCAAGCGTATAAAAAACAGTCCAATATTTTCTGATTTATGGCAAATTGCGCAAAATTCATGAAGTCATCTTTCGAAAGAAATACATTTTTGGAATGCTGGACTCAAGGGTCTCCTAGGGAAGGTCAACCCTACCATATATGGAGCTGACAAGCATTTTAATGAATGGATCATAGGGAGAGAGTCCATTGTTTGAAAGAGGTATTTCCAAAGTTGCTCAATTTTGAGGCCCGTGTTTATCAGTAGGTAATTGATGCATAACACACGGCTCATTTCACACGACAGCACATTTTAATTAAATAAATTCAACCTATTTTGGGGCAGTCAGGGGTCTGAAACTTCACAGTAAATTAGTTAACAGTATAGGCTAAATGAAATACATGTCAAAGGTAATTGAAAAAAAATCAAGCCATTAATTTTTAATGATTTTTGCAATATTTTGAAATTCTATTGAAATGTGCAAAAATTGCCACTATGTGTGTGGGCGCGCCCAACGCATAACGAGTCGTAGTGCGCCGTAATAAACACGTACACGCACCCCCACGCACCCCTACACACGCGGGCGGGAAAATATTGGAGAAATAGCTGTAGCTGCGCTAACGGGAGCTGGTTAAAGGAATACCGTTCTATTCATTAAACCATGCATTATATGGTAGCAAAACAATTATCTAATGTTTATTGACCATTTTAATTGAACACAGAACTATAATATACAATAAAACGAATTAAAACTGCACATCCCCAATCTGTGATTATTAGAAATTCGCGCCCGGTTGTCCGTGTCGATGACGTCATCGTCACTAAAACCGCCTCTTCAGCAACAGGTCGCTGGACAGTATCACGCAGGAAGTAAATGCATAAATCGATAATATCAATATATGAAACAGAGATGCTGACATCTCGTAAGTCTTTCGTCATAGCTTTGATCAATATGGCGACGTCCATGCATGTGATTGTCTCTCTCTCTCTCACTTTAACATTCAGAAGTGGTCTGTATAACGACGGGTGGGGTTGTGTATAATTAATGATGTAACGAGTGGGTTGGGAGGCAGGGGGTTAAAGGGGGGGGGGGGGGTTAGGTTGATTTGACCCAAATTTGGAAACACATTTTCTCAATGTTACCGCTTAGTGTTATATATCAAATTAAAGCTTAGGTCAAGACGTTTCAGAAAATGCGTATTATTTTGATGTGGTTGCCATGGTTACCATGCAATGCCTCTGATTGGCTAAACACGGGAACAAACGTAACTAGAAAACGAAATGTTGCATATACACCATACTCACAAGATGGAATAAAGTAGTGTGGTTTCTGAAAAGGGATTAACCATGGGATATATCTTGGGGTGATAATGGAAATAATTCAATTTCAGGTCAGAATACTATTATAGGTCTGCATTATATGTACGTATGTGATATGTGGTAATGACGGGAAACATTCAACCAGGTAAGGAAATAGGCCTATGCATTATAAAGACAGCAAAAGAAGTAACTCGGCTGTTGTAAAATCACCTATATTTATAAAATTATTACTCATATTCTAAAAATGAAAATATCAGGAGACGGAAAATTTAAATAAGGTGATTTTGACACCTTGTTTGTTAAAATCGATCGAGTATTGTTGTCGCGGTATGTGCTAATAGATGAAAAGTGCCCATTTACATTGTTGCTGTATTTGAAGGCGATCATCTATATGCCCTAGGTCACTGTTCTTTGCGTTTTAGCGCAATCGGCGACCACCCTCCCTTAGGAGGACAAGAGTTTTAATGCTTATCTTCCTGTAAAAATGGCACAACGTCGATATTAGGTAGCTTTAGAGGTAGCTTTAGTTAATTGATCATATCTCAGGGTTGACAGAACCAAATTAGATGAAATAAACGGAATATGAAAGCTACGCGTTTAATCTATCAATATGTATACCATTACGGTTCCATCGCCTCTATTTTTTGCGCCACTTTGGAAATATTTGTTGACATAATGACAGATCAAGATATTAGTAATTGCTCCGTGAACATGTGTCCCGAGTCTCGACTTTGTCTAGCCAATACAGTCTGACCACGTTATATTTAGCATTTAATGTAGCCCAATTAATTGGGCTAATAATTAAAATTAAAATCTAATCTAGAAATCCTATATTGAGACTTTTCCGAGGACTTTTCTCAACATTTTATAAAATCTGAAATACTAAGCACTAATTTGTATAAACAAATTGGAGTTCAAAGCTAGAAATTCTTTATATAACCTCACTAAAACATGCTAAAACATAAACATTAAGGCGTTGGGTGTTTTTTCAACCATCAATTGCCAATCGTCTGCCAGACCTACCGTCCGTGGACACATGCTGGTTAACTTTGCTACATGCATGCCTACTACAACGCGTTGCGAGCTCAACCACATGTGGTGAAATCATCATGCTCTGCCGCGTTGTACAATCTATACAGTGAACATGAAACATTTTCCCTTACACATCTTCCGATATATACAACCGAATATGCCCGTTGAAACTTCAATTTGTGGCTATATTATTTCAATTGTTCATTTTTGTACCTTAAATAACGAAAATCAGCCAAATCTGCATTTATAAATCTTCACAAGATCCCCCACTAGTGTGAAAGCCTTCCTGCCCAAATACCAAGTCGCCCCTGCACCAACGGTCGAAGCGGATTTATTCAGAAGCGCCGTAGGCAATCCACATGGTGTCGCAATAACTCACAGAGGGTTGGCAGAGAGAATTTTAAATTTATAAATGAGAAATTCTTTTAAATATTACATTGGATGTATATAACCGAAATTGCTCGTTCGAAAAACAATTTGGGGGTATATTATGTAATTTATTCATTTCTGTCCCTAAAATCACGAACAAATCAACATAATCAGCATTGAGTAAATTTCACAATGACCCGCGCTCTAGTGTGAAGTCCTTGCTATAAAAACCCTAGTCAAAACCAGTGTCGGAACTGCCAGAGCCGGTACCCAAAGCGCCGTAGGCACTAACAGCTGGTGCAATAACTCAAAGAGTTGGGAGGTAAAACTTGATTTGTAACAGCGGATACTGCCCCATAGCCGTGGTCAGAAAAATCTCAGAACTTACAGGGAACGGAACCGTAATGCAATTGTTCATGGTCAATAAGTTGGGAAAACACGTGCACGGTTTTTTTTAGACACCCTGTAATGTTGAAACCTGTATAAAACATGTGCGCGAAGCGCGCAAAAACTCTCCGTTAATGAACTAAAACGGTCCAGAAAGATTTCCTGAAGCCATCTTGTAAAACTTAAATATTAAAAAAATATAACTATAGACGAGGTGACCGTTGTTTGCATCAGTAGTGTTTACAAATTGATTAGCGCCTGGTCTAAAGACATGCTAGAGGTACTAGTCCATGACTACTGCATACATTACTATATGAAAGCAAAACACACATCACTGAGCGCCAATTTTAAAAGCACATGCCCTTATGGTGCGCACTCAAACCGCCGGACAACCAGATTTAGTACCTGGTCTCTCATTGTGCTTAGGGATGCATACCATGACTACTGCACTATTACACCGTAAGCATGGTAAGTAATGATCAATCAAGTGTGAATTAAAGCACCGTTCCCTGTAGGTGCGCACGCAAACCGCCGGGCACTACGTCACCGGTCACACCATCTATACGCGCGAAGCGTGCACAAATTGTGATTTTCAACACGTAAATAGTGCAGTATGAAATTTTTAACGTTCCCCACATAATATTTAAAAATATTTGGTGTGGTTCGAGACCCATTATAATGTTGAAACCTGTAGAAATATTGCGCGCAAAGCGCGCAAAATATTTCAGTTTTTAAACTAAAATGGTCATGGAAAACTTTTCTAAAGCCATCTTGTTCAGCTTGAATAATTAAACTTTGAAACAAATACGCGCGAAGCGCGCAACAATTGGCATTTTTAACGGTTAACAGGTCCAGTATGAAGTTTTTAACGTCCCCCATATAATGTTGAAACCTGTAGGAAAGTTTTTGAAGTAAAACATGTAAAATGGACCAGAAAAAACGTTCCTGACGCCATCTTGTTAAGCTTGAATAATAGAACATTGAAACTAATACGTGCAAAGCGCGCACAAAAGTTGCATTTTTAACCAGTGTAACGTCTCCCATATTAAAAGTATGGGGACGTGACCCCGTAACCCCTCCCCACCCAATTTGCGCCGTCTATGCCCCTACCCTTCGTCCTTCTCCTCTTCCTCCTTCTTCTCCTCTTACTTCAGGTGGTACCCTTAATTTCTTTTTAAGGTGTCAACCATCCCCTACCCTCTCAGACTTTGACGACTTTCCTTACTTCAGGTGGTGCCCTTAATTTCTTTTTCGTCAAAATGAGCGAAAAGGATGTAAAGACGATGACCTAGATTCCCTATATCACGTTCTGTTGCATTTTGGTGCCACCGGCGGGAAAAAAAACCTTCGCCCCTCTCCCTTAGTTAGGACAAGGGCTGAACGCAATACATCGTCGGTGTTATTACTGACGTATAATACATCCGTTAACATACGTTATACGAACTATTTTTGGTAGCATGCCAACTTGTTAAAGCGCAAGAAAACTGGAAACTTATTTTCAATGCATTGCTTTGTATTCTATGAGCTACATTAACTTAGATTATTTTAAACAATCATCCTATATCCCTACCATGTATACAGTAGAAATAAATAAAAAACATGTGCTCCGAAAACCCATGGAGTTACAGGTAACTCCATATCCTATCCCAGGGATAAGGTGGTCGGGACTTATTGTGTTCACTAAATGTTTTCCAATAATTATAACATGGAGTCGCTATAAGAATTTGAGAGTTGTTTTCATCGATTGTCTTTATTTCCTCAGTGTTTGATTGTTAATGAGTCGAATATATGAAGAGTTTAGTTCCAAAAGTAGCTAACTAAATAAAAGTGAAATAGGAGAAAAGCAACGTTTTTTAAAATGATGATGTTGCACTTCTTTGATTATGCCAATTTTCTGCCATATGAAAGATACCATACGTGGATGCTTAAAAACTGGTTTGATTTCATTTTTTGAATTTCACTGTATTTCCTAGGTCTTTCTTTATTTTCGGATATCAGTGGAGTTAGCTCCTTTTGGAACAAAAGTGTTTCGACCAATTTTCAAAACCTCTTTACCAAACAATTTTTATTTCCTCATTTACACAAAGTTACTGATTAGGCGACGAACCCCCCCCCCCCCCCCCCGACCTCTCAGCTCTCAGGTAAGGACGGTCGGTCTGGCGGTTTTTAAAATGTGTTTGTGTTTTTTAAAAATGTTGATAATTCGATAGAAATTGGTCGATTGGGATCGCAGAACGGTTTTTTCATTCAATATTGAAGGATACACTATTTAAAATACTTAATATAACAATACTCTACTGTTTTTCAAATACTTGTTGAAAATCATCCAAAACTGCTAATATTCAATAGGTTAAGTAAACACTTTCCATGCGGCAGTCGTCTGTAGACAACAGCTCCAAAATGTCACAAAATGTTTTAAAAATGTCAACATTATTGAATTGCATTGCCATATTTGGGATCAACATGACATAAATGCATTACAATTAGTACAAACATGCCTTGTATCGGCTCAGTGATTATTGAGATAAGATATTGAAAGTTGGGAAAGATTTTTGAAAAATCTGTTTCGACGTGGTCAAACTAATAGTTGCGTGGAAAGTGTTAATATAAACGCCTCACAAAAAGTATCGAGACACTTACACATGATCCAATAGTTTCAGACCCGAAAGGGTATGGATTAATCGAAGCCAATAAACCAGTGTAAAATTTTGTTCTCCGTATTTTGACACCTCGATTGTTGAAATCCGATGTTGCGGAGCGGAGTTATTGTAATTACAATGGACGTATGCAGTATCAAAAGTGACAATCGTCCCTAGGCTGGTTTACATTACTGTTTTGAATGATCAGGTGTTATGTTTTGCAGCTTTACACACGCTGTTGTGGACAATGATAGCTGACACACAAAGTACTGAAGATAAAGATTTGCTTCGATTAATCCATACCCTTTCGGGCCGTTAATTATTGGATCACTTTTAAGTGTCTCGATACTTTTGCATGTACACATACCTGCACCACTGCAGCGCTGAATTGGTTATAATCCACATCATCGGTATACAGATATCGTCGTTAACGAACACTCAGGCAAAACATTCAGTCAAACCTCTTACAGAGATAATTTGCTATCAACACCAACTCAGTACTACATCTATGAATCCGTTGAGATGCTGCTGCTGCTGCTTTTCAAGGAATTACGTGGTGCGAATTTGGACATGCGCGATTCGATGAATATGCGAAGCTCATCTTCGTACCGCCCTCTTTTGTTTTTACGATGCTATTATCTTTACACGGCACGATTTAGGCGCAAGAAAAGAAAAGGAGGTACACCAATCTCAGATATGCTGATGACACTGCACTATTTGAAACATCTGAAAAATACATCGAGAGACTAACCTCAGCCGTAAACGTTGCAAGCAAAACAGCTAAACCTCAAGCTCAATGTCAAAAAGACAAAGCTTCTAATAACTGGAGAAGAGCAGCCTGAACGCAATATCTCAGTGAAAATGTTAGTAGCTTCCAAAACCCGGGCTCTGTGAAACCAAATCTGCTAGCTGCACAGACAATTGTTGGAAATTCACCAACATCTCCCGAATTTATTTATTGGAAACAAAAAATACTCACAATTAAAAAAACCCGCCCGACCGACCGACCCTACATTGCCCGTAGAGCAGTGTGTTATTTGTCGATAACTCGTTACCCAAACACCGGAAGTAGGGCAAACTATACTTTTTCGGAATCCTTGTACTCAGCCTTGGTGTGCTTTTTAGCTTAATTGAAGCCATTTGTATTTACCATAACAAAAGTTCCCGTCACTTTTGAGAGGGGCATAGGAGCTCATTTTCTTTTAAAAACAGATTTTTAGAAATCTTTCCCAACTTTCCAAATCTTATTTCAAGAATTACTGAATCAATACTAGGCATTTTTGGAGTTATTTCAATGCATTTTTTCATGGTGGATTAAGATATGGTGATTACATTCAATAATTTTGAATTTTTAAATCCATTTTGTGAGATTTTGAAACTGTCGTCTGCAGACGACTGCCGAGTGGAAAGTGTAAATAATTCATTATTAATTCTTTGAACGAGTCCTTAAAACTTGCAACAATCAATGCTCTCTTTGGTCTAATTTAACCTTATTTACACATATTTTGAACGATTTTGTTTCACAAATCCTTCCATTATGCATTAACCGGAACAAATTGCCATAATAACAACAACTTGTTTTCTTTCGTGAGAATGACACAGACACGAATGTCAAAGTATGATGTCGACTAGAAAATTATCCAAGCGATGCAGCTTTCGCTTTTATTTTCAATGTATTTTGTGCCTTTGATCAATATTGCCCGAGATCTGTTTGCAATGCACTACATTCTCCGTAATTGACGTTTTTCAAAATATTTAACAGCCTTAATTAACAACCTTGAAGCAATCTATGCATAGATTTCATCACTACGGTAACTAGTTAGAATACTTGAATATAAAAAGGTTATTAGTATGACTTATAGCACGAGGCAGCGTAGCTGCCGAGAGCTATAAGGAATTAATAGCACTCATCGACACTCGACAGTGCTAGTAATAGTGATGATGTATGTGGCAGAACTCTGCTGTACAAACCCCTGCACAGTAGGACACTGATAGAACTTAAGAAGTTTTGATTCAAGCAACACTGATCAAGATAAACAATTCTATTAAACACACACACACCAAGTTGGTATATAATTAATCAGGCTATTTACGATGTCAAATTTACATCACTCTGAAGCTGTACGATAAGTGAAAATTATGGAACTCTGGACTGGCTGTGTATGTGCTATTAACAGATCTAAAGCAATATACGAAGTTCTTCATTACAGAAAAAAGGACATTTGAAGATTATTTTATCTCTGAGGATCAGGAAGCTTTCAAGCAGCATCTCGTTCGTCTTTCGTCACTCCCAATAGCACGTGGAGGCGCTGTTGATGGCGACAATATTGAGTCAGACGATGCCGGACATGGGCTCGTTCACGAATATTCAAGGATTATGTCGCAGGGTGGGAAAAATATGAAGAATCCGTCTGCTGTCTTTATGTATCTACTGTTTGTTGTCCGAAATGGTCGTGGGGGTAAATTCGTCTGCGTAGATATAAAACTTTAAAATCAAGTGACACGATGAACACAATTGATTGAAATTGGAAGATGCCCGATGAATATCCTTTTATTTAATACACATATAACAAATGCTGAGATGGATGAAATGCTTGAAGATAGATTTGTAAATACTAATGATAAACTTCTGGAGGTGGAATATACTGAACCATTTACATTGAAGACCTGATGGAGAATGTTTAAATTATCTTTACAATTATAACTGCTGGGTGGTTTAAAGTAGCAGTTGCCTAGTAACTTGGTAAATACGTATAAACAAAACCAATTAAACTCTGCTACAGAAATGGCTACATCACTCCAACACAATATATGGATTTAAACTCAATGAACTGGTGCAAGAGATTATGATGGTCCAAGTGAAGTGGACACATATAAACTGCTCACAAAAAGTCTCGAAACACTTAGACATGATCCAATATATAACGGCTCGAAAGGGTATGAATTATTCAAAGCCAATAACCAAGTGCATAATTTTGTTCTGCGTATTTTGACACCTCGATCGATGAGATACGATGTTGCGAAGCGGAGTTATTGTCATTTCAATGGTCGTGGGTCCATTTTCTAAAGTGACAATCATCCTATAGAAAGAGGTTTGCATTACTGTTTAGCATGATCAGATTCGTGATTTTCAATAGGGATGAGTGTCACTTTTGAAGCTGGACCCACGATCATTGAAATGACAATAACTTCGCTCCGCAACATCATATCTCAACGATCGAGGTGTCAAAATACGCAGAACAAAATTATGCACTTAGATATTTGCTTCGATTGATGCATACCTTTTCGAGCCGTTATATATTGGATCATTTCTAAGTGTTTCGATACTTTTTGTGAGCAGTTTATATAGTAGGCCAGTGGCAACCTACGTGTTCAGTGGAAGCGGCAATCCATCTGAACGGCTCTTTTCAGAGCCACCAATTCTTCACAAGTAGGAAAGGGCACCTACTCTCAAATCATCGGGCAAGGGGAAGCCCAAATGATGATAACAAGCGAAGTGGCAATCTCTATGTTTTGTTTAATATTATAATAATTTGGTCCTGAAGAAGTCAGAGCTAATCCTGACGAAAGCTTGACAGATTAAAACTTGTCCGACGGCGAACCCGTTAACACTTTTTACTTATATTATGAATACCCGTCGTAAAAGCCTATCTCACAATGTGAAGTGGACAGACCAGTTGATTGGATTTACACTTTCAAGTACGTAAACTTCCCATAACATAATAATGGAACCAATCCTAGGGATTAGGATTAAGGGTTAATAGCCAAAACGTAACAATACATTTATGATATTGATATGGTATCATAACTCATACAATTGAATTTCAATAAAACTCTTAAGTAGGAATAAACTATCAATTAAGTATCCCTGCATTTGTATAAACTTGAAATCCAAAAGGAATGTTGTAAATTAACAACATTGTGGCAATATTAAAGAAACATGAATTGATGTGAATAAATTAAAACCATTTTTGATGATCAACTTCCTTGATCATATAATATAAAATAAAAACAATGTCCCGAAAATATCAATGCCACTAAAGATAGAAATGACAAACTTGACTCAAAACATGATTAGGTTGGAATAGAACAAACATTTGAAAACATAGCTAAACATTAATTTATACACGATGAAAGTGCCTGTTACAAATAAATTATGCGTACCGAATGGCAAGAATGGTTAACGAAGAAATTAATTTTTTTAAATAATGATACTGACATTAGAGTTGGTTTTCCAACTCCAGCAGTTTTGAGATTAAATTATTTAGTTCCAACGTGTGATGGCTTTTCCGGGGTCATATAATCAAAATCCATTTTTTACATTGAAACCAACGGAGATTCGAAGATTTACGGCCATTCGTGTCCACCATCGTCTGACTATTGAGTCTGCTGACCACCCCCATCATCAGGCGTGTGTGGCAAGACTAATTATTTAGATGTATACCGCTGGAAGGTCGTTGTGTCCTTCGTCTCTCTTGAATACACTGCTTTTGATATCAAGCGGGTGTGGGGGAAGACGCATTGGTGAGGTGTATACCGTTGGAAGGTAGTCGTGTCCTTAGTCGATGTTGAGTACACTGCTGTTGATATCAGACGGGGTGGAAAGACTCACTAGTTAGGTGTAGACCGCTGGAAGGTAGTCGTGTCCTTTGTCGCTGTTGAATAAACTACTCTTGATCCTAATTTGGACGGCCTCCCGTACTCCTCAGGCAATACCAAGAAGGATCAGAGTCAATAATGATAAAAGCGCGTATATTTAATCCGCTGTGACAATACTGTAGGGTACGTGTACATCAGTCGCTTCACTTCGGACTATGTTTTGCTGCATCCAAATCCTACTATAAATCTGGAAACGGTGTGTGTTTGTTGGGGTGGGGGTGGGGGTGTGTGTGTTTATTTGTTATCCTTATTTCTCCGTTAGTTGTGATTAAAGTGGCGCCTAATTTGCATAAAAGATAGAGGAAATAACGGGAAGGGTGTTAAAGTTTATTCCACTAAAACTGGTTAACAATTGGCTCAAAAAACAGCAAAAAACCTCTCAGATTTGGCTCATAAATGCCACTAGAATTGAACAACATTGTGCGTTGCGCATACTACAGCGTAATCTTACCGTGGTAACGCGTCGCGTGAATGTTTGAGCAAGGGCTGACTGCCGCGCGGCACACGCACTCCTACACATGGCGCAGAAGCCACACGGGAAAGAAATGGCTATAGACCTGTTGGTAGGGTATTTGGTGTCATGTTGGGGGAGGGGGGGGGGGGGGGGGGCGGCCGGTGTAAAACCACGGGAATTGGTTTAGGTTAGGCCTAGGGTTATAATGGTACAAGTAGCGTTTTGCAGAGGTTAATGAAGCAACCTGATTTCTTTACTTTAAGTTGGCATGCCAAACAATCTAAGGGACCGAGGGTTAATGAAGTAGCCACGGGAAAATGGTTTAGGGAGGGTTGTGATTATAAATCAAACTGGTTTGGGTGTGTGCATGGGGGGAGGTGGGGTAAAACCGCGGGAAATGTTTTATGATAGGGTTAAGAGTTAATGAAGTAGCCGCGGGAAATGGTTAGGGAGGCTTATGATTATAATTCCACCTGGTTTGTGTAGTTGCAGTGGGGGGGGGGGGGGGGGGGGGGGGGGGGGTTAGGGGGTTTAGGGGGTTTATGTGGTTTTAAAAGTACCGAGGGTTAACTTGATGCGGTTTGAGAGGTAGGGGTTAATAAAGTAAACGCGGTAAATGGTTTGGAGGGATATGGTTATAATTCAACCTGATTGGGGTGGGGGTTGTAGGGGGTTTATAATGCCTTTAGAAGGGATATGGTTATAAATCAACCTGGTTTGGGGTGATGAGGAGGTTTATGTGGTTTCAGAGGTAGGTAATGTGGTATAACCATCTAGCGGGACCCGAGCGTAGCGAGGGTACGCCGCTAGTACTGATAATTGTACTAAAGATAAATTGATTGTAAGAAATAAAGGTGTAATCGACAATGACAGTTTTATGACATTCGACCTATATTTTCTGCATTTCCTCAACAACAAGTCAGACTAACAACAGAGACACGTGTACAATATACTTAATCCTCTTAAAAGCTAATAGGAAAGTTGAAAGGATCGACAGAGTGTTTTCGATACCTGTACTCTCACCCTGTCTTTCCTTTCCCTTGATAACACAAACGAAATTGAATGCTTATGACGGAGCTCTGCTGCAAGGTTTTATATTGTTATAAATATATATTTTATTTATATTGTCAAATGACCTAAATACATATCAAGGTATCTATTCTAGACGGTTGTAAACTACAATATAACCGTTTTATAAGATTACCTGTTTTGTCAACGATAAATTGGTTCCTTTACTGTAAGTATTAATTAAATGTTGACAACATTGTCATGCAACAGTAAGTTGCTTTTCTTTATTGATTGTGCGCTAGACATGCTGGAGGAACATATTTATGCACATATGTTTACGTGAAACGTTTTATATACAGGGTGCATCAAAAATAGGACTCTCTTTTAGCGTGGATTTAATTGTAAAGTACAACTAACAAAGTTAAGTCTTGTAAAGATGAGAACACTCCATAATAAATTAAGGAAATTATGACCAATTAGGAAAGTCAACCCATTTTGTAGTATGTACAATGGTAATTCACACAGTAAAGGGAAATTAACATAAATATTACATATTTAAATAGGCTAAAGGGACATTATTCATATTCGTATCATGCTAAAGTAATCTTATTCTTATCACACTTAAGGCATAAATTAAAGTTGACTTACAAGTCCAATGTCTAAGTATAAACGTCCTTCTCTGTCAATGATTGGTATAAACACACTTTTGACATGATTGGTGCCTTTCCTACATGTACCACAACTTCCCTACAAACTTCGGCTTTCTCATGAGTACACTGAGTAACATTGAACATTGCACAGAAATATTCATGCATCTAATTTGTGGATTATGTAGCTATTAACGATTTGTGCTGGAATTAAGAGGAATACCAAACCAATCTTTGCTATTGATAGATGATATACCATATTTATGAATGCAAAGTATTGAAATGTAAACCATTTCATTTTCTGGTTTGTATGTGTAAATCCCATTGTACAGACTAGTAAATGATATGGTTTACGCGTCATTAATTATCAGCCAAAGTGTCAGATTTGCTCATGTTGGTTCGATTCCAGTTATTTAAAGTAAAAGTAGTTTATTAAAGCGTTTTTGTTAATATTGACCTGACAATACATTCAGGTATGCAGATGTAAATTGTGTTTTCAGGTCGTCTACTTATATCTGTAATATATCAGCGAAGTTATTGTCGATATCGCTGTAGTTTTACTATGTGTTAGCCAAGACAAAGCTCTAACATTAGGCTAAAAAAAAAAAAAAATGTTGTGTTGCCCTCAAGTGCCAAAAATTTAAATTGGGGTCGGTCGGTCGGAAATCCTTTTTTTTCTTTTTCAAAAATAAATTTCATTTTTTTTTCA
Organism: Ophiura sarsii; assembly: GCA_035610835.1. Classification (NCBI taxonomy): domain Eukaryota; kingdom Metazoa; phylum Echinodermata; class Ophiuroidea; order Amphilepidida; family Ophiuridae; genus Ophiura; species Ophiura sarsii. The sequence goes on from CM069447.1 coordinate 74,484,307, forward strand.
TTTTTTTTTTTTTTGGCTGAAAAATAAATGGATTAGGCCTATGTCAAGACAAAATTGGTATATGCCCATATGTCAATTTAACTAATGTTTCTAGTGTGACAATAGTCGAAAAAACATTTATTTATGCTATTTATTCACTTCGAGCAAGAAATAGTAACATTTAGACACTTTTAATCAAATTTTAATCTAGTTTTTACGATTTTAGGGTCGGTCGCTGAGGGCAACACAACTATTTTTGTATTTTTGGTCTTATTTCTACTCTCAGAGCGATATGTGATTTGCCTTAAGGTTGCGGAACTCGACAAAAAGTGTTGTGGTTTTTGTGGATACACTTTGTATGAGCGACAGACTTATTTCCATTGAGGGTAACATCGATCGTCATGTTATCAAAAAGTGTTGTGGTTTTTGTGGATACACTTTGTATGAGCGACAGACTTATTTCCATTGAGGGTAACATCGATCGTCATGTTATCAAAAAGTGTTGTGGTTTTTGTGGATACACTTTGTATGAACGACAGACTTATTTCCATTGAGGGTAACATCGATCGTCATGTTATCAAAAAGTGTTGTGGTTTTTTGGATACACTTTTTATGAGCGACAAACTTATTTCCATTGAGGGTAACATCGATCGTCATATTATCAAAAAGTCTTGTGGTTTTTGTGGATACACTTTGTATGAACGACAGACTTATTTCCATTGAGGGTAACATCGATCGTCATGTTATCAAAAAGTGTTGTGGTTTTTGTGGATACACTTTGTATGAGCGACAGACTTATTTCCATTGAGAGGGTAACATCGATCGTCATGTTATCAAAAAGTGTTGTGGTTTTTGTGGATACACTTTGTATGAACGACAGACTTATTTCCATTGAGGGTAACATCGATCGTCATGTTATCAAAAAGTGTTGTGGTTTTTGTGGATACACTTTGTATGAGCGACAGACTTATTTCCATTGAGGGTAACATCGATCGTCATGTTATCAAAAAGTGTTGTGGTTTTTGTGGATACACTTTGTATGAACGACAGACTTATTTCCATTGAGGGTAACATCGATCGTCATGTTATCAAAAAGTGTTGTGGTTTTTGTGGATACACTTTGTATGAGCGACAGACTTATTTCCATTGAGGGTAACATCGATCGTCATGTTATCAAAAAGTGTTGTGGTTTTTGTGGATACACTTTGTATGAACGACAGACTTATTTCCATTGAGGGTAACATCGATCGTCATGTTATCAAAAAGTGTTGTGGATTTTGTGGATACACTTTGTATGAGCGACAGACTTATTTCCATTGAGGGTAACATCGATCGTCATGTTATATTTGGCTATACCAGAACATATATTATTTAAAAAATATGTATATCGAAATCCAAGTGTTATAAGGGTATGGGAATTGGGCATAGAGGAATAGGGATAATGACAATTTGTTTGGAAAACCGGGAAAGTTAATGACAATTCGTTAGGAATTCCGTGAAAATGAATGGATTCCAAACCTGGCTTTGAAACAAAAATTCTGAGGATTACTTCATGTATAGGGATGACTGAAAAAAGTCTGGAAAAAGTCTGGAATTAGAGGTCTCGACTATTGGTATAATATTTGGAATTCCGAATTCCTCTAAAGCCCACTGTAAATTAATATTTGTTTTTACTAAAAATCCCAGGATAGTCAGGCGTAACCCACGTTATTGCTGGTGATAGGACAAAAGAGCGAACTTGTTTGTGTTTTATATTATTGTATATACATTGGCCCGGCTCGGTAAAGGGTATACCATACGTCAGACACATTTTGTATTAGAATTTTCAAGTTTTGAACGCTAAAACAAAGGCTAATTGGCATGGTCTAAACACTGCCAGTATGGTTAACACATTCCACGTGGCTATTGGTTTTACCATATTATACAAAACAGATTTTCAGAAACCTTGCCCAACTTTCAAGGTATATCTCAAGGATTATTGATCCAGTACTAGGCTAATTTGTACGTAAATGCATTTGTCATGGTGATTCCAAATATGGTGATGACATTCAATAGTTATGACAAGGTCGGTTGTATAAGAAGGTACCATATTGTTTATTTAAACCTTTCTAGAAGTAGAGTTTTCTTGTGCAGAGGTTCAGGTGTACGGATAGATGTCATTGTGAGTGCAATACATTGTCATTCCCACAGCGCGCGCCAGGAGCATGATAACAATCGTTCTATTAATCTTATAAATATAATATCAGTGTAATTATAATAATAATAATAATAATGTGGATTTATATAAATCCAGCAAAATGGCGCTTGCGCGTTACAAAAAATAGCTTATGTCATAACATGATTTTACTTATACAACTGTGGGTGCGGTTATTTTCATTTTGTGGGTTTGACATTGATATGTCTAAATGTATGCATTTTCAGTATAAACATGGTGCAAATTACTAATCACTGAACTCGGATAGATGTCATTGCGTTTTAAGCTAAACACGTACATGCGTTTAACTTTGACTTTAAACACATTGCTTTACTAAACGCAATTCTCGAACATTTGTTTAACTTAGACACGCGTCTAACTTGCTGAAAAGTGTCTAACTTTAAACATGGGTATGAGTTAGTTTAACGCGCGTTTAACTAAATTCGTGCACCAATTGTACGCCATTTTGGCCTATAACGTCTAACCGGAACATATCTTGCGCCTAAGATTTTACAGAAATAATGAGAAAAATATGGTTTTTTTTAAATCAAAATATGTTGACGGACAAAAAAACCCAGGCGAAACTGAACATCCACCTTTAATTTCGCTATTTGATGTTTTATGGAAAAAGTGTACTTTAGGTCCCAGATACTGCTACCAGATACCAGTTTCGTTCAATATTGCGATGACATTTACCCCCTGAGCACTACCTGCCAATCTAACCTGGTTTCTGATTGGTTTATCACAAGGTATACTCACTTGAATAGCCAATTAAAATGCAAGTATTTTACTCCGATCTTTATCAGGGATACAATTATTGTAACAATGTCTCTGATTGGTGCAATAAATGACGTATCTAACTATCCAACCAATCGGCAAGTAAGTCACAGGTGGTTAAACATACATCGTATAATTACACTCGGAAATGGTTACGAAATAGGTTGTACCTTTTGGGAGGCCCATACAAATAAAAATATCAGATTAAGCTAAAGCCACGTGTCCAATAACATAGCCGACGGCGCACTTGTTTTCATAACATGTTGTGTATCTCTGTGTCAGTTATATCACTTAGAAGTTTAGTGATAAGTGTTATCGTATAGTAGATCGGGTGGTTTTACTCTTTGAAATTTGAACTAATCTGGAATTCCTAATGGCGAGGTTGACAAGACCAGAGGTGTTTAATCTGTGTGAAATACAATTTTATCAAAGGTGTAGGTCATTCATTCATTATTTGCTGTAGGTTTGGTAATAAATCATGTTTAACCACTTGGTATTAAGGTTGTTACTATGACTATTCTTTATTTTATATTTGAATAGAGTTTGCTGAGCTCCACAATAATCTGTTGACGGGCAAAATAAACGGGCGAAAGTGAACATCCACCTTTAAGCTCGCTATTTGATGTTTTATGGACAAGTGTACTTTAGGTCCCATATATACTGGTACCAGATACCAGTTTCGTTCAATATTGGAACATAAACGTTGCCAGTATCGGTCGATACTGGTACGATTTTAGTGTTCCAGTATCGGTCGATACTGGAACATCAAATTGTTTTTATGTTCCATCGGGCGATACTGGTTCACATGCTACCAGTGTTATTGAACGTTACTAAATAAAATAATTGTGTTCCAGTATCGCCTGATACTGGTATACCGTATATAACCAGCATTTGGCACGTTTTTAGTCTGTTTTTATCTCTGATATACAGGGCGCCATCTCGCGATCAAAACGTCTTTTAAAAGTTTATTCTTAAAGGCACTTCCGAATCTCAAATGTTTGCCCCGGGCAAAAGTCACATGACTCACTACATACCCGAGATCCGCGTATACATATGTTATATGTGCCAGTAGGCCTATCGTCCGATACTGGAACACTGGCTTTGTACCAGTATCGAACGATACTGTGTGTTAATACTACTACTATACAGTCCAGAATCTGGGACATAAAGTACACTTTTTCCAAAATTGCTGTTGTGTACATTGTCGTTTTTTGTCATCCACTGATATGATTTTGTACACTTATAAAACTCGCCCATTGCTTGTGTGGTGGATTTCGATCACGACAGGAGCATGCGCAGATGCGATTTTTGTGTAAGTGGTCTGTGATTTTGTCAATATTATATTTTTACTGTGATTTGTTTGTCAATCTGCATTAAATGCAAAAAGTAACAACGCCCCCGGCTGGACTCGAACCACCAACCTTTCGGTTAACAGCCGAGCGCGCTAACCAATTGCGCCACGGAGGTGATTAGTTACTAGGCTGTTTTGGTTTGTCATGTTCACCCGTACACTTCCCCGTACACTTTCTTGCAAAGTCGGGCATCGTTTTTTCTCAAATGTTGCTTGCATATTGCCGTTGCTGTCGCCTTTAATACATGTGCTGTCAGTTGAACTTGGAACCAACGTTTACTTTGAACTGTCTATTTTCAATAAAAAAATATTCCAATACGGGAAAAAAATCAGAAAAGCTCACAGACAACAAATAAGAACATCATTTTACTCGACCTAGAATTTCAATCAACGTATTTCAATCATCGGGAAAACCCGATGATGCGAGTGACGTCATTTAATGAGCTCATTAGCATAATTTATGTCCATGAAATGTACAATAGAGTCCAGCCGGGGGCGTTGTTACTTTTTGCTTTTAATGCAGACAGATCGACAAATCACAGTAAAATATAATATTGACAAAATCACAGACCACTTACACAAAAATCGCATCTGCGCATGCTCCTGTCGTGATCGAAATCCAACACACAAGCAATGGGCGAGTTTTATAAGTGCACCTATCGGGTTTCTAGTACAAGTCCCGGGGGGGGGGGGGCACTGACATTTGAAAAGGGTATAGTTAGGTGCCGCGCTGAAGACCCCCTTTTTCTCTCTCTGCTGCTAGTTCTTATGACCCCCCCTCTTTTGAGCCTGCATCAGTTCTTAAGACCCCATTTTCATTGAAAATTCAAAAATCGCTTAATTTTGCGTTCCAAAGCACCAATTTTGTGTTCCAAAGCCCCAATTTTTCGAAAATGTTGCGTTCTTAAACCAAAATAAATCGGAAATTGAACTATAGGCTAGTTCTCAAGACCTATTTTTTTGGGGAAAAAATCAGTTCCTAAGACCCTATTTGTCGTCATAAAATCCACTCAGTTCAGTTCTTTAGCCCCCTTTTGAGACCCTGGGCGGCACACCCCTACCCAAAAAAAAATGTGAGTGCCCCCCCCCCCCCCGGGGGTACAAGTGCCAGGTTTTATCATGGCAGGTGATAGAGGCTAATCGCGACACTCCTCAAACCCCGACTCAAACGATATGTTTGTAGCCGCCTATTCATTGCTAGGCTTATCGTAATCCACTCGTTAACGTCATAAGAATAATCCTCCTTGATGTGGCCTTTAAAGACTATTGTTCAGCCGTGGATGATTTTAGAGTAAGCAGTACAAGCAGGGAGGTGTCAATGACACCTCCCTGGTACAAGCATGGATAATGTTATCATTGAATACTAAACAATAGGCCTATGGGAGCCATTAAACATACAACGTGTTATTGTTTTCTGGTATAGGCATAATGTGTGTAATCAAGTAGCATTATGAATCTTACTCCCCTAAATAGTGTCATTTTTCTGCGTTTTTTGACTATTTAAGAATGTTGCATACACTCTGAACGTGACCTAATAAATAATAAATAAATAATAAACATGAAGAAATTAAGTAATTAATGTAAATGAATAATATATAGATTAATAATTATATCAATAAAATAGTATATTAAGGCCTATTTATAATTAATTGATTGATAAATAATTAAATAAACATCAACAATTAAGAAAGTAAATACAAAATAAATAAATAACGTTAAAATTATGTCAATATAAATGAAAACCCCGAATGGACGTATAATGAGAGAACAATAATAAATATGATATTTCGGCATACTTAAAACCCTAAACCGACCTCTACCCAGACTCGACCGCTCTAAGTATAGAGCACAAGGAATATAAACCGCCACAAAGATTCGAACGTACGGCCTGCTGATTGAGAGTCCTAATCTTAACCAACTGAGCTATTGCGATTTTCCTGAAATCCTCAGCGCTTTATACCCAAACATAGTTCTCATTCAACTATTCCCTAAATACACACGGGTTTTTCAACACGGTGTTGTTGTCTATAAAATGAGTCTATGATTTATTAGATTTAACGAATAACAAATCCCGTACTTTGTGAACCGATTCTTAAAGGGGCGTGTACATCTCAAGTGTTTGTCCTGGACAAAAATCACATGACTCGCTTCGCTCCCAAGTCCTCGCGTGCCCGGCAAAAAGCCCATGATGCAATACTAAGTCGTAAAAGTGTGCACATAAATCGACAAAATGCTGTACAAACGAAATATAATATATCTAGAATTGTTTCAAAAAGTAGTGTTATTCGTTACATTTAAATCAGAATTACTTTCTTTAACAGTAAATAATCAACTTTTGAACGAGAAACTATCTTAAAACTACAAAGATTAAGAAATATAAAGCATTTTAAACATCCAATTTAGAGAAGAGTGGTATGTTGAACCATATTACTGTTGTTTGTTATTGCGTTCACATAGCGCATAGTTGGCTCAGCGGTAGAGCATTGGACTAGTAAACCGGAGGTCGTAGGTTCGACTCCTATCACGTCTTGAAATTTTATTTTAATCGTTTATATACATTTTTTTATTAGTTTTCGATATTGTTTATCATTTCGTATAATTATTCATTATTGTTCAATTATAGTTTATTTTGGAATGTGGAATTATTTACGATTTCATTTTAATTTTCCACTGACTGTTTAGTGTGCAAGGCATCATGAAATGTGAATGAACCGCGGTATACCACCGAACTGTCCTACTCCTATGCAACATGCCAATACAATAGAAACTCGTTGTGTGTTATTATCGATTGAGCTAAACTTGTAAAGTAAATGCCAGCCGTTATGTAATACAAATCAATGTGCCTGTATTATTATTATTGAAATAATGTTTCGGTGGTGTAGGAAATAGGAAACTCGATTCAAGGACATGAGCCGACTGGCTTCTTATTTACATAACAATTGGCCTTTGCAGATCATGTTCATAGACTAGCTAGGGGCCATTCAATGTAGGCCTAGGAGTAGTAAACACAATTATATTTACAGGACATTCTTTATCGCAGTGAAATTGCAAAAGAAAAAAATATCATTCAACATTCAATAAATATAGCGAACGATAAGCAATCCTGTCAATTTATAAAAACAAACAGTGTAATAACAAAACAGAAAAGAAAACCATCCCCATCCGCAGGATTCGAACCACTGCCCTCATGATTGTGAAGCCGGCGCTTTGACGTTTGAGCTAATGAAGGCTATACATAAACGTTTTGAAGAAAAACATTACATAGGGTTCAAAATACAAATATCTCTTAAATCGGAGGCTAAAATCGAAAGGACAAAATTCGGAAACAATATCCTCTCTAAACTAATGACTTGGATTATATATTGTATAATACATATAGGTATTATATTGTATAATACTTCCAAACACGATGGTCAATATATTACGCCCCCTCCGTCATCACCCATCCATTGTACAAATATGTTACGTGACCTATCGCCAAAATGTTTTCAGCATTTATTTCAATGGAATGAAGGGGGATATGGGCTACTTTCACAAGATCTTGGCAATACTGCGCCAAACAATAGATGAATAGAGTGATGGAGCGGTAGCTGAATTCATATTTCTAGACGACCAGATACATTGATCGGCGGTGAACGTAAACATTTTATGATCGGATTTAAAAAGCTTACAAATAGTATTTCTTAAAGAATATAACACAACCTTCCTCGCGCTTTGATGTGTCTGCTTCACTAATTGAGTCATCGAGAGTACTACAATAGTTCTATTGTTAACGCCAGATAAGTAGAGAGGTTTCTAGTTAATCACCGATCTTTTTCCGATGCTTTTAACAATAGAACGAAATACCGTTGGAATATCGTTGTAAAATCGCTAGAAAAATGCTTTAAAATCACTGTAGAGTTTGGATATCGCCCCTAAATGGAACATTTATGGCCCCTAAGATCGTGCAGACATTCTTCTGATATCAAAATATTGTGATATGAAAAAGAAATCATAGCCAAAAAAAGTGATCGGAACATAAACCTTTAAGACGTACCTGGTTGTATATACCTGTTACCAGTATCGAGTGATTATATTGTTGACGCAGTTTTTTTATTGCAATAGTTTATCTATTAACACCGGATCATTCGAAGGTTGTTTCTTAGCACGCGCTCAGGAGATATGTAAATTAAGCACGTTTTTACACTCCAGTGTTAGCCACGAGTACTTATGTAGTATGTCTCATGAGGTTAACCCACGTCATACTGAGAGCCTGTGTTGGTGGTTGGTAACACTTTCTTACTATTTAAAACCAAACAGAGATGCAGAGTATGCTATATTGGTAACATGGAGTAGCTAGAGCTCTCCTCTTTTCCATACATACCAAAACAAGTCCAAACATCTCACGCATGACAAAATGACGTCATAAACATGACCGACCACAAAATGCCGTTGTATTTTTTTTGTAAAGTGAAATATAGGCCAACATTGAACATTTCGCCCAAAAAATTCCAAATCTCTTTTACATCCGTTGTGCTAATTATGACGGGAAAACAATTAGGGTATCACCTTACCCGGGTAGGGTAAGTCGTCAAGGTTTGAGGGCAGGTGAGGCGGTTTCCACCTTAACATATTGAATAGTATTACATTTTATAGCCGTTGTTTTACGGTGTCTAACAGACACTATAGAGCTAACACGTTAACACAAAATTGTATAAAGACAATGAAACAAATCAATGTGACGTGAGACAATAAAACAAATACAAACATGACAAGACGAGACGAGAGAGACGAGACGAGACAAGACAAGTCAAGAAATGACAGACATGTGAGAGAGAGATATGTACAACCTTATGCAAACATCATAGAAATATGCAATCATTATGGAGGAAGTACGGCACATTAAATCAATCCTTCCCATTGTTTTCAAAACTTAGTTTGTGTTATAGAAATAGCTTTTATTATTATTTTTAATCTTTAAGTCAATAATATGTTTTAATCTTTCTTTTTGCTCTTTAGACAGAGATTTTGGAACAAATAATACTTGGTACAGTATAACACATAATTTATCACTATACATCTGGCGTAGTTTGACAAACCTAAACATACATCCTTACAATCAAATGTTATGCCAGTTTTCAATGTAATATTTATCCATAATTCAACATTTTGCCGCAAACTCTTTATAATTATAAAACGTTATTCTTAATTGGCGCATTTACGGCGAAGAGGGATGGCATCCAAGTAAACATGCTCAGAACAAATATCGCTCCGATAAACATTACAAGCTCCTCATTTGACGGCAATGTGAATGAACTTTGAACTTCAACATTTTCCTCGATGGTGTTGATTACCAGCAAACTCTTCATTTCAAACTAGTGGGAATAAATAGTGTATATGTCCACGAATGTGGTTAGGTCAAATATTGAAGAGTTCAGAAGTATGAAGAACATTTTATGATTAGTGCAAAGTTCACCCCATTTTAAACCAGACAGAGTCATATTCGCTTGACGCTTGCAAAAATTGGCACGTTGTTAAGCTAATGTTAAATAAACATGGGATTGGTTTGGTACAAATCAAGCATACATTCCCCGATCACATCAAAATCCAAAAGCAACCACACGAGTTACACGGACACTTTTTATACCTAACGTTGAAAAGTGTTCATTGATCTATTATCTTATTAATTCCTTATTTAATGATACATATAATACACAATAACATTAATATTTACAAAATGTAGGTAATAATAATATTAATAATAACAAGTTTGTACAATGTGACAATCGATTAAAAACTCTGAGGTATAATATCTAAGATTCATTATAGGTCAAATGTCATACAACATAATATACGTAATAACATGACATAATTGATGACGTTACAGTGAAATCACTTTACGAAGACAGAGTATTTACTGGTGTAAGACTCATCCATCAACGACCAGTATCATCCATGACGTTTGTAAAGCCAACACACCTGTAACTGTCTCTCCATTTCCCTGCAACCTTCCTTGTTACTCCAAATCGAAGGGCAACTTCAGTTACAGAAACTCCAGACACTTTTCATGGAGAGAAAGAATTGGTACACTTTCAATTTACTGTTTTGTTTATCTTCTTTTCATGGGTACAGGGTTATATGCATTTGAATAACAAATGATGCAGTTTCCTTTTTTGCACTTATTATAATACCTACACCCGTCATGGAAAAGATCGTAAACAAAACAGTATGTGTACCGCTTGTTTCTCTCAATGGAAGGTTTTTGGAGTTTCTGTAACTGAAGCTGAAGTTGCTCGTCGATTTTGAGTTAGAAGGAAGATTGCACGGATATGGAGAGAAATTGAAATGTCACCAATTTTCAATAAATGGTGCTATTCATGGTTTATCTTTGTTGATTGACGGCAAATTTGGTATCAAATTGTGCCAAACAGATTCATCCAAATGCCTATCTAGCATGTTTGGTCAAAAACTAATCGGAAGTTACTCAAAAGAACCTAAACAAAGTGTACGACTTTCTTTTGTGGAACCCTTTACATTTTCATTTCAATATCACAGTTATCACTGAGTACATAGTATAAAGTACATGAATAGGATACACTAAGTTGCCATGTGCTATGCTGAAGACACCCAATTGTATTTTCGTTAGCAATAACGGATGTTTTCCCTAAAATGTTGGACATGATTGTATGATGTTTTTTTGCGAGGATGATCCCATTCTTGATGCAGTGTTCATGATGTTGGGAAATGATATTGTTTGTATTGACAATTATTAGAACATTGTGTCAAATTAAATTGATATTAAAATAAGTCATGAGCACATTAAGCTCCCCAAAAGACATAAATTGTGTGGGTTTCTTATACAGTGTAAAATGTAAAATGTTACGATATACTGTAAACAAATACTGTAAATATTTTTACTATCAAATACGGGCATCCAATCTGCCCACCAAATACTGTAACTTTTACTTTCTACTGTAATTTGTTTTACATGAAACTGTATTTGTTTACAGTTACAGTACGCTGTATTTGTATTTACAAATACAGCGTACTGTAACATTAATTACAATATACTGTTTATTTGACAGATAAACTGTTAAAAACCTAACAGTATTACGGTAGAATTTTACAGTAGGAGGTGGGAAGATTGGATGCCCGTATTTTTTCGGTAAAATTTACATTATTTTTTTACGGTGTACGAACAGCAAATCCATTTACGAAATTTTAAAGATGAAAATGACACATTCCCCCCAAAACATATTTTTCTGTCGCACAAACCCAATTTTGAGGGTTCGTTGTTGATCCTTTTAAATTGAGAAAAGTATACGTAATCAAATAAACGGCATTTCGATTTCTGAGTAATCGATGAGGGCATTGGCGTTGAACACGTGCACCTTTTTTAGGGACATACACCCTGTACAGTGGGTGTGGTTTTTGGATGTCAACAGGCAATTATTATATGAGACTGTTAAAGGTGTATGTTCCGATCACTTTTTTGGGGCTATGATATTTTTTCACATCAAGATATTTTGATATCAAAAAAATCCCCATATTTTTCTCATTGCGTCTGTAAAATCTTAGGGCCCAGAATTGTTCCATTTATAAATTATAGGTTAAAATGTGGCAAATTACTGCCAAAGGTGGTTAACCACCAGCCAGTTTGTGTATAACTCAATGGGCAAATTTATCTGTGACCTTGTGCTTCTAAAAATAGAACCATGAGAGTTATGCAACTCAAACTTTGGAATGCGACAATTATAAGGGTGACCTTTCATGTAAAATAGAAAACATCAAGTTGAAAACCGGGCCAGCAATCGGAACATCTACCTTTAATTCAAAGCTGCTCTTCAGCCCAAGGATGATGATATATTATCACGAAAACACTTTTGCCCCTTAACATTATCACAGGCATCACGGAAGATGTAAAACTACAAAGTACAACTGGCATAAACCCAACTAAAATTATGCACCATGTTATAGAGAACATGTTGGAGAAATATCGGCATATAAATCTCAAAGATAGTTGATTTAGAGCAATGTAAGGGTTATGCTCGCTTGGAAATGTCTGTTTTTGATGGTTTCCATGGTAACAAGCACTAACCAACGTACAAATGGCACTCAACCAATCCATCTAAAATTAGGCAGCATGTTAATTGTTATAAATAGCATATTGGTGAAATCGTGGGGTATAAACTAAAAAATAGTTGATTTAGAGCAATTTAACTAAATCTACTATGTTTAAATGGCGGCCATTTTGAAATCCAAGATTGCCGCAAGACCATAGCTCGAAAAATGTCGTTTTCTTGATTTTTGAAATAAGTGCTTCAAAACACTCCTATAAGCCAATTTTCATTCTTCCTGCATGATGTGAACATCTTTTTCACACCCGATTCACTATAATAGTGTTTTACCATCAATAGATTGGTAAAAATGGTTGAAAAAGGAGTGATTTTGACATATATTAAGTCAAACCGCCATTTAAAAAGTTTCTATAGATACCACTCAAAATTGAAATGCAAATTTTTCACCCAAAGTATGTACATTATAATTGCAGATGATACTAAAAGCAATATCATAATGAATAGATGACAACAACCTCCAAATAAGAGTGATTTTAGAGCTATTTTTGCACAAGAATGTCTATTTTTGATGTTTTCCATGGTAACAAATAATAAACAAAGTACAAATGCCACACCCTATCCATCCAAAATTATGCACTATGTTATAGAGCACATATTGGTGAAATGTCATGGTATAAGTCTATTTGAATTGCGGCCATTTTGAAATCCAAGATGGCATCGCACCATTGCTCGAAAAATGTGGTTCCCTGGCTTTTTGAAATCAGTGCATCAAAACACCCCTATATGCCAATTTGTATGCTTCCTGCCAGAAGTGAACATCTCTTTCACATATCCGCTCCACTAATATGGTTATGATAATAAAAGGGACTGTTCAGGAATACAGCTACAAAACGACAAAAGTCAGCCAAGTAACTACAAACACTGCAACATGCAGACGCAAATACACATTGAGCAAATCATGATTAGGGGATAAGGCGAGCTAGGATGAAATAGTGAGATGTTACGGTACAAAGTATTATAGTGATGATACTTTTGGGTTTGTTGGTTGATAGGATGGAGTGCTGTAGTAAAATGCAGTAGGACTTGGTACCGTAAGTTATCATCATAACGACAGTGTTATGGCGTAGTTTTAAGCAAATTCGCTCAAGGCCTTCATACTGACATTTCCCTAATCCCGAGTCCGTTGTTTAGGTTCTCTTGATTTCATTGACCTCCAGAAATGTATTTTTCTTTTATTTAGATAGGATATTGTTCTCTATGTCAGGGTTTTTATCAATTATCCTTATGTCATTTTCATTGTCACTTTTAACTCATGCCTATTATTTGTGTTTCTTGTATATTTTATTTCGCATGTTTTCTTAGTTGATAAACTTGAACCATCGAATAGATTGACCCATCAGACTCTTTGTTGGGTTACTAGATTGATTTCTATAATCACTCATTTCATTAACCTCGTAGATGTCTGTTGAGCTATAATTGTTCACGTTTGCGCTTTTTATACACAAAATACAGCAAACAAAAAAAGCAAAGTTATATCACGTTATTACATAGGCCTGGGTGGATTTACGTTATCCTACAATAAGAACTATATGTGGATTCAAAACAGCAACACCCCTATTCAATTCCCTTTTGGTACCGATTCTGTTGACATATTTAGGCGTTATTGTATGATTTCAGGTATTAAATCGATTTATCTAAGAATGTGTTCAGCCAATATCCTTGATTCCAAAGCTACAAAATGGCAACCACTCTGCCCATTTCAATAGCGTCTTTGCAAATAATAGACAACGGATAAAGGAATCGATATACAAATGACGTTCATTGAATGGACAGTGATGCTACATTTGGTATATTATGCTATAACTAAGTTTAGGGACTGATGTTTTGTTTTGCGTAATTGGGGTATTTAGCACACATTTTTAATATACCAACAGCGGTATTCCTATCGGGGAGGACAAATACTACATGGTTACATGAATCGCATGCTCCAATACGATGGGTATCACGGAAACTATGTTAATGTGCTACCTTTTCCTGTACCAGTACTAAATATAACGTTACTCCGAAGTTTTCCGACAAAGTTAACACGACCATCGCAGGGGGCTTAGGAGTAAATATCGGTAAAAATCGGAGTTCTGATTATTTCGAATCCCGTTTTCGGCAGCCTTGTGCTAAGCATTGGTTTCCAGTTTACAATACGATTTATTCCGTTATTTCCAAATTGTCGGTTCCTTTATTCGATTATTTCAGCTAGGTTTATTTATCGCCCGCTTGTAAACATGAATTCAAGATCGAAATTTTTCTTTTTGTTACTAATGTTTCGCCTCTTTTCGGATGGTGGTATACAAGATTTCATGCCTATGCTGATAGCAACAGCGGTATATTGTCAAGGCAGACGATCTGATAGGGATGAGCAGCATCGGATGCGTTTGTGGCAACGTCACATCATCGGCGAAGGTCACACGGGTGTACTAATCCGAACTGCAGCTCGTGTTAAGCGCGTTACTCCTGAGAAATCTCAGGATTAAATCGGGTCGGAGTAAGGTCGGATTAGTTAATACGGGTTCCGTCCACACGGTCACTACTCGGAAGTTTAACATGGACAATCGTTAATCCGACCGTCTCCGATCTTACTCTTAACGAATTTACGCCTGTCTGAACGCAGCTCTAGAGAGTCAGATTATGAAGATCGGGTAAGAGTGGATTACCGTGTGCTCCGGACTGCAAACTGTAGGATTCATTATTGAATCACGTCAATATGTTGCTTTAAGGTAATCCAAGTAATCCCGTAAAAGGACATTACGATTAAGCTTGATATATACACAGAGTTCTAGTAAATCTAGGCTTAAAGGTAAAGCTTAAATGGTTATTTTTGTATGTTTTATTCAATAGAGGATATTGTATACAAAACTACAAAAAGAGTAACCCTTTAATATTGTCCATAAAATAAAATAAAGAGTTTTTAATGGTCGATAGCATAAGCATTTAATGATAAATGTTGTTTGTTCAGACAAAGTACCAGACGGATACCCGGTTAAGTTACAATTGTTACCGCCTCATCCGCATAGTTCATCCAATTTTAATTCAATTAAATTTATTATAAAATAACATCGTGGCCAAAGGCCAAATTGCGCAATATAATATAAAAACATATAATATTATCATCAAAAATACATATAAATAATGATAATACAGCGATAACATATAAAATACATAATTATGATTGCAAATCCCCACACAAAAATTATTTAAGAATCCAAACACACACATTTATAAGCAAATGAAACAAACATCCTCACACCATAAGTGTACACTCGCCCCTCCACAAATAAATCCCCTATACCACACAATTCGACAACACTAAGCATGCACCACTAAGCATGCACTCATACACAAACTCACAAGCCCACCTACCAAACAACATTGCACATGAAAAGTACTATTAGCACCCCCCCCCCCCCCCCCCCCCCCCCCTAATGACCTAAAATTGCACATTTTCATTTTTTGTAAATGTAAACAGTACATAAAATCTCAATACATGTATACTGGGCAGTAAAAATGAATTGTACAAAAGATTGACCAAAAAAAGAAAAGAAAAGGCACCCAAACCACACAACCCCCTTTACCACACAATTTGACAACGCTTCATTTGCTCTGTATCGAATTGGACAAATTAGAAAGTTTCTCGACAGAAAATCAACTGAAATGCTGGTACATGCATTTATTACATGTTGCTTAGATCAATGTAACAGTCTTTTACACGGCCTACCAAATTCGCAGATAAACAAGCTTCAAAGAATTCAAAACTCTGCTGCCAGATTAATCACTCTTTCTCGCAAACATGATCACATAACTCCAACTCTCCGTGATCTGCACTGGCTGCCTATCAGGTATCGTATTGTGTATACATTTTTTACTTCTGACTTATAAATGTCTTCATGGTACTGCGCCAATCTATCTTCAAGATCTAATCAAACAATATACACCTTCACGCAATCTTCGTTCTTCATCTCTATCGCGTCTTGTCTGCTCTTCAACGTCCACTCATTATGGTCAACGTTCCTTCTCTGTGTCAGCTGCAGAACTCTGGAATAATATTCCACTTCATGTGAAAAATGCAGAGACTATATTTCAGTTTAAGAAATCCTTAAAGATTCATTTGTTCACAATGGCTTTTTAATTGTAGTCCATATCCATGTATTTGTTTGTTATTATGTTTTTATGTTCAAGCGCTTAGGGATCTCGATGTTAGGCGCTATACAAATATGGTTATTATTATTATTATTATTATTATTTTATTATTATTATTATTATTATTATTATTATTATTATTATTATTATTATTATTATTATTACTAAGCATGCACTCATACACAAACTCACAAGCCCGCTTTCCAAACAACATTGCACATGAAAAGTACTATTAGCCCCCACCCCCCAATATGATATTGACCTAATATTGCTCATTATCAAATAATAACAACATGTAAATGTAAACAGTACATAAAATCACAATACATGTATACTGGGCAGTCACCTAAAATGAATTGTTCAAAAGATTAACAAAATAAGGCACAGAGCTGTTCTGAAAGCGGGATGTTCTAAATGATAAGTGTGAAACTGAATCTGCATTGCGTAATCTCCTGCCATGAACTTCAAATCTGGCGTTGGGAAGGAGATGTTTTGTTCTAATTATTATTGTCGGCCAGGCCTGATGCAAATTTAAGACACTGATTTGTTCTTCTACAAGCAAGGGATTCAAGTTGACAAGCAGACAAAGCATCATCATAAGATGAGTAATCACGGCCAAGGATGGTTTTACATGCCCTTTTCTGAATTCTTTCAATTTCACACCTTTGTTTTGCTGTAATACTTGAGTGCTAAATAGGGGCAGCATATTCAAGTACCGGTCTGAGATAACTTTTGAAGACAACATTTAATTCGCTCTTATCAAAACCAAACTTTTTCAGTGAACGAAGCATAAACAGGCGCTGGTTAGCTTTCACAAGCATGTTGCTAACCTGTGTGTCCCATTTTAAATCATTCTGAAGCCAAAGGCCAAGCACTTTTGCATTATCAACTGCCAACTGCCAACTTTCAGCTCAGAAGTAGGCTTAGATTTGCCAAAATTATTTTGCAGAGCCTGACACTTGGTGGGATTAAGTTTCAAACAGTTTGTTTCAGACCAGTCCTTGAAATTATTCAAGTCATCTTGAAGGTTACCAATGACTTTCACATTGTGATTTTCAGCAAATGTTAAGTCGTCAACATATTTCCAATACCCTGTACTTGCATCAGAAGCTGCATCATTAATTAAAATTTGAAAACCAAGGGGCCCAAGTTTAGTGCCTTGGGGAACGCCCCAATTGATATAAACATAATCTGAAAGTGTGTCATTGTATTTTACACATTGTTGTCTATTGTTCAAAAAATCACAAATCCAAGGAACTATGGTTCTACGCACGCCAATACCGATGATCTTTTCAATAAGCAAGGTGTGACTAATAAGATCGAAAGCTTTTGAAAAGTCAGTTAGAACCACTGTGCCCACATTGTGAATTTTATCAGCACCCTGATGTAAATAATGAACAAGATTAAGTAAATAGTGGTTTGTGGACACCCCAGACACATTGCCAAATTGTCTCACATCTATCAAGCTCTCAATATCTTCCAAAATCCGTTTACATATAAAACCTTCAGCTACTTTGGAGAAGATGGATGTTAAAGACACAGGCCTAAGTTTACCAATGTTTGCGGGGCTTGTTTTTGGTATTGATACAACAACAGCCTTTTTTCCACTGATGGGGCACAACACCTTCACTAAAAGAACTGTTTAAAATATCCGTGAGTGGGATGCTCAGCTAATATGCAAATTCTTTAACCAGCTGTGGCTTTATGCCATCTGGGCCACTAGCTTTTGAAGGATTGATCTTTTTGAGTTCAGAGTAGACCTCCCAAGAATATAAATGAGGTGCAGCTGCTGCCGGCAGAAATGCGGGGAGCTTCTTTCTATCCAAAGATTCAATGTGTGCAGAAACCTCTGCAAACATGGCATTAATAGCATTGGCCTTGCCTGTGCAATCACCCTCATTAATTCCTGGGACATATAATCTGAGTTCAGACTTCTTTTTATTTGTCACAACTCTTATCTGCTGATTTGTTGCAACACTTTTAGGTCAATAAATGCGTATGTGTTGTTTCGAGAGAAATAAAAAAATCAATGCACGCGCGCTGATGTTGATGTGTGAATAATGGCACGACCCCGCAGGGGGAGTGCTATTGTGAGCATATCAACATTTGCGCAAGTACATTGATTTTTCTAATTTTTCGAGATACAAATCACTATACTATACAAATCAAAAATCACAATTTAAGCATAATTTTGATCTATGTAAAAACGAATAAAACATGTTAACAAGTTTGCTAACCCCCGCAGTGAAAATTGGCGAACCTGCGATTCCTGAACAACGAATCAAAACAAAGCGCGCGATTTTAGTTTCTTGCTTTCTGATTGGTTCGACACTCATAAGAGTGTATGAATAGAAAAGAAACACTTGCAATTATGATTGGTTTTATGTATATCTTTTTCCTGGAAAATATTAAGTGTGCTTTATATTTTTCCAAATATACCCAATCGAGTGAAGCATACTTGAATCACCTACATTGCGATCGACCTTCGGCTGCTTGGCGTGACAGTTTCCAGCGATCTTTCCTGGAACTGCCATGTTAACGACATTGTCAAAAAGTGTAATAAACTGTTAGGTTTCATCAGAGTTGTTGCAGGTAGCAAAAACTCTCATATTCTTCTCAAACTGTATCAGTCTCTTTTTTTTACCGATTCTTGACTTTTGCTCACCTGTTTGGAATGTGTATAAAAATGTAATATTGTAAAACTTGAACAAATCCAGCATCGTGCATCAAGGATGATTCTTTGTCAACGTAGGGGGGAGCAATTGTATGAAAACAGACTCAATACTTTGGAAACAAAAAAAACAACTTTCTCACAACCTTGAAAACCAGAAGGACCTACCTTTCTGTTTCATTTGCTTGTTCTTGTTTGACTAATGCCAGTGTATTTCTTTTTTGCAGGTGGCGGATTAATCCTAGATACAATGAGTTAGCATTCAAACAATACATTACTCCTAAGACCGACGCCTACAAATGTTGCCTCTTGGTTCAATTCCCAACTCTATGGTCTTCTATTCCATCATCAATTAGAGACTCTCTCACCACATCTAGCAAACCAGTTTTTAAAACCCATCTTAAGCGTCACTATAAGGAAAATGATGTATAGTGTGTTGCCTTTCTTGTAATTTTTATTTTTTATCTATTTATATTTATACCTGTGTTTGTTTTATTTTCTGGTGTTTTTAGAGCTCTGCTGAGTTGGGAGCACTGCACCTTGCGGTGATAGCACTCTTTTGTGCTTTCAGTGCTCCCTGGCTGCTCAGCAGACCTCCTTAATTGTGTTGTTTATATTTTGATGTTGATAGCCAGTTGAAAAAAAAAGAAGAACAAAATAACACTATATTTAGTCAATACATTAACTGGTCTACAATTCTATAGGATCACTCTATAAAACATATCTACAAGAATGGTGTACACTGAAAAGATAACTCTTTTCAATTGACAACGTTATCGTTCATGTGGTTTAATTTGACAAATTAATAGATTTGTCACGTGAGATATTTTTCATTATAGCTTTGTCATGCACCACAGCAAATTTTAATTTGTCAGGAAAAGTGGTTAAATTCGATAAATAATTTGTAAGGTTTTTTTAAATTTTTTATTACAGTTTTTGGTTTGCAACATATTACATCAAAATACATATTAATATACTTAAAAGATACATATACTTAAAAGATACCTGTAATGATATTATTATTACTCATTTATATTAACACTAAAGACGATGTGCATTTAACCATTGAAAAATAGCAAGACAAAACAAGACAATACATGACATGACCCGACACGATACAACACGACACGACACTGCACGACACGGCACGGCACTGCACTACATGACATGACACTACATGACATGACACGACACGCAACACCATGACCTGACATGACATGACATGACATGACATGACATGACACGACACAACACGACACGACATGCCACGACATGACATGCCACGACATGCCACGCCGCGATACGACATACCACGACATGACCCGCCACAACATGACCTACCACGACACGACAAGACAAGACAAGGCAAGACAGGACAAGACAAGACAAGAAAAATGGGACAGAGATGGTTTCTTATGTCACTTGTTTAGAATGATACATGTATACACATTTAACATGAGTACTTTCAATGTACAATCATACTATCTTATATGTTAATATTTAGAAGTACAATTTCATCATTAAATCAATCCTTTCCATTTGTTTTTAAAATTGCTTACATGATTTGTTTTGTAGAAATAGCTTTTTTCATCTTTGATCTTTGAGTCAATGATACTTTTTAATATCTCAATATCAGGTTTACTTTTGATAGACCTATTTTGAAACACATGATACTTAGTACAGTATAACACATAATTAATCACTAGATAGTTTGAGTGGTTCAAAAAACCTAAAAGACATCCTTACAATCAACTAGTATGTTGATTTTAAGTGTATCATTTATCCATAATGCAACATTTTTCCAAAAGCTATTTATTATAAGGGCATAGCCAAAACATATGTTCAATTGTTTCTTTCTCTAGGTATAAATGGCAATTCTCTTCATCGATAATTTGTACAGTCTTTAGAAAAGAGTTACTCGGAATAATACGATGTAGCAGCTTGAACTGGAAATATCTCATTTTTTCCTCAATCGTTACTTTGAAAGGGAAAGACCAAATATTACTCCAATTGATCTCAAGTGGGAGTTTCAGTAGACGCTCGTAATATATCTGACTTGATGGTATTGTAATTTGTTTCAGATTAAAGATGTTTCGTATACCACGGGTTGTTAACTTACTAATATCTGGTTTTGTAATACTATCTTTACATTTAACATTATTTATATCATATTTAGATGCTTTGTTTAATATAATCTTCCATTTATATGGAAAGCTTTTTATGATACCATAATACGATACAAAGTCAATACAGTTTCCATACATACAGCATAATTTTGAATAAGATAAAAAAGAACCTTTCTCGTCTAGTATATGTGTAACTCTTTCGAGAGGTTTGTCAAGGTTTGTCATTGCAAACAAAGCAAAAATACTAGATACGAGTTCCTAGTGGTCTAACACATACATCCCATTGGTAACCCCTATATAAACCCGACTAAAGTGCCATTGACCCGTTTCATAATTTCAAGTCTTTTGAAATGAAGTTTGAATAGAAACGCAAATACAATTACCATTTTCAAAGTCATGTGAGACTGAACTGAAAACCATCATTTGTAGAAAACGTGATGCCACTGCTAGGACAAAAAAAACATGATTATACAGTCTCCCTTATGAGACTAGCTTTACATATTTTATAAAACTGCAACAAACACAATTTAAAGGTAGATGTGCTGATTACTGGCCCAATTTATATGAAAAGTCATCCTTAAAATTGTCGCATTCCAATGGATCTTATTTTAGAAGCACAAGGTCACAAGAAGTTTGCCCTCGAGTAGTACAGACACTGGCTGGTGGTTAACCATCTTTGGGAGTAATTCACCACATTTTAGCCAATAATTTCTAAATGGAACATTTATTGCCCCTACGAGTTTGCAGACATACTGAGAACAATATGGGGATTCTTCTGATATAAAAATATTGTGATGTGAACAAAAAATCATAGCCAAAAAAGGTGATCGGAACATAAACCGGTAAGACGTACCTGGTTGTATACCTGTTACTATTGTCGAGTGATTATATTGTTGACCCAGTTTTTTATCGCAATAGTTTATCTATATATTAACAACGGATCAATCGAAGGTTGTTTCTTAGCACGCGCTCAGGAGATATGTAAATTAAGCACGTTTTTACAATCCAGTGTTAGCCACGAGTACTTATGTAGTATGTCTCATGAGGTTAACCCACGTCATACTGAGAGCCTGTGTCGGTGGGTGGTAACCTTCATTTACTATTTAAAACCAAACAGAGATGCAGAGTATGCTATATTGGTAACATGGGGGAAGCTAGAACTCTCCTCTTTTCATACATACCAAAACAAGTCCCGGGAACAAGTTCAAACCTCTCACGCATGACACAATGACGTCATAAACATAACCGACCACAAAATGACGTTGTATTTTTTTGTTAAGTGAAAATAATATAGGCCAACATTGAACATTTCGCCCAAAAAGTTCCAAATATCGGAATTTCACCAAGTTGTTTGCTTTAAGCATATAAGTGAGGGACATGACGTTTCTAATACACAATAGACGTTATTCTTAATTAGTGCATTTGGCGTCGAAGAGGGATTTAGTGAACTGACACCGAGGCTCTCAGTTTAGCAATGACGAGAATGCTGCAGTTTTCAACGGGGTGAACTTTGCACTAATCAAACAAATATTAGGTAACACTTATCTAAACAAATTATATTCAAGCTGTGCGCAGAAGTCTCTTTTACATCCTTTGGGCTAATTATGACGGGAAAACAATTAGGGTATCACCTTACCCGGGTAGGGTAAGTCGTCAAGGTTTGAGGGCAGGGGAGGCGGTTTGCACCTTAAAATATTGAATAGTATTACATTTTATAGCCGTTGTTTTACGGTGTCTAACAGACACTCTAGAGCTAACACGTTAACACAAAATTGTATAAAGACAATGAAACTAATCAATGTGACGTGTTCACAAGAGACACTAACACAAATACAGACACGACAAGACGAGACGAGACAAGACAAGTCTAGACATGACAGACATGTGAGAGTGAGATATTTACAACATCACGAAAATGTGCAATCATTATGGAGGAAGTACGGCATATTAAATTAATCCTTCCCATTTTTATTTTGTGTTATAGCTTTTATTATTATTTTTAATCTTTAAGTCAATAATACGTTTTAATATTTCCTTTTTCTCTTTAGACACCGATTTTGGAACAAATAATACTTAGTACAGTATAACACATAATGTATCACTTTACATCTAGAGTAGTTTGCAAAACCTAAAAATATATCCTTACATTCAAATGTTATGCCAGTTTTCAATGTAATATTTATCCATAATTCAACACTTTACCGCACACTCTTTATAATTATAAAACGTTATTCTTAATTGGTGCATTTACGGCGAAGAGGGATGGCATCCAATTAAACATGCTCAGAACAATTATCGATCAGATAAACAGTACAAGCTCCTCCTTTGACGGCAATGTGAATTTAAACATTTTGGTGTTGGTTACCAGCAAACTCTTCATTTCAAACTAGTGGGGATAAATTGTTTATATGTCCACCAATGTAGTTAGGTCAAATATTGAACAGTTCAGAAATATGAAGAACATTTTATGATTAGTGCAAAGTTCACCCTATTGACAGAGTCTTCGCTTGAAGCTTTCAAAAACTGACATGTTTTTAAGCTAATGTTGAATAAACATTATTTTGGAACAAATCAAGCTTATTTCTTTATTCAATGATAGGTATAATTATACAATAACATTAATATTTACAAAATATAGGTTATAATAATATTAATAATTACATATGTAGAATGTGAAAATTGGCTTTTGCGACATGGTTTGAACATTTATATTTGCTTGTATAACCCCCTGAGGTAGTAAAAGTATACACTTTCTGAAGGGAAATTGCATGAGGAAACCAAATATGCCATTGAAATGATAGTACGATCAAGGACTAAAATGGTATGATTCACAATGTTCGGCAAAATATCATAATTCTAATTTTTGATTTGAGATCCATATATTTTTTATACTTACCCCTATCGTTATTTACTTTACATATTATTTGAATTCCTCATGAAATTACCCATCAGATGATATATAATTGTCAAAGGTTACTACCTCGGTAAGGTAATTATACCGGCTAGTCAATATCTTCAATTTTTATTTTATATATTTTTAGAATTTTCAGAAATATTTATAAGGATGTACTCTTCCCTGATCTAAACTGCATTTCTGAATTCCTCTAGTTACAAGCTTTCCAAAAATGTATACTTTTGCTATCATAGGTTGAACACTTTTTATGTTATAGTCATTTTATAAATCCGGTAACTTGAGGCTGATTATTCATGTTGACTGTGTAGCGAATAGGACGAAATACGGTGATCATGGTCTTATCCATAAATAATAGTTGTTACAAATAGTTGACAAGTCTGTTGAACCACATACTTAAAGACTACTAAATATCCTTTAAAAATGGAACCAGAATGGTGTTTGTAACATTGGGGGATGACTAGTTATTGTAAAAAGAACAACGCATGGGATTATCCCCATTGAGATTGTACATGCTTCCGGCGGCACGACTTCCGGCGGCACCCCTTCCGGCACCACACCTGGTCCCCAAACCTCAAACAGCTGTATATTAGCTATACTTACCTACTACTTGCTTACTTACTTACTTACTTACTTATGTCGAGCTCGATCGGTCTTCGTGATGGCTCGCTACACTACTCTGCATGCTTTCATCTCCTCATCATTCTTCGGTCCTGTGTCTTTCGCGAAGGTGTCCAAGTATGTTAAGGCTGGGCGGCCGACAGATGTGTGTCCGTGTTTTGGGTCTCCATAGCAGCAGGTCAGATACAATCTAATTTTCTCTTCTCATGCAATGCCCGGCAAAACTCATCCTTCGATCTGTGATGTTATCCGATACCTTCTGTACTTTTCCATGCAGGTCTTTGTTCGGTACCTTATCTTTCCAACTAATGTTGAGTGCAGTTCTCAGCATTCTAGTATAGCATCCATCTAGAGATTTCTTCAGTCTGTTGGTGATGGTCCATGTCTCAGCTCCATACAGTAGAACACTTTGAACAGTAGCTTGGAAAAGTCTGATTTTGATTTTTCGACAGAGGCTGGATTTCCACACTTTGTTCAGAGCATTGCAGGTCTTCCAAGCAAGTGCTTTACGTACTTTTATGTCATGCTGGCTACTACCTACCCAAGCTCCCAGGTACTTGAAGTCCTCTACGTTGTCTAGGTTACTTCCATCAGAGGTTTTTAGCTGTACCGCTTGTGCTTGGTGAAATACCCAGTTTTGAGTGCTGCTTTCTCAACATATTTCAGCAACTTCTGTGCCTGCTCCTAGTAACATAAAGTAACGCTATGTCATCTGCAAAGTCAAGATCCGTGACGTTCTTTGGCCCCATTCTTCGACTTTGTCTAAGCTTGATGGTGAATCCTAGTTCCTCTTCTCTCCCACTGATAGCTATTCTTAAGCAATAATCAAGGATGATTATGAATAGATAGGGGGCAAGGGTATCTCCTTGGAGTACTCATGCTAGGATGCCGAACAGTTCCGTGTCGCCATCAGGTGATATGACTTTGGCTCTTGTGTTTCTGTAAATTTCATCAATTGCATCTGTAATAACCTGTGGGATACCATGCTTTGAGTATCTTGATCATTTTCCCACGATGTATGGTGTCGAATGCCTTTTTGAAGTCAATGAATGTTATGACTGCAGAGAGATTATTGGAATGTATACCTTCGATGATTCTCCTGAGCCCCAGAATGTGTGAGGTAGTGCCTAATCCCTCGCGGAAGCCATTCGGGTTAGTTCGAAGTAGTTCATCTAGGTGAGGTCTTATTCTGTTGAGAATCATTCTGTTATATGTCTTGGCCACAATAGAGGACATATATGCCTCTGTAGTTTCCTGCTTGACTTAGGTCACCAGATTTTGGGACTGGTATCAGGTTCAATATTGCCCACTGGTCAGGTTTTGCTAGGAGGGCCTTATTACAGATGTCCAGTATTAAATCATCAAGATTGCATCTTGTCAGGAGTTCAGATATTAGCTATACCAATGCCATTTCGCAGGCAGATAGCTTGTTATTAGGGCTTTAAAATGATACAACATTTGGTGAGATAGCTTTTGTGGTTTTAAAAATATTTAAGGAATATGACAGCATGAAACTAAAAAGTGAGACGAGTTCATAACACGTGACCTTAGTTATAATATTTAAGATTAATTATCGGTCAAATGTCATACATACATTACATATAAAATCACGACACAATTGACATATGCAGTGAATTCAGTTTACGAAGACAGAGTTCTTTTTTAAATAGGAATAAAAGATGTTGGGGTCGCCATATTTAAACTTGCTTACACGGGCATTTGTCTAACCATCGAAAAGGAGATTTGGGGATGGTTGGAGGGACTGTCTGTATCCAGGCGAAAAACGCCACGAAAGTCAACCCGGCCGGAGCGGTATGCTATGACCACTATCGTGATTAAGGGGGAGGGTTAGGTTGGACAGATATTAAAATGCAGTGCTTCAGAAAAAAATGAGATATTAGCACAGTAGAAAACTGCTAAGTCTCTGCTTTAAAATGCTTTTTGTTTGAGGTAAATTGGATTTTTGGTTCTGACGTTATGGCCAATTGAGTTTCGGGTGTCTCAAAATATCGGGGGTGTTTTGTATACATTTGTATGTAGAAAACGCTTACCCTGCGATTTTAAGCATTTTCAGTTTTAATTTTTTTTGATCAAATAATTGTAACATTTGATCAAATTTATTTATTAAAATATTAAATAATTAATTGCACATCATAAATCATCAAAATTTCAAAGTCAACGTAATATCTTATGTATTTCTATATTTTTCACACCCGGCTATTTTTAAGCCATTTATCTTTATACATCAATACAAATGCTACAGTAATATAATTGCTATTTTCACGCAAATGGCTCAAAATGTGTCTAAATTCATGCTCTTCCATAATTGAACAACTATTTTTATCCCAAAGGTCAACTTTTTCTTCTCGCCATTTTTAATATTTTTAATACGTTTTGCACGATATCTCAAAACTATAAAAACGGAAACTTGCAATATGGAACAAACGTAACTCAAAAACGAACGGTCATATAACCATGGGATTTGGACCAGATGTTAAGCACACAAGGGGCTATGAAACGATGGGGCCCGATTGTTAATATCTGTTTTCAAATTTGAATTACGATACAAAATTACCTGATTGGTCGATTCACGGTTGCCATGGCAACTGTATAAAAAATCCGGATCCATTGTTTCATGCGCACTATACCGATACATCTTCTACCCAAGTATGGTGTATATGCAACATTTCGTTTTCTAGTTTGTTCCCGTGTTTAGCCAGTCTTGACCTAAGCTTTAATTTGATATACACCTAGCACATAAAGTCCCTGACCAGGTGCTTTGAGGTTGACTAATTCAAAATATATAATCGGTACCAAAAATCTGAGATATTTATTAAATGAGCAAATTTCTTCTCCGCAGTTTGATACCTTATTCAACAAAATCGAATGGATACTTTTAAAGTTATGGCGATTTCAATGACCACGCATGCAACGGAAAAGTTGCACTAGGTATAGGAATAATTGATTTGTGTGTGATTACTGTCATAACTGTGTGCTATCTGAACGAGACAGATGAATGGGTCTTTAGTGATAACCGCAATGTGCGGGACAAAGGGTGTATCTGGCTGTGAAGAATACAAGTCTTAGCTGATAAGCTGTGAGTTTTTCAGTGCGTAAATCCATAGACGGGTAAAACATTGATTTTTACCGTCTATGGTAAATCACACACAAATCAATGATTTCCTATACCTAGTGCAACTTTTCTGTTGCATGAGCTGTCATTGAAATCGACATAACTTTAAAAGTATCCATTCGATTTTGTTGAATGAGGTATCAAACTGCGGAGAAGAAATTTGCTCATTTAATGTATATCTCAGATTTTTGGTACCGATCATATATTTTGAATTAGCTAACCTCAAAGCACCTGGCCAGGGACTTTATGTGCTAGGTGTATAACACTAACCGGTAGTTCCACCATAACATTGACCCCCTTAAAACTTCGATTTCGATACGTGTGGCATTTTCAGTGGCAACAAAAATCAGCTACGGTATTTGGGATATAGAGGCCTTCCGAATTTGGAATTAGCAGCCATCTTAGAAGGTACAGTGAACTTTGTTCAATCTGTTCATAGCAAGGTCAATCAAATCAATATTATTACCGATCAACTAACTATAGCCTACTACATTGGGGTCATTCACCAAATTGAATTGAATGGGGAGACATGGGGTTCGAAAGGTGTTGCAAACTCTTTTGTCATACCGCCAATATGGCCGCTAATCCCAACCACGGAAGGTGTCTATAGATTGAAGCCCAACCAGTTGATGTATTAAAAGTATACAGGAACTAATTGAACAAAATACCACAGCCAAGCATTTCAAATCGGAGAGCACAATATTCTCTGCGCGCCACGGGTTCGATTGTTATATACTGGGCGTATTCTTCTGTGGCACAAATCCAATGTTGAGTGCTCGTTGTTGATAATTTGAAATTGAGAAAAGTAAACGCAATCAAATTAACGGCATTTTAAAGCCAAGTTAATAATCTTTTAGAATATATAGAGATTACAGCCTGATACTGAGGAGGCCTAACGAGGGCAATGGCGTTGAACACGGGCACTTTTTTAGGGACATACACCCTGCTACAAGCTCTAGGAGTCCCCAACCATCTAGTTCAACTACTAAAAAGCCTCTATGACGGCCAATTTGCTTGTGTGCACACTGCTCAGGGAGACAGCGACTGGTTCAATCTCGGCCAAGGTATGCGTCAAGGATGTATCCTCTCACCTACGCTGTTCAATGTGTATGCCGAGCACATCATGAGACATGTCCTTGATGGATGGGCTGGCGGCATATCAGTAGGTGACTGGCAGCTTCACAACTACGATATGCAGATGACACCACACTATTAGCCACAAGCCAGGAAGAGTTAGGTATCTTGCTGAAAAAGGTCAAGAGTGAAAGTGAGAGCTTGAGCTTACGTCTCAATGTTGCCAAAACAAAGTTTATGGTCATCGGTGAAGATGGAAACATTACCCCTCTTCTAGTTGACGGTAAAAATGTGGATCAGATCTAACAGTTCAATTTCCTCGGATCTCTCATCACTCAAGAAGGAGGATGTTATACAGAAATCAGCCGTCGTTTGGCTCTGTCAGCCCATATTTTTGAGAGCTGTGTATTGCAGATCTAGCCATAGCCAAACGACGGCTGATTTCTGTATAACATCCTCCTTCTTGAGTGATGAGAGATCCGAGGAAATTGAACTGTTAGATCTGATCCACATTTTTACCGTTTCTTTCGTGGCATTGGTTAGAAGATAAGCAAAAAGAAAAAAAGAAGATTGCCTATCATCGGGACGTCTAGTGACGTGTGACTGTACGGACGTCCGCGAACACGTGAAATAAAAGAAAAGTCATGATTTAATCGGATATGTATATTTAAATCATTGTACACTGTTTATATATACATTGAGTGTTTGAGTACTTTGAGTAGTTAAGAGTAAACACATCAAATTGTATATGGCTATTAGCTCTAAATGCTTAACATAGTTTTATTTAGTTTAGCTGTGAATACAATTATCTTAAAAAAACACATACTTTACCACTACGATTGCTTAGGTTCTTAATACATTAGGTGGTGGTGTTTTTCTTAAGTTTCCGAATAATTGGAAGTCATCGTTATAATGGCCGGGCAAGTGACTCAAACATTTGTATTTATTGTTATAAGTCTGTTCATCAAGACGAATCATTACGCTGGAGCTGCAGTCAATAATCTCGATGATATATGCCATACAGATAAAGTCAATACTACCGGTAAAACAACATTATTGACTAACAACTTACAGCACCCCAGTAATTTAACCTACTGTGGTGAAGATCTTTATTTGATAGAGGCTGGTGTTGGTTTCACAACAATAGCAATATTGAATGCGAGTAAAGTTAGTCCATTCTCCTATCTATATATAGAACAGCTCGATCAAAAATTAGATTACCTATGTTTCAAAACCTACATATCAATTGATCTCGTTTCATCATTGGATGTACCGTGCGTTTTGACTGTCGAGTCTAAAACTTATGCGCTGAATGTCAAGAATATGTACGTGACCTTTGAACTGACGGGAGTTGATGACGTCGTGAACAATCATGACTTCATTGTCAATCGATATTGCCAGATTTACATCAACCGTTCATCGTCAAACGAAATAGTATTTCCCAGATGTCATATTTCCGAATATGACATGGTCATAGATGGTCGCTTTAACATAGAAGACAATGTATTTGAATACATTTTCATCTGTCCAAACGATTGTAACTGCACCCTTGGTTATAGGAAAATCACGACAAAGTGCCTTGATACTGGTTATGAATACACGGTACTTGTAGTCTATAATGACGATCTAGAATACATATCATTTAAATATAACAATTTGAAAGGTATTACATACGATGCTTTCAATGAATTTGTTAAATTAAACAAACTGGTTTTGATTGAAAATCGTTTATCCGTATTGCAAAACGGGGTGTTTCGCAAGCTAGCGCAGTTGCTGTATCTATTCCTACAAAACAACCACTTATCTGATTTAACACTTGGAGTTTTCAATGGGTTGTCTCGCCTTGAAGTCTTGGACTTGGGGGATAATTATCTCCAAACATTAACGTCGGGGATATTTGATGGCTTATCACGTCTTTATGTTCTAGCCGTTCGAAGTAATGATCTTACATCGTTACCAGTTCGGATATTTCGGGGTCGTAACAATGTGTTAGAGTTACACCTCTCGAACAACCAGCTGGTTGACATTCCCGCTGGAGCTTTCAATGGTCTATCGCGTATAGGCACCCTATCCCTAGACTATAATATCCTTTCTTCATTACCCACTAGGGTATTTCGTGGACTTGTCCGATTATTACTCCTCTACCTTCAACATAACCACTTATCTAATCTAACAGATGGCATATTCAGTGGCTTAGAACGTCTTGAAATCCTACACCTTACAGGTAATCTCCTGATGTCACTTACGGCAGAAGTCTTTCGTGGTCTCGGCAAACTGCGGATACTAGCCCTTTCAAGTAACATTCTTACGACCCTTTCAGATTCACTATTTCATGATCTTTCACAACTAGTTAATCTTTTCCTTTACAACAACCAGTTAGTCGAATTACCTATCAACGTATTTATAGGCTTACGCAGTGTTCAGCTGCTGGACATGTCTAGTAATAAGATTACCTCATTACCGGCTGCAGTATTCCGTGGTCTGAGCATGTTAACGACGCTGTATTTTCGAAACAACAGCCTCACAATTTTACCTCCCGGTGTATTCAATGGTTTATCTCGTGTTGCGATAATTAACTTAGCCCAAAATCAGATTAATGCATTATCGTCGAGTGTATTTCAAGGACTAACTCAGATGTTAGAGCTTTACCTTCATAATAACAAACTATATGTGTTACCTGCTGACTTATTCATTGACTTGTCTCGACTTAAGATCTTAGTCCTTACTAATAATTTGATTAGTTCATTGCCAAGCTCCATGTTTGATTGTTTTACAGAGCTCCTGGAAATGCACGTTGACTATAACAAGCTGAGTGATTTACCGGTGAGCATTTTCAAACGAATTTCTCGCGTCAGGGTTGTATCCCTGGCCAGTAATCAACTTGAGGCATTGCCAATGAGTATATTTGATCATGTGACCCAGGTCGCAGAGCTTTACCTTCAATATAACAAGCTAAGTGAATTACCTGTAGGCGTTTTCGGCAACCTATCCGTTGCATTGATCCTTGACTTGGCCAATAATAAGCTCACCACACTACTAAATGGAACTTTTCAAGGTCTTTTTCAGCTAAAGAAGCTCTTCCTGATCGATAACGCACTCATCGACTTACCAACTGGTATTTTCGATGATTTACATCATGTTGAGGTCTTAAATATTGCCGGGAATGAGCTTGATTCGTTACAGGTTGGTATATTCCGTGGTCTGCAACAACTGCAGGAGTTGTATGTTCAAAGCAACGGGCTCACTAATCTAAGCACTGGAATATTTACCGGTCTGACGCAATTGAGAATTCTAATTGTTTTCTCTAATGAACTAACCATATTACCAGCTGGGTTATTTAACAGCACACCTTCGATCTATGTCTTAGATCTAGCATATAATCAACTAATAACCTTACCTGATCATATAAATGAGCTCGTTCAGCTGGCTCACTTATACATTCGGAATAATCGCTATCATTTCCTCTCTGCAACAATATTGACTGGTCTAGTTAACTTGAATACCTTAGACATCCAATCTAATTACATAACATTTCTTCCGGAAGGGATCTTTGATGGTCTCTTACACTTGATGATGTTAAACATTGGTGGAAATCTTTTAACATCATTACGAGAAGGATTGTTTAATGGTCTGTTTAACTTGGTGGTATTAGATGCACACAGTAATCCAGCAATCACAGTAATTCATGTGAATGTTTTTAAGGATTTTGTTAATTTGGAAACAATGAACTTGAAGAACGGCACCCTGAGCGAAATAGATGTGGGTGTTTTCACACATCTGCACAATCTACGTTACTTAGACCTCAGCCGTAATGTCTTAACCTCGTTTACCGAAGGGACTTTTGATGGTTTAGTAGAACTCTTGCGCCTACACCTTTCCCATAATAGGTTAACAACGCTGTCCTCAAATGTCTTAAGAGATTTGGTGAATCTAATGGAGCTGAAATTAACGTTTAATCAATTATCTGATCTACCAGATGGCATATTCAATGGCTTACAACTAGTTAATGTTTTCCTTTACAACAACCAGTTAGTCGAATTACCTATCAACGTATTCAATGGCTTACGCAGTGTTCAGCTTCTGGACCTCTCTAGTAATAAGCTTACCTCATTACCGGCTGCAGTATTCCGTGGTCTGAGCATGTTGACTACGCTGTATCTTCGAAACAACAAACTCACAATTCTACCTCCTGGTGTATTTCAAGGACTAACTCAGTTGTTAGAGCTAAGTCTTTTTCATAACTATTTATACGTGTTACCTGCTGACTTATTCATTGACTTGTCTCGTCTTAAGATCTTAGTCCTTACTAATAATTTGATTAGTTCATTGCCAAGCTCCATGTTCGATTGTTTTACAATGCTCCTGGAAATGCACGTTGACTATAACAAGCTACGTGATTTACCGATGAGCATTTTCAACCGAACCTCTCGCGTCAGGGTTGTATCCCTGGCCAGTAATCAACTTGAAGCATTGCCAATGAGTATATTTGAACATGTGACCCAGGTCGCAGAGCTCTACCTTCAATATAATAAACTAAGTGAATTACCTGTAGGCGTTTTCGGCAACCTATCCGTTACACTTATCCTTGACTTGGCCAATAATAAGCTCACCACACTACTAAATGGAACTTTTCAAGGTCTTTTTCAGCTAAGGTCGCTCTTCTTGACCAATAACGCACTGATCGACTTACCAACTGGTATTTTCGATGATTTACATCATGTTGAGGTCTTAAATATTGCCGGGAATAAGCTTGATTCGTTACAGGGTGGTATATTCCGTGGTCTGCAACAACTGCGGGAGTTGTATGTTCAAAGCAACGGGCTCACTAGTCTAAGCACTGGCATATTTACCGATCTTACGCAATTGAGAATGATATTTGTTTTCTTTAATGAACTTACCATATTACCAGCTGGGTTATTTAACAGCACACCTTCGACTGGTCTGGTTAACTTGAATACCCTAGACATCCAATTTAATTACATTACCTTTCTTCCGGAAGGGATCTTTGATGGTCTTATTCATTTGAAGAAGTTATACATTGGTGTAAATCTGGTAACATCATTACGAGAAGGATTGTTCAACGGTCTGTTTAACTTGGTGGAATTAGACGCACACGGTAATCCAGCGATCACAGTAATTCATGTGAATGTTTTTAAGGATTTAGTTAATTTGGAAAGAATGAACTTGAAGAATGGCACCCTGAGCGAAATAGATGTGGGTGCTTTCACACATCTGCACAATCTACGTTACTTAAACCTCAGCGCTAATGTCTTAACCTCGTTCACCGAAGGGACTTTTGATGGTCTAGTAGAACTCTTGCGCCTACACCTTTCAAGTAATAGGTTGACAACGCTGTCCTTAAATGTCTTCAGAGATTTGGTGAATCTAATGGAGCTGAGATTGCAATATAATCAATTATCTCAAGTAGCTGTTGGAGTATTCGCTGATTCGATTGAATTAACGACTGTTTATTTCCGGAATAATACACTGACTATATTGTATGAGAAAACATTTGACCGAATGACTAATTTGGAAACGCTAGATCTATCTATAAATATAATATCAGCTATACCCAAAGCATTATTTAACGACCTGGTCCGGTTGACTTTTT
This sequence comes from Ophiura sarsii, assembly GCA_035610835.1. Lineage (NCBI taxonomy): Eukaryota > Metazoa > Echinodermata > Ophiuroidea > Amphilepidida > Ophiuridae > Ophiura > Ophiura sarsii. The sequence continues at coordinate 74,519,003 of CM069447.1, forward strand.
TATCCCTAGATGCAAATGCTATTACGTCACTCCCGGTGGAAATATTCTATCGGCTGAATAGGTTAACTACGCTAATAATTGACGACAATCCCGTGTATACGCTACATAGTACCGTGTTTCAAAGTATCTCTCAGTGCCATTTTCTTGGATTGGCTAGGATTCAACTGACGTCATTGATTGCGGGGACGTTTAACGGGCTCATGCATTTAGACTCACTCTATCTGAACAACAATCGGCTGACGTCTTTCGTTCCGGGCCTATTTAGCGATGTGTTTCGATTAATCATCCTTTCCCTACACAATAACCTACTTACTTCGCTGGGTCTGGGGGTATTTCGTAATAAGCCCCAATTAAGGACCTTAGAGTTAGCAGGCAACAGTTTAATCTCATTTGACGTTCCTAAATTTGAGAATTTGAATAATTTAAAGCATCTTAACATCGATAACAATTGGATGACCTTATTACCAGTTGATGCATTCGAAAGTATGCCTAATTTAGAGTACATGAAACTTAACAACAATCGACTCATTATGACGCTGCATAAGAACATATTCCACGGGGTCCACAATCTGGTTTATTTACAACTACATAATAATTATCAATTAACTTTGTCGAAACATTCTTTCTCATCCCTGTTCATATTAAAACATCTTGATTTAGGTAATACATCACTATCCGCAATACCACGTCATGTGTTCGATCCATTAAAGGGATTATCTTTTCTTTCTCTAAACGATAATCAGATCTGTGCATTACCCAGTGGTCTATTTAGCCATACAACTTCAATCAATATTTTGCTTTTTAGAAACAACAATCTAACGAACGTACCTATCTTTCCATCATTATTCAATTTGAATTTGTTAGACATGTCCGATAACAGGTTGCAAGTCTTGCCTCCGGTGCATAAGCTTGTTAACCTACAAAAACTAAACTTGAAGAATAACAGATTGACACATTTAGAGCCTGAGTTGCTGGGCAATTTGAAAAACCTGCTCTACCTTTACTTGACTAACAATATCATTACTCATATTCCACAGTCAATCTTCAATAACCTACACGATTTGATAAACATTGACTTGAGAAGCAATGTTATACTTGATGTATTTCCTGGCTTATTCCCTAAACAAAACAATTTAAAACGACTAACTTTAGCAGATAACAGACTGACGACCATTGTTAAAGACACATTTTCTGGATTAATGACACTTCAAATACTGGAAGTTCAACATAACAGGATACGTGTTTTACAGAAAGGGGTGTTTGATAATTTAGCAACTCTCCAAACGATAAATTTATCCTATAATTTCGTACAGCAATTTGAAGGTGGCATCTTTAACAATATGTCTGCAACATCCCTCGACTTGCGATCAAATCCATTATTTCTGGTCTCAGAATCGTCTTTTACAGGATTTAGTAATGCCACTGTGTTGATTGTAGATTACGCTGCTACTTGTTGTTTTGTTAAATCAGCACGGTCTAAAGCCAATTGCATTTCCACGAATCCAAAGCCAGTTTATCTTACATGCAAACGAATGCTCTCACATCTGATGCCGCGAATATCTATGTGGGTTCTTGGTCTGTTTTCATTCTCTTGTAACCTGTTGGTTATCATCCTTCGATGGACCGATAATAAGTCAAATAAAGTCCAAAGGGTTTTGATATTAAATCTATCGGTTTCAGATCTTTTAATGGGAATCAGTATGCTTATACTGGCCTCTGCTGATCTTTATTATGCGGAACATTTCCCATCATATTCTTCACATTGGAGAGACGGGGTAATCTGCAAGACAGTTGGCATACTGTCTATCTTGTCTAGCGAAGTATCTGTATTTGTGGTGACAATGATAAGCATTGATCGGTTTCAAGGATTGAAATATCCGTTTAGTGAGCACCGTATAAGGACAAGTACTGCTAAGATGTCCTTGTTAGTGATCTGGATTATTGGTACTGCCCTGAGTGTGATCCCTGTTGTACTTTCTGGAATATATCCAGATATTTTCGAAGTTTCTGAAATTTGTGTAGGTATTCCGATAGTACGAAGACCTGTGGATGTACTGGAAACAGAGATCAATGACATAGTACAGCCAAGTTTTCGTTTATATTCTCAGTTCTATTCAACCGGAAGCTCAACTGTTTCGTGGGTTAAACAATTCTTTTTCCAAGAAACAAAACAATTGATACCTTTTACCTACGGGATTAGTACCATTATAGGTTACAAAGTTGCCACCTATTTTTCAATAATCGTTTTCATCGGCGTCAATTTTATTTGTTTCGTGCTGATCACTGCGTTGTATGTTCTAATGTTTATCACCGTGCGGCAAACCTCTAAACAAGCCGGACGAAGCCAGTCTGAAAAAGAAGAAATGCGAATGGCAATAAAAATGTCAGTTCTTGTCCTTACAGATTTTTTTACCTGGGTGCCACTGTTGATAGTCTGCATACTTGTGCAAAGTAAACTGATAATTGTTAACACCACGGTGTATGCATGGACTGTTGCGTTTGTGTTGCCGATTAATTCTGCTATAAACCCTTTTCTTAACACACATGAGTCTTATACAAGACCGAAAAAAGAAATGAAAACACTCTCGGCTCAACTAACACTCTTGTTGATAAAAAAAAAAGTTTCTTAATCTGCCCCTCCTTAAAGGGACGATTCTAGTATAGTCCAGAATCTGGGACCTAAAGTATACTTATTTTATCGAAAGTAAGATGAACCTTTTGTACTTTCTACAAAGAACCTCATTAAAGATACTCGATAAGTTGTGAACATCGAAATAATGTTGTAGTCGTTGTGGTAGTTGTCATCGTATAAATGATTAGTCATCACTATTTAATTTGGCTAAGTTTCTTCCCCTGATAGTTTCACCTTTCCACCTCTAGGGCATTAGAGTTAATAATATGATTTCAAAAAGATAGAGCATTACTTAGTATTGTGGATCAATAAACGTGGGTATTTCCATTGCATATTTATATTGTGCATTATCGGACAGTTCTAGCAGTTCCTCACACCTGGTCACATTTACTTGATAATATGGAGACTTATTGCTCACAAATCCGGAAATCCACGTATTAACAATTTCCAGAAAATCCTGACTTCAGTAGAGCACATCACGTGGATTATCTGATTTTTTAATGCTCAAGGAAAAAGCCCAATAAATCAACAATAACCAACACTATCTAAGCGTTTACAAAATGTTTTATGACGATTTCCTTTTATCAATGTTTTCATGACTTTTTAAAAAGTATGAAAGAAACAGACATTTGAAACGGGGTGACTGTGTTCTGTTACCTATAGAATCACCTACATGTATCACCAACCACCTTTGTTTATCTAATGCAATGGAAATACCTACATGACTGTCAACCCGGGGTTGACGATCATGTATGTCGCAGCTCTATTACTAATATTGTGTGTATTTATCATAATAGTAGTATTCTTTATTCCGTAACAATAAGAGGGATTAAAATCATGTCTTGGTCAATTAACCCCTCGCTAGTCTAGTGGTTGAGTTGTGTGCCTTACAATGTAACTTTTTCAACTGATTTATTTCCTTTTGTAAAAGTTAGGGTTAATAATATTAAGTCCACAAAGTATGTAGTTCCATCGCTGCATATAAATATACGTTGCACAGAAATTAAGCCGAATGTATGCAAAATATGTGTAATGTAATTAAAAAGTGTAAACATTGTAAGCAAACATATAGGGCCGTATTATCGTACTAAACACGGTTTAGCGGTTTTAGCTTAGCCATGTGTCACTGTATACATGTATTCAATTTGTTGTGGATTAAATGGGTTACAATTGATATTGGCCGAGTTCCTCAAATGCACGTGTATTTCTTAAGACTACATGATCTTAACTCATCTTGCACCGGGCACGGTTGAGTGATCATTCAAGGTGTAACATTTAGTTAAACGAGCGTTAAACTACCCCATACCCATGTGTGAAGTTATACACTTTTCTGTGAGTCTGTGCCTTTAGTTTAGCAATGTGTTTAAAGTAATAATTAAACCCATGTGTTTACGTACGAGAATATGGCCCATAGTTTCTATGTAGATATAGCACTTGATATACACTCGTCGAAAGAAGTTCCTGGACACTCATTGAAGTTCAAATATTTCACATAAATATTTAATATAAATTAAACAATTGCATGTCAAAATAAGCAGACAATAATTCTCTATCATGTCTGTATGAAATTAAGATGTACGCATTCATGCATGGCTGAGCACATTAATTAAGCAATGGTAAGGTGCGTAAAAGGAAATTGCAAGAAATGAGCATTTACAGTCATTTGAATGGAGGGATTATCCAATTGTTTGCAATCTTCTTGCCATTGTCAAGTGAATGGAATCTGCCATGCATGAGTGATCATGTCTAAATTCCATTTTAAGCTGTTAGAGGATTATTTTCTGCTTATTTTGATATACAATTATGTATATATAATCATATATATATTTATATATATTCTATTAAATATTAATTTAATTTAAGTGTCCAAGAACTTCTTTTGCCGAGTGTAGTTAGAAGAAATATCCTTGGTGTAATACATTCATAAGTTAGACTCGTGCCAAGGCCTCATTGCGGATTAAGGCTGTATAATCTTTAAATCCGTCAAAAGATGATTTTGTGCTATCAGTGCTGTCTTGCACCTAGGATAAACGTGTTAACATCAACAAAAGGTCATTAGGTAATTCCATTTGACACCCATACCCCCTGCTGACGACATTACCTTAATCACACAGGGTGTGATGACTTCAAATAGATTCACCCATGCAGGTGACTCAAGTTCAATTTCCCCTTCCCTGTGGGGAGATTAAGGTAATGTTTTGGTATAAGAGTTGTATAACTCATCTGACCTGCATCTCGTTATACATGATCGAGATAGGCACCATTTGCATCATATTTAGCACCATGTCCAACTTCTCTCATTATCGTTGAATAGTTGTTATTAAAAATAGATGGTCGTTAACCCCATGAGAACTACCGGCCGATTGGTTAAAAAGATGGATACATCATTTATTGCACCAATGAGAGACATTGTTAGAATAATTGTATCCCTGATAAAGATGGGAGTGAAACATTTTACAAGCTGCATTTGAATTGGCTATTCATATGAGTATATCTTGTAATAAACCAATCAGAACCACTGTAAGATAGGCAGGTAGACCCCAGGGGGTTAAAGGACATAAGTGTTGTGTATTGACTGTCATATAAGTGAGATAGTGATCTTATTTGCGCCCCTTAACCAGTGGCGTAACCAGGGGGGGGGGGGGGGGGGGGGGGGGGGGTGTATGGGGAATTATCCCCCTGCCAGAAGGCTTGCCCCCTGATGTCCTCCACCCCCTCAATGATATGACAAACTCTATGTATACCTATGAATAGAATAGAATATTTTATTGACATTCACCAAACATTATGGTATAATCAAAGTAACGATACATAATAAACAAGAATAAAATACATGTAAGCACCATTCATATAATAAAGTGATATAATGCATGTGAGTAAATATTACAAATTACTCTCACGTGTTGCGAAGCATATATTAACATAGTCAATAACTATTTTGAGCACATCATAATCATTAGCACACATAATTAAAATAAACCTATTATAATCAGATAAGCTATCCAAACACAGAATTTCTTTTAAGTCTGAAAATAATTTAGTCCGATGATCATTGTAGAGACTGCATTCCATAATAAAATAAGTGAGATAGCCCGGGTGAGATATTTATCTGCCCCTTAACGTTATTCACACGTTGCACATTTCTCGGCATCAAATTATGTCTACAAAATGGCAGCATATTAACTCGCGACGAATATGGTGAGAATTGGACCCTTTGACATGACTGTCGAAAGTTTTGAATATTATTGTGAATGGATTGACTGTTACCTCACCGAACACGAGGTAAATACGGCGTAAAACAGGGGTTCTCAACCTGGGGGTCGTGACCCCCATGGGGGGTCGTTTGGGGTTTTCCAGGGGGTCATGAAGGGATCATAAATATAGCTTTTTGGGGAACCATTTTGATATTTCGCTCTAAAAAGGCTTAGAAAAAACTCAAAAGACACGTTCAAATGCTAAATTTCCTGCTCGCTACGCTCGCATCATATAATTAAGTATTTTCAGATTGAATAAATCGGGTTTTTTTTCTTCAGTTTTAATTTTTTTTTGGGGGGGGGGGGGGGGGTAAAAAGGGGTAAAAAGGGGTCGTGGGCCAAAAAGGTTGAGAACCACTGGCGTAAAAGGATAGCATTATTGATTAGCAAGCTGGGTGCAGAGACATACGGGTTACTAAATTAACACTTTCCACGCGGCTATTAGTTTTACCATATACACACATATTTTTCAACTTTCCCAACTGTCAAGGTCTATCTCACGGATTACCGAACCGATACTAAGCATATTTGTACTTAATTCCATGCCTTTCTCATGGTGATTCCATATATGGTAATGAGATTCAATAATTATTGACATTTTTGCAACACTTTGTAACATTTTGTCGCCGCGTTGAAAGTGTTAGACGTCTGGTACCGGCCCGGCGAAACCCGGAGATAAAGTCATACGATGAAATTAAAGCTGTGCTGAAGATCAACCTGGTACACAAGCCTCTGGTTATTTCCGAGCGTTATCAATTCTACCGGTATAATGAAAATGCCATTATAACAACATTGCGGATTAACAACGGCTGGTGTCAACTTGTGATTACCTAGTGTATGCATTGAAGGATAAATTCTTATGTGGAATAAGGTATGAGACTACGCAGAAAACGCTCTTCACCAAGAATAATTTGGCTTTTAACAGTCGCAAGATATTGCTACTGAAAATAGAAGTTCGCTAGGTAATGGCCAGAGCAAACCATAGAATAAGCAAAAAAAGGGTTCCTTAGACTGCATATGGTATGGCAAGGGTAAACGTAGTCCAAAAAATTATAAATGCTATTCATGGGTCAAAATTTAATAATTGTCCGTAGCATGTTGGGTGAACTCAAAATGTGAGCACGCTTCATGTTCAGACCAGTGTATACCCCCAACCCAAGCATTACTACGTGTAGTTCGGGGTACGTTCATAATAAATGGAGAAGTTCAAACGGGTACGTTTATGGATATAATTTCCGCCTTAAAACCCCATAAGGGTCGTCAACCTAGGATAAGGCGGTCCGTGTCCCTAGTTAACGCCCCTTAATCACAGATAAGGAGCGTTAACTAGGGATAAAGCCTATTATCCTTATCCTTTAGATAAAGCGCGTTATTTCTAGTTTACGTCGTTAACCCCAGATAAGGAACGTAAACCTAGGACAACGGGCATGAGTTTATGTCATAAACGCCAGATAAGGGATGTAAACCCTGAATAACGCAATCATTATTCATAGGTAAGGCATACATACCGCGTATAAGGCCTGTTATCCTAGGTCTACGTCCCTTATATGTGGTTAAGGTCGTAAACCCGAAATAAAGAGGCAGAATTTGTTCGCCGACAACTTTGTGTAAGGTGCGCTTGACCATCTTAACGCGATGACCATATGCAATTTAAGATATGAATTAAGCCCCAATCAAAGCTATTATATTAACGGTCTCATACTATAATTGCCTGTTTCTCAACCAAAAACCACACCTACTGTTTTACAGGGTTGGTTGGTACGTTTTTCTGGTCATGACTGACACCTCGTGACTTTGGTGATGACACGCCACTTCCGTCGGTCAGCAGCCAGTCGATAAATGACTGAAGTAGGATGCCCAACCAGAGATTTTATTCTGTCGAACCATCTTGACCTTGGCCGGCCTCGTCCGCGTGCACCCTAAATCTTTCCATGCATGATCACCTTCTCTAGACAGTTTCCTTGTCGCCTGGCAATATGACCGAAGTAAGAGAGAGTTTGGGAATTGATCAGCCCAAGTAGCCTTGTCTTCACACCAACCTCCTGAAGCACACTCACATTGGTTCTCTTCATGACCCAAGTGATCCTTAACATCCGGCTCCAACACCACATTTGAAATGCATTCATTTTGTTACAGCTTGCAGTTTATGGTTGATAGGGTACGCCTGGTCAAAGCACTCGTTTTCCCTATTTCAACCTACGGCTGTGAATCCTGGACACTGACAACTGCAAGCTGTCTAGAGAAGGTGATCATGCATGGAAAGATTTAGGGTGCACGCGGACGAGGCCGGCCAAGGTCAAGATGGTTCGACAGAATAAAATCTCTGGTTGGGCATCCTACTTCAGTCATTTATCGACTGGCTGCTGACCGACGGAAGTGGCGTGTCATCACCAAAGTCACGAGGTGTCAGTCATGACCAGAAAAACGTACCAACCAACCCTGTAAAACAGTAGGTGTGGTTTTTGGTTGAGAAACAGGCAATTATAGTATGAGACCGTTAATATAATAGCTTTGATTGGGGCTTAATTCATATCTTAAATTGCATATGGTCATCGCGTTAAGATGGTCAAGCGCACCTTACACAAAGTTGTCGGCGAACAAATTCTGCCTCTTTATTTCGGGTTTACGACCTTAACCACATATAAGGGACGTAGACCTAGGATAACAGGCCTTATACGCGGTATGTATGCCTTACCTATGAATAATGATTGCGTTATTCAGGGTTTACATCCCTTATCTGGCGTTTATGACATAAACTCATGCCCGTTGTCCTAGGTTTACGTTCCTTATCTGGGGTTAACGACGTAAACTAGAAATAACGCGCTTTATCTAAAGGATAAGGATAATAGGCTTTATCCCTAGTTAACGCTCCTTATCTGTGATTAAGGGGCGTTAACTAGGGACACGGACCGCCTTATCCTAGGTTGACGACCCTTATGGGGTTTTAAGGCGGAAATTATATCCATAAACGTACCCGTTTGAACTTCTCCATTTATTATGAACGTACCCCGAACTACACGTAGTAATGCTTGGGTTGGGGGTATACACTGGTCTGAACATGAAGCGTGCTCACATTTTGAGTTCACCCAACATGCTACGGACAATTATTAAATTTTGACCCATGAATAGCATTTATAATTTTTTGGACTACGTTTACCCTTGCCATACCATATGCAGTCTAAGGAACCCTTTTTTTGCTTATTCTATGGTTTGCTCTGGCCATTACCTAGCGAACTTCTATTTTCAGTAGCAATATCTTGCGACTGTTAAAAGCCAAATTATTCTTGGTGAAGAGCGTTTTCTGCGTAGTCTCATACCTTATTCCACATAAGAATTTATCCTTCAATGCATACACTAGGTAATCACAAGTTGACACCAGCCGTTGTTAATCCGCAATGTTGTTATAATGGCATTTTCATTATACCGGTAGAATTGATAACGCTCGGAAATAACCAGAGGCTTGTGTACCAGGTTGATCTTCAGCACAGCTTTAATTTCATCGTATGACTTTATCTCCGGGTTTCGCCGGGCCGGTACCAGACGTCTAACACTTTCAACGTGGCGACAAAATGTTACAAAGTGTTGCAAAAATGTCAATAATTATTGAATCTCATTACCATATATGGAATCACCATGAGAAAGGCATGGAATTAAGTACAAATATGCTTAGTATCGGTTCGGTAATCCGTGAGATAGACCTTGACAGTTGGGAAAGTTGAAAAATA
>CM069447.1:74528713-74816213 GCA_035610835.1 Ophiura sarsii
CATCTCTTCAACAAACAAGTATCAGAATTTGCTTAATTCAAACAGGAAATCAAACTTAAACCTTTCCCCATCAGATTTTTACTCCATTGGAACAATTATTTTGGGTTTCAAACATGAAAAATAGTGAATTTATTACGCATTTTGTCTTGGTGGGAGAATTGGCAATGTCGGTTCATTTGACCAGAGGAATCATGGAATTATGATGGTCCAAAGTACACATATGAAAAAATTTCGCGCGCTTCGCGCGCATAACAGTAACCTAAATGCAATATTCGTTGGTACAAGCTTTTTTAGAACCAAAATGTACCTCAATCGTGCCAAAAATATGTGTAAAGTCAAAAATTTCGCGCGCTACGCACGCGTGTCTTTACTCAAAACAATCTTGTCGGTTCATTTTCAGTTCTTGCCCCCCCCAATATGAATAACCTGGCTACGCCACTGTGTCGTTGCGCATTGTGTAGCTATGATTCAGAGCTATAATCATGACAAATGTCATGAGGCTGACATTCATATTTATAGCGATGTTATGAGTGAGGAGGTAGAACTTATTATAACCCTCGTATAATGGTTCAGAAGAAAACGTTCCTAAAATGTTGTTATAAAGCTTGAATAATGAACGTTGAAACCAATTCGCGCGAAGCAAGCATAAATTGGCTATTTTAACACTAAAAAGCTCCAAATAAACGTTCCTCGGTCATTATGTTTAAGCTTGAATAATTTACGCGTACAAACAAACTGTCAGTTTTCAAACTGAAATTGGTCAAAAAATCCGTTCTTTAAGCCATGTTTTTATAACTTGAATAATGAAAATTAAAACGAGTTCGCCAATGTCAAGTTTTTTTTCACTAAAAAGTAAAACATTGAAACTTAATTTCGCGCAAAAAATGGCTTCTTTTGAGGGGGGGGGGGGGGGGGGGAGGCATCGTCCCCACCGTGAAAAAAATACGGGGGAGTGCCCCTTCTCACCGCTTGCACTGTCTATGCCCGTTGTATTACGTCTCTCTTGTCAATGGGGGGCCCCTGGTTACGCCACTGTTGGTGTGGGAATGCCGTATGCGGGGATTCCGAGGGCCGAGCTGTTGGGATTTAACTTGCCTGACAACTCTCCTTGCTATCAATATTTACATTTGTTATAAAACACTGACATGGTTCAGAGACGTTAGAGATAAAGTGAGAGACACTTATAAAGCTCCCTCTCCCTTTACCTCCCCTCCTCCTCTCCCCTCCCCTTTCTCCCTCTCTTTTATTTTTTCCCAGTTCTCCTCTAGGGACCCGGGGGGGGGGGGGGGGGGCTTAACACAGAGGAAAACTGGGAAAAAATAAGCTTAAGCCCCCCGCCCCCCCCCCCCCCTCTGGGCACGCGCCTGGCAATGGTAGTAGTGTGGCGTATAGTGAGTTTTGGTCTATTCCGTATTAAAACGAAATAAATAAATTTTACAAATGTTTACTAGTAAAAAAAAGTCGCAGCCGGGTCGTGTGCAGATGTGGGCCCGATGAGGTGTAAGATGAAGAGATGACGAAAATGGAAGAGAACATGGGGGGGGGGGGGGGGGGGGGGGGGGGCGGGTGCGTGCTACTACTATTTAGTGTCAACTATTTTTGTCTGTCAGGCAGTGCAGTGCATTGTCAATGCCGATGCGATGTCATTGCGTTGTCAATGGACTATCATCTCAAAGTCAGCGGACCTATCATCGCAGTTGCGTGGTGCACTCTAACTTAAATTTCATATCGAGTTAATATATTTTTATTATTTTTATTTTAACAACGTTTATATCGAATTTATATTTGCGTTTAATATTTTGATTTTAACTTCTAACGTAGCCAAAATATAGAGACTTCCAAGTTTCTACTTTTTTGTAATATTTTGATTTCATCTTTTAACGTACACATCGTATATGTTTTTTAATCAATCTTACGGTGTGGTCTGTAATTTATTTTCAACTCCAATAAATAGTCAACATTCTGGTCAATTTCAGCAATATATTCTGAAAATTTAAAACGGGGGCGGACTGGCCCGTAGAACATGACTTTTTTTTGTACGGCGCATTTCCACGCAATCAGAGGTTGTGTGGTTTACCGAGTTCAAAAAGTCAAGCTATTTATAGCGCATGGCAAGCAGCATGGCTAATTAGGTCAAGCACAACAAACATGTTGCCGATCGCACATGTTTATTTTAATTCTCTCTCTCTTTTTATACGGTACAAAACGATGGCGGAAATCTATTTTGATTCTTGCGGATTAAATCGGGGGTTAGTTTGCTTACAATGGTATTGGGTGGATTGTATAACGGTAAGTCGACAGAATAATTATGGGCCTATACTTGCATACTGAACTGAGCCGTTAAATGGTTGAAAATGCTCGGTTAAATCACGGCCAAACCCCGGCCCTCGCTCGGCTTAACACCGGCCTAGATGACAAATATAAAGCTTGAAGATGAAATGATTCCCGAACATGTGCGATTATTAGAACTTGTGATATACTATACTTTGTTCAAATGCGTATTTATCATTTCTGAATACAATTTTGTGCTTCCAATGTATATTCAACCCTCTACTAAAAATAATGTGTGCTTTTTATAATAATTAAGAGTTGATTTATCATCTCAAATCACAATCTCAAACAGTGCCTTTCCGCGGGACATGGAGGTCACGGGATATCGGTCGCTAGCGACGTGGACGAGAACGAAAACTGACTTGACGACAGCGATTTGTTCTTGCAGCTCCATGTACATGTACATGTTTATGTAATAATTAAGATTCAAACGTGCCGACGAAGATGTATACAGCTATCAAATTGGACTAACAATAGGATTATAAATGTCACTCATCATCAGCGCACAGTCAGCGGGTTATCAGCGATGTACACACGGACATGAAGATTGGATGATATCAGCGCAGTGTGCTGTTCAGCGCAATTGTCGTGTAGGGACTCCGTTGATCTTGCGAAATCAGCGCGCTGATTTCGCACTGTCAATGCACTGACAACGGGATGTAATTGGGTTGATATTCCGATGAAAGTATGTTGACCTCCGTTGATATCGGTTACTCTAATGCGATCTGTACTGTACTCCTCTGTTCCTTTGTTCCATTGAAATACCCAAACCTATTTTGTGTTTAGAGATAAATGATTGTAGACCATCTACCTTATGTGTCTGTTTCATTCAAGCATGGGTATACTCCTCTGTATGCAGCGTCTCGTAATGGTCATACTGAAGTCTGCAAAGTACTGATTACGGATGGAAATGCAGATGTTAACAAAGCAAACCGTGTAAGTAAATGATAACAAAATCACCTATAATACGACTATTTTAATTTGAAATACCCAAACCTAATATGTTTTTAGAGATAGATAAGTGTACAACAACGACCTTGTCTGTCTGTTACATTCCAGCATTGGGATACTCCGCTATATGCAGCGTCTTTTCATTATCGTACAGAAGTGTGCAAAGTACTGATTACTGATGGCAATGCAAATGTTAACAAAGCAAACATGGTAAGTAAATGATATCAAAATCACATATAATACGATTTTTTTAAATTTGAAGTACCCAAACCTATTTTGTGTTTAGAGATAAATAATTGTAGGACAAATACTTTGTGTGCCTGTTTCATTCTAGTTTGGGTATACTCCTCTGTATGTAGCGTCTAGGTATGGGCATACTGGAGTGTGCAAAGTACTGATTACTGATGGCAATGTAGATGTTAACAGAGAAGACTCTGTAAGTAAATCATAACAAAATCACCTATAATACGAGTGTGCAAGGTACTGATTACTGATGGCAATGCAGATGTTAACAAAGCAAACATGGTAAGTAAATGATAACAAAATCACATATAATACGATTTTTTAAAATTTGAAATACCTAAACCTATTTTGTGTTTAGAGATAAATAATTGTAGGACAACTACTTTGTGTGCCTGTTTCATTCTAGTTTGGGTATACTCCTCTGTATGTAGCGTCTAGGTATGGGCATACTGGAGTGTGCAAAGTACTGATTACTGATGGCAATGTAGATGTTAACAAAGAAGACTCTGTAAGTAAATCATAACAAAATCACCTATAATACGAGTGTGCAAGGTACTGATTACTGATGGCAATGCAGATGTTAACAAAGCAGACTCTGTAAGTAAATCATAACAAAATCACCTATAATACGAGTGTGCAAGGTACTGATTACTGATGGCAATGCAGATGTTAACATAGCAGACTCTGTAAGTAAATCATAACAAAATCACCTATAATACGACTATTTTAATTTGAAATACTCAATCCTATTATGTTTTTTTAGAGATACGAGTAAACAATTGTACAATAACTAATTTGTGTGTCTGTTTCATTCAAGGATGGGTGTACTCCTCTGTATGCAGCGTCTAGTAATGGTCATACTAAAGTGTGTAAAGTACTGATTACTGATAGGAATGCAGATGTCAACAAAGCAAACAAAGTAAGTAAATGATAACAAAACCACCTAAAATATGACTATTTTAATTTGTAATACCCAAACATATTATGTTTTTAGAGATTAAATAATTGTACAACTACTACTTTGTGTGTCTGTTACATTCCAGCGTGGGTATACTCAATTTCAATTTTAATTCAAGGTTTAATAAACATATCATTATCGCAGCAAAATGCTGAATTACAACAATATTTACAATATGTAATTTATAGAAAAATAGAAACATTTTTAATTTGTAATACCCAAACCTATTATGTTTTAGAGATAAATGATTGTAGACCAACTACCTTATGTGTCTGTTTCATTCAAGCATGGGCATACTCCTCTGTATGCAGCGTCTAGTAATGGTCATACTGAAGTATGCAAAGTACTGATTACTGATGGCAATTCGGATGTTAACAAAGCAGACGAAGTAAGTAAATGATAACAAAATCACCTATAATACGACTATTTTAATTTGTAATACCCAAACCTATTATGTTTTAGAGATAAATAATTGTACAATAACTAATTTGTGTGCCTGTTTCTTTCCAGTTTAGGTATACTCCTCTGCGTGCAGCGTCTAGTAATGGTCATACTGAAGTGTGCAAAGTACTGATTACTGATGGAAATGCGGATGTTAACAAAGCAAGCCGTGTAAGTAATTGATAACAAAACCACCTAAAATATGACTATTTTAATTTGTAATACCCAAACATATTATGTTTTTAGAGATAAAATAATTGTACAACTACTACTTTGTGTGTCTGTTACATTCCAGGATGGGCGTACTCCTCTGTATGCAGCGTCTCGTAATGGTCATACTGTAGTGTGCAAAGTACTGATTACTGATGGTAATGCAGATGTCAACAAAGCAGACAAAGTAAGTAAATGATAACAAAACCACCTAAAATATGACTTTTTAATTTGTAATACCCAAACATATTTTGTATTTAGAGATTAATGATTGTACAACAACTTCCTTGTCTGTCTGTCACAATGCAGTTTGGGGCGTGGGTATACTCAATTTCAATTTTAATTCAAGGTTTAATAAACATATCATTATCGCAGCAAAATGCTGAATTACAACAATATTTACAATATGTAATTTATAGAAAAATAGAAACATTTTTAATTTGTAATACCCAAACCTATTATGTTTTAGAGATAAATGATTGTAGACCAACTACCTTATGTGTCTGTTTCATTCAAGCATGGGCATACTCCTCTGTATGCAGCGTCTAGTAATGGTCATACTGAAGTGTGCAAAGTACTGATTACTGATGGAAATTCGGATGTTAACAAAGCAGACGAAGTAAGTAAATGATAACAAAATCACCTATAATACGACTATTTTAATTTGTAATACCCAAACCTATTATGTTTTAGAGATAAATAATTGTACAATAACTAATTTGTGTGCCTGTTTCTTTCCAGTTTAGGTATACTCCTCTGCGTGCAGCGTCTAGTAATGGTCATACTGAAGTGTGCAAAGTACTGATTACTGATGGAAATGCGGATGTTAACAAAGCAAGCCGTGTAAGTAATTGATAACAAAACCACCTAAAATATGACTATTTTAATTTGTAATACCCAAACATATTATGTTTTTAGAGATAAAATAATTGTACAACTACTACTTTGTGTGTCTGTTACATTCCAGCGTGGGTATACTCAATTTCAATTTTAATTCAAGGTTTAATAAACATATCATTATCGCAGCAAAATGCTGAATTACAACAATATTTACAATATGTAATTTATAGAAAAATAGAAACATTTTTAATTTGTAATACCCAAACCTATTATGTTTTAGAGATAAATGATTGTAGACCAACTACCTTATGTGTCTGTTTCATTCAAGCATGGGCATACTCCTCTGTATGCAGCGTCTAGTAATGGTCATACTGAAGTGTGCAAAGTACTGATTACTGATGGCAATGCAGATGTTAACATAGCACGCAACGTAAGTAAATGATAACAAAACCACCTAAAATATGACTATTTTAATTTGTAATACCCAAACCTATTATGTTTTAGAGATAAATAATTGTACAATAACTAATTTGTGTGTCTGGTTCATTCCAGCATGGGCGTACTCCTCTGTATGCAGCGTCTAGTAATGGTCATACTGAAGTGTGCAAAGTACTGATTACTGATGGCAATGCAGACGTTAACATAGCACGCAACGTAAGTAAATGATAACAAAACCACCTAAAATATGACTATTTTAATTTGTAATACCCAAACCTATTATGTTTTAGAGATAAATAATTGTACAATAACTAATTTGTGTGTCTGTTTCATTCCAGGATGGGCGTACTCCTCTGTATGAAGCGTCTAGTAATGGTCATACTGAAGCGTGCAAAGTACTGATTACTGATGGGAATGCAGACGTTAACACAGCACTCAACGTAAGTAAATGATAACAAAACCACCTAAAATATGACTATTTTAATTTGTAATACCCAAACCTATTATGTTTTAGAGATAAATAATTGTACAATAACTAATTTGTGTGTCTGTTTCATTCCAGGATGGGCGTACTCCTCTGTATGCAGCGTCTAGTAATGGTCATACTGAAGCGTGCAAAGTACTGATTACTGATGGGAATGCAGACGTTAACACAGCACTCAACGTAAGTAAATGATAACAAAACCACCTAAAATATGACTATTTTAATTTGTAATACCCAAACCTATTATGTTTTAGAGATAAATAATTGTACAATAACTAATTTGTGTGTCTGTTTCATTTCAGGATGGGCGTACTCCTCTGTATGCAGCGTCTAGTAATGGTCATACTGAAGTGTGCAAAGTACTGATTACTGATGGGAATGTAGACGTTAAGATAGCAAACAAAGTTAGTAAATCATAACAAAACCACCTAAAATATGACTATTTTAATTTGAAATACCAAAACTTATTATGTTTTTAGAGATAAATAATTGTACAACAACTACCTTGTATGTCTGTTTCATTCAAGGATTTGGCTACTCCTCTGTGTGCAGCGTCTCGTAATGGTCATACTGTAGTGTGCAAAGTACTGATTACTGATGGTAATGCAGATGTCAACAAAGCAGACAAAGTAAGTAAATGATAACAAAACCACCTAAAATATGACTTTTTAATTTGTAATACCCAAACATATTTTGTATTTAGAGATTAATGATTGTACAACAACTTCCTTGTCTGTCTGTCACAATGCAGTTTGGGGATACTCCTGTGAATTAATTTAATATTAATACCAACCAAAATTACAGAATGTTACAAGTGTTTAACTTATATAAAAATACAAAGTACTGATTACCGATGGCAATGCACATGTTAACATAGCAGACGAAGTAAGTAAATGATAAAAAACACCTACAATATGACTTTTTAAATTTAAAATACCCAAACCTAATTTGTTTTTAGCCAGGTTCGCATGATTATCAATGTTATGCAGTGGCGTGCGCAAAGGGGGGGGGGGGGGGGGGGGGGGGGGGGGGGGGGGCGGGGGGGGGGGGGCCGCGGCCCCCCACTATTGAGTCAGTCGGGGGAAACTTAGGCCAGTCGGGGGAATTGAGAAGGAGGCTAGGTCAGTGGCATCATGGAATTATGATAGTCAAAAACACAGATGAAAATTTTTCGCGCGCGCGCATATGTCTTCCCAAAATGCAATATTTTTTGGTACAAGCTTGTTTAGAGCAAAAATGTAGCTCGATCGTGCAAAAAAAAGGGTGTAAATTCGAAAATTTTCGCAAGCTACGCGCGCAGCTCTTTAATCAAATAGTCGGGGGAATTTCATTTATGGCCAGGTGGCCCCCCCACTCACAATATCCTGCGCACGCCACTGATGTTATGCACAAAATAAAATATATATTAATCCGTGAATTTCCCACTATATTCAACCATTTAAATGGATTATCATAACGGATGTTTTTATGCTTTAAGAGTCTGCAAACACTGCTTGTTGCTGATAAACAACATAATGGCGGGAGATGATAAAGTTTGTCTTTACTATCAGTATCCATAGTGAACAAATGGGGCTAATTTACCCTCACTAACTTACAATTTCCCTGAATTACACTATAATTATTAGAAATGTAATTTAATTATATGTTAGTATTACTTGAATTATTTTTATAAATAATATATAGACTCGGACAAACTGGCGAGAATTAAATTAATAAAGACCTTAAAAATACACAGCCTCGAACCCGGTCCCTCTCGCTATCGCGGCGATCGGTTACTCCACTAGGCTACTGGAACTGTGCTTACATGGATACCAGATGAACGAGCTATTATGTATACAAAGTCTTTTGTTGAAAGCCGCTAGCAGCCGAAATACATGAGTAAATAATAACAATTGATGATGGCCTATAAGCATGATTCTAGCAGAATCTATGTCGAGCGAAACTTAATTAAATCAACGCGAGGATCAAGCAAATGGACAAACTGGCGAGAATTAAATTAATAAAGACCTTAAAAATACACAGCCTCGAACCCGGTCCCTCTCGCTATCGCGGCGATCGGTTACTCCACTAGGCTACTGGAACTGTGCTTACATGGATACCAGACGAACGAGCTATTATGTATACAAAGTCTTTTGTTGAAAGCCGCTAGCAGCCGAAATACATGAGTAAATAATTAAATCAACGCGAGGATCAAGCAAATGATACCAGCCGAGTAATTGAAATGAATAAATAATATATAGACTCGGATTATTATATTTGCAAGATTTGTTTTGAATTGATAATATAAAAATACTGGTAATATATATATAACAAAATCTGTACAAATCCTATGTAGTCCTGGTCCTGCCATAGAGACTTGTAGAGCCATTGCCATTGCTGTTGTAGAGAATGTGATGTTGTTTTGAGTAACATTTGTTTTAATATCTTGCTAGAAGCAAGAAATTAATCTATTCGCAATTTGTTGACCCCCGTGGAACTGTATAAGCTCTTGTTAAACTTTAACATGGATTTTCGCGCCACAAGAGCAACAGAATTCTGCACCATCTGTGGACTTCGCTACTGATAGTGAACTAGGCCACCGGAAAAATAAACCCGCAAGTATCTTTACACACATTTCCGATTCTCATCCTACTGTGCAATCGCCATCGGCCAACACCGATTTTTACCCTATTTTACTATACATTTAGCTGTAAATGTTATGATATTTGAATCATAATTATTGTGTAATTTTGACTTCCTATACTATTGCTGTAAATACTGTGATATCGTGACTCTGACTTTTTAACTGCCTCTGATTGTCGATATTTGGCTTAAGAACACATTATTGCAGTGGCCGCTATCTTGCTTTTTTATGTTCCAGTATGGAACGATACTGGTATACCAGTATCTGGGACCTAAAGTACACTTTTCCCCAATATCGTTTGTGGGATTACGTAATGAAACATGCGTAAAGGCAATACTCTCTGGACACTGCATGAAAAATAGCTGATCAGGGCGGAGAATATTTGCAAGCAATTAGATGCACAGTTGCTTTTTTCAAGATATCTCAAGAACCAATGCATGGAATAAGTTGCCGTTTGAAACAGTGATAGACCAGTTCTATGTGCTCAACATTACTTATTTTCAGATGCAAATTATGGAGAAAAAACACTTATTATGTAACATTAAAACGTCATCTTCTTTTCATAGCTTAAAAGAAATCCTTTAATGAATAAACAGTCAAGGTCAAGGTATTCAACCGCAAGATTTGGCTTAAACCGCTTGTTCCTCATTGTTACATGTTATAGATTTAAACGGGAGATTATAAAGGCAATATCTGAAACCGTTTTCTGCAGAGAAAATTTTAATACAATGAAGCTCTTTTTACCCAATTTGAGTAAATTCACTAAACTGACCATAACATTAAATTAAATTGTATGTTTAAATAAATGTTTTTAAGTGGCATGTTTTTTCACTGTCCAAATATGGGTTATTTTATGCTAATGCTATTACGTAATTATGAATATTCAGTAAATCCAGATTGTGTTAAATGATAGATTAAGGTTCATACTTTATAATGTACCCACTAAGATTTCACAGAATCACTCACGTGTGGAGAACAACAATGGTTGCAGGTATTTATTGAATGCCCCTCGTACTGATAACCAAACCCAAACTTTTAACCTTTTATCGTCATTAAGCGCATATACTTCTTGGTATAATTACACTCAGCTAATACATCTCTAGACTTATAACCAGACCGCACCAAGACGGCATCATGCTTTGTTCTATACAAACATAAACAACAATCAAATACCACAGCACTGTGTTCACTGATCATCACCTGTCTCTGTGTATACAAATCATGTGATAACCAAATCAACAGTTACGAACAGTGAATATTTTGATCCTAGACTCGACAGAGTCCAACTTTGTTTCCACTATCTCATTTTGGATTATTTCTAATTGTAAAACAGTTCAAAAAAGACGAAAAATCTAGTGCAAGCAATCGTAATTGGCACAGAGAGACTGTAAAGACATGTCGGGTTGGTTTGGTGGGGGTTGTGTAGGGGTTGGGGTGGGGGTTGGGGTGGGGGTTTGGTAGTGGTTTGGTTGGTTGATGTTTGGGGGAGGGGGAGGGGTCGGTGGGATAGTCCCCGGGGATAGTCAGTGGCAAGCAGAATTTAATAGCGAGTAGGACTACTGATATTTGACCATTATTCGCGGGCGTTGATTGAGTTAAATGTCGAGTTGGGTGGGGGTCTGGTGGTGGTGGTGGGGTGGGGGTGGTTGGGTGGGTGGGTGGGTGGTTGGGTGGTTGGGTGGGTGGGTGGGTGGGTTGGGTGGGGTGGTGTTGGGGTGGGGGTAGGTGTGATATTCAGTTGCAGGCAGAATTTAATAGCGAGTAGGCCTACTGGTGTTTCACCATTATTTTTAATTACAAGCTCATCGCAGTTAAGTCGCGGGTGCTGATTGCGTTAAATGTTTCGCGTAATTCAATGCTCTGATTTTACATTGATTTTGCTGGTCAGCACGGGCATCTAAATTCACTGATGAAGACGCGTCATGTTGAATATGGGCCTAATACAAAAGTGTAAGTCTACGCGAAACTTTTTTTAATTTCTTTTTTTTAAGTCCGTTCCGAAGAAATCCGTCTGATAACAACGGAACGCTTAAAAAAAAGTTGGTTTGGTTAAGAGAGTAGAACATTTTAAAGTGAAATAAATTGAAGAAAAAAAGAAAAACATTTGAAAATAAAATTTTGAATTTTCGTTTATTTTCGTAGGGGGTGTTCTGTCAGTGTTTTGGTATGATCAACTTGCACAAAAACCGTGTGATTTTTTTTTTAAATTCAAGTTCTGATTCACAACTCTCCCCTCGCTTAACAATAGGCCTAACTTAAAATGAAATTGCCTCTAAGCCGA
Source organism: Ophiura sarsii (assembly GCA_035610835.1). NCBI lineage: Eukaryota > Metazoa > Echinodermata > Ophiuroidea > Amphilepidida > Ophiuridae > Ophiura > Ophiura sarsii. The sequence continues at coordinate 74,540,514 of CM069447.1, forward strand.
CGGCACCGGTGACGATCGCCCTACCCCCACCCCCCCTTCCCGCTAACATTGCCTCTAAGTCTGATGTGCGTATGTAATGTCCTCCGCCAGCCAATTTATTACCCATACCTGATACCTAGTAAACATTATTTCCTCTACGGCCAGAGATGCGCATCCGTTCACAGCCAGTGCCCCCATCCCCCCCACGCCTCCGACCACCCCCCTATAACACGCCACATCAGATTTCCACCGCACACCGTCGACATTATATATACCTTAAGCAACGTTCATCAGGATACGTCAAAGCACCGCCAAATCCCTCCCTTCCTAGGCAATGTCTTGCTAGACGTCCCGTAACTGATGTGCACATGCTCATATCAATTAAAATGTGTTGTCGTACATGTCGTAGTACACGGTTTATTCCGTATGGGACGCCTAGCAAGATATAGCCCCTTCCTAGTTGGCTGGCGCGGCATCGATTGTGAAGGTCTTTCTAATTTACAAACACAAAAATTCAGATTTTTTGTTTAAAAATAGAACATACCATTGTTCAGGAGATAATGAGTTTTCAAGATGTGTTGCTTATACAACATCATGCCGCGTGGCGAAAATGTTTTAAGTGAGTTTTTCCTTATTTTTAAAAAAAATTACGATACAATAATCATAGATTACTGGAATGTGAATTAAAAGTACACTTAATTTAGTCCAACATGAAACTATCTCTTGTTTACGGTAGAATTGTTCCCTTATCTGAGTTTGACATTATCTTCGACCGCGAGACAACACTTGACTACAATTTATCTGAAAATCATCATGTCCCAATGACAACTGCCTATGTTTTGGCATACACTTACGCTCTACACTATTTCTGGGCTACCCCCAGGGCAAATTACCACTCCTTCTTCTAGTTAACCTACTTGCCGGTACAAATCCTGGCCCAGCACCATGACCTCCTCCAATTGCTATTTGGCGTGGCCGAAAACCAAAATGGCCGTGTGGTATTTGCAAAAATGACTGTGTAGTCACTGTGAGCAGAGGTTCCACAGCAACTGTGCTAGTACATCAGATGAAACCGTGCACCTCTATGTCACCCACAAAGAAGCAGTAGGGTTATGCCCAGCTCCATAAAAAACGAATCCGAAATAGAAGTAAGTAACTACTTTGACATCATGAATAACCTGTAAATCCTGTAATGTCCTCCACGCCTATAAGAAGGAAAGTTGCGCCACTGAAGAGTTGATGAAACAGGATTGACTTGTGTGAACCGTAGAAGACCAATGGTAAAACCCTCTATGCCAACAAGCAGGAATGTTACACCACTAAAAGCTCGAAAGAGTTGATGAAGCGAGATGGACTGTAAAATCCACCCGAAAGACCATCAAAACCTGAGTGACACGGAACATGGATTAAATGACAAACAAAAGCCTTCCAACACAACCAAGACAAAGAAGAGTCCCCGAGCCCTCAACTTCCTCTGCAGCTTGAACTTCTTTTCGACTTGGAGAACATCGATGTTGTTATTGGCACCGAGTCAAAGATTGGCGCATATATCTACAATGCTGACATATATTCCGACAAATTCCGTATTTTCCGCAGAGACCACAAATCTGGAGGTGTTTTTTTTTAATCGCAGTAAAAGATAACATACCACACTATGAAAGAACTGATATGATAGTCGACGACAGGGAGCTACTATGGTGTAAACTGACCTTAAAACATCACAACATCCTTATTGGCACCTTCTACCGCCAGCCAAAAAATATTCTTGACTCTCCGATCAGTCTTGACACCAGCTTAACGTCATTGCAAAACGCCGTCAACTCACTGTACTTATAATAATAATAATACTAATAAAAATAATCAGTATTTTTATAGCGCCTTTTCCAAAGGGCCTTTTCCAAAGGGCTCAAAGCGCTGTAATTTTCCTGCTGGTGAATCAGAATCAGGTCGCATCAACTAGGTGCTGCCAATTTCTAGCGCAAACCTATCCGCACTTAGTTTGTAACATCCACATTTTTCAATGCAGCTCCCCAAGTACCATTGGGTCAAGGAAGTTTTTTGATATCCGACACAACTGATCCCCGATTTTGAAAGCAGGAGGAAACCGGAGAAACCGGAGAACCTGGCCTAGATTGGAAAGAGGAAGACTCCTTGAGAACTGAAACCCTCTCCAAGAGAAACTCTTTCAAGTTACAAATGAGCACTTACTTAAACATGCAACATAAATATGTCATGATAGATTATTTTTTAGATATAACATGAGGCTCTTTTTAAAAGTATTAACACTCGATGATGTTTTTACAGGTTCCAGAATTTTGGCCCGTCAGTTAACACTGATTTGGTTTTGTGGATGTCAAAACGGTAGTTTCTTTTATTTCTTGTATTGTAATTATGAATGTTGTCTAAATGGGTAAATAAATGATCAAATGATGAAGGAAGGAATCCAACGTTATACTTATACATGAAGATACTCATATTTTTATCATATAATTCAAATATGTTTAAGGTATTAAATTGTTCAAACAACGGTTTGGTGTGACACAGATATGAGCTATTTGAAACAATTCTTAAAGCTCTCTTTTGTATTTTTAATAATTTTGTCATGTATTCTTTTGAGGCACTACCCCATAATAAAATCCCATAATTCAAATAAAGCATAACAAGAGTGCAGTATAGTTTGTACAAAGACGTTTTTTGCAAGAAGTGTTTGACTTTGTTTAGGACGCCAACATTTCTCGGGCAAATTTTACAAACATTATTTATATGAGATTTCCATAACAAATTTGCATCAATAGTTATTCCCAAAACTTTGCCGAGGAAACATGGGTTAGTTTACATCCATCAAGGAAAACATGGTTATCGCTTCGAGCACTTCTGATTTTGTAATTTCATTGTTATTGTCCATAGTTCATTATTGTATAGAAAAATTGAGCTTACATACGCGTTGAAAATTCTCATTTTGGTGGTTATTGTTGCCCTCCTGCTTTGAAGAAATTGTTTGAGTTGATTATATGTGCCGATGGGGATGGCTAGCCCTTTTCTTCTTTTTATATCCTCCTCTGTTGGGCCTTCCCTTGTTAATTTGTAGAGTTCTGTTTTTTCTCCATTTACGGTGAGATTTCTTTTCTTCAACTTTGATGGTTCTGTTTTCTTTATTTTGGTGATTAGACCATAGTTTGTTGTGATCCAGCTAATATCATCAGCATATTGCTGATCTATTGTCACTGATTGGTTTGGGTTTGGTGTGCAGTAAGAGTGATCTTGCAGATGTGCATAATTATGTTCTGTCTCATCTTTCTCTCTCGCTGCATGAAGTGATTTGGCTAAATAATAGGTAAATAAAATTGCACTGGCACAGTCTCCACCTTGTGGAGCACCTATATTTGTCGTGAATTGTTGTCCTGTTTCCTTGTTTACACGGACTTGTATGTTTACATCTTTGAGTAGTAAGTAGAACATATGCAGTTCATCTTCAGCTAGTACTTCTTTGAGATCTTCAATTAATATGTCTCTCTTGATGGTATCAAACGCTTTACTCATGTCGAGTAATAAAATGTTGATCTCATAGTTTGAAGATGTTATTGCTTTTTCCGCAAGTGTCTTAATGGTAAATACATGTTCCGTTGTCCCTCTTCCTGATCTGTATGCAGCTTGTGAAATTGGTATTTGACTATTAAGTTTTTCCGATGTCCTTGTTATGATGATTATTGCGAGGATTTTCTTTATGACCGATAGAAGAATGACTGGTCTTAGGTTTTTTGGTGGTCTTTGTTTCTTTCCTGGTTTTGGTAGTGGTACAAGTATACCAGAATTTAGTTCTTTTGGATAGTCGCCTGTTTTGCCTTATGATTTAGTAGATCAGCTATGCTTTGGTGTATGATCAGTGGACCATGTTTTATAAGTTCTGCTTTCAGTTGGTCGCATCCCGCACTTTTATTGTTCTTTAAGGATTTTACTGCTTTCTGTACTTCACTCACAGAAAATGGTACTTCCATCTCTTTTGATATTGTTTCAGGTATTTCCTTTTCTGAGTCTATATGAAATACATCTTGAAAATGCTTTGTTATAATCTCTATTTGCTCTTTAGTGTTTGCAGTGAGTCCTTTCTCTCCTTCAACTAGAAGTTTCTTCTTTGGTTTACTATGTTGTAGTTGTCTCACCGCTTGGTACATTCTATTGGAGTCATTTTAATTTCTCTCTATTTCTTCAACCTGCTCGATAATTTTCTTTGTTTTTCTTCTTCGATAAGCTTGTGAATTTCTTTAAGAATCTTGTTCCTTTTTATTTTTATCTCCCTGCTTTTGATCTTGTCTGTGGACGCATTTATGTCATTTCGTAGTTTTGTCTGTGCATTTGATAGTTCTTCTATCCTTGGATTTTCTGCATATCTTTTCTTTTTGTCAATTGTTAGTTCAACATTGGCAGCATCAAGGCATCGATTCTTATTTCCCATCTGATCAGTTTGTAGTCAGAAGTCAAGGCATGAAAATCTATTTTGTTCGCCCCGGCCCGCCAGTAAAGCGAGATTTCAAGAAAACAAAATTAATACAAATTGGGTCATTTACAACTCGCGATTATGACGGATTGCCTCCATCAATTGTGATCATCTTAGGCTCATTTTGAAGGGGAAGTCCTATTTATTTAGGACATTATTTCCGATTTCACAAAAAACATGATTTTTGTTACTTTTTTGGAGTCGATAAAGATTCATTTTCAATGCGATCGTAAATATCATAATTTTGATGATTTTTAGACGTCGTAGCAAAAACTTTGTGCACAAGAAATGTTCCTAACGTATTACACTTAATCAAAAATATGTTTATTTGTAATACATTTTTGGACAGGGGTCAGGGCCACGACTTTCATTCACCTACAGTAAAAATACACCATTTTCCAACCCACAGAGACTTAACCGTTTTTCTAACAAAAGGTATTCATCAGGATTCGAACCGAGGAGGGGAGAATCCATTAGATTACTAGTCCATAGTCGTAACCGCTCGGCCATAACTACTCAATGACGTGTTTAGGCCTATGTGTTCTCTACATAATGAACTAGTGGTAAACTATTTAGTATTCGACGACATTTTAGCCAAATTGAACCCAGTTTCTAAATTGTATTTTAAATGTGAAAACGGTGTCGCTGCAAGCTAGTTTTGGATGTAAAGAGCAATACATCGATGATCATAAAAGGTTATTAATTTAAAGCTTTTAATGAGACAGGGGTCAGGGCCACAGGAAATATACCTTATTTTTTCAGTAATGACAAAAACATCTTCTTCAGAATATGGCATTTTCAAGAAGAAGCGTCCCTGCAAACATGACTTAAGCATATCAAAATAATGGATTAATATTTTATTGCTCCCCTTAGTAAAAATCCCCTAGTCACATGGCGTTGAACCACATTTAAATGCCTTGATGTTGGCATTGTATAAGGCTGACATTTTGGCATATTGAATTGCACAAGATCGACATTCTCTTTTCAAGGGAAAACAAAATTGCGTCGTATACAATAGACTCACTCAACCGTTGGCATCTGACTAGGGGGGGGGGGGGGGGGTACCGCGCCATTTTGTCCCGAAGCAATGGTCATGACGTCATATTTTGGTCGATTTTCTGAACCTTTGTATTGGATTTACGTGCAAAATATATGCCCTTGGCATCATACTTTCCCGGGTGTGTGGATGCACTTTAAATCTCAGATGTTCTAAAATGGACGGATATCTAACCAATTTAATAAAAAAAAACACGATCCACACACCTCAGAATTGCAAAAAAAGCATAAAACAAGTCCACTTTTTTGTGTCTTTGAACAGAGTGGCGACTGGGAATGTAGAATTTAACACAGTGCATTAACCCATGACCCATGATATAAATACATTATTTGCAAAGCTTTATCTCAATTAGCACTGTTAGTGTAGTGGCAAAAGGGCGTCGACATTGGGAGCGAAAGGTTGTGGGTTCGAGCTCCATTAGGAACACTTTTGTTTTATATGCTGGATTTGCTAAGCCTGCCGGCATCATCTGTATGCTTGCCCACACGGACACCACTGCTGGCGTTGACCGTATAAATTACGCCATTTTTGTTCTCGAAAATGTCACAAAAATGTATCGTTCTTTTAAAAATAAGGAGTATAATCACATTACAAACACATTTTGTGCGAGAGAAACACACACATTTGGCAAAAATGGCACAATAAAAATCAGTTCGTTATAAATAAATGGATATGGTTAAATAATAAAACTATCACAATTATAGTCGTGGATCTCTGTGGCGTGCCTAAGTTGGCCATGTCGTTGGCAATCGGAAATCACGGGTTCGTCTTTCGAATATTCCTTGTTTATATCCTTTTATTTTTCTATTTTTTAAACTTGATGGTGGATTAATGTAACATCATTGTTATGTCAATTTTCATAAATTATGAAGGCCGCCCATGCGTTTATAGTTTTCTTTTTATTTATTTATCTATCATAAATGTCTCCTTGATTTATTTAACTTTGTATCTAAACAATTAAAATGCGTAAACAATTATATATTATTGATCGATAAATAAGTGATTTAACTTGAGTTCAGTTTGATTAATGATAGCAAAACTTGTTGTAAAACCATTTTACCAGTGTGCCCAACAATTTTTCCTTTGCACACTTTATTTATACATTCAGACATGTCACTTTAGCTTGTTGTAGCTAGGCTCAATTAAAAGCAAGTTTGCGACCGGGTTTGCGACTTCTTTGATTTTAGGCTGGTAACACAATCCCACGGTGCATTTCGTTAAAACAGTGTAAATTATTTTTCAACGATACGTATCACGTGATAACCACGATCGTTTTCGCAAAATATCGCAAAATGGCGCGGTACCCCAACCCACCCTAGCATCTGACTGGGTCTATTTCAACGAAGCTACAAACATGACAAACAGATAATATGTTGGTACATGCACATGACCGTACAATCATGTAGGCCTAAACATGGGAAATCAGAATATCGATTTAATGACGAAACGATCGACTCCTTTCATAATGGCACAATTGGCCTTTCCCAGATTATATGTTTAACAATGGGGCTATAGGGTCTCAATAATTCAATTTACGCATCGCTGACCATGAACAAGTAAAAGTTGAACTGCATTCAAATTATTGAATTTAGACAATCATTCAAATTAAAAGTATCTTGTCCGTGGATTCACAAATATTATGGGGAACGATAAACAAACCCAACATAAAACTACTAAATTTAATATGATACTAACGAAGAGATCAGAGTTCCTTATGTCATGTTCAAAATCTTTAGGATTTATCATTTTCAGCTTGCGATATGTAACATGATTTTGGCACATTCATGTTTGTTTAACATTGCAATGAATTGCGTTGTGGTCTGAAAACAGAGAGCCAACTTTAACTGTGTGAATTAAGTTTTCAGACTCATGTGACCCCTTATGTGCGTAGGTTCTTTTATAAACTGAATCATGTTGCAAGTTTCAAGTAGATCCCGAAGTTTAATTGTATCAGGGTCACTGGTAACATCAAAATGGAAATTAAAGTCTCCAACAATCAAAAGCCTGCACTGACCATATATATTAAAGTTGTCAAGTAGTCAGTAAACTCATCAAAGCACATGCATCTGTATATAATGGAATGTTGTCGAAAGAAGATTTCTCTCCAAAATATGGACTTTTTGTCATGATGAGTGATGAGTTGAAATATGACGTTTTACCCAAATCTGTTTATAGTTACTGATAATTGACGGCAGGGGATAAGTTAACCAGACACAAGGGGGTTCAAAAATGTCGCACAGTCCCAAAAAAGTCGCACAGTCAAAAAAAATCGTACAGTAAATGTACTACATGTACAATTTTGGCTTCTATTTGGCTAATAACCTCGGTCTTTTTTCTCAATTTTTTTCATATTTCCTTTTTTTCTTATCCCTTTTTTAGGGGGGTGGGGGCCCAATTTTTGTTTCGTCAGGGGGGGGGGGGGGGCATGTGCCCCCTGCCCCCCCTGAGCTACGCCACTGTGTCCGTATATGTGAAAATCAGACACAATTAGGCAAGATATCAAAATTGAGTTTGTAATTGATTATTGTAGTAGAGATCTTCCGCTTAACAATGGTGCTCTTTTTTTAAGCGGAGTTATATCATTTTTAAGTTAGTCTTTATGAAAACTCCAAACTGAGATATCATCCTTTAAAGATGTACTAACAATGTACTTTTATTTTTATTTTATTTATTTTTCTATTTTTTGGTTTGATTTTTTAATCTGAAACTTTCACATTAATGTAATCAACACTCTGAAAATTAATTATTTACAAGAAATTCACCCAAAATCACCTCCAATTAGGGTTTGGGCTATTTCTCAGTTTGGAGCTCTGCCCAATTCGTGAATTAAAAAGAAATTTGGAAGAATTGAAACGGTCATTTGATCTTGTTGTGTGCATTCATTGGCGGCGTAGCCACAGGTAACCCAGCACCAAGGGTCATTCGGGGAGGGGGGGGGGGGGGGCAGTTAACAATTCAGGGGAGTTAAAGGGTTTTATATACTTTAGTATCTCCAATTTCAGGGTGTTTCTCGTCGCGGGGGATTCAATACCAATCCTAATCACCTGCAGAGGCTTTGTCCTAGGACCTACCGGGCCCTTAGGTAGGTGGGCCCTGGACCCCACGCCACTCTCGTGCCCCCGGGATGACAAGCCTCCTGGCTACGCCCACATGTCGCAAACAATCCATGAAATCAACTGACTTCAAAACTCATAAAACGAACGTCTATTTTGTATTTATTTTATAAGACTACCCAAAGAACGGAAATTAACTAGCCGTATGATTTGTTTGTGCAGTTATAAACGATATCTCCATCTTTGGCAAACACAAGAGTAAACATTTTAGAACCACCCTCTCCATCATGGCTCTATTGATATAAGTGTTGTAAAAATCAACACAGATTCTCAGAGGTATATTTGCTCAATAGTGAATTAAAAAAGTACAATAGCTTGTAACGGCTTTAGTTGAATAACAGACATAAGGGATGCACCATTTGATTTTCAGGGGGGGGGGGGCGGCATGGAAGTTTTGGGCGGGCGGAATTTTGTTTCTGCCACCGAAGTAGAAGGATTTTTTTTTTCCGCCGAAGGCGGCAAGTTTTTTTAATTTTAGCAAAGGCGGCACAGTGTTTTTGTTTAGGTTTTACTGTTTGGGTTGGGTTGAGTTGGGTTAGTCATCTTCTTCTTTTTTTCCTGGTTGGTGGGCAAAGGTGTTTTTTTCTTGGATAGTGGGAAAAGGTTTTTTAAACTTCCATGCACCCCCTGAGTATCTAATGGTGCGTCCCTAATGTCTATAGTAGTATGTAGTGTGTACCGGGCTGCTAGATAGAGAGTGATTTGTCTTGATTGAATTTTGTGGGTGCTGCATTAGATTAATTGAACTATTAATCAAATCCATGTAAAAGTATAGGGAAATAGGGAAATTGATCACAGAATCCAAATTTGGCGTCAAGGAAATGCCCAAATCGCTTGATTATGATGTAAAGACACTAAATTGGGGATGATTGCTTTTGTTTGTAACCTAATCTAATATTTTTTAATTTTGACCAAAAAATGCCAACAAAGGGATTTTTCCATCTTAATCAAGCAATTTAGGCATTTTTTAATCAAATATATTTTTCTTAGCTTTGTTAAAAAAATGTGGGTAAAAAAAGTGATTTTTTGTAATTTTCTCCACAAAAAAAAAATCAACATTTTTGTTCAAAATCGATGCCAACTTTGGATTTTCTGATTCATTTCCTTTCTAAAAATGTATACTTCTATAGACATTTGAGTCACAGTTCAATAATTACAGCACTCACAAAATTCCTAAAGTTACTTCCTTGAGCCCCCCCCCCCATTATTTTGAGAGTGTATTTATTACCTAGTAACTTAATTTTATGAGACCGCATTATATATTTTGAAATTTTTATTCATCAGTTTGTTTGCTTCAAGCTCGATAGTAATCCTAACCTTAAATTTATGAGTGATACTTGTATTTTAATACAGTGTGGACAACTAATTAATAATAATAATAATAATAATAATAATAAATAGGAATTCTTAATCATGTATTAAGTCAACCATTTTCTAGCCTTTCCTTAACACTTTCTATGCGGCTAGTTTTACCAGAGAGATGTTACCTATTACACCTCCCTGGTTTTACCATATAAAAAGATTATGCAAACACCTTTTCTAAACTTTCAAAGTCTTATCTCAAGAATAACTGACCTAATACTAGACGTGTTTGCACTTATGCTAATGAATTTCTCATGGTGATTCGAAATATATGATGATGAAAGCCAATAAATTAAATACGTTTGTGAAACATTTTGTGAATCGTATTTTGCGTGTGCATAACCGCGCGCATGGACAGTGTTAATCTATCATATTCTATATTTGCCTAAAATTCTCAGTCCTTAATAATGTTTGCTTCCCCCTCCATTTCTTTAGAAATACTTACATTGCCACAAGCTAGTGGATATTTATCGCTTTGTTTACCCAATCGGAGTAAATATACTTTCCACAGGCTAGGCAAACAACTGCGGACACATCTCAAAATTTCACCCCGGGCGCTAAACAACTCAACACATCTCTCGTCCAATCAAAGCCATCGACACGGATGGACTCGGAGTAATTGATCACTCATACAAATACACAATGGTATCCAAGCGACACATTTATCGTCCAATCAATATACCCGTATGAGAGTGTCATTTTGCAGGACCCGTTTGATAATTATACCGATTTGGTCACGGTTTCCTGAACCAAATGACTCGAAGTCATTATAAATAACGCGTACTTGCTCTATCGATTGTCAATCCCGAGGATGAGTGCAAGCCACCGTAGTGGCTAGCTCAAAAAGCCTATAAGCATCCTGGTTGAATTAAAAACAGCCACTCCCAACAAATAAAGTTAAACAATTTTGCTGTCAGCCTTCAGACATGAGAAAAGAATAGTCTTGATCCAATCTCATTTATGCCACAGAGGGTTGGTAGGAGTGAAGACGCCAAAACGCATTGAAGGCAACCCCCACCCCAAATGGCATTCACAGATAAATAAAACAACATACTGACACAATACTAAATAATAATGATAACTGGTTCAAAACCTACAGGCAATTCCAATAATACTATACTGCAGTTTAGTTTATGCAATTCAATGTGTTCTCATTTGGTACATCACATCTTGGACGAAACATTTACTGTAACATTAATTAATTTCATCAATGGTGTTTATTCAGAAACCCATTGTTTAGTATACTAACTGTCTGATAATTAAGCTAAATTACCCATTTGTACCGTAAAGATTAAGAGTCGAGAAAACGTGGCGTGGTATTGGTAGCATTTTTAGCTACAACGGGTCATTTATTAACATGCAGACTACGATTTTCACTTCTGTTTGTCCAACGCAACATAACATAATTTACACGGTTTTCACCGTTATAACGATATTCTTTATATCCATGTTCATTTAAATTTTAGCTCCTTTTCACATTATCCCCTTATCCTCATATAATTGTTAACACGCAGTGTTCAATATACCATAATTCAGTTCACGCACCCATTTATTATGATGAGGAATTTGGTAATAATGTGAATTAACTCCGGGATAATTGTCCGTCGGAAAAGATCAGGGTTGGGTACGTCTGACTATCCGAAGCTCCGAATTTAAGTTCATAAGTTCATAACGAAGCCCAAGGACAATTATCCAGAATATATACTAGACGTGATGACAATTGCGAAATTCCACACACATGTATACCTGATAGTGATCTTAGCAATATCCACAACCATAAGTGGAATACACTTCTCTTTTTCTTTTCTTTTCCTTTTTTTTTTGTTCCCTCTTTTTTTCGATTGATTTCCCAAATCCACTACTGCAAGTGGTGATTTACATATCAATTGATTTTATACCGTATCGACCTTGACATCTGCACTGTAAGTGGTATTAGTATTCATGCTATAGCGATACACAGGCTATTAAACTGGCTTAATATGAAATGCCAATGACTCCCTTTTACGCCAAGGGTGGGATGGGTGGGTTTTTTTCCACCACGATGTGACCCTGTTGCAACCAAAATGCAGAATGACTGGTCTAAAACGACCAGGCCCAGCACAAAACAATAAACCCGCGCGAAAAACACTGAACGCTGATTCGCTGATTGTGACCTGTAAGGTCAGGAACAAATTCTCAATCCCCGATAGCAAACTGGTTTCCTTCCCAGTCGCTTCAGGAAACCTGATTATTTAACAGTGACTCTGCGCATCGATAGATATCACATTGACAATGCATAATCAATAATTAATGGTTCTCATTTTTATTCAGGTTGGAAACACACCTCTTCATCTAGCCGCTGTTAATCGTCACTTAGACATCTGTACATTTCTGATCATTGAAGCCAAAGTGGATGTTAGTAAAACAAACCTGGTAAGATGAACCAAATTGCAATATTATAATTTTCTAATAATCGCAATAGGGAATATACGAGTAGTTGTCTTAATAGGTCGTGCATAATGCATGTTGAATCATTATTCTTGAAAGCCCCTGATTCGCATGATTCAGTCTTCTCGGGTAGATTTAGTGATGTGTTCCTGTGAAAAATCACAACATTGCCAGCAAGGCTGTATCAATAAAAACTAGAGATGATTGTGATCATACAGGGTGTCCCAAAAGTCTATGCACGTTTTTGAAGAGTCATATCTCATAAAATATAAATCATATAGTATAAATTTAACCATATTTTGATAGACGAGATTTGGGAAATCATTTTGATACCAAACACAACCCTATTGGTGAACCCACAACATTACAAAACTGGTTGAATGTTTTTGGCCGTGTGAGACCCACCCATACCAAGAACCACACATTATTGCTAAAACAGATGCGCATTAATTAACGGTATGAAAGCAACGTTGTGCATTAGTCACAGTTCACCGCTTACCTTGCAACATTAATGTTATTACCAAACTCTGTCACTCACAACATAAATAGGCAACATTGCACGGCAAAAGTCTTCATTCAAGATGGTATACAGAATAGATAAGCGAATACAAATTGTATGGTTCTACGCTGAAACAAATTCAGTTCAACTTACTCAACAAAAGTTCAGAAAACATTGTTAAAGTGAAACGCGCAACAGGAAGAATATCCATTCTTAAGTTGGTGGATAAATTTTTGAACACAAGAAATGTGCATGATTTGTCTCGATGTGGTAGAAAAAAGACTGGTAGATCAACAAGTCACATTGATGTCATAAGAAATGCAGTAGCCAAAAGTCCAAAGAGATCTATTCGCTGTGTGATGTGTGTGTTCACTTTTCTGTTACGTTAATCAACTTTTTAGGTCTGTGTTTGCATTAGCACACGTCTCTGTATAAATGGAAAACATTTAAACCAGATTTGACTATAGAAACAAAACTATGTGTGATAAAGTTTTTTATTATGATGGGATCACTGTAATGTAATTTTTTAAATATTACAATTGACTGATCACTTTCCGTGTAACCAACTCTACCAGTCTTTTTGTTAATCTCAATAGGTATGGATTTATGAACTTTATTCCTCCGAAGTATAAAATTACATTTTTGCAGTAATACATATTTTACTTCTAGGATGGCATTACAAACAGATGTTACTCCAATGTTTGGTATCAAAATTATTTCCCACATCTCCTCTTACTAAATATGTATTCATATTTTCTTTACAACTTATATTTTGTGAAATACAAAGCTTCAAAGTCGTGCATAGACTTTTGGGACACCCTGTAGATCTCGGATATTAGTCGAGCGCGTTACATGTTGTGTTGACCACTTGTGACCTTTTCTTGACCCTCGACCCAGAGTTCATGATTTCCTTTTTTCTTGTCATATCAACGCGCACAAGATGAAACAGTTCCGGTCAAAATCAGAGCTTGTCTTCAATTTTATTTATGTATATGTCAATGGTATGTAAGTGCAGAAGCAACCTATTTGAACATAAACCCGAGGAATATTTCGACTAATTCTGACACTCATCCCCTGAAAACATGATTAGAATACTGTGACGGGCGAGTAAAACTCGATAGGTAGTTTGTGAAACTCGGCGTGAGTAAGAAATCTCGACATGATTTTGTCCGCTGGGGCGTGCCATAGTTTGACACTCTACCAACTGCACCAACGGAAGAGCATGTAGTTCGTATTTCGGGTTTTATAAGACAAACATCGACATCAAATTTTATTCTCATGAGGTAATATACGAAATTCCCAGCTATTATTTGGTGCTATTTTCAAGTCTCAACTCGTATTATTAACCGAGATATCGTCGAACACAAATGCGTATTATTTTATTTATGATAAGTTGTGAAAGGTATCGCGGGTTTTGCTCCGGAACTATTTAGTGACGTACTCCTACCTAGAGCGATTCTTGGGTTTAGCGGTTGAAACAAGTAAAAATGTATATTTTGACCCCTAGTGACCTTTTTTGACCTTTGACCGTAACAATATGAAAGAAACCCGGTCAAAATCGGATTATACCTTATATTTCCCCCTGTAAAGTTCAATGACCCCTAGTGACCCCGTTTGACATGTCAATTTTAGTGGAGAAGCACCCTATATGGACATGGATGAGAGAAATCTTTTGACAAATTCTGAGTATCATCAGTCATTTTCCCTCGGACAGGTAGTATTTTGAGTGCGAGGAGTGAAAATGTATATTTTGACCCCTAGTGACCTTTTCTTGACATTTGACCTTAACGGTATGATTGACTTTTGTTCTTGTCTCATCAATGCCCACAAAATAAAAGAAACCCGGTCAAAATCGGAGCATGCCTTATATTTTCCCTTTGTAAAGTTCAATGACCCCTAGTGACCCGGCCGTTTGACCAATTCTGAGTATCATCAGTCATTTTCCCTCGGACAAGTAGGGTTTTGAGTGAATGGAGTAAAAATTTACATTTTGACCCCTAGTAACCCCAAACATTTTTCGATTTAAAAAACCGAACTATTATATATGCGTACGGTCAAAAGGTATATGTTGGCCAATTCTCACGATCTTAGGTCATTTCAATTAATTGCAAATGCGTTTTAAGTGAAAATCACGTTTTGACCCCTAGTTTCCCTTGTGTGATCTTTGACCCCTTATGCTTTACAACCTGAGTAGTGGTGCACATAAGGGTACTTATGACCAAATATGGTCAAAATCGGCTCAATGGTTACGGAGCTATAGGTCCCATGACGGAAGAAGAAGAAGAAGAAGAAAGAACTAGATATGAGCTGTGATCTAAGATCACGAATATTAGTCGAGCGTGTTACATGTTAACCCTTTCGAAAAAAAGTAGTCCCTTCAAAATCGGAGCATGTTTTAAGATTTTCACCTGTAAAGTTCAATGACCTCTAGTGACCCCGTGTGACATGTCACTTTTAGTGCAGAAGCACCTTATATGAACATGGTCAATATGAATCTTTTGACCAATTCTGACAATCATGAGTCATTTTCCTCGGACAAGTACTTTGGATCAATGGAGTGAAAATTTACATTTTGACCCCTAGTGACCTTTTCTTGACCTTTGACCCCAAACTTCTCATTCGCTTTTTTTCTTGGCTTATCAATGCGCACAAGAAAAAAGTAGTCCCGTCAAAATCGAAGCATGTCTTAAGATTTTCACCTGTATAGTTCAATGACACCTAGTGACCTTTTTTGACCTTTAACCCAAAACTTCTGATTGGCTTTTTTCTTGGCTTATCAATGCGCACAAGAAAAAAGTAGTCCGTCAAAATCGGAGCATATCTTAATATTTTCACCTGTATAGTTCATTGACCTCTAGTGACCCCGTGTGACATGTCACTTTTAGTGGAGAAGAACCCTATATGAACATGGACGAGAGAAATCTTTTGACTAATTCTGACAATCACAGGTCATTTCCTCTCGGACAAGTAGCATTTTGAGTGAATGGATTGAAAATGTACATTTTGACCCCATGTGACCTTTTCTAGACCTTTGACCTTAACGGTATGATTGACTTTTGTTCTTGTCTCATCAATGCCCACAAAATAAAAGAAACACGGTCAAAATCGGAGCATGCCTTATATTTTCCCGATGTAAAGTTCAATGACCCCTAGTGACCCCGTTTGACATGGCACTTTTAGTGTAGAAGCACCCTATATGAAC
The DNA here is from genome assembly GCA_035610835.1 of Ophiura sarsii. Taxonomy (NCBI): domain Eukaryota; kingdom Metazoa; phylum Echinodermata; class Ophiuroidea; order Amphilepidida; family Ophiuridae; genus Ophiura; species Ophiura sarsii. The sequence goes on from CM069447.1 coordinate 74,556,648, forward strand.
ATTGATCCAAGGAATCTTTTGACTAATTCTGAGTATCATCAGTCATTTTCCCTCGGACAAATAGGGTTTTGAGTGAATGGAGTAAAATTTACATTTTGTCCCCTAGTGACCCCAAATATTTTTTGATTTAAAAAACCGAACTATTGTACATGCGAACGGTCAAAAGGAATATGTTGATCAATTCTGACAATCATAGGTCATTTCACTAAATTGCAAATGCGTTTTTAGTAAAAATCACGTTTTGACCCCTAGTGACCCTTGTGTGACCTTTGACCCCTTATGCTTTTCAACCTAAGTAGTGGTGCACATAAGGATTCTTATGACTAAATATGGTTAAAATCGGCTCAATGGTTACGGAGCTATAGGTCCCATGACGGAAGAAAGAAAGAAAGAAAGAACTAGATATGATTGTGATCATAGATCACCGATATTAGTCGAGTGCTTTTGACCCCTAGTGACCTTGTTTTGACCTTTGACCCCAAACTTATCATTGACTTTTTTCTTGGCTTATCAATGCGCACAAGAAAAAAGTAGTCCCGTCAAAATCGGAGCATGTCTTAAGATTTTCACCTGTATAGTTCAATGACCTCTAGTGACCCTGTGTGACATGTCACTTTTAGTGGAGAAGGACCCTATATGAACATGGATAAGAGGAATCTTTTGACTAATTCTGACAATCATAGGTCATTTTCTCTTGGACAAGTAGCATTTTGAGTGAATGGAGTGAAAATTTACATTTTGCCCCTAGTGACCTTTTCTTGACCTTTGACCTTAACAATATGATTGACTTTTGTTCTTGTCTCATCAATGCCCACAAAATAAAAGAAATTCGGTCAAAATCGGAGCATGCCTTATATTTTCCCATTGTAAAGTTCAATGACCCCTAGTGACCCCGTTTGACATGTCACTTTTAGTGTAGAAGCACCCTATATGAACATTGATCCAAGGAATCTTTTGACAAATTCTGAGTATCATCAGTCATTTTTCCTCGGACAAGTAGGGTTTTGAGTGAATGAAGAAAAATTTACATTTTGACCCCTAGTGACCCCAAATATTGTTTGATTTTAAAAACCTAACTATTGTATATGCGTCTAGTCAAAAGGAATATGTTGACCAATTCTGACGATCATAGGTCATTTCACTAAATAGCAAATGCGTTTTAAGTGAAAATCACGTTTTGACCCCTAGTGACCCCTATGTGACCTTTGACCCCTTATACTTTACAAACTGAGTAGTGGTGCACATAAGGGTTCTTATGACTAAATATGTTAAAAATCGGGTTAATGGTTACGGAGCTATTATAGGTCCCATGACAGAAGAAGAAGAAACTAGAGATAATTGTGATCTTAGATCACGGATATTAGTCGAGGGCTTTGACCTTTGACCTTGCTATATGTTGTCAAAGGGCAATAACCTTAAGTTGTACTATATTTGATAATTGTTTTTATAAATTTCAGCCCTGAAGTAGTTAAATAAACCCATTTTGAACCATAATGACGTTTTCTTGACCTTTGACCCCAAACTTATAATTGACTTTTTTTCTTGGCTTATCAATGCGCACAAGAAAAAAGTAGTCCGGTCAAAATCAGAGCATGTCTTCAGTTTTACACCTGTATAGTTCAATGACCCCTAGTGACCCCGTTTGAAATGTCACTTTTAATGGAGAAGCACCCTATATGAACATGGATAAGAGAAATCTTTTGACAAATTCTGACAATCATCGGTCATTTCGTCTCGGACAAGTAGTATTTTGAGTGCGCGGAGTGAAAATGTACATTTTGACCCCATGGGACCTTTTTTTGACCTTTGACCTTAACGGTATGATTGACTTTTGTTCTTGTCTCATCAACGCTCACAACATAAAAGAAACCGGGTCAAAATCGGAGCGTGCCTCATATTTTTCCCTTGTAAAGTTCAATGACCCCTAGTGACCCCGTTTGACATTTCACTTTTAGTGGAGAAGCACCCTATATGTACATTGATCCAAGTAATCTTTTGACCAATTATGAGTATCATCAGTCATTTTCCCTCGGACAAGTAGGGTTTTGAGTGAATGAGTAAAAATTTACATTTTGACCTCTAGCGACCCCAAACATTTTTCGATTTAAAAAACCGAACTATTATATATGCGTACAATCAAAAGGAATATGTTGGCTAATTCTCACGATCCTAGGTCATTTCACTAAATTGCAAATGCGTTTTAAGTGAAAATCACGTTTTGACCCCTAGTAACCCTTGTGTGACCTTTGACCCCTTATGCTTTACAACCTGAGTAGTGGTGCACATAAGGGTACTTATGACCAAATATGGTTGAAATCGGCTCAACCGTTACGGAGCTATAGGTCTTATGACAGAAGAAAGAAAGAAAGAAAGAAGAAAGAAAGAAAGAACTAGAGATAATTGTGATCTTAGATCACGGATATTAGTCGAGGGCTTTGACCTTTGACCTTGCTATATGTTGTCAAAGGGCAATAACCTTAAGTTGTACTATATTTGATAATTGTTTTTACAAAATTTCAGCCCTGAAGTAGTTAAAAAATACATTTTTAACCCTAATGACCTTTTCTTGACCTTTGACCCCAAACTTATAATTGACTTTTTTCTTGGCTTATCAATGCGCACAAGAAAAAAGTAGTCCGGTCAAAATCAGGGCATGTCTTCAGTTTTACACCTGTATAGTTCAATGACCCCTAGTGACCCCGTTTGACATGTCACTTTTAATGGAGAAGCACCCTATATGAACATGGATAAGAGGAATCTTTTGACAGATTCTGACAATCATCGGTCATTTCGTCTCGGACAAGTAGTATTTTGAGTGCGCGGAGTGAAAATGTACATTTTGACCCCATGGGACCTTTTTTTGACCTTTGACCTTAATGGTATGATTGACTTTTGTTCTTGTCTCATCAATGCACACAAAATAAAAGACACCCGGTCAAAATCGGAGCATGCATTATATTTTCCCCCTGTAAAGTTTAATGACCCCTAGTGACCCCGTTTGATATTTCACTTTTAGTGGAGGAGCACCCTATATGTACATAGATCCAAGGAATCTTTTGACTAATTCTGAGTATCATCAGTCATTTTCCCTCGGACAAGTAGGGTTTTGAGTGAATGGAGTAAAATTTACATTTTGACCCCTAGTAACCCCAAACATTTTTCGATTTAAAAAACCGAACTATTGTATATGCGTACGGTCAAAAGGAATATGTTGACCAATTCTGACGACCCTAGGTCATTTCAATAAATTGCAACGGTGTTTTAGGTGAAAATCACGTTTTGACCCCTAGTTACCCTTGTGTGACCTTTGACCCCTTATGCTTTACAACCTGAGTAGTGGTGCACATAAGGGTACTTATGACCAAATATGGTCAAAATCGGCTTAATGGTTATGGAGCTATAGGTCTCATGACAGAAGAAAGAAGAAGAAAGAAAGAAACTAGAGATAATTGTGATCTTAGATCACGGATATTAGTCGAGGTCTTTGACCTTTGACCTTGGCATATGTTGTGAAAGGGCAATAACCTTATAATATTTGAAATTGTACTATATTTAATAATTGTTTTTATAAATTTCAGCGCTGAAGTAGTTAAAAAATACATTTTGAACCCTAAAGACCTTTTCTTGACCTTTGACCCCAAACTTATGTTTTACTTTTTTTCTTGGCTTATCAATGCGCACAAGAAAAAAGTAGTCCGGTCAAAATCAGAGCATTAGTCGTTTCTCGACTAATATAAAGATTATATATTATGTGCATCCCCTTTTTTCTCAAATAATTTGTTAATCCTTTATGATTTGTTGATTCTGTCACTACTTATGTCTTTTGTAGTACTGAGTCCGAAGATGTTTGAATGGAAATCTAACTCCATTTCCGCTTTTTGATATTAATTTTTTTGCATTAATTCGTACTTCTATTTCAAATTTGTTGATGGAATGCCGTATATGACATTATACGGATATCAACACGACATGCCAGTGCTGGACACGGCAATCATTCTAGATTTAGGGAAATTTACATTTTGATCCCTAGTGACCTTTTCGTGACCTCTGACCAAAAACGTATATTTGAATTTTTTGCTTGGCTAATCAATGCGCACAAGAAAAAAGTAGTCCCGTCAAAATCGGAGCATGTCTTAAGATTTTCACCTGTAAAGTTCAATGACCCCTAGTGACCCCGTTTGACATGTCAATTTTAGTGTAGAAGCACCCTATATGTACATTGTTCCAAGAATTTTTTTGACCAATTCTGAGTATCATCAGTCATTTTCCCTCGGACAAGTAGGGTTTTGAGTGAATGAAGAAAAATTTACATTTTGACCCCTAGTGACCCCAAATATTTTTTGATTTTAAAAACCGAACTTTTGTACATGCGTACGGTCAAAAGGAATATGTTGGCCAATTCTGACGATCTTAGGTCATTTCACTAAATTGCAAAGGCGTTTTAAGTAAAAATCACGTTTTGACCCCTAGTGACCCCTGTGTGACCTTTGACCCCTTATGCTTTACAACCTGAGTAGTGGTGCACATAAGGGTTCTTATGACCAAATATGGTTAAAATCGGTTCAATAGTTACGGAGCTATAGGTAGGTGAGTGACAGAAGAAAGAAGAAAGAAACAGCTAGAATACAGTATATTAGTCATCTGAGATATGATTTCTTTGTGAACAAATCCAATAAAATGTGAATGTAATACTCACAATTTTAGTTACGTTTCACTGTTAAACTAACAGCTTCGTCAGACTGGCAACTCTGTCTGGAGGCAACAGGAATTAGGGATTTCCTGTTGCTGGAAACCGCCGTTGTAGAGGGCGTAATTCCGACGAGTTGATCGTAGATGTTGTGCAGTGTGTAAGACCCCTCATCTTTGTTGAGTGTGTTCTCCCCCCTTCTCCGAATCCAAATTGCTTCTTTAAGCCATCTAGTTGTTCTGTCTGATTCGCGGTCTATAGTTCTGGCCTTGTCCCAATCGATGGTGTGATTTGTAGCCGCTACATGGTCGGTAATTGCTGATTTGTGTTGTACCGAAGTAGAGTCTTTCCTCGTGGAACGAGTGTATGGTTTCTTTTCAAATTTCTGAACCTCTTTCTTGTGTTCTTGTAATCGGGTTCCGAAAGCTCGACCTGTTTCACCAATGTACGATTTAGGGCAACCAGAGCAACGTAACTAAAATTGTGAGTATTACATTCACATTTTATTGGATTTGTTCACAAAGAAATCATATCTCAGATGTTTAATAACAATCCAGATGAACTTATTCAAAGACAGTATATTAGTCGTTTCTCGACTAATATAAAGAAAGAAGAAACGGCTAGAATACAGTGTATTAGTCGTTTCTCGACTAATATAAAGATTATATATTATGTGCATCCCCTTTTTTCTCAAATAATTTGTGAATCCTTCATATGATTTGTTGATTCTGTCACTACTTATGTCTTTTGTAGTACTGAGTCCGAAGATGTTTGAATGGAAATCTAACTCCATTTCCGCTTTTTGATATTATTTTTTTGCATTAATTCGTACTTCTATTTCAAATTTGTTGATGGAATGCCGTATATGACATTATACGGATATCAACACGACATGCCAGTGCTGGACACGGCAATCATTCTAGATTTAGGGAAATTTACATTTTGATCCCTAGTGACCTTTTCTTGACCTCTGACCAAAAACTTATAATTAAATTTTTTGCTTGGCTAATCAATGCGCACAAGAAAAAAGTAGTCTCGTCAAAATCGGAGCATGTCTTAAGATTTTCACCTGTAAAGTTCAATGACCCCTAGTGACCCCGTTTGACATGTCAATTTTAGTGTAGAAGCACCCTATATGTACATTGTTCCAAGGAATCTTTTGACCAATTCTGAGTATCATCAGTCATTTTCCCTCGGACAAGTAGGGTTTTGAGTGAATGAAGAAAAATTTACATTTTGACCCCTAGTGACCCCAAATATTTTTTGATTTTAAAAACCTAACTATTGTACATGCGTACGGTCAAAAGGAATATGTTGACCAATTCTGACGATCTTAGGTCATTTCACTAAATTGCAAATGCGTTTTAAGTGAAAATCACGTTTTGACCCCTAGTGACCCTTGTGTGACGTTTGACCCCTTATGCTTTACAACCTGAGTAGTGGTGCACATAAGGGTTCTCATGACCAAATATGGTCAAAATCGGCTTAATGGTTACGGAGCTATAGGTAGGAGAGTGACAGAAGAAAGAAGAACTAGACATGACCTGTGATCGGAGATCACGAATATTAGTCGGGTGTGTTACATGTTAACCCCTTCGAGTGGTAAATGGAGTAAATAAATACAGTTGAACCCCTAGTGACCTTTTCTTGACCTCTGACCCAAAACTTGTAATTGACTTTTTTGCTTGGCTGATCAATGCGCACAAGAAAAAGGTAGTCCCGTCAAAATCGGAGCATGTTTTAAGATTTTCACTTGTAAAGTTCAATGACCTCTAGTGACCCCGTGTGACATGTCACTTTTAGTGGAGAAGGACCCTATATGAACATGGATGAGAGGAACCTTTTGACTAATTCTGACAATCATAGGTCATTTCCTCTCGGACAAGTAGCATTTTGAGTGAATGGAGTGAAAATTTACATTTTGACCCCTAGTGACCCCAAATATTTTTTGATTTTAAAAACCTAACTATTGTACATGCGTACGGTCAAAAGGAATATGTTGACCAATTCTGACGATCCTAGGTCATTTCACTCAATTGCAAATGCGTTTTTAGTGAAAATCACGTTTTGACCCCTAGTGACCTTTTCTTGACCTCTGACCCAAAACTTGTAATTAACTTTTTTGCTTGGCTGATCAATGCGCACAAGACAAAAGTAGTCCCGTTAAAATCGGAGCATGTCTTAAGATTTTCACCTGTATAGTTCAATGACCTCTAGTGACCTCGTGTGACATGTCACTTTTAGTGGAGAAGGACCCTATATGGACATGGATAAGAGGAATCTTTTGACTAATTCTGACAATCATAGGTCATTATCTCTTGGACAAGTAGTATTTTGAGTGCGAGGAGTGAAAATGTACATTTTGACCCCTAGTGACCTTTTTTTGACCTTTGATATTAACGATATGATTGACTTTTGTTCTTGTCTCATCAATGCCCACAAAATAAAAGAAACCCGGTCAAAATCGGAGCATGCGTTATATTTTCCCACTGTAAAGTTCAATGACCCCTAGTGACCCCGTTTGATATGTCACTTTTAGTGTGGAAGGACCCTATATGAACATTGATCCAAGAAATCTTTTGACCAATTCTGAGTATCATCAGTCATTTTCCCTCGGACAAGTAGGGTTTTGAGTGGAAGGGGTCAAAATTTACATTTTGACCCCTAGTGACCCCAAATATTTTTTGATTTTAAAAACCGTTCTTTTGTACATGCGTACGACCAGAAGGAATATGTTGACCAATTCTGACGATCATAGGTCATTTCACTAAATTGTAAATGCGTTTTAAGTGAAAATCACGTTTTGACCCCTAGTGACCCCTATGTGACCTTTGACCCCTTATGCTTTTCAAACTGAGTAGTGGTGCACACAGGGTTCTTATGACCAAATATGGTTAAAATCGGGTCAATGGTTACGGAGCTATAGGTCCCATGACAGAAGAAGAAAGAAGAAGAAAGAAGAAGAAGAAGAAAAAGAAGAAGAAAGAAGAAGAAGAAGAAACAGGACAAATACAGTATATAAGAAAGAAACAGCTAGAATACAGTATATTAGTCGTTTATCGACTTATATAAGAAGAAACTAGACATAAGCTGCGATCGGAGATCGCGGATATTAGTCTGGCGTATTACATTTAGATTCAAGTAAGGGCAGCCGAAGAATGAGCTATGGTTTGGTATGGTTTCCAGTTTTCAATACGATTTATTCCGTTAAGATATAGTACCGGGTTCCAAAGTGTCGGCATTCAATTATTTCCTTTCATCCTTCCGCGGCCCTTACCGAGGTTCATTACATTTTGCCCCTTGACCCCAAGTTCACGATCAGAGGAATCTTTTGACCTATTCTGACAATCATCAGTCATTTTCACTCGGACAAGTAGCATTTTGAGTAAATTGAGTGAAAATTTACATTTTGACCTCTAGTGACCCCCAAAAAAATTCGATTCAAAAAACCAAACTATATTTTATGAAGACGGTCATGATAAATATGATGACCGATTTTGACGTTCCTGGGTCGTTTTAATAAAATGCAATGGCGTTTTTAGTGAAAATCACGTTTTGACCCCTAGTGACCTTTTCTTGACCTTTGACCCAAAATTATGATTGACTTTTTTTCTTGGCTTATCAATGCGCACAAGAAAAAAGTAGTCCCGTCAAAATCGGAGCATGTCTTAAGATTTTCAACTGTATAGTTCAATGACCTCTAGTGACCCCGTGTGAAATGTCACTTTTAGTGCAGGAGCAACCTATATGAACATGGTCAAGGCGAATCTTTTGACCAATTCTGACAATCATCAGTCATTTTCCCTCGGACAAGTAGCATTTTGAGTGAATGGAGTGAACATTTACATGTTGTCCCCTAATGACCTTTTCTTGACCTTTGACCCAAAACTTATGATTGACTTTTTTTCTTGGCCTATCGATGCGCACAAGAAAAAAGTAATCCCGTCAAAATCGGAGCATGTCTTAAGATTTTCACCTGTATAGTTAAATGACCTCTAGTGACCTTGTGTGACATGTCACTTTTAGTGTGGAAGGACCCTATATGAACATTGATCCAAGGAATCTTTTGACTAATTCTGACAATCATAGGTCATTTTCCCTCGGACAAGTAGGGTTTTGAGTGAATGGAGTAAAATTTACATTTTGACCCCTAGTGACCCCAAATATTTTTTGATTAAAAAAACCGTTCTTTTGTACATGCGTACGGTCAAAAGGAATATGTTGACCAATTCTGACGATAAATGCGTTTTTACCCCTAGTGACCCCTGTGTGACCTTTGACCCCTTATGCTTTTCAACCTGAGTAGTGGTGCACATAAGGGTTCTTATGATTAAATATGGTTAAAATCGGCTCAATGGTTACGGAGCTATAGGTCCCATGACGGAAGAAAGAAAGAAGACGAAGAAGAAGAAGAAAGAAACAGGACGAATACAGTATATTAGTCGTTTCTCGACTAATATAAAGAAAGAAGAAGAAGAAGAAGAAGAAACAGGACAAATACAGTATATTAGTCGTTTCTCGACTAATATAAGAAGAAAGAAACAGGACGAATACAGTATATTAGTCGTTTCTCGACTAATATAAGAAACAGGACGAATACAGTATATTAGTCGTTTCTCGACTAATATAACTAGAATTGAGTGTCGTCTCAGACGACGAATATTAGTCGCGCATTGAAGTTATTTGTTATGTTGAACTCTGTGTGACAATTTTGACCTGTTATGCTTGACACTCTGGGTAGTGGTGGCCATGACTATGAGGGTATTTATGACTAAATATGGTCAAAATCGGCCAAATGGTTACGGAGCTATTGGTTTCATGACAGAAGAAAAACCTTTTACCACTGTATCACAACGTAGGTTTACCTTATCTGGCAATACCAGCGAAGACACGAGTATCGGCATTAAAATGCAAGACCGTTTTAAGTGAAAATCACATTTTGACCCCAAGTGACCTTTTCTTGACCTTTGACCCCAAACTTATGGTTGACTTTTTTCTAGGCTCATCGATGCGCACAAAACAAAAGTTATCTGGTCAAAATCAGAGTAAGTCTTCAGTTTTACACCTGTACAGTTCAATGACCCCTAGTGACCCCATGTGACATGTCACTTTTAGTGGAGAAGCAACCTATATGAACATGGATGGGAGGAATCTTTTGATCAATTCTGACAATCATAGATCATTTCCTCTCGGACAAGTAGCATTTTGAGTGAATGGGGTGACCATGTACATTTTGACCCCTAGTGACCTTTTCTTGACCTTTGACCTTAACGTTATGGTTGACTTTTGTTCTTGTCTCAATAATGCCCACAAAATTAAACAAACCCGGTCAAAATCGGAGCATGTCTTACATTTTCCCTTTGTAAAGTTCAATGACCCCTAGTGACCCCATATGACATGTCACTTTTAGTGGAGGAGCAATTAATATGAACATGGATGGGAGGAATCTGTTGACTAATTCTGAGTATCATCAGTCATTTTCCCTCGGACAAGTAGGGTTTTGAGTGAATGGGGTAAAAATTTACATTTTGAGCCCTAGTGACCCCAAATATTTTTTGATTTTAGAAACCTAACAATCATATATGCGTACGGTCAAAATAAATATGTTGACCAATTCTGACGATCATAGGTCATTTCACTAAATTGCAAATGCGTTTTAAGTGAAAATCACGTTTTGACCCCTAGGGTTACACACCACCAAATACATCTCCCATAGGGTTGGGTTACACGTGAAATGCACAATTTTAAAATGGATATTTCTCGACGTTATAAGGAACTGGTAACTTGAAATTTGGTTTCAACTTGAAGATGAAAGCCATGACTACTAACTCAACAACTCATATGGGGGGTAACCGGCATAATTGTGAGCTAGAGCCTTTTCAAAAAGTACGAGTTGAGTTTTCCTGGTCACACGCAATTGTTGATTAAGATTATTGCGTCAGATACCGGAAATGACCTGAACACAAATGTCTCTGTTAAAATATTAAAAAATCATCATTGCATCAAATTTTTTGGACCTGAAGAACGCTGATGTGTCTGTCAAAATTCACACTATATTAATTTCGCCATAACATGTAGTAAATACCCTAATTTTAATAAAGTTTTCTGATGCGTATGAGAGGAAAACCGAGTTGTTGCCAGAAATTTGAACCGTGTCTGTTGCCCCCTGGCGGGTTCTCCCGCGCGTATCATATCGTGACACGTTTTTACCGCGGTTGTGTTGTCTTGTGTTAATTGCTGCCCGGTATGGCTCATTCTGCTATTCGACTGCACTCGCAACGGACCTGGCTCGGATGTTAAAGAAAAATATTGCTTCGCAATCTTCCAAGTTGGCTGTAATCCTACATCGTTTTGAGTTAATATAATAATAATTCAACTAGTATTCAACCTTCTTTTGCGGCAATTCATCGTTTGAGAACTGTTAAATCATACTCCGAGTCGTGTTCCAGTTTGTTTGCGGGACGATATTTCTTTTGGAAACTGGTAATATAATAATAGTTTTCAAGGCAGCTAAGTACTTTTTACGAAATGATGATTTTCAACCAATATTTCCTTCAAATATCAACATATTTAGAATGGCGCAATTCGTATATGTACAGGTAACGGTTATATAAATGGAACACACATGAAATATTTTGGTATTAATGACAACCAATTTCATCTAAACGTTGATACAAACTCGAATGCGAGCTCATGGGTAATATCTAAGTCATGTACATACTGTATAGCATATAGGGTCTAACTGCTATCTACGGTAGATGGCAATAACCACTATAGCACCAAATGCCCACGCCACAATGATAAAAATATATTGTTATGAACATTATATTAGCATCACGTCATAGCATAAAAAGAAAAAAGAAAAAGAAATCAATAAAAAGAATAAATAAAAATACATGAATGAAAATAAGATCTAGAAGAGAATTAAAAAAAGAACGAATAAGTAATAAAAGTAAGATAGGCCAATGACAGATTCGAACCCACTACCATTAAATATAGGTTTGGTCACAAGCGAGCGATCTATCGACTGAGCTAAACGAGGTGTTGATAGTGAAAGGTTTTCAGAAAAGATACTATTGCATTCGATGGAATATATGAAGTGTATCCGTAAAACAGAGCGGAACGGACTACTAAGGTGTTTGTAACATGATTGGCACTCACCTATTCTACATTCCATTGAATTGATACATGACATCAATGACTTGTTTGGATTAGGCTATCAGATACACGTCCAATAGGAACACCTTGAGTCTTAAAAGACTGAACAAAGTTTAGTGAGAGCAACAACATATCTACAAATACAATGCATGGAGAAGCTGAAAGGTGATGGTAAAGGTAAAACGTTGGCGATTTCTCATTGGCATAACACACACTGCAACGATTCTCCGTCTTTTAAAAAAAGAAACTATAGTATTTAATTTATACTTGTTGGTGAATCGTTTAAAGTGCGTGTTTGTCTATGAGCATGATGATGGTAAAACGTTAACGGTTGACCATTTACCAAAATCATCAATAGAACCCGTTTGATCAATGTAGGCTATAGTTTTGCGTCATCAGTCTGAGAGAACATTATTTTAATAATGTAAGAGATGATTACTGACCATAATTTGTTGTCGGAAAAATAGTATTGCAGAAAAGACGTAGTGACACGCTCAATTATTACGCATATTAATAAAAGTTCGATGAGACCTAACTCATGATAAAACCATATAATAATTAACACATAGTAAAACATCAATTGAATGTTAAGAAATCCATCAATTTGTTATAGTTAGCACTTGACATGAACAATGTTCTTGACCTTTATTAGTTAGATCATGCCCTACTTTACTGAAATGCATTGAAATAAGTACAAACATGCCTAGTATTGGTCCAGTAATCCTTGAGATAGACTTTGAAATTTGAAATGTTTTTGAAAAATCTGCTTTGCGTATCTTCAGAGTTGAAATGTGTTTGGATTAAGTCGTCACATTAATTAAATTAAATACAAACACCTCAGAATTTAACAGTCACAATAATTTTTTCACTATGTATTTGGTGTCGGTAATGCTATACATTTCAAGTATATGACAAGATACATAATCATAATGACCTTTACATTTACACACATTTAGATATATTCAACAATTCAATCGTACGAACAATTCCTTAACATTCACCGTTCCCATTCATATTACACACGATGACGGGCCTTAACCATCCTGATAATCATGCCAAATCTCAGAAGAATAGCTTATATACTTTTAGAGAAACACGCCAAATTTAGATGATTTCCTTAAGCGATTTTATACACAATCATAGAAAAAAGGTGTTCGAACACTGACCATTGTTTGCACCGTTTAATTACCCTATAGTACGCATTTTTAGAGTCATGTGAAAATACCAATTTGCATATGCTAGCCTGAAAGCCCCCCTTCAATATACCCCTCCCCTCCCCCCACCAATCAATGTTGCTAGGCCACGGGCTGATGTTTGGCAAGTTGGGTGACTCAACATTGATCAGGGGGGAAAGGGGGATGACTTTACAATAGGCCTACTAAGTGTTCGAACACTTTTTTCTAACATTGTAGGTATATGTTGTCAAAGGGCAATAACCTTATAATATCTTAAATTGTACTATATTTGATAATTGTTTTTATAAATTTCAGCCCTGAAGTAGTTAAAAAAAAACACGTTTTGAACCCCTATGACCTTTTCTTGACCTCTGACCCCAAACTTATGATTTACTTTTTTTCTTGGCTTATTAATGCGCACAAGAAAAAAGTAGTTTGGTCATAATCAGAGCATATCTTCAGTTTTACACCTGTTTTGTTCAATGACCCCTAGTGACCCCGTGTGACATGTCACTTTTAGTGGAGGAGCACCCTATGTGAACATTGATACGAGGAATCTTTTGACCAATTCTGACAGTCATCAGTCATTTTTCTCTCGGACAAGTAGTATTTTGAGTAAATGGAGTGAAAAAATACATTTTGACCCCTAGTGACATTTTCTTGACCTTTGACCCCAAACTCATGATTGACTTTTTTCTTGGCTTATCAATGCGCACAAGAAAAAAGTAGTCCGGTCAAAATCAGAGCATGGCTACAGTTTTACACCTGTATAGTTCAATGACCCCTAGTGACCCCGTTTGAAATGTCACTTTTAGTAGAGAAGCACCCTATATGAACATGGACCCAAGGAATCTTTTGACCAATTCTGAGTATCATCAGTCATTTACCCTCGGACAAGTAGGGTTTTGAGTGAATAGAAAAAAAATTACATTTTGACCCCTAGTAACCCCAAACATTTTTCGATTTAAAAAACCGAACTATTATATATGCGTACGGTCAAAAGGAATATGTTGGCCAATTCTGACGATCCTAGGTCATTTCACTAAATTGCAAATGCGTTTTAAGTGAAAATAACGTTTTGACCCCTAGTTACCCTTTTGTGACCTTTGACCCCTTATGCTTTACAACCTGAGTAGTGGTGCACATAAGGGTATTTATGACTAAATATGGTCAAAATCGGCTCATTGGTTACGGAGCTATAGGTCTTATGACAGAAGAAGAAGAAACTAGAGATAATTGTGATCTTAGATCACGGATATTAGTCGAGGGCTTTGACCTTTGACCTTGGTATATGTTGTCAAAGGGCAATAATCTTAAATTGTACTATATTTGATAATTGTTTTTAAAAATTTCAGCCTTGAAGTAGTTAAAAAATACATTTTGAACCCTAAAGACCTTTTCTTGACCTTTGACCCCAAACTCATGATTTACTTTTTTTCTTGGCTTATCAATGCGCACAAGAAAAAAGTAGTCCGGTCAAAATCAGAGCATGTCTTCAGTTTAACACTTGTATTGTTCAATGACCCCTAGTGACCCCGTGTGACATGTCACTTTTAGTGGAGGAGCACCCTATATGAACATTGATACGAGGAATCGTTTGACTAATTCTGACAATCATCAGTCATTTCCTCTCGGACAAGTAGGATTTTGAGTGAATGGAGTGAAAAATTACATTTTGACCCCTAGTGACATTTTCTAGACCTTTGAACCCAAACTTATGATTGACTTTTTATCTTGGCTCATCAATGCGCACAAGAAAAAAGTAGTCTGGTCAAAATCAGAGCATGTCTTCAGTTTTACACCTGTATAGTTCAATGACCCCTAGTGACCCCGTTTCAAATGTCACTTTTAGTGGAGAAGCACCCTATATGGACATGGACCCAAGGAATCTTTTGACTAATTCTGAGTATCATCAGTCATTTGCTCTCGGACAAGTAGCATTTTGAGTGAATGAGTTAAAATTTACATTTTGACCTCTAGTTACCCCAAACATTTTTCGATTTAAAAAACCGAACTATTATACATGCGTACGGTCAAAAGGCATATGTTGGCTATTTCTTACGATCCTAGGTCATTTCACTAAATTGCAAATGCGTTTTTAGTGAAAATCACGTTTTGACCCCTAGTTACCCTTGTGTGACCTTTGACCCCTTATGCTTGACAATTATCAGTCATTTCTTCTCGGACAAGTAGTATTTTGAGTGTATGGAGTGCAAATTTACATTTTGACCCCTAGTGACCTTTTCTTGACCTTTGACCTTAACGGTATGATTAACCTTTGTTCTTGTTTCATCAATGCCAACTCAATAAACGAAACCCGGTCAAAATCGGAGCATGCCTTATATTTTTCCCTTGTAAAGTTCAATGACCCCTAGTGACCCCATTTAACATGTCACTTTTAATCGCTTAACACCCTTTATGAACATTGATCCAAGGAATCTTTTGACAAATTCTGACAATCATAGGTCATTTTCTCTCGGACAAGTAGCATTTTGAGTGAATGGAGTGAAAATTTACATTTTGACCCCTAGTGACCTTTTCTTGACCTTTGACGTTAACAATATGATTGACCTTTGTTCTTGTCTCATCAATGCCCACAAAATAAAATAAACCCGGTCAAAATCGGAACATGTCTTACATTTTACCCTTGTTTAGGTCAATGACCTCTAGTGACCCCATTTGACATGTCACTTTTAATCGCTTAACACCCTATATGAACATTGATCCAAGAAATCTTTTGACAAATTCTGACAATCATAGGTCATTTCCTCTCGGACAAGTAGCATTTTGAGTGAATGGAGTGAAAATTTACATTTTGACCCCTAGTGACCTTTTCTTGACCTTTGACCTTAACAATATTATTGACTTTTGTTCTTGTCTCATCAATGCCCACAAAATAAAAGAAACCCGGTCAAAATCGGAGCATGTCTTACATTTTACCCCTGTTTCGGTCAATGACCCCTAGTGACCCCATTTGACATGTCACTTTGTATCGCTGAACACCCTATATGGACATTGATCTAAGGAATCTTTTGACCAATTCTGAGTATCATCAGTCATTTTCCCTCGGACAAGTAGGGTTTTGCGTGAATGAAGAAATATTTTCATTTTGACCCCTAGTGACCCCAAATTTGTTTTGATTTTAAAAACCGAACTGTTGTACATGCGTACGGTCAAAAGGAACATGTTGACTATAATTCTGAAGATCCTAGGTCATTTCACTAAATTGCAAATGCGTTTTAAGTAAAAAATCAATAGTAACCTCTGTGTGACCTTTGACCCCTTATGCTTTACAACCTGAGTAGTGGTGCACATAAGGGTTCTTATGACCAAATATGGTCAAAATCGGCTCAATGGTTACGGAGCTATAGGTCTTATGACACAAGAAAGAAGAACTAGAGATAATTGTGATCTTAGATCACGGATATTAGTCGAGGGCTTTGACCTTTGACCTTGGTATATGTTGTCAAAGGGCAATAATCTTATAATATCTTAAATTGTACTATATTTGATAATGGTTTTTATAAATTTCAGCCCTGGAGTAGTTAAAAAAAATACATTTTGAACCCTAATGACCTTTTCTTGACCTTTGACCCCAACCTCATATTTTACTCTTTTTCTTGGCTTATCAATGTGCACAAGAAAAAAGTAGTCCGGTCAAAATCAGAGCATGTCTTCAGTTTTACACCTGTATTGTTTAATGACCCCTATAAGTGACCCCGTGTGACATGTCACTTTTAGTGGAGGAGCACCCTATATGAACATTGATACGAGGAATCTTTTGACCAATTCTGACAATTATCAGTCATTTCCTCTCGGACAAGTAGTATTTTGAGTGAATGGAGTGAAAAATTACATTTTGACCCCTAGTGACATTTTCTTGACCTTTGACCCCAAACTTATGATTGGCTTTTTTTCTTGGCTTATCAATGCGCACAAGAAAAAAGTAGTCCGGTCAAAATCATAGCATGTCTGCAGTTTTACACCTGTATAGTTCAATGACCCCTAGTGACCCCGTTTGAAATGTCACTTTTAGTGGAGAAGCACCCTATATGAACATGGACCCAAGGAATCTTTTGACTAATTCTGAGTATCATCAGTCATTTGCTCTCGGACAAGTAGCATTTTGAGTGAATGAGTTAAAATTTACATTTTGACCTCTAGCGACCCCAAACATTTTTCGATTTAAAAAACCGAACTATTATATATGAATTGCAAATGCGTTTTAAGTGAAAATCACGTTTTTACCCCTAGTTACCCTTGTGTGACCTTTGACCCCTTATGCTTTACAACCTGAGTAGTGGTGCACATAAGGGTACTTATGACCAAATATGGTCAAAATCGGCTCAATGGTTATGGAGCTATAGGTCTCATGACAGGGGAAAGAAGAAAGAAGAAGAAGAAAGAAAGAAACAGCTAGAATACAGTATATTAGTCGTTTCTCGACTAATATAAGAAGAAACAGGACGAATACAGTATCTTAGTCGTTTCTCGACTAATATAAGAAAGAAGAAACAGCTAGAATACAGTATATTAGTCGTTTCTCGACTAATATAAAGAAAGAAAGAAAGAAAGAAAGAACTAGAGATAATTGTGATCTTAGATCACGGATATTAGTCGAGGGCTTTGACCTTTGACCTTGCTATATGTTGTCAAAGGGCAATAACCTTAAGTTGTACTATATTTGATAATTGTTTTTATAAATGTCAGCCCTTAAGTAGTATAAAAAATACATTTTGAACCCTAATGACCTTTTTTTACCTTTGACCCCAAACTTATAATTGACTTTTTTTCTTGGCTTATCAATGCGCACAAGAAGAAAGTAGTCCGGTCAAAATCAGAGCATGTCTTCAGTTTTACACCTATATAGTTCAATGACCCCTAGTGACCCCGTTTGACATGACACTTTTAATGGAGAAGCACCCTATATGAACATGGATAAGAGGAATCTTTTGACAAATTCTGACAATCATCGGTCATTTCGTCTCGGACAAGTAGTATTTTGAGTGCGCGGAGTGAAAATGTACATTTTGACCCCTAGGGACCTTTTCTTGACCTTTGACCTTAACAGTATGATTGACTTTTGTTCTTGTCTTATCAATGCCCACATAATAAAAGAAACCCGGTCAAAATCAAAGCATGCCTTACATTTTCCCCCTGTAAAGTTCAATGACCCATAGTGACCCCGTTTGACATTTCACTTTTAGTGGAGAAGCACCCTATATGTACATGGATCGAAGAAATCTTTTGACTAATTCTGAGTATCATCAGTCATTTTCCCTCGGACAAGTAGGGTTTTAAGTAAATGGAGTAAAATTTACATTTTGACCCCTAGTAACCCCAAACATTTTTCGATTTAAAAAACCGAACTATTATATATGCGTACGGTCAAAAGGAATATGTTGGCCAATTTTCAAGATCCTAGGTCATTTCAATAAATTGCAAATGCGTTTTAAGTGAAAATCACGTTTTGACCCCTAGTTACCCTTGTGTGACCTTTGACCCCTTATGCTTTACAACCTGAGTAGTGGTGCACATAAGGGTACTTATGACTAAATATGGTCAAAATCGGCTCAATAGTTACGGAGCTATAGGCCCTATGACAGGAGAAAGAAAGAAAGAAAGAAAGAAACAGCTAGAATACAGTATATTAGTCGTTTCTCGACTAATATAAGAAACAGCTAGAATACAGTATATTAGTCGTTTCTCGACTAATATGTGTGGTGGTATGGGAAAACCCGTCGGAAGTCGCTAGTGTTAATATTGAGATATCAGGGTCATACCAAAATATTCCTAACAAATGAGTTCCAAGTCAATTTTCCAACTTTGGTCCAAAGATAGAGATTATACCTTGAACTTTTGTCTCAAGGAGTTTTTTATGCAAAATTCCAGATGTGAAGTTTATTTTAGTACTTTTCTGAACCTTGTTTATCAAATTGTATGTGTAAAATGCTATGTTTACATAAAATGACATTGTTACCATGGTAACTACTTGTGAATTCCGACAATGCATTGTAAAGATTTTGAAAGTGAAGACATAACAATTGTTAATAATATCGCAAAAAACTAGGTTCATATCAAAAGTCCTTTTCATATGACAAGCTATTCTGTGTGATATAACAATATAGTTTTATTATTATAAGAGCATTTAAAAGATTTTGTGTACACCTTTGAATTTTCAGTATCAAATGTGAGTGTCTCGTTCACACTTGCCGACTTTAAAATACTATAACTGTAGTTCTAGATGGAATTTCTGAAAAATCTAAACAGTCCTATACTCAGTAGAATATGAAGCTCTCTGCCAAAGAAAAAAACCAAGTTGCTAGAAAATGACCATGTGAAGGGTTTTCCTATGCCACCACACATAAAGAAGAAACAGCTAGAATACAGTATATTAGTCGTTTCTCGACTAATATAATACAGCACCTAGTATATTAGTCGTTTCTCGACTAATATAAAGAAACAGGACGAATACAGTATATTAGTCGTTTCTCGACTAATATAACTAGAGATAATTGTGATCTCAGATCACGGATATTAGTCGAGGGCTTTGACCTTTGACCTTGGTATATGTTGTTAAAGGGCAATAACCTTAATATATCTTAAATTGTACTATATTTGATAATTGTTTTTATAAATTTCAGCCCTGAAGTAGTTTAAAAAATACATTTTGAACTCTAATGACCTTTTCTTGACCTTTGACCTCAAACTTATGTTTAACTTTTTTTAATTTTTTTATACTCCATTCATTTTATTTTTCATTCATCTATATTCTATACATAGTTATATAGCATAATAACAATATATCAAACATACTGGTATCAATAAGTTACAAATATGAAAAAGAAACATGACTCTATCAGCGAACAGCATGTACCAACAATTACCATTAGCATGAAGATAGATGGCTTATGATCATCAATGGCACATGACCTTCGCAGTTGAGTTGACAAACAAAGCAATATGTAATATGGGCTGTCATGTACATGTGTTTTACAAGGAGAATATCAGAACCTACTATTTACTCTGTGTTATGTAGGCTTTTGCCAATTTTATGCCACATATTTTCACTGTGTCTCAAGATACTAATTCTCCATTTTAATTCGTATAGAAACCATTTAAATGCATCAACGTTTTTATTATCAGTGATCTTGATATGTCTGGATCTATACAGAGTGAACGACGCCAGACTAAGCATTCTATTTAGCATTACATTCAATACATTTTGATTATCTGGTTTATAACCAAGCACAATGATTTTTAACGATATCTCTGGACATGGAATATTGTTAGAAATAATAAATCTTTTAAAATGAACCCAAAAGCTTTTTGACAAAGGACAGGCAATAAATGAATGTAGATAATCATCTGATGTGTTGCACTCAAAACAATTGGGTGAGTTTGCCTTATTCCATTTATATAAGTTTGCTTTGGTAGCGATGATTCTATATAATAATTTGTAATTGAACTCTGCCAATTTTCTCTCTTTTTCAAGAATAGTTTTCATAGTCCAAATATCGTCCCATTTTGGTGACGTAGACAGTTCCTGTGCCCATCTTTTCTGGATTATTGGCACGACTGTAAACTTTTTAACTACATGAACGTAAATATACCTTGATTGCCAATACCTTATATTTACACGTTTTTTATTTACATATATACATGAGGTTCTTAAACGAGTACTTATTTCAATAGGCATATTGTTGGCGTTTAATAAAGCCAACCAATTGTTTGGAATTGATTTGAAAATAATAAAAAGCTCTGCAATCCAGTTGTGCTTATTTTTAAGCTTGTCAAGTATATATGTAGTGGAAAAGATACCATCATTATTTATAAGGTCATTGATATATATTATATCACTATCAATCCAGTGTTTGAAATACAAGGTCTTGCCATTGTGCATGAGCAGGTCATTTCCCCATATAATATGACTTTTGACCCTTAATGAGTCGTTGATTGGTAAGTTTCTATAATCATTATCTAGATTATGCCATGCTTTTACCAGATCTGAATAAAATTTTGGTAGACCAATTAACGATGGGGCATTCTGTGCTTCCACAAAATTCATATTTAAGATTAAATAGTTTGGACCATGAGCATTTAAATAGCGTTTAAAAAGACATTTCCATTTACTATCATCATCATACATATAACGTTTTAACCATTTCAAAGCTATACACTGAGATTTAAAATCACACATTTTTATTCCACCCCTATTGTAATTTCGAATGAGAGTCTTTCTCTTTATTTTCTCCGGTTTTTTATTCCATAAGAAATTGAAAATAATTGAGTTCACTTCATTCGTGAAGTTTTCAGGAACGGGTAGACAAGACATTAAAAATGTTAAATTGGATATACCAAGACATTTTATAATAGTTGCTTTACCATACAGCGTTAGCTTTCTTCTATACCATGAGTTCAAGATTCGAATTAGTCGATCTTTTTTCTCTTGCCAAATGCTCTTGTAACATTCTATCATATTGTGTCCAAAATAAACACCAAGGGACTTAACATTTTCAGTTGGCCATTTTACAGAGTTATGTTTTACAAAGTGACCAAATGCTAAACCTTGAGTTTTATCCACATTAATTTTTGGTCCTGCAAAATATCCAAATGTATTAATGATTTTCAACATGCTATCAAGAGATTCTTTCGTTGAGCAGAAAAGAGTTGTATCGTCAGCAAATTGGCTAATACGAGCTTCACATTTTTCTTCGTTATTGTCATCAATGACAATACCTGAGATAGTTTTATCCTGTCTTATGTTCAAAGCTAAGACTTCGGAGACTACAACAAACAAGAGTGCCGATAACGGGCAGCCCTGACGCAAACCTCTGCTCAATCTAAAGAACTTTGATTTCCAACCAAAATTTAAAACAGAACTCTCAATATTATTATACATTACTGTAATCCAATTGATAAACGATGGTCCAAAATTAAACTTCTGTAATGTTTGAACTATAAAGTTCCATTCGACGGTGTCGAAAGCTTTTTCGAAATATACAAACAAAATCGCAGCCGATTTATTCTCATTTATACATAAATTAATAACATCATCAATTAATCTTATATTTGTACCAATATATCTACCTTTTATGTAACCAGTTTGATCTGTATGTATGATTTTACTTATAACTTTCTTCAAACGATTTGCCAATACCACTGACATGATTTTGTAGTCAGTGTTCAACAGACTTATTGGGCGCCAGTTTTTTAATTGCAGTTTGTCGCCTTTTTTGTAAATTAAACTGATAATTGCTCTTCTTTGAGTGGGTGACATGTGACCTTTTTCGAAGCAGCAATTTAATGAGTTGATCACTAAGGTACTTATGCAATTCCAGAACACTTTATAAAACTCTGCTGGAATACCATCGCAACCTGGACTTTTACCTGGTCTTAGTTGATCTACTGCTTCTTTACATTCATTATGCGTCAATAAACCTTCCCATTTACCTTGTTCTTCATCAGTTAAAATCTTAGGAAATGTTGTATTATTCAGATACTCTTTAATATTATCACTATCAACATTAGCACTTGTATACAGATTGGTGTAAAACCTTTCCTCTTCCTTCATAATGTCTGATTGCTTAGTAAGCAAGGAATCGTCAGGTAGTTTGAGTTTTGTGATAGACTTTTTTGTTGCGTGAAACTTTTCGAGACCAAGAAAATATGCACTACTTTTTTCTCCTTCTTCGTACCATCTTGTTCGAGATCTCACTATTTGCCCTTTTACTGTATTTTCATACATCTTGTCTAGTATACCGTTTACTCTATCAATTTCATTTACAACACTTATATCGGGAAAGCGGATAGCATTTAGGCCTTTTAAATAAGACACTAAATTCTTCTCAACCTGACGTTTTTGTTGCTGTTTTGTCACACAATATCTAACCGAGAATTCTCTTACTTGGACCTTACAATATTCCCATAATAAGTGGTCATCATTTATAGATTCTGCTTTTTCATTAACACCATGGATGATATCTTGTATACCTTTTACATATGCAACATCATTTAAAACTGATGTATTTAATTTCCAATTACCTGGGTCTCTTTTCTCAGTATTGATTTGGAATTTCAAGGAAACAGCTTGGTGATCCGAGCGCACACTCGGTCTTATATCACATGAATTGACAACATCTACAAGATTTTTACTTACAAGAATGAAATCGATTCTTGTTCTTACAAGTGGTGTTTTCTGTCTATATGTGTATTGTCTTTTTGATGGATTGAATGTCCTCCAAATATCTAGAAGGTTACGTTTATTTATTTCTGCATTAAGATATTTTGCATCTTTATTGACACACATTATTCCACCTTCTTTGTCTTCTGCTTGATTCAAGCAGGTGTTAAAGTCACCACCTAGGACAAGGGCGTGATCATCTGGAACATGTTGATCAATTTTCTTGAACATTTTTGTGTAAAAGTTATACCTTTCTTTCACATTATTCGGAGCATATATATTCATAAGGGTAGTCTTTTGGTCATCAATAACTGTGTTTATCATCAACATTCTACCATTTTCATCAGAGTGTGTGTCGTTTACTATTATATTTGCGGAGGATTTAATTAATATTGAGACACCTCTGGCATTTGATGCACCACATGAATGATATGAAACACCATCAGGCCAATCGCATATATCATGATTTACAATGAGTTCATTTGTGAAATGTGTTTCTTGCATAAACAGTACATTTCCATTTTGATTGCAAAACCAATTGTAAATTTGCAATCTTTTTGCACGGTCTTTGAGACCGTTAACATTAAGAGTTATAACATGTATCATGAGTAATAAGATAATTGAGGACAATTACTACTATGTAATACTGTTCATTCATTGTTAGTTGTTTATGTCCTTGCGTCAAACTCACCGCTGTCTGTTCCATAATCATGGGACGCGTTTGTGTTTGCTGAGTTCTCGCGTTGGCGTTTTCTGTCTGGTGTGCGATTTGGTTTTTTGCCAGACCTGAGATTACGGCGATTGCTTTTTGTTGATTTGCGTGATTTTGAACTTGCGCGATTTTCGACTGTATCAACTGTGCCTTTGGCGATGAATTTCATCTTCATCTGAATTACACGGTGATTTTGACCATGCGCGGTTTCCGTCGATATTAGTGGTGTTATCACTGGCGATAGCAGGGTCTTCATCCCCATCTGACCACACTGAGCGCGTGTCCTCCGGAGGATTTGTCGACGGTGCTTTGTGATGTTGAGTAACAGTTGTTGATGTGTTTGATTCGGCTGAGCGAGTTTCTTCATTCAATGTACTGCTGCGTTCAATATCTGTACGTTGTTGATCCGCGATATAATTGCATCGGGGGTCGCCTCGCTTGTGTCCTGTTTGGAAGCAGTCAAAGCACAAGGTGCACTGATTTGGGGTATGCCCAGTCTGGTTACAGACGGTACATGTCACCGACTCGTTTTGCTCTCTGTACCTGATGCTAGCAGTAAAACCTGCTAGTGGCAGCTGTTTTGGTATGGGGTTATTAGGATTGGGGTCCATATACTCTTTTTCTTGGCTTATCAATGCGCACAAGAAAAAAGTAGTCCGGTCAAAATCAGAGCATGTCTTCAGTTTTACACCTGTATTATTCAATGACCCCTAGTGACCCCGTGTGACATGTCATTTTTATTGGAAGAGCACCCTATATGAACATTGATACGAGGAATCTTTTGACCAATTCTGATAATCATCAGTCATTTTCTCTCGGACAAGTAGTATTTTTAGTGCGAGGAGTGAAAATCTACATTTTGACCCCTAGTAACCTTTTCTTGACCTTTGACCTTAACGGTATGATTGACTTTTGTTCTTTTATCATCAATGCCCACAAAATAAAAGAAACCCGGTCAAAATCGGAGCATGCCTTATATTTTCCCAATGTAAAGTTCAATGACCCCTTATGACCTCGTTTGACATTTCACTTTTAGTGGAGAAGCACCCTATATGTACAGTAGGGTTTTGAGTGAATGAAGTAAAAATTAACATTTTGACCCCTAGTAACCCCAAACATTTTTCGATTTAAAAAAACCGAACTATTATATATGCGTACGGTCAAAAGGAATATGTTAGCCAATTCTGACGATCCTAGGTCATTTCACTAAATTGCAAATGCGTTTTAAGTGAAAATCACGTTTTGACCCTTGTGTGACCTTTGACCCCTTATGCTTTACAACCTGAGTAGTGATGCTAATTATCATTTATAAATGTCTGCACATGGAGTTTTCCATCACCAGTTGATCTCAGTTGAAAATTCCCATAGCGTTTACACTGCCGATAATGAGCTAATTGATATTCATGAGGTGATTTACTACAGCGATTTTACATTGGATTTTGACTTGCTCGGTTAAATCATGAATTGTAATGCTTTTGAATCATAAATCTGAATAGGAAACATGAATTTATTGGTATAAAATGTACAATGAACACAATGAAATGTTAATTGGGTCTGATGGTTTAATACTTTGTCGACAAAACAGTAATAACTTGAAAGCTTCCAGGGGGAGAAATACTTGTGGGCGGCAGTGTATGTGTGTATGTATGTGGGGATGTACGTGTGCGCGTGAGTGCCTTTTGGTTAGCCTTTTTTTCCAAATGCTGTATCTGTTGAAAGGACGGACGGATTGACTTCAAACCTTCAGTGATAGGTAGGCCATGGTCAAACACTGTAGCTGCTTGTTTGGGGGTCTAATTTGCAAAGGTCATCTGAGGTCAAAGGTCATCTAGAGGTCAAATCGTAAAAGTTGCCCGAATGCTGTATCTGTTGAAAGGATGGACGGATTGACTTCAAACCTTCAGTGATAGGTAGGCCATGGTCAAACACTGTAGCTGCTTGTTTGGGGGTCTAATTTGCAAAGGTCATCTGAGGTCAAAGGTCATCTAGAGGTCAAATCGTAAAAGTTGCCCGATTGACGTCAAACTTAGAGAAAAGAAACATGAACACCGGGTGAACATGTCTAAAATAAATTAGAGGTCATCCAAGGTCATCTGAGGTCAAAGGTCATCCAGAGGTCAAATCGTAAAAGTTGCCCGATTGACGTCAAACTTGGAGACAAGAAACATGAACACCAGGTGAACATGTCTAAAATAAATTAGAGGTCATCTGAGGTCAAAGGTCATCCAGAGGTCAAATCGTTAAAGTTGCCCGATTGACGTCAAACTTGGAGACAAGAAACATGAACACCGGGTGAGCATGTCTAAAATAAATTAGAGGTCATCTGAGGTCAAAGGTCATCCAGAGGTCAAATCGTAAAAGTTGCCCGATCGACGTCAAACTTGAAGACAAGAAACATGAACACTGGGTGAACATGTCTAAAATAAATTAGAGGTCATCCAAGGTCATCTGAGGTCAAAGGTCATCCAGAGGTCAAATCGTAAAAGTTGCCTGATTGACGTCAAACTTGGAGACAAGAAACATGAACACCGGGTGAACATGTTTAAAATAAATTAGAGGTCATCTGAGGTCAAACGTCATCCAGAGGTCACATCGTAAAAGTTGCCCGATTGACGTCAAACTTGGAGACAAGAAACATGAACACCGGGTGAACATGTCTAAAATAAATTAGAGGTCATCTGAGGTCAAAGGTCATCCAGAGGTCAAATCGTAAAAGTTGCCCGATCGACGTCAAACTTGGAGACAAGAAACATGAACACCGGGGGAACATGTCTAACATAAATTAGAGGTCATCCGAGGTCAACAGTCATTAGAGGTCAACCAAGGTCAAAGGTCAACAAGGGGTTAATTTGTGCAATGAACACCGTGGGAACATGTACAAAAATAAATTAGAGGTCATCTGAGGTCAAAGGTCATCCAGAGGTCAAATCGTTAAAGTTGACCGATTGACCTCAAACTTGGAGAAAAGAAACATGAACACCGGGGGAACATGACCCATATATGACCGTTGACCTCATTTAGTTGATCTCCCAGCCAGGGGGATTCGCAAGTCGTGACTTGCAGTATTTTAATAAAATGCAATGGCGTTTTTAGTGAAAATCACGTTTTGACCCCTAGTGACCTTTTCTTGACCTTTGACCCCAAAATTATGATTGACTTATTTCTTGGCTTATCAATGCGCACAAGAAAAAAGTAATCCCGTCAAAATCGGAGCATGTCTTAAGATTTTCACCTGTATAGTTCAATGACCTCTAGTGACCTCGTGTGACATGTCACTTTTAGTGGAGAAGGAGCCTATATGGACATGGATAAGAGGAATCTTTTGACCAATTCTGACAATCATAGGTCATTATCTCTTGGACAAGTAGTATTTTGAGTGCGAGTAGTGAAAATGTACATTTTGACCCCTAGTGACCTTTTCTTGACCTTTGATCTTAACGGTATCATTGACTTTTGTTCTTGTCTCATCAATGCCCACAAAATAAAAGAAACCCGGTCAAAATCGGAGCATGCCTTATATATTCCCTCTGTAAAGTTCAATGTCCCTAGTGACCCTGTTTGACATGTCACTTTTAGTGTGGAAGGACCCTATATGTACATTGATCCAAGGAATTTTTGACCAATTCTGAGTATCATCAGTCATTTTCCCTCGGACAAGTAGGGTTTTGAGTGAATGGAGTAAAATTTACATTTTGACCCCTAGTGACCCCAACTATTTTTTGATTTTAAAGACCAAACTATTGTACATGCGTACGGTCAAAAGGAACATGTTGACCAATTTTGAAGATCCTAGGTCATTTCACTAAATTGCAAATGCGTTTTAAGTGAAAATCACGTTTTGACCCCTAGTGACCCCTGTGTGACCTTTGACCCCTTATGCTTTACAACCTAAGTAGTGATGCACATAAGGGTTCTTATGACCAAATATGGTCAAAATCGGGTCAATGGTTACGGAGCTATAGGTCCCATGACAGAAAAAGAAAGAACTAGAGATAATTGTGATCTTAGATCACGGATATTAGTCGAGGGCTTTGACCTTCGACCTTGCTATATGTTGTCAAAGGGCAATAGCTTTAAGTTGTACTATATTTGATAATTGTTTTTTTAAATTTCAGCCCTGAAGTAGTTAAAAAAATACATTTTGAACCCTAATGACCTTTTCTTGACCTTTGACCCCAAACTTATAATTAACTTTTTTTCTTGGCGTATCAATGCGCACAAGAAAAAAGTAGTCCGGTCAAAATCAGAGCATGTCTTCATTTTTACACCTGCATAGTTCAATGACCCCCTAGTGACCCCGTTTGACATGTCACTTTTATTGGAGAAGCACCCTATATGAACATGGATAAGAGGAATCTGTTGACATATTCTGACAATCATCGGTCATTTCGTCTCGGACAAGTAGTATTTTGAGTGCGCGGAGTGAAAATGTACATTTTGACCCCTAGGGACATTTTCTTGACCTTTGACCTTAACGGTATACTTGACTTTTGTTCTTGTCTCATCAATGCCCACAAAATAAAAGAAACCCGGTCAAAATCGGAGCATGCCTTATATTTTCCCCTTGTAAAGTTAAATGACCCCTTGTGACCCCGTTTGACATTTCACTTTTAGTGTAGAAGCACCCTATATGTAGATGGATCCAAGGAATCTTTTGACCAATTCTGAGTATCATCAGTCATTTTCCCTCGGACAAGTAGGGTTTTGAGTGAATGGAGTAAAAATTTACATTTTGACCCCTAGTATAAACCCCAAACATTTTTCGATTTAAAAAACCGAACTATTATATATGCGTACGGTCAAAAGGAATATGTTGGCCAATTCTCAAGATCCTAGGTCATTTCAATGAATTGCAAATGCTTTTTAAGTGAAAATCACGTTTTGACCCCTAGTTACCCTTGTGTGACCTTTGACCCCTTATGCTTTACAACCTGAGTAGTGGTGCACATAAGAGTACTTATGACTAAATATGGTCAACATCGGCTCAATGATTGCGGAGCTATAGGTCCCATGACGGAAGAAAGAAGATTTCTTGTTTTTGTCGGACAAATACAAAAACATACTAGAGATAATTGTGATCTTAGATCACGGATATTAGTCGAGGGCTTTGACCTTTGACCTTGCTATATGTTGTCAAAGGGCAATAACCTTAAGTTGTACTATATTTGATAATTGTTTTTATAAATTTCAGCCCTGAAGTAGTTAAAAAAACCATTTTGAACCATAATGACCTTTTCTTGACCTTTGACCCCAAACTTATAATTGACTTTTTTTCTTGGCTTATCAATGCGCACAAGAAAAAAGTAGTCCGATTAAAATCAGAGCATGTCTTCAGTTTTACACCTGTATAGTTCAATGACCCTTAGTGACCCCGTTTGAAATGTCACTTTTAATGGAGAAGCACCCTATATGAACATGGATAAGAGAAATCTTTTGACAAATTCTGACAATCATCAGTCATTTCGTCTCGGACAAGTAGTATTTTGAGTGCGCGGAGTGAAATGTACATTTTGACCCCTAAGGACCTTTTTTTGACCTTTGACCTTAACGGTATGATTGACTTTTGTTCTTGTCTCATCAATGCTCACAAAATAAAAGAAACCGGGTCAAAATCGGAGCATGCCTTATATTTTTCCCCTGTAAAGTTCAATGACCCCTAGTGACCCCGTTTGACATTTCACTTTTAGTGGAGAAGCACCCTATATGTACATTGATCCAAGGAATCTTTTGACCAATTATGAGTATCATCAGTCATTTTCCCTCGGACAAGTAGGGTTTTGAGTGAATGAGTAAAAATTTACATTTTGACCTCTAGCGACCCCAAACATTTTTCGATTTAAAAAACCGAACTATTATATATGCGTACGGTCAAAAGGAATATGTTGGCCAATTCTCACGATCCTAGGTCATTTCAATAAATTGCAAATGCGTTTTAAGTGTAAATCACGTTTTGACCCCTAGTTACCCTTGTGTGACCTTTGACCCCTTATGCTTTACAACCTGAGTAGTGGTGCACATAAGGGTACTTATGACTAAATATGGTCAAAATCGGCTCAATGGTTACGGAGCTATAGGTCCCATGACGGAAGAAGAAGGAAGAAAGAAACAGGACGAATACAGTATATTAGTCGTTTCTCGACTAATATAAGAAACAGGACAAATACAGTATATTAGTCGTTTCTCGACTAATATTACTAGAGAGAAATTGTGATCATAGATCACGGATATTAGTCGATGACGTGTTGACCTTTGACCTGCTAATAGCAGTATGCTGTTATTTGTATCGAAACTTGAGACAATTTTTGACAATCATCAGTCATTTCTTCTCGGACAAGTAGTATTTTGAGTGTATGGAGTGCAAATTTACATTTTGACCCCTAGTGACCTTTTCTTGACCTTTGACCTTAACGGTATGATTGACTTTTGTTCTTGTCTCATCAATGCCCACCAATGCCCACTCAATAAAAGAAACCCGGTCAAAATCGGAGCATGCCTTATTTTTCCCCCTGTAAAGTTCAATGACCCCTAGTGACCCCGTTTGACATGTCACTTTTAGTGGAGAAGCACCCTATATGAACATGGATGAGAGGAATCTTTTGACTAATTCTAATAATCATAGGTCATTATCTCTCGGACAAGTAGTATTTTGAGTGCGAGGAGTTAAAATGTATAATTTGACCCCTAGTGACCTTTTCTTGACCTTTGACCTTAACGGTATGATTGACTTTTGTTCTTGTCTCATCAATACCTACAAAATGAGATATGACCGGTCAATATCAGAGCATGTCTTACATTTTATCCTTGTTTAGGTCAATGACCTCTAATGACCCCATTTGACATGTCACTTTTAATCGCTGAACACGCTATATGAACATTGATCCAAGGAATCTTTTGACCAATTCTGAGTATCATCAGTTATTTTCCCTCGGACAAGTAGGGTTTTGAGTGAATGGAGAAAAATTTACATTTTGACACCTACTGACCCCAAATATTTTTTGATTTTAAAAACCGAACTATTGTACATGCGTACGGTCAAAAGGAACATGTTGACCAATTCTGAAGATCCTAGGGCATTTCACTAAATTGCAAATGCGTTTTAAGTGAAAATCACGTTTTGACCCCTAGTGACCCCTGTGTGACGTTTGACCCCTTATGCTTTACAACCTGAGTAGTGGTGCACATAAGGGTTCTTATGACCAAATATGATTAAAATCGGCTCAATGGTTACGGAGCTATAGGTCCCATGACGGAAGAAAGAAGAAGAACTAGACATGGACTGTGATCGGAGATCACGAATATTAGTCGGGTGTGTTACATGTTAACCCCTTCGAGTGGTAAATGGAGTAAATAAATACAGTTGAACCCCTAGTGACCTTTTCTTGACCTCTGACCCAAAACTTGTAATTGACTTTTTTGCTTGGCTGATCAATGCGCACAAGAAAAAGGTAGTCCCGTCAAAATCGGAGCATGTTTTAAGATTTTCACCTGTAAAGTTCAATGACCTCTAGTGACCCCGTGTGACATGTCACTTTTAGTGGAGAAGGACCCTATATGAACATGGATGAGAGGAATCTTTTGACTAATTCTGACAATCATAGGTCATTTCCTCTCGGACAAGTAGCATTTTGAGTGAATGGAGTGAAAATTTACAGTTTGACCCCTAGTGACCCCAAATATTTTTTATTTTAAAAACCGAACTATTGTACATGCGTACGGTCAAAAGGAATATGTTGACCAATTCTGACGATCCTAGGTCATTTCACTAAATTGCAAAAGCGTTTTTAGTGAAAATCACGTTTTGACCCCTAGTGACCTTTTCTTAACCTCTGACCCAAAACTTGTAATTGACTTTTTTGCTTAGCTGATCAATGCGCACAAGAAAAAAGTAGTCCCGTTAAAATCGGAGCATGTCTTAAGATTTTCACTTGTATAGTTCAATGACCTCTAGTGACCTCGTGTGACATGTCACTTTTAGTGGAGAAGGACCCTATATGGACATGGATAAGAGAAATCTTTTGACCAATTCTGACAATCATAGGTCATTATCTCTTGGACAAGTAGTATTTTGAGTGCGAGGAGTGAAAATGTACATTTTGACCCCTAGTGACCTTTTCTTGACCTTTGATATTAACGGTATGATTGACTTTTGTTCTTGTCTCATTAATGCCCACAAAATAAAAGAAACCCGGTCAAAATCGGAGCATGCGTTATATTTTCCCACTGTAAAGTTCAATGACCCCTAGTGACCCCGTTTGACATGTCACTTTTAGTGTGGAAGGACCCTATATGAACATTGATCCAAGGAATCTTTTGACCAATTCTGAGTATCATCAGTCATTTTCCCTCGGACAAGTAGGGTTTTGAGTGAATGGAGTAAAATTTACATTTTGACCCCTAGTGACCCCAAATGATTTTTAATTTTAAAAACCTTTCTTTTGTACATGCGTACGGTCAAAAGGAATATGTGGACCAATTTTGACGATCCTAGGTCATTTCACTAAATTGCAAATGCGTTTTAAGGTGAAAATCACGTTTTGACCCCTAGTGACCCCTGTGTGACCTTTGACCCATTATGCTTTACAACCTGAGTAGTGGTGCATACAAGGGTTCTTATGACCAAATATGGTCAAAATCGGGTCAATGGTTACGGAGCTATAGGTCCCATGACAGGAGAAGAAGAAACAGGACGAATACAGTATATTAGTCGTTTCTCGACTAATATAAACTAGACATGACCTGTGATCGGAGATCACGAATATTAGTCGGGTGTGTTACATGTTAACCCCTTCGAGTGGTAAATGGAGTAAATAAATACAGTTGAACCCCTAGTGACCTTTTCTTGACCTCTGACCCAAAACTTGTAATTGACTTTTTTGCTTGGCTGATCAATGCGCACAAGAAAAAGGTAGTCCCGTCAAAATCGGAGCATGTTTTAAGATTTTCACTTGTAAAGTTCAATGACCTCTAGTGACCCCGTGTGACATGTCACTTTTAGTGGAGAAGGACCCTATATGAACATGGATGAGAGGAATCTTTTGACTAATTCTGACAATCATAGGTCATTTCCTCTCGGACAAGTAGCATTTTGAGTGAATGGAGTGAAAATTTACAGTTTGACCCCTAGTGACCCCAAATATTTTTTATTTTAAAAACCGAACTATTGTACATGCGTACGGTCAAAAGGAATATGTTGACCAATTCTGACGATCCTAGGTCATTTCACTAAATTGCAAAAGCGTTTTTAGTGAAAATCACGTTTTGACCCCTAGTGACCTTTTCTTAACCTCTGACCCAAAACTTGTAATTGACTTTTTTGCTTAGCTGATCAATGCGCACAAGAAAAAAGTAGTCCCGTCAAAATCGGAGCATGTCTTAAGATTTTCACTTGTATAGTTCAATGACCTCTAGTGACCTCGTGTGACATGTCACTTTTAGTGGAGAAGGACCCTATATGGACATGGATAAGAGAAATCTTTTGACCAATTCTGACAATCATAGGTCATTATCTCTTGGACAAGTAGTATTTTGAGTGCGAGGAGTGAAAATGTACATTTTGACCCCTAGTGACCTTTTCTTGACCTTTGATATTAACGGTATGATTGACTTTTGTTCTTGTCTCATTAATGCCCACAAAATAAAAGAAACCCGGTCAAAATCGGAGCATGCGTTATATTTTCCCACTGTAAAGTTCAATGACCCCTAGTGACCCCGTTTGACATGTTACTTTTAGTGTGGAAGGACCCTATATGAACATTGATCCAAGGAATCTTTTGACCAATTCTGAGTATCATCAGTCATTTTCCCTCGGACAAGTAGGGTTTTGAGTGAATGGAGTAAAATTTACATTTTGACCCCTAGTGACCCCAAATGATTTTTATTTTTAAAAACCTTTCTTTTGTACATGCGTACGGTCAAAAGGAATATGTGGACCAATTTTGACGATCCTAGGTCATTTCACTAAATTGCAAATGCGTTTTTAGTGAAAATCACGTTTTGACCCCTAGTGACCTTTTCTTGACCTCTGACCCAAAACTTGTAATTGACTTTTTTGCTTGGCTGATCAATGCGCACAAGAAAAAAGTAATCCCGTTTAAATCGGAGCATGTCTTAAGATTTTCACTTGTATAGTTCAATGACCTCTAGTGACCTCGTGTGACATGTCACTTTTAGTGGAGAAGGACCCTATATGGACATGGATAAGAGAAATCTTTTGACCAATTCTGACAATCATAGGTCATTATCTCTTGGACAAGTAGTATTTTGAGTGCGAGGAGTGAAAATGTACATTTTGACCCCTAGTGACCTTTTCTTGACCTTTGATATTAACGGTATGATTGACTTTTGTTCTTGTCTCATTAATGCCCACAAAATAAAAGAAACCCGGTCAAAATCGGAGCATGCGTTATATTTTCCCACTGTAAAGTTCAATGACCCCTAGTGACCCCGTTTGACATGTTACTTTTAGTGTGGAAGGACCCTATATGAACATTGATCCAAGGAATCTTTTGACCAATTCTGAGTATCATCAGTCATTTTCCCTCGGACAAGTAGGGTTTTGAGTGAATGGAGTAAAATTTACATTTTGACCCCTAGTGACCCCAAATGATTTTTATTTTTAAAAACCGTTCTTTTGTACATGCGTACGGTCAAAAGGAATATGTGGACCAATTTTGACGATCCTAGGTCATTTCACTAAATTGCAAATGCGTTTTTAGTGAAAATCACGTTTTGACCCCTAGTGACCTTTTCTTGACCTCTGACCCAAAACTTGTAATTAACTTTTTTGCTTGGCTGATCAATGCGCACAAGAAAAAAGTAATCCCGTTTAAATCGGAGCATGTCTTAAGATTTTCACTTGTATAGTTCAATGACCTCTAGTGACCTCGTGTAACATGTCACTTTTAGTGGAGAAGGACCCTATATGGACATGGATAAGAGGAATCTTTTGACCAATTCTGACAATCATAGGTCATTATCTCTTGGACAAGTAGTATTTTGAGTGCGAGGAGTAAAAATGTACATTTTGACCCCTAGTGACCTTTTATTGACCTTTGATCTTAACGGTATGATTGACTTTTGTTCTTGTCTTATCAATGCCCACAAAATAAAAGAAACCCGGTCAAAATCGAAGCATGCCTTATATTTTCCCTCTGTAAAGTTCAATGACCTCTAGTGACCTCGTTTGACATGTCACTTTTAGTGTGGAAGGACCCTATATGAACATTGATCAAAGGAATCTTTTGACTAATTCTGAGTATCATCAGTCATTTTCCCTCGGACAAGTAGGGTTTTGAGTGAATGGAGTAAAATTTACATTTTGACCCCTAGTGACCCCAAATATTTTTTGATTTTAAAAACCGTTCTTTTGTACATGCGTACG
The DNA here is from genome assembly GCA_035610835.1 of Ophiura sarsii. Taxonomy (NCBI): domain Eukaryota; kingdom Metazoa; phylum Echinodermata; class Ophiuroidea; order Amphilepidida; family Ophiuridae; genus Ophiura; species Ophiura sarsii. Next base: position 74,591,943 of record CM069447.1, read on the forward strand.
GTCAAAAGGAATATGTTGACCAATTCTGACGATCCTAGGTCATTTCACTAAATTGCAAATGCGTTTTTAGTGAAAATCACGTTTTGACCCCTAGTGACCTTTTCTTGACCTCTGACCCAAAACTTGTAATTGACTTTTTTGCTTGGCTGATCAATGCGCACAAGAAAAAAGTAATCCCGTCAAAATCAGAGCATGTCTTAAGATTTTCACCTGTATAGTTCAATGACCTCTAGTGACCTCGTGTAACATGTCACTTTTAGTGGAGAAGGACCCTATATGGACATGGATAAGAGGAATCTTTTGACCAATTCTGACAATCATAGGTCATTATCTCTTGGACAAGTAGTATTTTGAGTGCGAGGAGTAAAAATGTACATTTTGACCCCTAGTGACCTTTTATTGACCTTTGATCTTAACGGTATGATTGACTTTTGTTCTTGTCTTATCAATGCCCACAAAATGAAAGAAACCCGGTCAAAATCGAAGCATGCCTTATATTTTCCCTCTGTAAAGTTCAATGACCTCTAGTGACCTCGTTTGACATGTCACTTTTAGTGTGGAAGGACCCTATATGAACATTGATCAAAGGAATCTTTTGACTAATTCTGAGTATCATCATTCATTTTCCCTCGGACAAGTAGGGTTTTGAGTGAATGGAGTAAAATTTACATTTTGACCCCTAGTGACCCCAAATGATTTTTAATTTTAAAAACCGTTCTTTTGTACATGCGTACGGTCAAAAGGAATATGTTGACCAATTCTGACGATCCTAGGTCATTTCACTAAATTGCAAATGTGTTTTTAGTGAAAATCACGTTTTGACCCCTAATGACCCCTGTTTGACATTTGACCCCAAGGTCATGATTGACTTTTTTTCTTTTTTTGTCAATGCGCACAAAATGTCTGAGTTTTAGCAAAATCGGAGCATGTTGAATCACGTTTTGACCTCTAGTGACCTCTGTGTGACCTTTGACCCCTTATGCTTTACAACCTGAGTAGTGGTGCACATAAGGGTTCTTATGACCAAATATGGTCAAAATCGGGTCAATGGTTACGGAGCTATAGGTCCCATGACAGGAGAAAGAAGAACTAGACATAACCTGTGATCGGAGATCACGAATATTAGTCGGGTGTGTTACATGTTAACCCCTTCGAGTGGTAAATGGAGTAAATAAATACAGTTGAACCCCTAGTGACCTTTTCTTGACCTCTGACCCAAAACTTGTAATTGACTTTTTTGCTTGGCTGATCAATGCGTACAAGACAAAGGTAGTCCCGTCAAAATCGGAGCATGTTTTAAGATTTTCACTTGTAAAGTTCAATGACCTCTAGTGACCCCGTGTGACATGTCACTTTTAGTGGAGAAGGACCATATATGAACATGGATGAGAGGAACCTTTTGACTAATTCTGACAATCATAGGTCATTTCCTCTCGGACAAGTAGCATTTTGAGTGAATGGAGTGAAAATTTACATTTTGACCCCTAGTGACCCCAAATATTTTTTGATTTTAAAAACCGAACTATTGTACATGCGTACGGTCAAAAGGAATATGTTGACCAATTCTGACGATCCTAGGTCATTTCACTAAATTGCAAATGCGTTTTTAGTGAAAATCACGTTTTGACCCCTAGTGACCTTTTCTTGACCTCTGACCCAAAACTTGTAATTGACTTTTTTGCTTGGCTGATCAATGCGCACAAGAAAAAAGTAGTCTTGTTAAAATCGGAGCATGTCTTAAGATTTTCACCTGTATAGTTCAATGACCTCTAGTGACCTCGTGTAACATGTCACTTTTAGTGGAGAAGGACCCTATATGGACATGGATAAGAGGAATCTTTTGACCAATTCTGACAATCATAGGTCATTATCTCTTGGACAAGTAGTATTTTGAGTGCGAGGAGTAAAAATGTACATTTTGACCCCTAGTGACCTTTTATTGACCTTTGATCTTAACGGTATGATTGACTTTTGTTCTTGTCTTATCAATGCCCACAAAATAAAAGAAACCCGGTCAAAATCGAAGCATGCCTTATATTTTTCCCTTGTAAAGTTCAATGACCTCTAGTGACCTCGTTTGACATGTCACTTTTAGTGTGGAAGGACCCTATATGTACATTGATCAAAGGAATCTTTTGACTAATTCTGAGTATCATCAGTCATTTTCCCTCGGACAAGTAGGGTTTTGAGTGAATGGAGTAAAATTTACATTTTGACCCCTAGTGACCCCAAATGATTTTTAATTTTAAAAACCGTTCTTTTGTACATGCGTACGGTCAAAAGGAATATGTGGACCAATTTTGACGATCCTAGGTCATTTCACTAAATTGGAAATGCGTTTTAAGTGAAAATCACGTTTTGACCCCTAGTGACCCCTGTGTGACCTTTGACCCCTTATGCTTTACAACCTGAGTAGTGGTGCACATAAGGGTTCTTATGACCAAATATGGTCAAAATCGGGTCAATGGTTACGGAGCTATAGGTCCCATGACAGGAGAAAGAAGAAACAGGACGAATACAGTATATTAGTCGTTTCTCGACTAATATAAGAAGAAACAGGACAAATACAGTATATTAGTCGTTTCTCGACTAATATAACTAGACATGACCTGTGATCGGAGATCACGAATATTAGTCGGGTGTGTTACATGTTAACCCCTTCGAGTGGTAAATGGAGTAAATAAATACAGTTGAACCCCTAGTGACCTTTTCTTGACCTCTGACCCAAAACTTGTAATTGACTTTTTTGCTTGGCTGATCAATGCGCACAAGAAAAAAGTAGTCTTGTCAAAATCGGAGCATGTCTTAAGATTTTCACCTGTATAGTTCAATGACCTCTAGTGACCTCGTGTGACATGTCACTTTTTGTGGAGAAGGACCCTATATGGACATGGATAAGAGGAATCTTTTGACCAATTCTGACAATCATAGGTCATTATCTCTTGGACAAGTAGTATTTTGAGTGCGAGGAGTGAAAATGTACATTTTGACCCTTAGTGACCTTTTTTTGACCTTTGATCTTAACGGTATGATTAACTTTTGTTCTTGTCTTATCAATGCCCACAAAATAAAAGAAACCCGGTCAAAATCAAAGCATGCCTTATATTTTTCCTTTGTAAAGTTCAATGACCTCTAGTGACCTCGTTTGACATGTCACTTTTAGTGTGGAAGGACCCTATATGAACATTGATCAAAGGAATCTTTTGACCAATTCTGAGTTTCATCAGTCATTTTCCCTCGGACAAGTAGGGTTTTGAGTGAATGGAGTAAAATTTACATTTTGACCCCTAGTGACCCCAAATGATTTTTAATTTTAAAAACCTTTCTTTTGTACATGCGTACGGTCAAAAGGAATATGTGGACCAATTTTGACGATCATAGGTCATTTCACTAAATTGCAAATGCGTTTTTAGTAAAAATCACGTTTTGACCCCTAGTGACCCCTGTGTGACCTTTGACCCCTTATGCTTTTCAACCTGTGTAGTGGTGCACATAAGGGTTCTTATGACCAAATATGGTCAAAATCGGCTCAACGGTTACGGAGCTATAGGTCCCATGACAGAAAAAGAAGAAGACGAAGAAAGAAACAGGACGAACTAGAATTTAGTGTCGTCTTAGACGACGAATATTAGTCGCGCATTGAAGTTATTTGTTATGTTGACCTTTGTGTGACATTTTTGACCTGTTATGCTTGACACTCTGGGTAGTGGTGGCCATGACTATGAGGGTATTTATGACTAAATATGGTCAAAATCGGCCAAATGGTTACGGAGCTATTGGTTTCATGACAGAAGAAAGACCTTTTACCACTGTATCACAACGTAGGTTTACCTTATCTGGCAATACCAGCGAAGACACGAGTATCGGCATTAAAATGCAAGACCGTTTTAAGTGAAAATCACATTTTGACCCCAAGTGACCTTTTCTTGACCTTTGACCCCAAACTTATGATTGACTTTTTCCTAGGCTTATCGATGCGCATAAAACAAAAGTAATCTGGTCAAAATCAGAGCAAGTCTTCAGTTTTACACCTGTACAGTTCATTGACCCCTAGTGACCCCATGTGACATGTCACTTTTAGTGGAGAAGCAACCTATATGAACATGGATGGGAGGAATCTTTTGACCAATTCTGACAATCATGGATCATTTCCTCTCGGACAAGTAGCATTTTGAGTGAATGGGGTGAACATGTACATTTTGACCCCTAGTGACCTTTTCTTGACCTTTGACCTTAACGTTATGATTGACTTTTGTTCTTCTCTCATCAATGCCCACAAAATAAAACAAACCCGGTCAAAATAGGAGCATGTCTTACATTTTCCCCTTGTAAAGTTCAATGACCCCTAGTGACCCCATGTGACATGTCACTTTTAGTGGAGAAGCAACCTATATGAACATGGATGGGAGAAATCTTTTGACTAATTCTGACAATCATAGATCATTTCCTCTCGGACAAGTAGCATTTTGAGTGAATGGGGTGAACATGTACATTTTGACCCCTAGGGACCTTTTCTTGACCTTTGACCTTAACGTTATGATTAAATTTTGTTCTTGTCTCATCAATGCCCACAAAATAAAACAAACCCGGTCAAAATCGGAGCATGTCTTACATTTTCCCCCTGTAAAGTTCAATGACCCCTTGTGACCCCTGTGTGACATGTGATACCTTGTGCTTTAAAACCTGAGTAGTGGTGCACATAAGAGTACTTCTGACCAAACATGGTCAACATCGGCTCAATGGTGACGGAGCTATAGGTCCCATGACAGAAGAAGAAGAAGAAGAAACAGGACGAATACAGTATATTAGTCGTTAACACGACTAATATAATACAGTATATTAGTCGTTTCTCGACTAATATAACTAGACATGACCTGTGATCGGAGATCACGAATATTAGTCGGGTGTGTTACATGTTAACCCCTTCGAGTGGTAAATGGAGTTAATAAATACAGTTGAACCCCTAGTGACCTTTTCTTGACCTCTGACCCAAAACTTGTAATTGACTTTTTTGCTTGGCTGATCAATGCGCACAAGAAAAAAGTAGTCTTGTTAAAATCGGAGCATGTCTTAAGATTTTCACCTGTATAGTTCAATGACCTCTAGTGACCTCGTGTAACAAGTCACTTTTAGTGGAGAAGGACCCTATATGGACATGGATAAGAGAAATCTTTTGACCAATTCTGACAATCATAGGTCATTATCTCTTGGACAAGTAGTATTTTGAGTGCGAGGAGTAAAAATGTACATTTTGACCCCTAGTGACCTTTTATTGACCTTTGATCTTAACGGTATGTTTGACTTTTGTTCTTGTCTCATCAATGCCCACAAAATAAAAGAAACCCGGTCAAAATCGAAGCATGCCTTATATTTTTCCCTTGTAAAGTTCAATGACCTCTAGTGACCTCGTTTGACATGTCACTTTTAGTGTGGAAGGACCCTATATGAACATTGATCAAAGGAATCTTTTGACCAATTCTGAGTATCATCAGTCATTTTCCCTCGGACAAGTAGGGTTTTGAGTGAATGGAGTAAAATTTACATTTTGACCCCTAGTGACCCCAAATATTTTTTGATTTAAAAAACCGTTCTTTTGTACATGCGTACGGTCAAAAGGAATATGTTGACCAATTCTGACGATCATAGGTCATTTCACTAAATTGCAAATGCGTTTTTAGTAAAAATCACGTTTTGACCCCTAGTGACCCCTGTGTGACCTTTGACCCCTTATGCTTTTCAACCTGAGTAGTGGTGCACATAAGGGTTCTTATGACCAAATATGGTCAAAATCGGCTCAATGGTTACGGAGCTATAGGTCTCATGACAGAAGAAAAAAAGATTTCTTGTTTTTGTCAACCAAATACAAAAACATACTAGACATGACCTGTGATCGGAGATCACGAATATTAGTCGGGTGTGTTACATGTTAACCCCTTCGAGTGGTAAATGGAGTAAATAAATACAGTTGAACCCCTAGTGACCTTTTCTTGACCTCTGACCCAAAACTTGTTATTGACTTTTTTGCTTGGCTGATCAATGCGCACAAGAAAAAGGTAGTCCCGTCAAAATCGGAGCATGTTTTAAGATTTTCACTTGTAAAGTTCAATGACCTCTAGTGACCCCGTGTGACATGTCACTTTTAGTGGAGAAGGACCCTATATGAACATGGATGAGAGGAACCTTTTGACTAATTCTGACAATCATAGGTCATTTCCTCTCGGACAAGTAGCATTTTGAGTGAATGGAGTGAAAATTTACATTTTGACCCCTAGTGACCCCAAATATTTTTTGATTTTAAAAACCGAACTATTGTACATGCGTACGGTCAAAAGGAATATGTTGACCAATTCTGACGATCCTAGGTCATTTCACTAAATTGCAAATGCGTTTTTAGTGAAAATCACGTTTTGACCCCTAGTGACCTTTTTTTGACCTCTGACCCAAAACTTGTAATTAATTTTTTTGCTTGGCTGATCAATGCGCACAAGAAAAAAGTAGTCTTGTCAAAATCGGAGCATGTCTTAAGATTTTCACCTGTATAGTTCAATGACCTCTAGTGACCTCGTGTGACATGTCACTTTTTGTGGAGAAGGACCCTATATGGACATGGATAAGAGGAATCTTTTGACCAATTCTGACAATCATAGGTCATTATCTCTTGGACAAGTAGTATTTTGAGTGCGAGGAGTAAAAATGTACATTTTGACCCCTAGTGACCTTTTATTGACCTTTGATCTTAACGGTATGATTGACTTTTGTTCTTGTCTTATCAATGCCCACAAAATAAAAGAAACCCGGTCAAAATCGAAGCATGCCTTATATTTTTCCCCTGTAAAGTTCAATGACCTCTAGTGACCTCGTTTGACATGTCACTTTTAGTGTGGAAGGACCCTATATGAACATTGATCAAAGAAATTTTTTGACCAATTCTGAGTTTCATCAGTCATTTTCCCTCGGACAAGTAGGGTTTTGAGTGAATGGAGTAAAATTTACATTTTGACCCCTAGTGACCCCAAATGATTTTTAATTTTAAAAACCGTTCTTTTGTACATGCGTACGGTCAAAAGGAATATGTGGACCAATTTTAACGATCCTAGGTCATTTCACTAAATTGGAAATGCGTTTTAAGTGAAAATCACGTTTTGACCCCTAGTGACCCCTGTGTGACCTTTGACCCCTTATGCTTTACAACCTGAGTAGTGGTGCACATAAGGGTTCTTATGACCAAATATGGTCAAAATCGGGTCAATGGTTACGGAGCTATAGGTCCCATGACAGAAGAAGAAGAAAGAAGAAGAAAGAAGAAGAAACAGGACGAAAACAGTATATTAGTCGTTTCTCGACTAATATAAAGAAACAGGACGAATACAGTATATTAGTCGTTTCTCGACTAATATAAGAAGAAGAAGAAGAAAGAAGAAGAAAGAAACAGGACGAATACAGTATATTAGTCGTTTCTCGACTAATATAAGAAAGAAGAAGAAAGAAACAGGACGAATACAGTATATTAGTCGTTTCTCGACTAATATAAAGAAAGAAGAAGAAACAGCTTGAATACAGTGTATTAGTCGTTTCTCGACTAATATAAAGATTATATGTGCATCCCCTTTTTTCTCAAATAATTTGTTAATCCTTTATATGATTTGTTGATTCTGTCACTACTTATGTCTTTTGTAGTACTGAGTCCGAAGATGTTTGAATGGAAATCTAACTCCATTTCCGCTTTTTGATATTAATTTTTTTGCGTTAATTCGTACTTCTATTTCAAATTTGGTGATGGAATGCCGTATATGACATTATACGGATATCAACACGACATGCCAGTATTGGACACGGCAATCATTCTAGATTTAGGGACATTACATTTTGACCCCTAGTGACCTTTTCTTGACCTCTGACCCAAAACTTGTAATTAACTTTTTTGCTTGGCGGATCAATGCGCACAAGGAAAAAGTAGTTCCGTCAAAATCGGAGAATGTCTTAAGATTTTCACCTGTATAGTTCAATGACCTCTAGTGACCCCGTGTGACATGTCACTTTTAGTGGAGAAGCACCCTATATGAACATTGATCCAAGGAATCTTTTGACCAATTCTGAGTATCATCAGTCATTTCCCCTCGGACAAGTAGGGTTTTGAGTGAATGGAGACAAATTTACATTTTGACCCCTAGTGACCCCAAATATTTTTTTATTTTAAAAACCGAACTATTGTACATGCGTACGGTCAAAAGGAATATGTTGACCAATTCTGACGATCATAGGTCATTTCACTAAATTGCAAATGCGTTTTAAGTGAAAATCACGTTTTGACCCCTAGTGACCCCTGTGTGACCTTTGACCCCTTATGCTTTACAACCTGAGTAGTGGTGCACATAAGGGTACTTATGACCAAATATGGTTAAAATCGGCTCAATGGTTACGGAGCTATAGGTCCCATGGCGGAAGAAGAAGAAAGAAGAAAGAAGAAAGAAGAAGAAAGAAGAAGAAAGAAACAGGACGAATACAGTATAAAGAAAGAAACAGGACGAATACAGTATATTAGTCGTTTCTCGACTAATATAAAGAAAGAAGAAAGAAGAAACAGCTAGAATACAGTATATTAGTCGTTTCTCGACAAATATAAAGAATACATACAAACACCACATCCGAAGATGAGACTAAGGGTTACGCATCACATACCAACATATAGAGGATCGCATACGCGATTCAATAGGGAACTTGAACAATTTAAATAATTTAACAGCGAGGCAGATAACTACCGCAAGTTCCACAACTCAAACAAACATTAAACAAGCCTCGACTCATATCCCAACTTAAAAAGCAAGGACGTCAGCCGGTGCGGGAATCGAAACCGTGACCTTTCGAACACAAGTCGAATGCTCTAACCACTGAGCTACCCGGCCGTCTCCGATAAACAGAGTACAGACCAGATAGTAGTGATATAGAGCAGTCATGGATTCTAATTGACAAACAATACAACAACACACGGTATATGAGATCATTAAAGATGCTTACTCGCAACCCCAACATTATAAATACATACAAACACCACATCCGAAGATGAGACTAAGGGTTACGCATCACAAACCAACATATAGAGGATCGCATAGGCGATTCAATAGGGAACTTGAACAATTTAAATAATTTAACAGCGAGGCAGATAACTACCGCAAGTTCCACAACTCAAACAAACATTAAACAAACCTCGACTCATATCCCAACTTAAAAAGCAAGGACGTGAGCCGGTGCGGGAATCGAACCCGTGACCTTTCGAACACAAGTCGAATGCTCAAACCACTGAGCTTCCCGGCCGTCTCCGATAAACAGAGTACAGACTAGATAGTAGTGATATAGAGCAGTCATGGATTCTAATTGACAAACAATACAACAACACACGGTATATGAGATCATTAAAGATGCTTACTCGCAACCCCAACATTATAAATACATACAAACACCACATCCGAAGATGAGACTAAGGTATACGCATCACATACCAACATATAGAGGATCGCATAGGCGATTCAATAGGGAACTTGAACAATTTAAATAATTTAACAGCGAGGCAGATAACTACCGCAAGTTCTACAACTCAAACAAACATTAAACAAGCCTCGACTCATATCCCAACTTAAAAAGCAAGGACGTGAGCCGGTGCGGGAATCGAACCAGTGACCTTTCGAACACAAGTCGAATGCTCAAACCACTGAGCTTCCCGGCCGTCTCCGATAAACAGAGTACATACTAGATAGTAGTGATATAGAGCAGTCATGGATTCTAATTGACAAACAATACAACAACACGGTATATGAGATCATTAAAGATACTTACTCGCAACCCCAACATTATAAATACATACAAACACCACATCCGAAGATGAGACTAAGGGTTGCGCATCACATACCAAAATATAGAGGATCGCATAGGCGATTCAGCAGGGAACTTGAACAATTTAAATAATTTAACAGCGAGTCAGATAACTACCGCAAGTTCCACAACTCAAACAAACATTAAACAAGCCTCGACTCATATCCCAACTTAAAAAGCAACCTTTCGAACACAAGTCGAATGCTCTAACCACTGAGCTACCCGGCCGTCTCCGATAAACAGAGTACAGACCAGATAGTAGTGATATAGAGCAGTCATGGATTCTAATTGACAAACAATACAACAACACACGGTATATGAGATCATTAAAGATGCTTACTCGCAACCCCAACATTATAAATACATACAAACACCACATCCGAAGATAAGACTAAGGGTTACGCATCACAAACCAACATATAGAGGATCGTATAGGCGATTCAATAGGGAACTTGAACAATTTAAATAATTTAACAGCGAGGCAGATAACTACCGCAAGTTCCACAACTCAAACAAACATTAAACAAGCCTCGACTCATATCCCAACTTAAAAAGCAAGGACGTGAGCCGGTGCGGGAATCGAACGCGTAACCTTTCGAACACAAGTCGAACTAGAGATAATTGTGATCTTAGATCACGGATATTAGTCGAGGGATTTGACCTTTGACCTTGCTATATGTTGTCAAATAACCTTAAGTTGTACTATATTTGATAATTGTTTTTATAAATTTCAGCCCTGAAGTAGTTAAAAAAATACATTTTGAACCCTAATGACCTTTTCTTTACCTTTGACCCCAAACTTATAATTGACTTTTTTCTTGGCTTATCAATGCGCACAAGAAAAAAGTAGTCCGGTCAAAATCAGAGCATGTCTTTAGTTTTACACCTGTATAGTTCAATGACCCCTAGTGACCCCGTTTGACATGTCACTTTTAATGGAGAAGCACCCTATATGAACATGGATAAGAGGAATCTTTTGACAAATTCTGACAATCATCGGTCATTTCGTCTCGGACAAGTAGTATTTTGAGTGCGCGGAGTGAAAATGTACATTTTGACCCCTAGGGACCTTTTTTGACCTTTCACCTTAACGGTATGATTGATTTTTGTTCTTGTCTCATCAATGCCCACAAAATAAAAGAAACCCGGTCAAAATCGGAGCATGCCTTATATTTTCCCCGTGTAAAGTTCAATGACCCCTAGTGACCCCGTTTGACATTCCACTTTTAGTGGAGAAGCACCCTTTATGTACATTGATCCAAGGAATCTTTTGACCAATTCTGAGTATCATCAGTCATTTTCCCTCGGACAAGTAGGGTTTTGAGTGAATGAAGTAAAAAATTACATTTTGACCCCTAGTAACCCCAAACATTTTTCGATTTAAAAAACCGAACTATTATATATGCGTACGGTCAAAAGGAATATGTTGGCCAATTCCGACGATCCTAGGTCATTTCACTAAATTGCAAATGCGTTTTAAGTGAAAATCACGTTTTGACCCTTAGATACCCTTGTGTGACCTTTGACCCTTTATGCTTTACAACCTGAGTAGTGGTGCACATAAGGTTACTTATGACCAAATATGGTCAAAATCGGTTCAATGGTTATGGAGCTATAGGTCTCATGACAGAAGAAAGAAGAAGAAAGAAGAAGAAGAAAGAAAGAAACAGCTAGAATACAGTATATTAGTCGTTTCTCGACTAATATAAGAAGAAACAGCACAAATACAGTATATTAGTCGTTTCTCGACTAATAGAAGAAGAAGAAGAAGAAGAAGAAGAAGAAGAAGAAGAAGAAGAAGAAGAAGAAAGAAACAGGACGAATACAGTATATTTTGACCCCTAGTAACCCCAAACATTTTTCGATTTAAAAAACCGAACTATTATATATGCGTACGGTCAAAAGGAATATGTTGGCCAATTCTGACGATCCTAGGTCATCTCACTAAATTGCAAATGTGTTTTAAGTGAAAATCACGTTTTGACCCCTAGTTATTTTTCTGTGACCTTTGACCCCTTATGCTTTACAACCTGAGTAGTGGTGCACATAAGGGTACTTATGACCAAATATGGTCAAAATCGGCTCAATGGTTACGGAGCTATAGGTCCTATGACGGAAGAAAGAAGAAGAAACTAGAGAGAAATTGTGATCATAGATCACGGATATTAGTCGATGACGTGTTGACCTTTGACCTGCTAATAGCAGTATGCTATTATTTGTATCGAAACTTGAGACAATTTTTGACAATCATCAGTCATTTCTTCTCGGACAAGTAGTATTTTGAGTGTATGGAGTGCAAATTTACATTTTGACCCCTAGTGACCTTTTCTTGACCTTTGACCTTAACGGTATGATTAACCTTTGTTCTTGTCTCATCAATGCCAACTCAATAAACGAAACCCGGTCAAAATCGGAGCATGCCTTATATTTTTCCCTTGTAAAGTTCAATGACCCCTAGTGACCCCATTTGACATGTCACTTTTAATCGCTTAACACCCTATATGAACATTGATCCAAGGAATCTTTTGACAAATTCTGACAATCATAGGTCATTTCCTCTCGGACAAGTAGCATTTTGAGTGAATGGAGTGAAAATTTACATTTTGACCCCTAGTGACCTTTTCTTGACCTTTGACCTTAACAATATGATTGACTTTTGTTCTTGTCTCATCAATGCCCACAAAATAAAACAAACCCGGTCAAAATCGGAGCATGTCTTACATTTTACCTCTGTTTAGGTCAATGACCTCTAGTGACCCCATTTGAAATGTAACTTTTAATCGCTTAACACCCTATATGAACATTGATCCAAGGAATCTTTTGACAAATTCTGACAATCATAGGTCATTTCCTCTCGGACAAGTAGCATTTTGAGTGAATGGAGTGAAAATTTACATTTTGACCCCTAGTGACCCCAAATATTTTTTGATTTAAAAAACCGAACTATTGTACATGCGTACGGTCAAAAGGAATATGTTGACTAATTCTGACGATCATAGGTCATTTCACTAAATTGCAAATGCGTTTTAAGTGAAAAATCACGTTTTGACCCCTAGTGATCCCTGTGTAACCTTTGACCCCTTATGCTCTATAACCTGAGTAGTGGTGCACATAAGGGTTCTTATGACTAAATATGGTCAAAATCGGCCCGATGGGTACGGAGCTATAGGTCTTAAGGTGACAGAAAGAAAGAAAGAACTAGACATGGACTGTGATCGGAGATCACGAATATTAGTCGGGTGTGTTACATGTTAACCCCTTCGAGTGGTAAATGGAGTAAATAAATACAGTTGAACCACTAGTGACCTTTTCTTGACCTCTGACCCAAAACTTGTAATTGACTTTTTTGCTTGGCTGATCAATGCGCACAAGGAAAAGGTAGTCCCGTCAAAATCGGAGCATGTTTTAAGATTTTCACCTGTAAAGTTCAATGACCTCTAGTGACCCCGTGTGACATGTCACTTTTAGTGGAGAAAGACCCTATATGAACATGGATGAGAGGAACCTTTTGACTAATTCTGACAATCATAGGCCATTTCCTCTCGGACAAGTAGCATTTTGAGTGAATGGAGTGAAAATTTACATTTTGACCCCTAGTGACCCCAAATATTTTTTGATTTTAAAAACCAAACTATTGTACATGCGTACGGTCAAAAGGAATATGTTGACCAATTCTGACGATCCTAGGTCATTTCACTAAATTGCAAATGCGTTTTTAGTGAAAATCACGTTTTGACCCCTAGTGACCTATTCTTGACCTCTGACCCAAAACTTGTAATTGACTTTTTTGCTTGGCTGATCAATGCGCACAAGAAAAAAGTAGTCTTGTCAAAATCAGAGCATGTCTTAAGATTTTCACCTGTATAGTTCAATGACCTCTAGTGACCTCGTGTGACATGTCACTTTTAGTGGAGAAGGACCCTATATGGACATGGATAAGAGGAATCTTTTGACTAATTCTGACAATCATAGGTCATTATCTCTTGGACATGTAGTATTTTGAGTGCGAGGAGTGAAAATGTACATTTTGACCCCTAGTGACCTTTTTTTGACCTTTGATCTTAACGGTATGATTGACTTTTGTTCTTGTCTCATCAATGCCCACAAAATAAAAGAAACCCGGTCAAAATCGGAGCATGCGTTATATTTTCCCCCTGTAAAGTTCAATGACCCCTAGTGACCCTGTTTGACTTGTCACTTTTAGTGTGGAAGGACCCTATATGAACATTGATCCAAGGAATCTTTTGACCAATTCTGAGTATCATCAGTCATTTTCCCTCGGACAAGTAGGGTTTTGAGTGAATGGAGTAAAATTTACATTTTGACCCCTAGTGACCCCAAATGATTTTTAATTTTAAAAACCGTTCTTTTGTACATGCGTACGGTCAAAAGGAATATGTGGACCAATTTTGACGATCCTAGGTCATTTCACTAAATTGGAAATGCGTTTTAAGTGAAAATCACGTTTTGACCCCTAGTGACCCCTGTGTGACCTTTGACCCCTTATGCTTTTCAACCTGAGTAGTGGTGCACACAAGGGTTCTTATGATTAAATATGGTCAAAATCGGGTCAATGGTTACGGAGCTATAGGTCCCATGACAGAAGAAGAAAGAACTAGAGATAATTGTGATCTTAGATCACGGATATTAGTCGAGGGCTTTGACCTTTGACCTTGCTTTATGTTGTCAAAGGGCAATAACCTTAAATTGTACTATATTTGATAATTGTTTTTATAAATTTCAGCCCTGAAGTAGTTAAAAAAATACATTTTAAACCCTAATGACCTTTTTTTTTACCTTTGACCCCAAACTTATGTTTGACTTTTTTTCTTGGCTTATCAATGCGCACAAGAAAAAAGTAGTCCGGTCAAAATCAGAGCATGTCTTCAGTTTTACACCTGTATAGTTCAATGACCTCTAGTTCCGTCAAAATCGGAGCATGTCTTAAGATTTTCACCTGTATAGTTCAATGACCTCTAGTGACCCCGTGTGACATGTCACTTTTAGTGGAGAAGGACCCTATATGAACATGGATGAGAGGAATCTTTTGACTAATTCTGACAATCATAGGTCATTTCCTCTTGGACAAGTAGCATTTTGAGTGAATGGAGAAAAATTTACATTTTGACCCCTAGTGACCCCAAATATTTGTTGACTTTAAAAGCATGTCTTTAGATTTTCACCTGTGTAGTTCAATGACCTCTGTGACCCCGTGTGACATGTCACTTTTAGTGAAGGAGCAACCTATATGAACATGGACAAGAGGATTCTTTTGACCAATTCTTACAATCATCAGTCATTTTCCCTCGGACAAGTAGCATTTTGAGTGAATTGAGTGAACATTTACAGTTTTACCCCTAGTGACCCTAAATATTTTTTGATTTTAAAAACCGAACTATTATACATGCGTACGGTCAAAAGGTATATGTTGACCAATTCTGACGATCCTAGGTCATTTCACTAAATTGCAAATGCGTTTTTAGTGAAAATCACGTTTTGACCCCTAGTGACCCCTGTGTGACCTTTGACCCCTTATGCTTTACAACCTGAGTAGTGGTGCACATAAGGGTTCTTATGACTAAATATGGTCAAATTCGGGTCAATGGTTACGGAGCTATAATAGGTCCCATGGCTGAAGAAAGAGATATGAACTGTGATCATAGATCACGAATTTAGTCTCAACACGTTTTTGTCCTCTGGGGCGTGCCATAGTTTGGCACGTTTTCATGATGAGAAAAGATTATATGTGCATCCCTTTTTTCTCAAATAATTTGTTAATCCTTTATATGCTTTGTTGATTCTGTCACTACTTATGTCTTTTGTAGTACTGAGTCCGAAGATGTTTGAATGAAAATCTAACTCCATTTCCGCTTTGTGATATTATTTTTTTTGCATTAATTCATACTTTCTATTACAAATTTGTTGATGGAATGCCGTATATGACATTATACGGATATCAACACGACATGCCAGTATTGGACACGGCAATCATTCTAGATTTAGGGACATTCACATTTCGACCCCTGAGTGACCTTTTCTTGACCTCTGACCCAAAACTTGTAATTGACTTTTTTGCTTGGCTGATCAATGCGCACAAGAAAAAAGTAGTCCCGTCAAAATCGGAGCATGTCTTAAGATTTTCTTCTGTATAGTTCAATGACCTCTAGTGACCCCGTGTGACATGTCACTTTTAGTGGAGAAGGACCCTATATGAACATGGATGAGAGGAATCTTTTGACTAATTCTGACAATCATAAGTCATTTCTTCTCGGACAAGTAGCATTTTGAGTGCGCGGAGTGAAAATTTACATTTTGACCCCTAGTGACCTTTTCTTGACCTTTGACCCCAAACTTATGATTGACTTTTTTTCTTGGCTTATCAATGCGCGCAAGAAAAAAGTAGTTCTGTCAAAACCGGAGCATGTCTTAAGATTTTCACCTGTAAAGTTCAATGACCTCTAGTGACCCCGTGAAACATGTCACTTTTAGTGCAGAAGCACCCTATATGGACATGGATGAGAAGAATCTTTTGTGTAATTCTGACAATCATAGGTCATTTCCTCTCGGACAAGTAGCATTTTGAGTGAAATAATAGGTCGTTTTGACCTCTAGTGACCCCTGTGTGACATTTGACCTCTTGTGCTTTCTGATCTGAGTAGTGGTTCACTAAAGGGAACTTTGCTCTGTAGGATTTTTTTAATCGGTCAAAGGGTTACGGAGCTATCGGTCTCATGCCAGGAAAATTCTCAAAAGTGACAGGACGAATACAGTATATTAGGCGATTCTCGACTAATACAGTCATCACAATAAGTAACTGACCAGGTAATAAATGTGCTGATAACTCTAAAAGTATAACTCCTACATAAACATATTGAATTATAAACATGTTGAGAAATTTCTCTTCTTGAATTTAAGATATTACACGCTAAGAATGGCTGATTATTACGGAAGTTACAGTCCCAAATGCACTGTCAAGTCTGATTTTCATTTTCACATTTTCATTTTCAACACGGGGACTCAGACCGGCAAATTATTGATTACTGGTAGTGGTGGTAGTGCCAATTCACCCGTCGATGGCCTGGTTGTTGGATAGTCGGCCGGTGGCAATATTTGATCAATACGGCACACACGCTTTACCTGTCATACTCTCCCCGTGTTGAAAAGACAATGTTAAAATGAAAATCAGACTTGCCCTAACGTTTGGAATCGTAACTTCCTCATTAATCAACCATTCGTAGCGTATAATATCTTAAATTCAAGAAGAGAAATTTCTCAACAACTTTATAATTAAATATGTTTATGTAGGAGTTACACTTTTAGAGTTATCAGCATGTTTATTACCTGGTCAGTTACTTATTGTGATGACTGTATAAAGACACACAGGGTAAAATTTAAGACTTGCTTCGATTTTGACCGGTTATGGCTCATTTTGTAGGCATTGATGAGACAAGAAAAAAAGTCAATCATTTTTGTGGGTTCAAAGGTCAAGAAAAGGTCACTAGGGGTCATAATGTCGTAAATATGTACATTTCGACCCCTGAGTGACCTTTTCTTGACCTCTGACCCAAAACTTGTAATTGACTTTTTTGCTTGGCTAATCAATGCGCACAAGAAAAAAGTAGTCCCGTCAAAATCGGAGCATGTCTTAAGATTTTCCCCTGTATAGTTCAATGACCTCTAGTGACCCCGTGTGACATGTCACTTTTAGTGGAGAAGGACCCTATATGAACATGGATGAGAGGAATCTTTTGACTAATTCTGACAATCATAGGTCATTTCCTCTCGGACAAGTAGCATTTTGAGTGAATGGAGAAAAATTTACATTTTGACCCCTAGTGACCCCAAATATTTTTTGACTTGAAAAGCATGTCTTTAGATTTTCACCTGTGTAGTTCAATGACCTCTGTGACCCCGTGTGACATGTCACTTTTAGTGAAGGAGCAACCTATATGAACATGGACAAGAGGATTCTTTTGACCAATTGTTACAATCATCAGTCATTTTCCCTCGGACAAGTAGCATTTTGAGTGAATTGAGTGAACATTTACAGTTTTACCCCTAGTGACCCCAAATATTTTTTGATTTTAAAAACCGAACTATTATACATGCGTACGGTCAAAAGGTATATGTTGACCAATTCTGACGATCCTAGGTCATTTCACTAAATTGCAAATGCGTTTTTAGTGAAAATCACGTTTTGACCCCTAGTGACCCCTGTGTGACCTTTGACCCCTTATGCTTTACAACCTGAGTAGTGGTGCACATAAGGGTTCTTATGACCAAATATGGTCAAAATCGGGTCAATGGTTACGGAGCTATAGGTCCCATGACAGGAGAAAGAACTAGACATGGTTCTGGTCTGAGACCAGGACACCTTGATTTTTTTATGGATTAATGACCTCTAGTGACCCCATATGACATGTCACTTTTAATGGATCCAAGAAATCTTTTGACCAATTCTGACAAACATGGGTCATTTCCTCCCGAAAAAATAGCATTTTGAGTGTTAGGAGTGAAAATTGACCTGTTGACCCTTAGTGACCTACGTTGACCTTTGACCCCATGAAAATGATTGACTCTTTTTCTTGTCTTATCATTGCCTACAAAATGAAACAAGACCGGTCAAAATCGGAGCATGTCTTACATTTTACCCCTGTTTAGGTCAATGACCCCTAGTGACCCCATATGACATGTCACCTTTAATCGCTTAAGACCCTATATGTACATGGATCCAAGGAATCTTTTGATCAATTCTGATAATCATGGGTCATATCCTCTCGAAAAAATAGCATTTTTAGTGCGAGGATTAAAAATTTACATTTTGACCCCTAGTGACCCCAAATATTTTTTGATTTTAAAAACCGAACTATCATAGATGCGTACGGTCAAAAGGAATATGTTGACAAATTCTGACGATCCTAGGTCATTTCACTAAATTGCAAACGCGTTTTAAGTGAAAATCACGTTTTGACCCCTTATGATCCCTGTGTGACCTTTGACCCCAAACTGTGAAGACCTATATGTAGGTCTGGTAGGGGGTCCTACTGACCAAATCTGGTGATTGTAGCATGTAAACTGTAGAAAAAATAGCATTTTGAGTGCGAGGAATGAAAATTGACCTTTTGACCCCTAGTGACCTATATTGACCTTTGACCCCGTAAAAATGATTGACTTTTTTTCTTGTCTTATCAATGCCTACAAAATGAAACATGACCGGTCAAAATCGGAGCATGTCTTACATTTTACCCCTGTTTAGGTCAATGACCCCTAGTGACCCCATCTGACATGTCACTTTTAATCGCTGAAGACCCTATATGTACATGGATACAAGGAATCTTTTGACCAATTCTGACAATCATAGGTCATTTCCTCCCGAAAAAATAGCATTTTCAGTGCGAGGAGTAAAAATTGACATTTTGACCCCTAGTGACCCCAAATGATTTTTAATTTTAAAAACCGTTCTTTTGTATATGCGTACGGTCAAAAGGAATATGTGGACCATTTTTGACAATCCTAGGTCATTTCACTAAATTGGAAATGCGTTTTAAGTGAAAATCACGTTTTGACCCCTTATGACCCCTGTGTGACCTTTGACCCCAAACTGTGAAGACCCTATATGTAGGTCAGGTAGGGGGTCATACTGACCAAATCTGGTGATTGTAGCATGTAAACTGTAGAAAAAATAGCATTTTGTAGATGGGTCTGATAGAAAGAAAGAAGAAGAAGAAAGAAAGAAGAAAGAAACGGCAGAGATAGAGAACCTTGATTTTTGAAAAATCAAGGTAAGAAAGAAACGGCAGAGATAGAACCTTGATTTTTGAAAAATCAAGGTAAGAAACGGCAGAGATAGAGTACCTCGATTTTTGAAAAAATCAAGGTAATAAAGACATCACACAGGGTAAAATTTAAGACTTGCTCCGATTTTGACCGGTCATGGCTCATTCTGTAGGCATTGATGAGACAATAAAAAAGTCAATAATTTTTTTGGGTCAAAGGTCAAGAAAAGGTCACTAGGAGTAAAAATTTACATTTGGACCCCTAGTGACCCCAAATGATTTTTAATTTTAAAAACCGTTCTTTTGTATATGCGTACGGTCAAAAGGAATATGTGGACCAATTTTGACGATCCTAGGTCATTTCACTAAATTGGAAATGCGTTTTAAGTGAAAATCACGTTTTGACCCCTTATGACCCCTGTGTGACCTTTGACCCCAAACTGTGAAGACCCTATATGTAGGTCAGGTAGGGGGTCCTACTGACCAAATCTGGTGATTGTAGCATGTAAACTGTAGAAAAAATAGCATTTTTAGATGGGTCTGATAGAAAGAAAGAAGAAACGGCAGAGATAGAGTACCTCGATTTTTGAAAAAATCAAGGTAATAAAGACATCACACAGGGTAAAATTTAAGACTTGCTCCGATTTTGACCGGTCATGGCTCATTTTGTAGGCATTGATGAGACAATAAAAAAAGTCAATAATTTTTTTGGGTCAAAGGTCAAGAAAAGGTCACTAGGAGTAAAAATTTACATTTGGACCCCTAGTGACCCCAAATGATTTTTAATTTTAAAAACCGTTCTTTTGTATATGCGTACGGTCAAAAGGAATATGTGCACCAATTTTGACGATCCTAGGTCATTTCACTAAATTGGAAATGCGTTTTAAGTGAAAATCACGTTTTGACCCCTTATGACCCCTGTGTGACCTTTGACCCCAAACTGTGAAGACCCATATGTAGGTCAGGTAGGGGGTCCTACTGACCAAATCTGGTGATTGTAGCATGTAAACTGTAGAAAAAATAGCATTTTTAGATGGGTCTGATAGAAAGAAAGAAGAAACGGCAGAGATAGAGTACCTCGATTTTTGAAAAAATCAAGGTAATAAAGACATCACACAGGGTAAAATTTAAGACTTGCTCCGATTTTGACCGGTCATGGCTCATTTTGTAGGCATTGATAAGAAAATAAAAAAGTCAATCATTTTTTTGGGTCAAAGGTCAAGAAAAGGTCACTAGGAGTAAAGATTTACATTTGGACCCCTAGTGACCCCAAATGATTTTTAATTTTAAAAACCTTTCTTTTGTATATGCGTACGGTCAAAAGGAATATGTGGACCAATTTTGACGATCCTAGGTCATTTCACTAAATTGGAAATGCGTTTTAAGTGAAAATCACGTTTTGACCCCTTATGACCCCTGTGTGACCTTTGACCCCAAACTGTGAAGACCCTATATGTAGGTCAGGTAGGGGGTCCTACTGAATAAATCTGGTGATTGTAGCATGTAAACTGTAGAAAAAATAGCATTTTTAGATGGGTCTGATAGAAAGAAAGAAGAAACGGCAGAGATAGAGTACCTCGATTTTTGAAAAAATCAAGGTAATAAAGACATCACACAGGGTAAAATTTAAGACTTGCTCCGATTTTGACCGGTCATGGCTCATTTTGTAGGCATTGATGAGACAATAAAAAAAGTCAATCATTTTTTTGGGTCAAAGGTCAAGAAAAGGTCACTAGGAGTAAAGATTTACATTTGGACCCCTAGTGACCCCAAATGATTTTTAATTTTAAAAACCTTTCTTTTGTATATGCGTACGGTCAAAAGGAATATGTGGACCAATTTTGACGATCCTAGGTCATTTCACTAAATTGGAAATGCGTTTTAAGTGAAAATCACGTTTTGACCCCTTATGACCCCTGTGTGACCTTTGACCCCAAACTGTGAAGACCCTATATGTAGGTCAGGTAGGGGGTCCTACTGACCAAATCTGGTGATTGTAGCATGTAAACTGTAGAAAAAATAGCATTTTTAGATGGGTCTGATAGAAAGAAAGAAGAAACGGCAGAGATAGAGTACCTCGATTTTTGAAAAAATCAAGGTAATAAAGACATCACACAGGGTAAAATTTAAGACTTGCTCCGATTTTGACCGGTCATGGCTCATTTTGTAGGCATTGATGAGACAATAAAAAAAGTCAATCATTTTTTTGGGTCAAAGGTCAAGAAAAGGTCACTAGGAGTAAAAATTTACATTTGGACCCCTAGTGACCCCAAATGATTTTTAATTTTAAAAACTTTTCTTTTGTATATGCGTACGGTCAAAAGGAATATGTGGACCAATTTTGACGATCCTAGGTCATTTCACTAAATTGGAAATGCGTTTTAAGTGAAAATCACGTTTTGACCCCTTATGACCCCTGTGTGACCTTTGACCCCAAACTGTGAAGACCCTATATGTAGGTCAGGTAGGGGGTCCTACTGACCAAATCTGGTGATTGTAGCATGTAAACTGTAGAAAAAATAGCATATTTAGATGGGTCTGATAGAAAGAAAGAAGAAACGGCAGAGATAGAGTACCTCGATTTTTGAAAAAATCAAGGTAATAAAGACATCACACAGGGTAAAATTTAAGACTTGCTCCGATTTTGACCGGTCATGGCTCATTTTGTAGGCATTGATGAGACAATAAAAAAAGTCAATCATTTTTTTGGGTCAAAGGTCCAGAAAAGGTCACTAGGAGTAAAAATTTACATTTGGACCCCTAGTGACCCCAAATGATTTTTAATTTTAAAAACCTTTCTTTTGTATATGCGTACGGTCAAAAGGAATATGTGGACCAATTTTGACGATCCTAGGTCATTTCACTAAATTGGAAATGCGTTTTAAGTGAAAATCACGTTTTGACCCCTTATGACCCCTGTGTGACCTTTGACCCCAAACTGTGAAGACCCTATATGTAGGTCAGGTAGGGGGTCCTACTAACCAAATCTGGTGATTGTAGCATGTAAACTGTAGAAAAAATAGCATTTTTAGATGGGTCTGATAGAAAGAAAGAAGAAACGGCAGAGATAGTACCTCGATTTTTGAAAAAATCAAGGTAAGAAGAAGAAGAAGAAGAAGAACTAGACATGGATCTGGTCTGAGACCAGGACACCTTGATTTTTTTATGGATTAATGACCTCTAGTGACCCCATATGACCTGTCACTTTTAATGGATCCAAGAAATCTTTTGACCAATTCTGACAATCATGGGTCATTTCCTCCCGAAAAAATAGCATTTTGAGTGTTAGGAGTGAAAATTGACCTGTTGACCCCTAGTGACCTATGTTGACATTTGACCCCATGAAAATGATTGACTCTTTTTCTTGTCTTATCATTGCCTACAAAATGAAACAAGACCTGTCAAAATCGGAGCATGTCTTACATTTTACCCCCGTTTAGGTCAATGACCCCTAGTGACCCCATATGACATGTCACCTTTAATCGCTTAAGACCCTATGTGTACATGGGTCCAAGGAATCTTTTGATCAATTCTGATAATCATGGGTCATTTCCTCTCGAAAAAATAGCATTTTTAGTGCGAGGATTGAAAATTTACATTTTGACCCCTAGTGACCCCAAATATTTTATGATTTTAAAAACCGAACTATCATATATGCGTACGGTCAAAAGGAATATGTTGACAAATTCTGACGATCCTAGGTCATTTCACTAAATTGCAAACGCGTTTTAAGTGAAAATCACGTTTTGACCCCTTATGATCCCTGTGTGACCTTTGACCCCAAACTGTGAAGACCCTATATGTAGGTCTGGTAGGGGGTCCTACTGACCAAATCTGGTGATTGTAGCATGTAAACTGTAGAAAAAATAGCATTTTGAGTGCGAGGAATGAAAATTGACCTTTTGACCCCTAGTGACCTATGTTGACCTTTGACCCCATGAAAATGATTGACTTTCTTTCTTGTCTTATCATTGCCTACAAAATGAAACATGACCGGTCAAAATCGGAGCATGTCTTACATTTTACCCCTGTTTAGGTCAATGACCCCTAGTGACCCCATATGACATGTCACTTTTAATCGCTGAAGACCCTATATGTACATGGATACAAGGAATCTTTTGACTAATTCTGACAATTATAGGTCATTTCCTCCCGAAAAAATAGCATTTTCAGTGCGAGGAGTAAAAATTTACATTTTGACCCCTAGTGACCCCAAATGATTTTTAATTTTAAAAACCGTTCTTTTGTATATGCGTACGGTCAAAAGGAATATGTGGACCAATTTTGACGATCCTAGGTCATTTCACTAAATTGGAAATGCGTTTTAAGTGAAAATCACGTTTTGACCCCTTATGACCCCTGTGTGACCTTTGACCCCAAACTGTGAAGACCCTATATGTAGGTCGGGTAGGGGGTCCTACTGACCAAATCTGGTGATTGTAGCATGTAAACTGTAGAAAAAATAGCATTTTGTAGATGGGTCTGATAGAAAGAAGAAAGAAACAAACAAACAAAGAAGAAACTAGACATGGTTCTGGTCTGAGACCAGGACACCTTGATTTTTTTATGGATTAATGACCTCTAGTCACCCCATATGACATGTCACTTTTAATGGATCCAACAAATCTTTTCACCAATTCTGACAATCATGGGTCATTTCCTCCCGAAAAAATAGCATTTTGAGTGCGAGGAGTGCAAATTGACCTTTTGACCCCTAGTGACCTATGTTGACCTTTGACCCAATAAAAATTATTTGACTTTTTTTTCTTGTTTCATCAATGCCTACAAGATGAAACAAATCCGGTCAAAATCGGAGCATGTCTTATATTTTACCCCTGTTTAGGTCAATGACCCCTAGTGACCCCATATGACATGTCACTTTTAATCGCTGAAGACCCTATATGTACATGGATCCAAGAAATCTTTTGACTAATTCTGACAATCATGCGTCATTTCCTCCCGAAAATAGCATTTTGAGTGTGAGGAGTGAAAATTGACCTTTTGACCCCTAGTGACCCCAAATATATTTTGATTTTAAAAACCGAACTATTATATATGCGTACGGTCAAAAGGAATATGTTGACAAATTCTGACGATCCTAGGTCATTTCACTAAATTGCAAACGCGTTTTAAGTGAAATTCACGTTTTGACCCCTTATGATCCCTGTGTGACCTTTGACCCCAAACTGTGAAGACCCTATATTTAGGTCTGGTAGGGGGTCCTACTGACCAAATCTGGTGATTGTAGCATGTAAACTGTAGAAAAAATAGCATCTTGAGTGCGAGGAATGAAAATTGACCTTTTGACCCCTAGTGACCTATGTTGACCTTTGACCCCATGAAAATGATTGACTTTTTTTCTTGTCTTATCAATGCCTACAAAATGAAACATGACCGGTCAAAATCGGAGCATGTCTTACATTTTACCCCTGTTTAGGTCAATGACCCCTAGTGACCCCATCTGACATGTCACTTTTAATCGCTGAAGACCCTATATGGACATGGATACAAGGAATCTTTTGACCAATTCTGACAATCATAGGTCATTTCCTCCCGAAAAAATAGCATTTTCATTGCGAGGAGTAAAAATTGACATTTTGACCCCTAGTGACCCCAAATGATTTTTAATTTTAAAAACCGTTCTTTTGTATATGCGTACGGTCAAAAGGAATATGTGGACCAATTTTGACAATCCTAGGTCATTTCACTCAATTGGAAATGCGTTTTAAGTGAAAATCACGTTTTGACCACTAGTGACCTTTGTGTGACCTTTGACCCCTAACTTTGAAGACCCTATATGTAAGTCAGGTAGGGGGTCCTACTGACCAAGTTTGGTGATTGTAGCATGTAAACTGTAGAAAAAATAGCATTTTGTAGATTTTGTAGATGGGTCTGACAGAAAGAAACAAGAAAGAAACAGTAGAGATAGAGTACCTCGATTTTTGAAAAAATCAAGGTAAAGAAACAGGACGAATACAGTATATTAGTCGTTTCTCGACTAATATAACTAGACATGACCTGTGATCGGAGATCACGAATATTAGTCGGGTGTGTTACATGTTAACCCCTTCGAGTGGTAAATGGAGTAAATAAATACAGTTGAACCCCTAGTGACCTTTTCTTGACCTCTGACCCAAAACTTGTAATTGACTTTTTTGCTTGGCTGATCAATGCGCACAAGAAAAAGGTAGTCCCGTCAAAATCGGAGCATGTTTTAAGATTTTCACTTGTAAAGTTCAATGACCTCTAGTGACCCCGTGTGACATGTCACTTTTAGTGGAGAAGGACCCTATATGAACATGGATGAGAGGAACCTTTTGACTAATTCTGACAATCATAGGTCATTTCCTTTCGGACAAGTAGCATTTTGAGTGAATGGAGTGAAAATTTACATTTTGACCCCTAGTGACCCCAAATATTTTTTGATTTTAAAAACCGAACTATTGTACATGCGTACGGTCAAAAGGAATATGTTGACCAATTCTGACGATCCTAGGTCATTTCACTAAATTGCAAATGCGTTTTTAGTGAAAATCACGTTTTGACCCCTAGTGACTTTTTTTGACCTCTGACCCAAAACTTGTAATTGACTTTTTTGCTTGGCTGATCAATGCGCACAAGAAAAAAGTAGTCCATTCAAAATCGGAGCATGTCTTAAGATTTTTACCTGTATAGTTCAATGACCTCTAGTGACCTCGTGTAACATGTCACTTTAAGTGGAGAAGGACCCTATATGAACATGGATGAGAGGAATCTTTTGACTAATTCTGACAATCATAGGTCATTTCCTCTTGGACAAGTAGCATTTTGAGTGAATGGAGTGAAAATTTACATTTTGACCCCTAGTGACCTTTTCTTGACCTTTGACCTTAACAATATGATTGACTTTTGTTCTTGTCTCATTAATGCCCACAAAATAAAAGAAACCCGGTCAAAATCGGAGCATGCCTTATATTTTCCCTCTGTAAAGTTCAATGACCTCTAGTGACCCCGTTTGACATGTCACTTTTAGTGTGGAAGGACCCTATATGAACATTGATCCAAGGAATCTTTTGACTAATTCTGAGTATCATCAGTCATTTTCCCTCGGACAAGTAGGGTTTTGAGTGAATGGAGTAAAATTTACATTTTGACCCCTAGTGACCCCAAATATTTTTTGATTTAAAAAACCGAACTATTGTACATGCGTACGGTCAAAAGGAATATGTTGACCAATTCTGATGATCATTGGTCATTTTAATAAAATGCAATGGCGTTTTTAGTGAAAATCACGTTTTGACCCCTAGTGACCTTTTCTTGACCTTTGACCCCAAAATTATGTTTGACTTTTTTTCTTGGCTTATCAATGCGCACAAGAAAAAAGTAGTTCCGTCAAAATCGGAGCATGTCTTAAGATTTTCACCTGTATAGTTCAATGACCTCTAGTGACCCCGTGTGACATGTCACTTTTAGTGCAGGAGCAACCTATATGAACATGGTCAAGGGGAATCTTTTGACCAATTCTGACAATCATCAGTCATTTTTCCTCGGACAAGTAGCATTTTGAGTGAATGGAGTGAACATTTACATTTTGACCCCTAGTGACCTTTTCTTGACCTTTGACCCAAAACTTATGATTGACTTTTTTTCTTGGCTTATCAATGCGCACAAGAAAAAAGTAGTCCCGTTAAAATCGGAGCATGTCTTAAGATTTTCACCTGTAAAGTTCAATGACCCCTAGTGACCCTATGTGACATGTCACTTTTAGTGGAGGAGCAATTAATATGAACATGGATGGGAGAAATCTTTTGACCAATTCTGAGTATCATCAGTTACTTTCCCTCGGACAAGTAGGGTTTTGAGTGAATGGAGTAACAATTTACATTTTGACCCCTAGTGACCCCAAATATTTGTTGATTTTAAAAACCGAACTATTATACATGCGTACGGTCAAAAGGAATATGTTGACCAATTCTGACGATCCTAGGTCATTTCACTAAATTGCAAATGTGTTTTTAGTGAAAATCACGTTTTGACCCCTAATGACCCCTGTTTGACATTTGACCCCAAGGTCATGATTGACTTTTTTGCTTTTTTTGTCAATGCGCACAAAATGTCCGAGTTTGAGCAAAATCTAAGCATGTTGAATCACGTTTTGACCCCTAGTGACCTCTGTGTGACCTTTGACCCCTTATGCTTTACAACCTGAGTAGTGGTGCACATAAGGGTTCTTATGACCAAATATGGTCAAAATCGGGTCAATGGTTACGGAGCTATAGGTCCCATGACAGGAGAAAGAAGAAGAAGAAACAGGACGAATACAGTATATTAGTCGTTTCTCGACTAATATAACTAGACATGACCTGTGATCGGAGATCACGAATATTAGTCGGGTGTGTTACATGTTAACCCCTTCGAGTGGTAAATGGAGTAAATAAATACAGTTGAACCCCTAGTGACCTTTTCTTGACCTCTGATCCAAAACTTGTAATTGACTTTTTTGCTTGGCTGATCAATGCGCACAAGAAAAAGGTAGTCCCGTCAAAATCGGAGCATGTTTTAAGATTTTCACCTGTAAAGTTCAATGACCTCTAGTGACCCCGTGTGACATGTCACTTTTAGTGGAGAAGGACCCTATATGAACATGGATGAGAGGAACCTTTTGACTAATTCTGACAATCATAGGTCATTTCCTCTCGGACAAGTAGCATTTTGAGTGAATGGAGTGAAAATTTACATTTTGACCCCTAGTGACCCCAAATATTTTTTGATTTTAAAAACCGAACTATTGTACATGCGTACGGTCAAAACGAATATATTGACCAATTCTGACGATCCTAGGTCATTTCACTAAATTGCAAATGCGTTTTTAGTGAAAATCACGTTTTGACCCCTAGTGACCTTTTCTTGACCTCTGACCCAAAACTTGTAATTAACTTTTTTGCTTGGCTGATCAATGCGCACAAGAAAAATGTAGTCTTGTTAAAATCAGAGCATGTCTTAAGATTTTCACCTGTATAGTTCAATGACCTCTAGTGACCTCGTGTAACATGTCACTTTTAGTGGAGAAGGACCCTATATGGACATGGATAAGAGGAATCTTTTGACCAATTCTGACAATCATAGGTCATTATCTCTTGGACAAGTAGTATTTTGAGTGCGAGGAGTAAAACTGTACATTTTGACCCCTAGTGACCTTTTATTGACCTTTGATCTTAACGGTATGATTAACTTTTGTTCTTGTCTTATCAATGCCCACAAAATAAAAGAAACCCGGTCAAAATCGAAGCATGCCTTATATTTTTCCCCTGTAAAGTTCAATGACCTCTAGTGACCTCGTTTGACATGTCACTTTTAGTGTGGAAGGACCCTATATGAACATTGATCAAAGGAATCTTTTGACCAATTCTGAGTATCATCAGTCATTTTCCCTCGGACAAGTAGGGTTTTGAGTGAATGGAGTAAAATTTACATTTTGACCCCTAGTGACCCCAAATGATTTTTAATTTTAAAAACCTTTCTTTTGTACATGCGTACGGTCAAAAGGAATATGTGGACCAATTTTGACGATCCTAGGTCATTTCACTAAATTGCAAATGCGTTTTAAGGTGAAAATCACGTTTTGACCCCTAGTGACCCCTGTGTGACATTTGACCCATTATGCTTTACAACCTGAGTAGTGGTGCACATAAGGGTTCTTATGACCAAATATGGTCAAAATCGGGTCAATGGTTACGGAGCTATAGGTCCCATGACAGGAGAAAGAAGAAACAGGACGAATACAGTATATTAGTCGTTTCTCGACTAATATAAGAAGAAACAGGACGAATACAGTATATTAGTCGTTTCTCGACTAATATAAGAAAGAAGAAAGAAGAAAGAAGAAGAACTAGATATGAACTGTGATCATAGATCACGGATATTAGTCGAGGGCGTGTTGACCTTTGACCTACTGATGACAGTGTGCTCTTATTTGAGACCGTTGAGACCATGTTTGCCAATCATCAAGCATTTCCTCTCAGACAAGTAGCATTTTGAGTGAATGGAGTGAATATTTACATTTTGACCCCTAGTGACCTTTTCTTGACCTTTGACCCTAACTTCATGATTAACTTTTGTTCTTGTCTCATCAATGCCCACAAAATAAAAGAAACCCGGTCAAAATCGGAGCATGTCTTACATTTTCCCCCTATTTAGGTCAATGACCCCTAGTGACCCAATTTGACATGTCACTTTTAATCGCTGAACACCCTATATGAACATTGATCCAAGGAATCTTTTGACAAATTCTGACAATCATAGGTCATTTCCTCTCGGACAAGTAGCATTTTGAGTGAATGGAGTGAAAATTTACATTTTGACCCCTAGTGACCTTTTCTTGACCTTTGACCTTAACAATATGATTGACTTTTGTTCTTGTCTCACCAATACCTACAAAATGAGATATAACCAGTCAATATCGGAGCATGTCTTACATTTTATCCCTGTTTAGGTCAATGACCTCTAGTGACCCCATTTGACATGTCACTTTTAATCGCTGAACACCCTATATGAACATTGATCCAAGGAATCTTTTGACCAATTCTGAGTATCATCAGTCATTTTCCCTCGGACAAGTAGGGTTTTGAGTGAATGGAGTAAAATTTACATTTTGACCCCTAGTGACCCCAAATGATTTTTAATTTTAAAAACCGTTCTTTTGTACATGCGTACGGTCAAAAGGAATATGTGGACCAATTTTGACGATCCTAGGTCATTTCACTAAATTGGAAATGCGTTTTAAGTGAAAATCACGTTTTGACCCCTAGTGACCCCTATGTGACCTTTGACCCCTTATGCTTTTCAACCTGAGTAGTGGCGCACACAAGGGTTCTTATAACCAAATATGGTCAAAATCGGGTCAATGGTTACGGAGCTATAGGTCCCATGACAGAAGAAGAAAGAACTAGATCTTGCTCCGGTCTAAGACCAGGCTACCTTGATTTTTCTTTGAGAAAATGATCCCTAGTGACCCCTTCTTGACCTTTGACCTGATTTAAGTAATAGAAGTGAAAATTAAGTAGTAGAAGTGAAAATTAAGTAATAGAAGTGAAAATTAAGTAATAGAAGTGAAAATTAAGTAATAGAAGTGAAAATTAAGTAATAGAAGTGAAAATTAAGTAATAGAAGTGAAAATTAAGTAATAGAAGTGAAAATTAAGTAATAGAAGTGAAAATTAAGTAATAGAAGTGAAAATTAAGTAATAGAAGTGAAAATTAAGTAATAGAAGTGAAAATTAAGTAATAGAAGTGAAAATTAAGTAATAGAAGTGAAAATTAAGTAATAGAAGTGAAAATTAAGTAATAGAAGTGAAAATTAAGTAATATAAGTGAAAATTAAGTAATAGAAGTGAAAATTAAGTAATAGAAGAGAAAATTAAGTAATAGAAGAGAAAATTAAGTAATAGAAGTGAAAATTAAGTAATAGAAGTGAAAATTAAGTAATAGAAGTGAAAATTAAGTAATAGAAGTGAAAATTAAGTAATAGAAGTGAAAATTAAGGCATGCTGTCAGGCATGCTGTCAGGCATGCTGTCAGGCATCACAGTCATCACAGAAAATGCATAGCAGCGATGCCTGGCAGCGATGCCTGGCAGCGATGCCTGGCAGCGATGCCTGGCAGCGATGCCTGGCAGCGATGCCTGGCAGCGATGCCTGGCAGCGATGCCTGGCAGCGATGCCTGGCAGCGATGCCTGGTTATACAAAGAGTTTTTACATGTAAATGTTATAGGTCTTGTGCTGCCAAATAAAGTAAGATATCATTGCATTGATTCAAGTTGTCATTTCAATGAATACTCTGTGTCATCATAAGTTGGAGGTTTTTTTTCAGCGGGTCGGGTGTAATCACACATAATCATGCGTTTTGTAGAACATAGTCTATCAGTGGTAGTACAAAGACCCGATGCTGAACATACATAGACTACATGTAGAGATCGTCTCTTTATATCAGTCGTTGGATCATTGGTTAGGGCATCTTCGATCACTTGGCTTGGACTTAAAAGAGTGAACATGGAATTGTCCACATAATTTTGCTACAAATACTCAAACAAAGGGCGCCCTCTATATTCCATGATATGAACATCCCTAGCCAGGCTATGTGTTTGTGTGGAGACCGGGGGAGGGGGCGGAGTATGAATATTTTACCCAATAAATCACCGCGAAACCCCAGGGATTCGGAATTGAATTCAATGTAATTAGTTCGGAAGAACTCATAATTCAATATTCATAGACGGTATTTCAAATCTGCATATGAATTAAGCTTACCTTTTCAATTTCATTTAATTCATTTATAAATGATGATTCTTCCAGGACGTCATTTTAGAATCGATGATGAGATTCAGGGACAACTTCTATTATGCTCAGCAGGGGTTAGGAAGAGATTGCTATAGTAATTACAACAGATTCAGGGCCGTTTTGCCATGAAATTATTGGCCAGTTAAGAGTCCAGAGCAGTATCGATGTCCTACGACATCCAGCGTATCGTCGCTGTATCACTCACGCAGTTAATACTAGCTCGTGAGTGTGAGATGCCCGTCAGTAATTATCAAATTATCTCATCTTCCACAAACTATTGAGAGATGATCATGCTATCGAATTTATCGTAAGAACGTCCTGATTCTGAATGTATTCCTCTTAAAAGTAGTTAATCGGCTGATTGATGGGATAAGCGTTGTTTCCCACTCAAGGAAAAAGTATCGTGACCCTGTTTCACTAACACTTCTATCTCTGATCATCGTAGGATTGTTTACACGATTGTAGCGTGAACTTTGACCTTCCATTGCTATGGAAACGGCGGTGCAGTAAGGAAAACTTTTTATTCTGCGCAGACAGGCAGGTCAAAAAAGACAAATAAGGGATTTTAGAACGAATAAACGCATGCGCTATTCGGTATTGGAAATTGACTATATGCACGACGTCAGTGTTGCCAATATTTGTCGACTATCTTAGTAGCGACTTATAACAGCGAGAATCAAATCCAATTAATTTTTACCACACGACGGTCTTGTATGTAGACCGGTCACAGAATTCACAGGAGAATTCGGTATAAGACCAAGCTATTGAGCAAACGGGAACGGAAATTTAGAATTTAGTCTTACATTTCCCATGTCCCACTTACCTTTTTGGAGTTCCAAAGATGCACACAATGTTCAAGGACTTGTTGAGTATCAATTAGAAACTTTTAATGTGTCTGTAAAAACAGAATTTGAACAAACGGGGCGATTTCGTTCTTTTGGTTTGGTTCTTTCTTACATTGCCAGCTGAGTAATGACACTAAGATCACTTGCGATTTACTTACATGTTGCCAATACCAAGGGTTGGCCGCGATATTGGGCTACTTTTGACTTATTTACGGCTTTTCTCAAAAATATCCTGAACATTTTCAGATAAATAAGCCTAGTGACTCCATTTAACATGTGACTTTTAAGTGCTTTAAACCCTATATGTACATGGATGTAAGGAACCTTTTGCCCAATTCTGACAGTAATCAATCATTTCCTGATATAGCAGAAGCGTTTTGAATGAAAGGAGTGACAATTATCATTTTGACCCCTAGTGACCCCAAATATTTTTTGATTTAAAAAACCGAACTAATATATATGGGTACTGTCATAAGGAATATGTTGACCAATTATGACGATCCTAGGTCATTTAATTAAATTGCAACAGCGTTTTAAGTGAAAATCACGTTTTGACCCCGTGTGACCCCCGTGTGACCTTTGACCCCAAACTGTGAACACCCTTTATGAAGTTCAGGTGGGGGGTCCTACTGACCAAGTCTGGTGACTGTAGCATGTAAAATGTAGGAGAAGAAGCATTTTGTAGATGGGTTTGCAAGAAAAAATGCTCGCGCCGGCAGGTTTTTGGTTAGGATACAAAAACCACTAGATCTTGCTCCGGTCTAAGACCAGGCTACCTTGATTTTTTTATGAGAAAATGATCCCTAGTGACCTCTTCTTGACCTTTGACATGGTCAATATGATTAACTTATTTTCATGGCTCATCAATCCAAACAAGATGCAACAAATTTGATTCAAATCAGAGCATGTCTTAACTTTTACCTCTGTAAAGTTCAATGACCCCTAGTGACCCCGTATGACATGTCACTTTTAATCGCTGAAGACCCTATATGAACATGGACCCACGGAATCTTTTGACCAATTATGAAAGTCATGAGTCATTTCCTCTGAGACAAGATGCATTTTAAGTGATCGAATTGAACATTTACATTTTGACCCCTAGTGACCCCAAATGATTTTTAATTTTAAAAACCTATCTTTTGTACATGCGTACGGTCAAAAGGAATATGTGGACCAATTTTGACGATCCTAGGTCATTTCACTAAATTGGAAATGCGTTTTAAGTGAAAATCACCTTTTGACCCCTAGTGACCCCTTTTTGAACTTTGACCTGGGTAATATGATTGACTTATTTTCTTGCCTCATCAAACCAAACAAGATGCAACAAACCCGGTCCAAATCAGAGCATGTCTTAACTTTTACCCTTGTAAAGTTCAATGACCCCTAGTGACCCCGTATGACATGTCACTTTTAATCGCTGAACACCCTATATGTGCATGGACCCACGGAATCTTTTGACTAATTGTGAAGGTCATGAGTCATTTCCTCTGAGACAAGATGCATTTTAAGCGATCGAATTGAAAATTTACATTTTGACCCCTAGTGACCCTTTTTTGACCTTTGACCTGGTCAATATGATTGACTTATATTCTTGGCTCATCAAACCAAACAAGATGCAACAAACCCGGTCCAAATCGGAGCATGTCTTAACTTTTACCCCTGTAAAGTTCAATGACCCCTAGTGACCCCATATGACATGTCATTTTTAATCGCTGAACACCCTATATGTGCATGGACCCAAGGAATCTTTTGACCAATTGTGAAGGTCATGAGTCATTTCCTCTGAGACAAGATGCATTTTAAGTGATCGAATTGAAAATTTACATTTTGACCCCTAGTGACCCCAAATGATTTTTAATTTTAAAAACCGTTCTTTTTTATATGCGTACGGTCATAAGGCATATGTGGACTAATTTTGACGATCCTAGGTCATTTCACTAAATTGGAAATGCGTTTTAAGTGAAAATCACCTTTTGACCCCTAGTGACCCCTGTGTGACCTTTGACCCCAAACCGTGAACACCCTATATGAAGGTCTGGTGGGGGGTCCTACTGACCAAGTCTGGTGATTGTAGCATGTAAACTGTAGGAGGAGATGCATTTTGTAGGTGGGTTTGAGGAAAGAAGATGAAGAAGATGAAGATGAAGAAGATGAAGATGAAGAAGATGAAGAAAGAAACGGCAGAGATACAGAACCTTGATTTTCGAAAAAATCAAGGTAAGAAAGAACTAGACATAAGCTGCGATCGGAGATCGCGGATATTAGTCTAGCGGATTTGGTAGTTAGAGAGCGGGGATGTGCGTATTTGTTGGAACCAATCAGCGTTCAGTTTTGATTTTAAAAACCGAACTATTGTATATGCGTACGGTCAACAGGAATATGTTGGCCAATTCTGACGATCCTATGGTAATTTCACTAAATTGCAACATCGTTTTAAGTGAAAATCACTTTTTGACCCCTAGTGACCTTTTCTTGACCTTTGACCCCAAACTTATGATTGACTTTTTTCTTGGCTTATCAATGCGCGCAAGAAGAAAAAAGTAGTTCCGTCAAAATCGGAGCATGTCTTAGGATTTTCACTTGTATAGTTCAATGACCTCTAGTGACCCCGTGTGACATGTCACTTTTAGTGGAGAAGGACCCTATATATGAACATGGATGAGAGGAATCGTTTGACTAATTCTGACAATCATAGGTCATTTCCTCTCGGACAAGTAGCATTTTGAGTGAATGGAGAAAAAATTACATTTTGACCCCTAGTGACCCCAAATATTTTTTGATTTTAAAAACCTAACTATTGTACATGCGTACGGTCAAAAGGAATATGTTGACCAATTCTGACGATCCTAGGACATTTCACTAAATTGCAAATGCGTTTTTAGTGAAAATCTCGTTTTGACCCCTAGTGACCTTTTCTTGACCTCTGACCCAAAACTTGTCATTGACTTTTTTGCTTGGCTGATCAATGCGCACAAGAAAAAAGTAGTCCCGTCAAAATCGAAGCATGTCTTAAGATTTTCACCTGTATAGTTCAATGACCTCGTGTGACCTCGTGTGACATGTCACTTTTAGTGGAGAAGGACCCTATATGGACATGGATAAGAGGAATCTTTTGACTAATTCTGACAATCATAGGTCATTATCTCTTGGACAAGTAGTATTTTGAGTGCGAGGAGTGAAAATGTACATTTTGACCCCTAGTGACCTTTTCTTGACCTTTGATCTTAACGGTGTGATTGACTTTTGTTCTTGTCTCATCAATGCTCACAAAATAAAAGAAACCCGGTCAAAATCCGAGCATGCGTTATATTTTCCCACTGTAAAGTTCAATGACCCCTAGTGACCCTGTTTGACATGTCACTTTTAGTGTGGAAGGACCCTATATGAACATTGATACATGGAATCTTTAGACAAATTCTGAGTATCATCAGTCATTTTCTCTCGGACAAGTAGGGTTTTGAGTGAATGGAGTAAAATTTACATTTTGACCCCTAGTGACCCCAAATGATTTTTAATTTTAAAAACCGTTCTTTTGTACATGCGTACGGTCAAAAGGAATATGTGGACCAATTTTGACGATCCTAGGTCATTTCACTAAATTGGAAAAGCGTTTTAAGTGAAAATCACGTTTTGACCCCTAGTGACCCCTGTGTGACCTTTGACCCATTATGCTTTACAACCTGAGTAGTGGTGCACATAAGGGTTCTTATGACCAAATATGGTCAAAATCGGGTCAATGGTTACGGAGCTATAGGTCCCATGACAGAAAAAGAAAGAAAGAAAGAAAGAAAGAAAGAAAGAAACAGTACAAACTAGACATGACCTGTGATCGGAGATCACGAATATTAGTCGGGTGTGTTACATGTTAACCCCTTCGAGTGGTAAATGGAGTAAATAAATACAGTTGAACCCCTAGTGACCTTTTCTTGACCTCTGACCCAAAACTTGTAATTGACTTTTTTGCTTGGCTGATCAATGCGCACAAGAAAAAGGTAGTCCCGTCAAAATCGGAGCATGTTTAAGATTTTCACTTGTAAAGTTCAATGACCTCTAGTGACCCCGTGTGACATGTCACTTTTAGTGGAGAAGGACCCTATATGAACATGGATGAGAGGAACCTTTTGACTAATTCTGACAATCATAGGTCATTTCCTCTCGGACAAGTAGCATTTTGAGTGAATGGAGTGAAAATTTACATTTTGACCCCTAGTGACCCCAAATATTTTTTGATTTTAAAAACCAAACTATTGTACATGCGTACGGTCAAAAGGAATATGTTGACCAATTCTGACGATCCTAGGTCATTTCACTAAATTGCAAATGCGTTTTTAGTGAAAATCACGTTTTGACCCCTAGTGACCTTTTCTTGACCTCTGACCCAAAACTTGTAATTGACGTTTTTGCTTGGCTGATCAATGCGCACAAGAAAAAAGTAGTCTTGTTAAAATCGGAGCATGTCTTAAGATTTTCACCTGTATAGTTCAATGACCTCTAGTGACCTCGTGTAACATGTCACTTTTAGTGGAGAAGGACCCTATATGGACATGGATAAGAGGAATCTTTTGACTAATTCTGACAATCATAGGTCATTATCTCTTGGACAAGTAGTATTTTGAGTGCGAGGAGTAAAAATGTACATTTTGACCCCTAGTGACCTTTTATTGACCTTTGATCTTAACGGTATGATTGACTTTTGTTCTTGTCTTATCAATGCCCACAAAATAAAAGAAACCCGGTCAAAATCGAAGCATGCCTTATATTTTTCCCCTGTAAAGTTCAATGACCTCTAGTGACCTCGTTTGACATGTCACTTTTAGTGTGGAAGGACCCTATATGAACATTGATCAAAGGAATCTTTTGACCAATTCTGAGTATCATCAGTCATTTTCCCTCGGACAAGTAGGGTTTTGAGTGAATGGAGTAAAATTTACATTTTGACCCCTAGTGACCCCAAATGATTTTTAATTTTAAAAACCGTTCTTTTGTACATGCGTACGGTCAAAAGGAATATGTGGACCAATTTTGACGATCCTAGGTCATTTCACTAAATTGGAAATGCGTTTTAAGTGAAAATCACGTTTTGACCCCTAGTGACCCCTGTGTGACCTTTGACCCCTTATGCTTTACAACCTGAGTAGTGGTGCACATAAGGGTTCTTATGACTAAATATGGTCAAAATCGGGTCAATGGTTACGGAGCTATAGGTCCCATGACAGGAGAAAGAAGAAACAGGACGAATACAGTATATTAGTCGTTCCTCGACTAATATAACTAGACATGGACTGTGATCGGAGATCACGAATATTAGTCGAGTGTGTTACATGTTAACCCCTTCGAGTGGTAAATGGAGTAAATAAATACAGTTGAACCCCTAGTGACCTTTTCTTGACCTCTGACCCAAAACTTGTAATTGACTTTTTTGCTTGGCTGATCAATGCGCACAAGAAAAAGGTAGTCCCGTCAAAATCGGAGCATGATTTAAGATTTTCACCTGTAAAGTTCAATGACCTCTAGTGACCATGTGTGACATGTCACTTTTAGTGGAGAAGGACCCTATATGAACATGGATGAGAGGAATCTTTTGACTAATTCTGACAATCATAGGTCATTTCCTCTCGGACAAGTAGCATTTTGAGTGAATGGAGTGAAAATTTACATTTTGACCCCTAGTGACCCCAAATATTTTTTGATTTTAAAAACCGAACTATTGTACATGCGTACGGTCAAAAGGTATATGTTGACCAATTCTGACGATCCTAGGTCATTTCACTAAATTGCAAAAGCGTTTTTAGTGAAAATCACGTTTTGACCCCTAGTGACCTTTTTTTGACCTCTGACCCAAAACTTGTAATTGACTTTTTTGCTTGGCTAATCAATGCGCACAAGAAAAAAGTAATCTCGTCAAAATCGAAGCATGTCTTAAGATTTTCACCTGTATAGTTCAATGACCTCTAGTGACCTCGTGTGACATGTCACTTTTAGTGGAGAAAGACCCTATATGGACATGGATAAGAGGAATCTTTTGACCAATTCTGACAATTATAGGTCATTATCTCTTAGACAAGTAGTATTTTGAGTGCGAGGA
Organism: Ophiura sarsii; assembly: GCA_035610835.1. NCBI lineage: Eukaryota > Metazoa > Echinodermata > Ophiuroidea > Amphilepidida > Ophiuridae > Ophiura > Ophiura sarsii. The sequence continues at coordinate 74,630,827 of CM069447.1, forward strand.
GTGAAAATGTACATTTTGACCCCTAGTGACCTTTTCTTGACCTTTGATCTTAACGGTATGATTGACTTTTGTTCTTGTCTCATCAATGCCCACAAAGTAAAAGAAACCCGGTCAAAATCGAAGCATGCCTTATATTTTTTCCCTGTAAAGTTCAATGACCTCTAGTGACCTCGTTTGACATGTCACTTTTAGTGTGGAAGGACCCTATATGAACATTGATCAAAGAAATCTTTTGACCAATTCTGAGTATCATCAGTCATTTTCCCTCGGACAAGTAGGGTTTTGAGTGAATGGAGTAAAATTTACATTTTGACCCCTAGTGACCCCAAATGATTTTTAATTTTAAAAACCGTTCTTTTGTACATACGTACGGTCAAAAGGAATATGTGGACCAATTTTGACGATCCTAGGTCATTTCACTAAATTGCAAATGCGTTTTTAGTAAAAATCACGTTTTGACCCCTAGTGACCCCTGTGTGACCTTTGACCCCTTATGCTTTTCAACCTGAGTAGTGGTGCACATAAGGGTTCTTATGATTAAATATGGTCAAAATCGGCTCAACGGTTACGGAGCTATAGGTCCCATGACAGAAAAAGAAAGAACTAGAGATAATTGTGATCTCAGATCACGGATATTAGTCGAGGGCTTTGGCCTTTGACCTTGGTATATGTTGTCAAAGGGCAATAACCTTATAATATCTTAAATTGTACTATATTTGATAATTGTTTTTATAAATTTCAGCCCTGAAGTAGTTAAAAAAAATACATTTTGAACCCTAATGACCTTTTCTTGACCTTTGACCCCAAACTTATGATTTACTTTTTTTCTTGGCTTATCAATGCGCACATGAAAAAAGTAGTCCGGTCAAAATCAGAGCATGTCTTCAGTTTTACACTTGTATTATTCAATGACCCCTAGTGACCCCGTGTGACATGTCACTTTTAATGGAGGAGCACCCTATATGAACATTGATACGAGGAATCTTTTGACCAATTCTGATAATCATCAGTCATTTCCCCTCGGACAAGTAGTATTTTGAGTGCGAGGAGTGAAAATGTACATTTTGACCCCTAGTGACCTTTTTTTAACCTCTGATCTTAACGATATTATTGACTTTTGTTCTTGTCTCATCAATGCCCACAAAATAAAAGAAACCCGGTCAAAGTCGGAGCATGCCTTATATTTTCCCCTTGTAAAGTTCAATGACCCCTAGTGTCCTCGTTTGACATTTCACTTTAAGTGTAGAAGCACCCTATATGTACATGGATCCAAGGAATCTTTTGACCAATTCTGAGTATCATCAGTCATTTTCCCTCGGACAAGTAGGGTTTTGAGTGAATGGAGTAAACATTTACATTTTGACCCCTAGTAACCCCAAACATTTTTCGATTTAAAAAACCGAACTATCATATATGCGTACGGTCAAAAGGAATATGTTGGTCAAATCTCACAATCCTAGGTCATTTCAATAAATTGCAAATGCGTTTTAAGTGAAAATCACGTTTTGACCTCTAGTTACCTTTGTGTGACCTTTGACTCCTTATGCTTTACAACCTGAGTAGTGGTGCACATAAGGGTACTTATGACTAAATCTGGTCAAAATCGGCTCAATGGTTACGGAGCTATAGGTCCCATGACGGAAGAAGAAGAAGAAGGAAACAGGTAGAATACAGTATATTAGTCGTTTCTCGACTAATATAATTAGTCTCAACACGTTTTTGTCCTCTGGGGCGTGCCATAGTTTGGCACGATTTTATGATAAGAAAAGATTATATGTGCATCCCTTGTTTCTCAAATAATTTGTTAATCCTTTATATGATTTGCTGATTCTGTCACTACTTATGTCTTTTGTAGTACTGAGTCCGAAGATGTTTGAATGGAAATCTAACTCCATTTCCGCTTTGTGATATTACATTTTTTGCATTAATTCATACTTTCTATTACAAATGTGTTGATAGAATGCCGTATATGACATTATACGGATATCAACATGACATGACAGTGCTGGACACGACAATCATTCTAGATTTAGGGACATTTACATTTTGACCCCTAGTGACCTTTTTTTGACCTCTGACCCAAAACTTGTAATTGACTTTTTTGCTTAGCTGATCAATGCGCACAAGAAAAAAGTAGTCCCGTCAAAATCGGAGCATGTCTTAAGATTTTCACTTGTATAGTTCAATGACCTCTAGTGACCCCGTGTGACATGTCACTTTTAGTGGAGAAGGACTCTATATGAACATGGATGAGAGGAATCGTTTGACTAATTCTGACAATCATTAGTCATTTCCTCTCGGACAAGTAGCATTTTGAGTGATTGGAGTGACAATTTACATTTTGACCCCTACTGACGCCAAATATTTTTTGATTTTAAAAACCTAACTATTATACATGCGTACTGTCCAAAGGAACATGTTGACCATTTCTCAGCATCCTGTGTCATTTCGCTAAGTAGCAAGGACGTTTTAAGTGAAAATCGCGTTTGACCCCTGTGTGACCTTTGACCTCTTGTGCTTTAAAACCTGAGTAGTGGTGCACATAAGGGTACTTGTGACCAAATATGGTCAAAATCGGCTCAATGGTTACGGAGCTATAGGTCCCATGGCTGAAGAAAGAAGAGGAAACAGGACGAATACAGTATATTAGTCGTTTCTCGACTACTATAAAGAAGACCTTTTCTTGACCTCTGACCCAAAACTTGTAATTTACTTTTTTGCTTGGCTGATCAATACGCACAAGAAAAAAGTAGTCCCGTCAAAATCGGAGCATTTCTTAAGATTTTCACCTGTATAGTTCAATGACCTCTAGTGACCCCGTGTGACATGTCACTTTTAGTGGAGAAGGACCCTATATGAACATGGATGAGAGGAATCTTTTGACTAATTCTGACAATCATTAGTCATTTCCTCTCGGACAAGTAGCATTTTGAGTGATTGGAGTGACAATTTACATTTTGACCCCTACTGACGCCAAATATTTTTCGATTTTAAAAACCGAACTATTATACATGCGTACTGTCCAAAGGAACATGTTGACCATTTCTCAGCATCCTGTGTCATTTCGCTAAGTAGCAAGGACGTTTTAAGTGAAAATCGCGTTTGACCCCTGTGTGACCTTTGACCTCTTGTGCTTTAAAACCTGAGTAGTGGTGCACATAAGGGTACTTGTGACCAAATATGGTCAAAATCGGCTCAATGGTTACGGAGCTATAGGTCCCATGGCTGAAGAAAGAAGAGGAAACAGGACGAATACAGTATATTAGTCGTTTCTCGACTAATATAAAGAAAGAAAGAAGAAAGAAACAGGACAAATACAGTATATTAGTCGTTTCTCGACTAATATAATACAGTATATTAGTCGTTTCTCGACTAATATAAGAAAGAAGAAAGAAACAGGACAAATACAGTATATTAGTCGTTTCTCGACTAATATAAAGAAACAGGACAAATACAGTATATTAGTCGTTTCTCGACTAATATAAGAAGAAAGAAGAAAGAAACAGGACGAATACAGTATATTAGTCGTTTCTCGACTAATATAACTAGACATGACCTGTGATCGGAGATCACGAATATTAGTCGGGTGTGTTACATGTTAACCCCTTCGAGTGGTAAATGGAGTAAATAAATACAGTTGAACCCCTAATGACCTTTTCCTGACCTCTGACCCAAAACTTGTAATTGCCTTTTTTGCTTGGCTTATCAATGCGCACAAGAAAAAGGTAGTCCCGTCAAAATCGGAGCATGTTTTAAGATTTTCACCTGTAAAGTTCAATGACCTCTAGTGACCCCGTGTGACATGTCACTTTTAATGGAGAAGGACCCTATATGAACATGGATGAGAGGAATCTTTTGACTAATTCTGACAATCATAGGTCATTTCCTCTCGGACAAGTAGCATTTTGAGTGAATGGAGTGAAAATTTACATTTTGACCCCTAGTGACCCCAAATATTTTTTGATTTTAAAAACCGAACTATTGTACATGCGTACGGTCAAAAGGAATATGTTGACCAATTCTGACGATCCTACAATCTTGTTCAAAACCTGTTGGGACACTATACACTTGCGCCTGAAATATCTTCCAAAATGAGTAAAAAGCTGTCAGTTGAAAGTATGATAGTCAAAACTAGTTTATGTAAAGCTGCCATCCCCCACCCCCACCCCCCCAATCAATGTTGGGGCTGATATATATATAACACAGCCCGTTGCTGGACGATGCTTTTATATGGACCAACATTGAATTTAGGGGGAGGGACCACCGCTCCACAAGACATGCAGGAAGTGTCCCAACAGTTTTGCACATGATTGTATTAAGGGAGTGAGAAAGTGAGCTATAAATAATACAAAAATCGCTATATCTCGAAAACGGTAGCTTTGATTTCAACAATTCTTTTTAAGAAATGAAGAATATTGCTTCTGTAACATTCCGAGTTGAATTTCATAGTCTAATTACGTATACATATTTAATAAAATACATAAATAACCTTTATTTTGATGAAGTGTCATAATTTCAAAGTATCTAATTTACAGCGGTGGGTGTTTTAAACGATTGCATCACCTGTTTTCCGTTTTTAGACACAACTTTTGATTCAATAAAGGGTTTCTTGATCAGATTTGGAGGATATATAGGTCATGTTATCGGTCATGTGACCAACTACTTAAAAATGTTATGCTCCAACTTACTTATAGGGATAGTTCACTTTTAATTACGGGGTATATTTTGCACACTAGATGCCCAAGAAGTAATGGATATTGCCAGTTAATTAGATTCAAATGGTTTCTTGATAACATATAATACCATCCAAACATGCTAGAAAATACTCTCGTCGCTTACGCGACTCCTGCGTCACGGAAAATGGATTACATAACAAGGAAGGGTGGGCGCTCTAATCGATTACGCAACTCGTATGCATCTCAATTGGGGAACATTGTGGTTGCTTTGGCGAGTACCAACAAGTTAAATCAATCGGCGCACACACTATCGTATTAAGTATTTAACTATTTGAATTAATTCTTTTACTTAATGAATACAAAAAATGTAAAAACAAAATACATAATTTGTATTAAACGCTCTTATATAGAGTTCTCTGGCATTTTTAAAAGTGTACGGGGATATGGATTTAAGTTTTAAAGTATTCAAAACATAGGCCGATGACAGACTCGAACCTATATACAACATTTTGTTTACTACATGTACAATGTTGTGTGTAAGACAACCGCGCGCTAGACCGGTAGGCCATGGAGGGAACACACCACTTAACAACGTTTTAAAGAATATCAGGACTATTATGGACACAATCGATATCGGTTAGCCGTTGTTGTTAATGCAATGTATTATAGTTCATTTTGACAATGTATTTTGATGGGCGATAACAGTAATCCATAGATAACTTTCAATCAGAAGTCAAAACAATTATGGGAAAGTCGATTTCCAACAGTATGCCATTACTTAATATAAAGGTCTTTGACATATTTTCCTTTTTATAACTCATGGCTTACTGTCGATCCAATCGATTCTACATGTAGCATCTTGGCATACTGTGAATAGCCTATATCGATTGTGTCCATAATTATAGTCCTGATATTCTTTAAAACGTTGCAAAGTGGTGTGTTCCCTCCATGGCCGACCGGTCTAGCGCGCTGTTGTCTTACACACAATATTGTACATGTAGTTAAACCAAATGTTGTATATAGGTTCGAGTCTGACATCGGTCTCTGTTTTGAATATTTACATGACGCAAGAATATAAACAATATTGGTGCTTATTGCTAACATGTCACTCAAAGAGATCTACGTGTTTCTTTTAAAATAAAATCATGTCATGATAAAATGACATTATTTGTTTTACCTATATCTTATAAAGAAGTCTTGATTAAAAGTACCATTTAGGTGCATAATTCAGACAATGCCCCTTTAAATTGAAGATATTACTAACCCATTCTTTTTTTTAAACAAACGATACTAATCGTACATTATCGCTCTCTAATATTGCCAAATATGAGATTAATTGGAACATTTTTAATGCAGTTACAAGGACTTATATGAATTTAGTACATTATTTTTTTCAATGCTTTAATACAATCTTGTTCAAAACCTGTTGGGACACTATACACTTGCGCCTGAAATATCTTCCAAAATGAGTAAAAAGCTGTCAGTTGAAAGTATGATAGTCAAAACTAGTTTATGTAAAGCTGCCATCCCCCACCCCCACCCCCCCAATCAATGTTGGGGCTGATATATATATAACACAGCCCGTTGCTGGACGATGCTTTTATATGGACCAACATTGAATTTAGGGGGAGGGACCACCGCTCCACAAGACATGCAGGAAGTGTCCCAACAGTTTTGCACATGATTGTATTAAGGGAGTGAGAAAGTGAGCTATAAATAATACAAAAATCGCTATATCTCGAAAACGGTAGCTTTGATTTCAACAATTCTTTTTAAGAAATGAAGAATATTGCTTCTGTAACATTCCGAGTTGAATTTCATAGTCTAATTACGTATACATATTTAATAAAATACATAAATAACCTTTATTTTGATGAAGTGTCATAATTTCAAAGTATCTAATTTACAGCGGTGGGTGTTTTAAACGATTGCATCACCTGTTTTCCGTTTTTAGACACAACTTTTGATTCAATAAAGGGTTTCTTGATCAGATTTGGAGGATATATAGGTCATGTTATCGGTCATGTGACCAACTACTTAAAAATGTTATGCTCCAACTTACTTATAGGGATAGTTCACTTTTAATTACGGGGTATATTTTGCACACTAGATGCCCAAGAAGTAATGGATATTGCCAGTTAATTAGATTCAAATGGTTTCTTGATAACATATAATACCATCCAAACATGCTAGAAAATACTCTCGTCGCTTACGCGACTCCTGCGTCACGGAAAATGGATTACATAACAAGGAAGGGTGGGCGCTCTAATCGATTACGCAACTCGTATGCATCTCAATTGGGGAACATTGTGGTTGCTTTGGCGAGTACCAACAAGTTAAATCAATCGGCGCACACACTATCGTATTAAGTATTTAACTATTTGAATTAATTCTTTTACTTAATGAATACAAAAAATGTAAAAACAAAATACATAATTTGTATTAAACGCTCTTATATAGAGTTCTCTGGCATTTTTAAAAGTGTACGGGGATATGGATTTAAGTTTTAAAGTATTCAAAACATAGGCCGATGACAGACTCGAACCTATATACAACATTTTGTTTACTACATGTACAATGTTGTGTGTAAGACAACCGCGCGCTAGACCGGTAGGCCATGGAGGGAACACACCACTTAACAACGTTTTAAAGAATATCAGGACTATTATGGACACAATCGATATCGGTTAGCCGTTGTTGTTAATGCAATGTATTATAGTTCATTTTGACAATGTATTTTGATGGGCGATAACAGTAATCCATAGATAACTTTCAATCAGAAGTCAAAACAATTATGGGAAAGTCGATTTCCAACAGTATGCCATTACTTAATATAAAGGTCTTTGACATATTTTCCTTTTTATAACTCATGGCTTACTGTCGATCCAATCGATTCTACATGTAGCATCTTGGCATACTGTGAATAGCCTATATCGATTGTGTCCATAATTATAGTCCTGATATTCTTTAAAACGTTGCAAAGTGGTGTGTTCCCTCCATGGCCGACCGGTCTAGCGCGCTGTTGTCTTACACACAATATTGTACATGTAGTTAAACCAAATGTTGTATATAGGTTCGAGTCTGACATCGGTCTCTGTTTTGAATATTTACATGACGCAAGAATATAAACAATATTGGTGCTTATTGCTAACATGTCACTCAAAGAGATCTACGTGTTTCTTTTAAAATAAAATCATGTCATGATAAAATGACATTATTTGTTTTACCTATATCTTATAAAGAAGTCTTGATTAAAAGTACCATTTAGGTGCATAATTCAGACAATGCCCCTTTAAATTGAAGATATTACTAACCCATTCTTTTTTTTAAACAAACGATACTAATCGTACATTATCGCTCTCTAATATTGCCAAATATGAGATTAATTGGAACATTTTTAATGCAGTTACAAGGACTTATATGAATTTAGTACATTATTTTTTTCAATGCTTTAATACAATCTTGTTCAAAACCTGTTGGGACACTATACACTTGCGCCTGAAATATCTTCCAAAATGAGTAAAAAGCTGTCAGTTGAAAGTATGATAGTCAAAACTAGTTTATGTAAAGCTGCCATCCCCCACCCCCACCCCCCCAATCAATGTTGGGGCTGATATATATATAACACAGCCCGTTGCTGGACGATGCTTTTATATGGACCAACATTGAATTTAGGGGGAGGGACCACCGCTCCACAAGACATGCAGGAAGTGTCCCAACAGTTTTGCACATGATTGTATTAAGGGAGTGAGAAAGTGAGCTATAAATAATACAAAAATCGCTATATCTCGAAAACGGTAGCTTTGATTTCAACAATTCTTTTTAAGAAATGAAGAATATTGCTTCTGTAACATTCCGAGTTGAATTTCATAGTCTAATTACGTATACATATTTAATAAAATACATAAATAACCTTTATTTTGATGAAGTGTCATAATTTCAAAGTATCTAATTTACAGCGGTGGGTGTTTTAAACGATTGCATCACCTGTTTTCCGTTTTTAGACACAACTTTTGATTCAATAAAGGGTTTCTTGATCAGATTTGGAGGATATATAGGTCATGTTATCGGTCATGTGACCAACTACTTAAAAATGTTATGCTCCAACTTACTTATAGGGATAGTTCACTTTTAATTACGGGGTATATTTTGCACACTAGATGCCCAAGAAGTAATGGATATTGCCAGTTAATTAGATTCAAATGGTTTCTTGATAACATATAATACCATCCAAACATGCTAGAAAATACTCTCGTCGCTTACGCGACTCCTGCGTCACGGAAAATGGATTACATAACAAGGAAGGGTGGGCGCTCTAATCGATTACGCAACTCGTATGCATCTCAATTGGGGAACATTGTGGTTGCTTTGGCGAGTACCAACAAGTTAAATCAATCGGCGCACACACTATCGTATTAAGTATTTAACTATTTGAATTAATTCTTTTACTTAATGAATACAAAAAATGTAAAAACAAAATACATAATTTGTATTAAACGCTCTTATATAGAGTTCTCTGGCATTTTTAAAAGTGTACGGGGATATGGATTTAAGTTTTAAAGTATTCAAAACATAGGCCGATGACAGACTCGAACCTATATACAACATTTTGTTTACTACATGTACAATGTTGTGTGTAAGACAACCGCGCGCTAGACCGGTAGGCCATGGAGGGAACACACCACTTAACAACGTTTTAAAGAATATCAGGACTATTATGGACACAATCGATATCGGTTAGCCGTTGTTGTTAATGCAATGTATTATAGTTCATTTTGACAATGTATTTTGATGGGCGATAACAGTAATCCATAGATAACTTTCAATCAGAAGTCAAAACAATTATGGGAAAGTCGATTTCCAACAGTATGCCATTACTTAATATAAAGGTCTTTGACATATTTTCCTTTTTATAACTCATGGCTTACTGTCGATCCAATCGATTCTACATGTAGCATCTTGGCATACTGTGAATAGCCTATATCGATTGTGTCCATAATTATAGTCCTGATATTCTTTAAAACGTTGCAAAGTGGTGTGTTCCCTCCATGGCCGACCGGTCTAGCGCGCTGTTGTCTTACACACAATATTGTACATGTAGTTAAACCAAATGTTGTATATAGGTTCGAGTCTGACATCGGTCTCTGTTTTGAATATTTACATGACGCAAGAATATAAACAATATTGGTGCTTATTGCTAACATGTCACTCAAAGAGATCTACGTGTTTCTTTTAAAATAAAATCATGTCATGATAAAATGACATTATTTGTTTTACCTATATCTTATAAAGAAGTCTTGATTAAAAGTACCATTTAGGTGCATAATTCAGACAATGCCCCTTTAAATTGAAGATATTACTAACCCATTCTTTTTTTTAAACAAACGATACTAATCGTACATTATCGCTCTCTAATATTGCCAAATATGAGATTAATTGGAACATTTTTAATGCAGTTACAAGGACTTATATGAATTTAGTACATTATTTTTTTCAATGCTTTAATACAATCTTGTTCAAAACCTGTTGGGACACTATACACTTGCGCCTGAAATATCTTCCAAAATGAGTAAAAAGCTGTCAGTTGAAAGTATGATAGTCAAAACTAGTTTATGTAAAGCTGCCATCCCCCACCCCCACCCCCCCAATCAATGTTGGGGCTGATATATATATAACACAGCCCGTTGCTGGACGATGCTTTTATATGGACCAACATTGAATTTAGGGGGAGGGACCACCGCTCCACAAGACATGCAGGAAGTGTCCCAACAGTTTTGCACATGATTGTATTAAGGGAGTGAGAAAGTGAGCTATAAATAATACAAAAATCGCTATATCTCGAAAACGGTAGCTTTGATTTCAACAATTCTTTTTAAGAAATGAAGAATATTGCTTCTGTAACATTCCGAGTTGAATTTCATAGTCTAATTACGTATACATATTTAATAAAATACATAAATAACCTTTATTTTGATGAAGTGTCATAATTTCAAAGTATCTAATTTACAGCGGTGGGTGTTTTAAACGATTGCATCACCTGTTTTCCGTTTTTAGACACAACTTTTGATTCAATAAAGGGTTTCTTGATCAGATTTGGAGGATATATAGGTCATGTTATCGGTCATGTGACCAACTACTTAAAAATGTTATGCTCCAACTTACTTATAGGGATAGTTCACTTTTAATTACGGGGTATATTTTGCACACTAGATGCCCAAGAAGTAATGGATATTGCCAGTTAATTAGATTCAAATGGTTTCTTGATAACATATAATACCATCCAAACATGCTAGAAAATACTCTCGTCGCTTACGCGACTCCTGCGTCACGGAAAATGGATTACATAACAAGGAAGGGTGGGCGCTCTAATCGATTACGCAACTCGTATGCATCTCAATTGGGGAACATTGTGGTTGCTTTGGCGAGTACCAACAAGTTAAATCAATCGGCGCACACACTATCGTATTAAGTATTTAACTATTTGAATTAATTCTTTTACTTAATGAATACAAAAAATGTAAAAACAAAATACATAATTTGTATTAAACGCTCTTATATAGAGTTCTCTGGCATTTTTAAAAGTGTACGGGGATATGGATTTAAGTTTTAAAGTATTCAAAACATAGGCCGATGACAGACTCGAACCTATATACAACATTTTGTTTACTACATGTACAATGTTGTGTGTAAGACAACCGCGCGCTAGACCGGTAGGCCATGGAGGGAACACACCACTTAACAACGTTTTAAAGAATATCAGGACTATTATGGACACAATCGATATCGGTTAGCCGTTGTTGTTAATGCAATGTATTATAGTTCATTTTGACAATGTATTTTGATGGGCGATAACAGTAATCCATAGATAACTTTCAATCAGAAGTCAAAACAATTATGGGAAAGTCGATTTCCAACAGTATGCCATTACTTAATATAAAGGTCTTTGACATATTTTCCTTTTTATAACTCATGGCTTACTGTCGATCCAATCGATTCTACATGTAGCATCTTGGCATACTGTGAATAGCCTATATCGATTGTGTCCATAATTATAGTCCTGATATTCTTTAAAACGTTGCAAAGTGGTGTGTTCCCTCCATGGCCGACCGGTCTAGCGCGCTGTTGTCTTACACACAATATTGTACATGTAGTTAAACCAAATGTTGTATATAGGTTCGAGTCTGACATCGGTCTCTGTTTTGAATATTTACATGACGCAAGAATATAAACAATATTGGTGCTTATTGCTAACATGTCACTCAAAGAGATCTACGTGTTTCTTTTAAAATAAAATCATGTCATGATAAAATGACATTATTTGTTTTACCTATATCTTATAAAGAAGTCTTGATTAAAAGTACCATTTAGGTGCATAATTCAGACAATGCCCCTTTAAATTGAAGATATTACTAACCCATTCTTTTTTTTAAACAAACGATACTAATCGTACATTATCGCTCTCTAATATTGCCAAATATGAGATTAATTGGAACATTTTTAATGCAGTTACAAGGACTTATATGAATTTAGTACATTATTTTTTTCAATGCTTTAATACAATCTTGTTCAAAACCTGTTGGGACACTATACACTTGCGCCTGAAATATCTTCCAAAATGAGTAAAAAGCTGTCAGTTGAAAGTATGATAGTCAAAACTAGTTTATGTAAAGCTGCCATCCCCCACCCCCACCCCCCCAATCAATGTTGGGGCTGATATATATATAACACAGCCCGTTGCTGGACGATGCTTTTATATGGACCAACATTGAATTTAGGGGGAGGGACCACCGCTCCACAAGACATGCAGGAAGTGTCCCAACAGTTTTGCACATGATTGTATTAAGGGAGTGAGAAAGTGAGCTATAAATAATACAAAAATCGCTATATCTCGAAAACGGTAGCTTTGATTTCAACAATTCTTTTTAAGAAATGAAGAATATTGCTTCTGTAACATTCCGAGTTGAATTTCATAGTCTAATTACGTATACATATTTAATAAAATACATAAATAACCTTTATTTTGATGAAGTGTCATAATTTCAAAGTATCTAATTTACAGCGGTGGGTGTTTTAAACGATTGCATCACCTGTTTTCCGTTTTTAGACACAACTTTTGATTCAATAAAGGGTTTCTTGATCAGATTTGGAGGATATATAGGTCATGTTATCGGTCATGTGACCAACTACTTAAAAATGTTATGCTCCAACTTACTTATAGGGATAGTTCACTTTTAATTACGGGGTATATTTTGCACACTAGATGCCCAAGAAGTAATGGATATTGCCAGTTAATTAGATTCAAATGGTTTCTTGATAACATATAATACCATCCAAACATGCTAGAAAATACTCTCGTCGCTTACGCGACTCCTGCGTCACGGAAAATGGATTACATAACAAGGAAGGGTGGGCGCTCTAATCGATTACGCAACTCGTATGCATCTCAATTGGGGAACATTGTGGTTGCTTTGGCGAGTACCAACAAGTTAAATCAATCGGCGCACACACTATCGTATTAAGTATTTAACTATTTGAATTAATTCTTTTACTTAATGAATACAAAAAATGTAAAAACAAAATACATAATTTGTATTAAACGCTCTTATATAGAGTTCTCTGGCATTTTTAAAAGTGTACGGGGATATGGATTTAAGTTTTAAAGTATTCAAAACATAGGCCGATGACAGACTCGAACCTATATACAACATTTTGTTTACTACATGTACAATGTTGTGTGTAAGACAACCGCGCGCTAGACCGGTAGGCCATGGAGGGAACACACCACTTAACAACGTTTTAAAGAATATCAGGACTATTATGGACACAATCGATATCGGTTAGCCGTTGTTGTTAATGCAATGTATTATAGTTCATTTTGACAATGTATTTTGATGGGCGATAACAGTAATCCATAGATAACTTTCAATCAGAAGTCAAAACAATTATGGGAAAGTCGATTTCCAACAGTATGCCATTACTTAATATAAAGGTCTTTGACATATTTTCCTTTTTATAACTCATGGCTTACTGTCGATCCAATCGATTCTACATGTAGCATCTTGGCATACTGTGAATAGCCTATATCGATTGTGTCCATAATTATAGTCCTGATATTCTTTAAAACGTTGCAAAGTGGTGTGTTCCCTCCATGGCCGACCGGTCTAGCGCGCTGTTGTCTTACACACAATATTGTACATGTAGTTAAACCAAATGTTGTATATAGGTTCGAGTCTGACATCGGTCTCTGTTTTGAATATTTACATGACGCAAGAATATAAACAATATTGGTGCTTATTGCTAACATGTCACTCAAAGAGATCTACGTGTTTCTTTTAAAATAAAATCATGTCATGATAAAATGACATTATTTGTTTTACCTATATCTTATAAAGAAGTCTTGATTAAAAGTACCATTTAGGTGCATAATTCAGACAATGCCCCTTTAAATTGAAGATATTACTAACCCATTCTTTTTTTTAAACAAACGATACTAATCGTACATTATCGCTCTCTAATATTGCCAAATATGAGATTAATTGGAACATTTTTAATGCAGTTACAAGGACTTATATGAATTTAGTACATTATTTTTTTCAATGCTTTAATACAATCTTGTTCAAAACCTGTTGGGACACTATACACTTGCGCCTGAAATATCTTCCAAAATGAGTAAAAAGCTGTCAGTTGAAAGTATGATAGTCAAAACTAGTTTATGTAAAGCTGCCATCCCCCACCCCCACCCCCCCAATCAATGTTGGGGCTGATATATATATAACACAGCCCGTTGCTGGACGATGCTTTTATATGGACCAACATTGAATTTAGGGGGAGGGACCACCGCTCCACAAGACATGCAGGAAGTGTCCCAACAGTTTTGCACATGATTGTATTAAGGGAGTGAGAAAGTGAGCTATAAATAATACAAAAATCGCTATATCTCGAAAACGGTAGCTTTGATTTCAACAATTCTTTTTAAGAAATGAAGAATATTGCTTCTGTAACATTCCGAGTTGAATTTCATAGTCTAATTACGTATACATATTTAATAAAATACATAAATAACCTTTATTTTGATGAAGTGTCATAATTTCAAAGTATCTAATTTACAGCGGTGGGTGTTTTAAACGATTGCATCACCTGTTTTCCGTTTTTAGACACAACTTTTGATTCAATAAAGGGTTTCTTGATCAGATTTGGAGGATATATAGGTCATGTTATCGGTCATGTGACCAACTACTTAAAAATGTTATGCTCCAACTTACTTATAGGGATAGTTCACTTTTAATTACGGGGTATATTTTGCACACTAGATGCCCAAGAAGTAATGGATATTGCCAGTTAATTAGATTCAAATGGTTTCTTGATAACATATAATACCATCCAAACATGCTAGAAAATACTCTCGTCGCTTACGCGACTCCTGCGTCACGGAAAATGGATTACATAACAAGGAAGGGTGGGCGCTCTAATCGATTACGCAACTCGTATGCATCTCAATTGGGGAACATTGTGGTTGCTTTGGCGAGTACCAACAAGTTAAATCAATCGGCGCACACACTATCGTATTAAGTATTTAACTATTTGAATTAATTCTTTTACTTAATGAATACAAAAAATGTAAAAACAAAATACATAATTTGTATTAAACGCTCTTATATAGAGTTCTCTGGCATTTTTAAAAGTGTACGGGGATATGGATTTAAGTTTTAAAGTATTCAAAACATAGGCCGATGACAGACTCGAACCTATATACAACATTTTGTTTACTACATGTACAATGTTGTGTGTAAGACAACCGCGCGCTAGACCGGTAGGCCATGGAGGGAACACACCACTTAACAACGTTTTAAAGAATATCAGGACTATTATGGACACAATCGATATCGGTTAGCCGTTGTTGTTAATGCAATGTATTATAGTTCATTTTGACAATGTATTTTGATGGGCGATAACAGTAATCCATAGATAACTTTCAATCAGAAGTCAAAACAATTATGGGAAAGTCGATTTCCAACAGTATGCCATTACTTAATATAAAGGTCTTTGACATATTTTCCTTTTTATAACTCATGGCTTACTGTCGATCCAATCGATTCTACATGTAGCATCTTGGCATACTGTGAATAGCCTATATCGATTGTGTCCATAATTATAGTCCTGATATTCTTTAAAACGTTGCAAAGTGGTGTGTTCCCTCCATGGCCGACCGGTCTAGCGCGCTGTTGTCTTACACACAATATTGTACATGTAGTTAAACCAAATGTTGTATATAGGTTCGAGTCTGACATCGGTCTCTGTTTTGAATATTTACATGACGCAAGAATATAAACAATATTGGTGCTTATTGCTAACATGTCACTCAAAGAGATCTACGTGTTTCTTTTAAAATAAAATCATGTCATGATAAAATGACATTATTTGTTTTACCTATATCTTATAAAGAAGTCTTGATTAAAAGTACCATTTAGGTGCATAATTCAGACAATGCCCCTTTAAATTGAAGATATTACTAACCCATTCTTTTTTTTAAACAAACGATACTAATCGTACATTATCGCTCTCTAATATTGCCAAATATGAGATTAATTGGAACATTTTTAATGCAGTTACAAGGACTTATATGAATTTAGTACATTATTTTTTTCAATGCTTTAATACAATCTTGTTCAAAACCTGTTGGGACACTATACACTTGCGCCTGAAATATCTTCCAAAATGAGTAAAAAGCTGTCAGTTGAAAGTATGATAGTCAAAACTAGTTTATGTAAAGCTGCCATCCCCCACCCCCACCCCCCCAATCAATGTTGGGGCTGATATATATATAACACAGCCCGTTGCTGGACGATGCTTTTATATGGACCAACATTGAATTTAGGGGGAGGGACCACCGCTCCACAAGACATGCAGGAAGTGTCCCAACAGTTTTGCACATGATTGTATTAAGGGAGTGAGAAAGTGAGCTATAAATAATACAAAAATCGCTATATCTCGAAAACGGTAGCTTTGATTTCAACAATTCTTTTTAAGAAATGAAGAATATTGCTTCTGTAACATTCCGAGTTGAATTTCATAGTCTAATTACGTATACATATTTAATAAAATACATAAATAACCTTTATTTTGATGAAGTGTCATAATTTCAAAGTATCTAATTTACAGCGGTGGGTGTTTTAAACGATTGCATCACCTGTTTTCCGTTTTTAGACACAACTTTTGATTCAATAAAGGGTTTCTTGATCAGATTTGGAGGATATATAGGTCATGTTATCGGTCATGTGACCAACTACTTAAAAATGTTATGCTCCAACTTACTTATAGGGATAGTTCACTTTTAATTACGGGGTATATTTTGCACACTAGATGCCCAAGAAGTAATGGATATTGCCAGTTAATTAGATTCAAATGGTTTCTTGATAACATATAATACCATCCAAACATGCTAGAAAATACTCTCGTCGCTTACGCGACTCCTGCGTCACGGAAAATGGATTACATAACAAGGAAGGGTGGGCGCTCTAATCGATTACGCAACTCGTATGCATCTCAATTGGGGAACATTGTGGTTGCTTTGGCGAGTACCAACAAGTTAAATCAATCGGCGCACACACTATCGTATTAAGTATTTAACTATTTGAATTAATTCTTTTACTTAATGAATACAAAAAATGTAAAAACAAAATACATAATTTGTATTAAACGCTCTTATATAGAGTTCTCTGGCATTTTTAAAAGTGTACGGGGATATGGATTTAAGTTTTAAAGTATTCAAAACATAGGCCGATGACAGACTCGAACCTATATACAACATTTTGTTTACTACATGTACAATGTTGTGTGTAAGACAACCGCGCGCTAGACCGGTAGGCCATGGAGGGAACACACCACTTAACAACGTTTTAAAGAATATCAGGACTATTATGGACACAATCGATATCGGTTAGCCGTTGTTGTTAATGCAATGTATTATAGTTCATTTTGACAATGTATTTTGATGGGCGATAACAGTAATCCATAGATAACTTTCAATCAGAAGTCAAAACAATTATGGGAAAGTCGATTTCCAACAGTATGCCATTACTTAATATAAAGGTCTTTGACATATTTTCCTTTTTATAACTCATGGCTTACTGTCGATCCAATCGATTCTACATGTAGCATCTTGGCATACTGTGAATAGCCTATATCGATTGTGTCCATAATTATAGTCCTGATATTCTTTAAAACGTTGCAAAGTGGTGTGTTCCCTCCATGGCCGACCGGTCTAGCGCGCTGTTGTCTTACACACAATATTGTACATGTAGTTAAACCAAATGTTGTATATAGGTTCGAGTCTGACATCGGTCTCTGTTTTGAATATTTACATGACGCAAGAATATAAACAATATTGGTGCTTATTGCTAACATGTCACTCAAAGAGATCTACGTGTTTCTTTTAAAATAAAATCATGTCATGATAAAATGACATTATTTGTTTTACCTATATCTTATAAAGAAGTCTTGATTAAAAGTACCATTTAGGTGCATAATTCAGACAATGCCCCTTTAAATTGAAGATATTACTAACCCATTCTTTTTTTTAAACAAACGATACTAATCGTACATTATCGCTCTCTAATATTGCCAAATATGAGATTAATTGGAACATTTTTAATGCAGTTACAAGGACTTATATGAATTTAGTACATTATTTTTTTCAATGCTTTAATACAATCTTGTTCAAAACCTGTTGGGACACTATACACTTGCGCCTGAAATATCTTCCAAAATGAGTAAAAAGCTGTCAGTTGAAAGTATGATAGTCAAAACTAGTTTATGTAAAGCTGCCATCCCCCACCCCCACCCCCCCAATCAATGTTGGGGCTGATATATATATAACACAGCCCGTTGCTGGACGATGCTTTTATATGGACCAACATTGAATTTAGGGGGAGGGACCACCGCTCCACAAGACATGCAGGAAGTGTCCCAACAGTTTTGCACATGATTGTATTAAGGGAGTGAGAAAGTGAGCTATAAATAATACAAAAATCGCTATATCTCGAAAACGGTAGCTTTGATTTCAACAATTCTTTTTAAGAAATGAAGAATATTGCTTCTGTAACATTCCGAGTTGAATTTCATAGTCTAATTACGTATACATATTTAATAAAATACATAAATAACCTTTATTTTGATGAAGTGTCATAATTTCAAAGTATCTAATTTACAGCGGTGGGTGTTTTAAACGATTGCATCACCTGTTTTCCGTTTTTAGACACAACTTTTGATTCAATAAAGGGTTTCTTGATCAGATTTGGAGGATATATAGGTCATGTTATCGGTCATGTGACCAACTACTTAAAAATGTTATGCTCCAACTTACTTATAGGGATAGTTCACTTTTAATTACGGGGTATATTTTGCACACTAGATGCCCAAGAAGTAATGGATATTGCCAGTTAATTAGATTCAAATGGTTTCTTGATAACATATAATACCATCCAAACATGCTAGAAAATACTCTCGTCGCTTACGCGACTCCTGCGTCACGGAAAATGGATTACATAACAAGGAAGGGTGGGCGCTCTAATCGATTACGCAACTCGTATGCATCTCAATTGGGGAACATTGTGGTTGCTTTGGCGAGTACCAACAAGTTAAATCAATCGGCGCACACACTATCGTATTAAGTATTTAACTATTTGAATTAATTCTTTTACTTAATGAATACAAAAAATGTAAAAACAAAATACATAATTTGTATTAAACGCTCTTATATAGAGTTCTCTGGCATTTTTAAAAGTGTACGGGGATATGGATTTAAGTTTTAAAGTATTCAAAACATAGGCCGATGACAGACTCGAACCTATATACAACATTTTGTTTACTACATGTACAATGTTGTGTGTAAGACAACCGCGCGCTAGACCGGTAGGCCATGGAGGGAACACACCACTTAACAACGTTTTAAAGAATATCAGGACTATTATGGACACAATCGATATCGGTTAGCCGTTGTTGTTAATGCAATGTATTATAGTTCATTTTGACAATGTATTTTGATGGGCGATAACAGTAATCCATAGATAACTTTCAATCAGAAGTCAAAACAATTATGGGAAAGTCGATTTCCAACAGTATGCCATTACTTAATATAAAGGTCTTTGACATATTTTCCTTTTTATAACTCATGGCTTACTGTCGATCCAATCGATTCTACATGTAGCATCTTGGCATACTGTGAATAGCCTATATCGATTGTGTCCATAATTATAGTCCTGATATTCTTTAAAACGTTGCAAAGTGGTGTGTTCCCTCCATGGCCGACCGGTCTAGCGCGCTGTTGTCTTACACACAATATTGTACATGTAGTTAAACCAAATGTTGTATATAGGTTCGAGTCTGACATCGGTCTCTGTTTTGAATATTTACATGACGCAAGAATATAAACAATATTGGTGCTTATTGCTAACATGTCACTCAAAGAGATCTACGTGTTTCTTTTAAAATAAAATCATGTCATGATAAAATGACATTATTTGTTTTACCTATATCTTATAAAGAAGTCTTGATTAAAAGTACCATTTAGGTGCATAATTCAGACAATGCCCCTTTAAATTGAAGATATTACTAACCCATTCTTTTTTTTAAACAAACGATACTAATCGTACATTATCGCTCTCTAATATTGCCAAATATGAGATTAATTGGAACATTTTTAATGCAGTTACAAGGACTTATATGAATTTAGTACATTATTTTTTTCAATGCTTTAATACAATCTTGTTCAAAACCTGTTGGGACACTATACACTTGCGCCTGAAATATCTTCCAAAATGAGTAAAAAGCTGTCAGTTGAAAGTATGATAGTCAAAACTAGTTTATGTAAAGCTGCCATCCCCCACCCCCACCCCCCCAATCAATGTTGGGGCTGATATATATATAACACAGCCCGTTGCTGGACGATGCTTTTATATGGACCAACATTGAATTTAGGGGGAGGGACCACCGCTCCACAAGACATGCAGGAAGTGTCCCAACAGTTTTGCACATGATTGTATTAAGGGAGTGAGAAAGTGAGCTATAAATAATACAAAAATCGCTATATCTCGAAAACGGTAGCTTTGATTTCAACAATTCTTTTTAAGAAATGAAGAATATTGCTTCTGTAACATTCCGAGTTGAATTTCATAGTCTAATTACGTATACATATTTAATAAAATACATAAATAACCTTTATTTTGATGAAGTGTCATAATTTCAAAGTATCTAATTTACAGCGGTGGGTGTTTTAAACGATTGCATCACCTGTTTTCCGTTTTTAGACACAACTTTTGATTCAATAAAGGGTTTCTTGATCAGATTTGGAGGATATATAGGTCATGTTATCGGTCATGTGACCAACTACTTAAAAATGTTATGCTCCAACTTACTTATAGGGATAGTTCACTTTTAATTACGGGGTATATTTTGCACACTAGATGCCCAAGAAGTAATGGATATTGCCAGTTAATTAGATTCAAATGGTTTCTTGATAACATATAATACCATCCAAACATGCTAGAAAATACTCTCGTCGCTTACGCGACTCCTGCGTCACGGAAAATGGATTACATAACAAGGAAGGGTGGGCGCTCTAATCGATTACGCAACTCGTATGCATCTCAATTGGGGAACATTGTGGTTGCTTTGGCGAGTACCAACAAGTTAAATCAATCGGCGCACACACTATCGTATTAAGTATTTAACTATTTGAATTAATTCTTTTACTTAATGAATACAAAAAATGTAAAAACAAAATACATAATTTGTATTAAACGCTCTTATATAGAGTTCTCTGGCATTTTTAAAAGTGTACGGGGATATGGATTTAAGTTTTAAAGTATTCAAAACATAGGCCGATGACAGACTCGAACCTATATACAACATTTTGTTTACTACATGTACAATGTTGTGTGTAAGACAACCGCGCGCTAGACCGGTAGGCCATGGAGGGAACACACCACTTAACAACGTTTTAAAGAATATCAGGACTATTATGGACACAATCGATATCGGTTAGCCGTTGTTGTTAATGCAATGTATTATAGTTCATTTTGACAATGTATTTTGATGGGCGATAACAGTAATCCATAGATAACTTTCAATCAGAAGTCAAAACAATTATGGGAAAGTCGATTTCCAACAGTATGCCATTACTTAATATAAAGGTCTTTGACATATTTTCCTTTTTATAACTCATGGCTTACTGTCGATCCAATCGATTCTACATGTAGCATCTTGGCATACTGTGAATAGCCTATATCGATTGTGTCCATAATTATAGTCCTGATATTCTTTAAAACGTTGCAAAGTGGTGTGTTCCCTCCATGGCCGACCGGTCTAGCGCGCTGTTGTCTTACACACAATATTGTACATGTAGTTAAACCAAATGTTGTATATAGGTTCGAGTCTGACATCGGTCTCTGTTTTGAATATTTACATGACGCAAGAATATAAACAATATTGGTGCTTATTGCTAACATGTCACTCAAAGAGATCTACGTGTTTCTTTTAAAATAAAATCATGTCATGATAAAATGACATTATTTGTTTTACCTATATCTTATAAAGAAGTCTTGATTAAAAGTACCATTTAGGTGCATAATTCAGACAATGCCCCTTTAAATTGAAGATATTACTAACCCATTCTTTTTTTTAAACAAACGATACTAATCGTACATTATCGCTCTCTAATATTGCCAAATATGAGATTAATTGGAACATTTTTAATGCAGTTACAAGGACTTATATGAATTTAGTACATTATTTTTTTCAATGCTTTAATACAATCTTGTTCAAAACCTGTTGGGACACTATACACTTGCGCCTGAAATATCTTCCAAAATGAGTAAAAAGCTGTCAGTTGAAAGTATGATAGTCAAAACTAGTTTATGTAAAGCTGCCATCCCCCACCCCCACCCCCCCAATCAATGTTGGGGCTGATATATATATAACACAGCCCGTTGCTGGACGATGCTTTTATATGGACCAACATTGAATTTAGGGGGAGGGACCACCGCTCCACAAGACATGCAGGAAGTGTCCCAACAGTTTTGCACATGATTGTATTAAGGGAGTGAGAAAGTGAGCTATAAATAATACAAAAATCGCTATATCTCGAAAACGGTAGCTTTGATTTCAACAATTCTTTTTAAGAAATGAAGAATATTGCTTCTGTAACATTCCGAGTTGAATTTCATAGTCTAATTACGTATACATATTTAATAAAATACATAAATAACCTTTATTTTGATGAAGTGTCATAATTTCAAAGTATCTAATTTACAGCGGTGGGTGTTTTAAACGATTGCATCACCTGTTTTCCGTTTTTAGACACAACTTTTGATTCAATAAAGGGTTTCTTGATCAGATTTGGAGGATATATAGGTCATGTTATCGGTCATGTGACCAACTACTTAAAAATGTTATGCTCCAACTTACTTATAGGGATAGTTCACTTTTAATTACGGGGTATATTTTGCACACTAGATGCCCAAGAAGTAATGGATATTGCCAGTTAATTAGATTCAAATGGTTTCTTGATAACATATAATACCATCCAAACATGCTAGAAAATACTCTCGTCGCTTACGCGACTCCTGCGTCACGGAAAATGGATTACATAACAAGGAAGGGTGGGCGCTCTAATCGATTACGCAACTCGTATGCATCTCAATTGGGGAACATTGTGGTTGCTTTGGCGAGTACCAACAAGTTAAATCAATCGGCGCACACACTATCGTATTAAGTATTTAACTATTTGAATTAATTCTTTTACTTAATGAATACAAAAAATGTAAAAACAAAATACATAATTTGTATTAAACGCTCTTATATAGAGTTCTCTGGCATTTTTAAAAGTGTACGGGGATATGGATTTAAGTTTTAAAGTATTCAAAACATAGGCCGATGACAGACTCGAACCTATATACAACATTTTGTTTACTACATGTACAATGTTGTGTGTAAGACAACCGCGCGCTAGACCGGTAGGCCATGGAGGGAACACACCACTTAACAACGTTTTAAAGAATATCAGGACTATTATGGACACAATCGATATCGGTTAGCCGTTGTTGTTAATGCAATGTATTATAGTTCATTTTGACAATGTATTTTGATGGGCGATAACAGTAATCCATAGATAACTTTCAATCAGAAGTCAAAACAATTATGGGAAAGTCGATTTCCAACAGTATGCCATTACTTAATATAAAGGTCTTTGACATATTTTCCTTTTTATAACTCATGGCTTACTGTCGATCCAATCGATTCTACATGTAGCATCTTGGCATACTGTGAATAGCCTATATCGATTGTGTCCATAATTATAGTCCTGATATTCTTTAAAACGTTGCAAAGTGGTGTGTTCCCTCCATGGCCGACCGGTCTAGCGCGCTGTTGTCTTACACACAATATTGTACATGTAGTTAAACCAAATGTTGTATATAGGTTCGAGTCTGACATCGGTCTCTGTTTTGAATATTTACATGACGCAAGAATATAAACAATATTGGTGCTTATTGCTAACATGTCACTCAAAGAGATCTACGTGTTTCTTTTAAAATAAAATCATGTCATGATAAAATGACATTATTTGTTTTACCTATATCTTATAAAGAAGTCTTGATTAAAAGTACCATTTAGGTGCATAATTCAGACAATGCCCCTTTAAATTGAAGATATTACTAACCCATTCTTTTTTTTAAACAAACGATACTAATCGTACATTATCGCTCTCTAATATTGCCAAATATGAGATTAATTGGAACATTTTTAATGCAGTTACAAGGACTTATATGAATTTAGTACATTATTTTTTTCAATGCTTTAATACAATCTTGTTCAAAACCTGTTGGGACACTATACACTTGCGCCTGAAATATCTTCCAAAATGAGTAAAAAGCTGTCAGTTGAAAGTATGATAGTCAAAACTAGTTTATGTAAAGCTGCCATCCCCCACCCCCACCCCCCCCCAATCAATGTTGGGGCTGATATATATATAACACAGCCCGTTGCTGGACGATGCTTTTATATGGACCAACATTGAATTTAGGGGGAGGGACCACCGTTCCACAAGACATGCAGGAAGTGTCCCAACAGTTTTGCACATGATTGTATTAAGGGAGTGAGAAAGTGAGCTATAAATAATACAAAAATCGCTATATCTCGAAAACGGTAGCTTTGATTTCAACAATTCTTTTTAAGAAATGAAGAATATTGCTTCTGTAACATTCCGAGTTGAATTTCATAGTCTAAAATTACGTATACATATTTAATAAAATACATAAATAACCTTTATTTTGATGAAGTGTCATAATTTCAAAGTATCTAATTTACAGCGGTGGGTGTTTTAAACGATTGCATCACCTGTTTTCCGTTTTTAGACACAACTTTTGATTCAATAAAGGGTTTCTTGATCAGATTTGGAGGATATATAGGTCATGTTATCGGTCATGTGACCAACTACTTAAAAATGTTATGCTCCAACTTACTTATAGGGATAGTTCACTTTTAATTACGGGGTATATTTTGCACACTAGATGCCCAAGAAGTAATGGATATTGCCAGTTAATTAGATTCAAATGGTTTCTTGATAACATATAATACCATCCAAACATGCTAGAAAATACTCTCGTCGCTTACGCGACTCCTGCGTCACGGAAAATGGATTACATAACAAGGAAGGGTGGGCGCTCTAATCGATTACGCAACTCGTATGCATCTCAATTGGGGAACATTGTGGTTGCTTTGGCGAGTACCAACAAGTTAAATCAATCGGCGCACACACTATCGTATTAAGTATTTAACTATTTGAATTAATTCTTTTACTTAATGAATACAAAAAATGTAAAAACAAAATACATAATTTGTATTAAACGCTCTTATATAGAGTTCTCTGGCATTTTTAAAAGTGTACGGGGATATGGATTTAAGTTTTAAAGTATTCAAAACATAGGCCGATGACAGACTCGAACCTATATACAACATTTTGTTTACTACATGTACAATGTTGTGTGTAAGACAACCGCGCGCTAGACCGGTAGGCCATGGAGGGAACACACCACTTAACAACGTTTTAAAGAATATCAGGACTATTATGGACACAATCGATATCGGTTAGCCGTTGTTGTTAATGCAATGTATTATAGTTCATTTTGACAATGTATTTTGATGGGCGATAACAGTAATCCATAGATAACTTTCAATCAGAAGTCAAAACAATTATGGGAAAGTCGATTTCCAACAGTATGCCATTACTTAATATAAAGGTCTTTGACATATTTTCCTTTTTATAACTCATGGCTTACTGTCGATCCAATCGATTCTACATGTAGCATCTTGGCATACTGTGAATAGCCTATATCGATTGTGTCCATAATTATAGTCCTGATATTCTTTAAAACGTTGCAAAGTGGTGTGTTCCCTCCATGGCCGACCGGTCTAGCGCGCTGTTGTCTTACACACAATATTGTACATGTAGTTAAACCAAATGTTGTATATAGGTTCGAGTCTGACATCGGTCTCTGTTTTGAATATTTACATGACGCAAGAATATAAACAATATTGGTGCTTATTGCTAACATGTCACTCAAAGAGATCTACGTGTTTCTTTTAAAATAAAATCATGTCATGATAAAATGACATTATTTGTTTTACCTATATCTTATAAAGAAGTCTTGATTAAAAGTACCATTTAGGTGCATAATTCAGACAATGCCCCTTTAAATTGAAGATATTACTAACCCATTCTTTTTTTTAAACAAACGATACTAATCGTACATTATCGCTCTCTAATATTGCCAAATATGAGATTAATTGGAACATTTTTAATGCAGTTACAAGGACTTATATGAATTTAGTACATTATTTTTTTCAATGCTTTAATACAATCTTGTTCAAAACCTGTTGGGACACTATACACTTGCGCCTGAAATATCTTCCAAAATGAGTAAAAAGCTGTCAGTTGAAAGTATGATAGTCAAAACTAGTTTATGTAAAGCTGCCATCCCCCACCCCCACCCCCCCAATCAATGTTGGGGCTGATATATATATAACACAGCCCGTTGCTGGACGATGCTTTTATATGGACCAACATTGAATTTAGGGGGAGGGACCACCGTTCCACAAGACATGCAGGAAGTGTCCCAACAGTTTTGCACATGATTGTATTAAGGGAGTGAGAAAGTGAGCTATAAATAATACAAAAATCGCTATATCTCGAAAACGGTAGCTTTGATTTCAACAATTCTTTTTAAGAAATGAAGAATATTGCTTCTGTAACATTCCGAGTTGAATTTCATAGTCTAATTACGTATACATATTTAATAAAATACATAAATAACCTTTATTTTGATGAAGTGTCATAATTTCAAAGTATCTAATTTACAGCGGTGGGTGTTTTAAACGATTGCATCACCTGTTTTCCGTTTTTAGACACAACTTTTGATTCAATAAAGGGTTTCTTGATCAGATTTGGAGGATATATAGGTCATGTTATCGGTCATGTGACCAACTACTTAAAAATGTTATGCTCCAACTTACTTATAGGGATAGTTCACTTTTAATTACGGGGTATATTTTGCACACTAGATGCCCAAGAAGTAATGGATATTGCCAGTTAATTAGATTCAAATGGTTTCTTGATAACATATAATACCATCCAAACATGCTAGAAAATACTCTCGTCGCTTACGCGACTCCTGCGTCACGGAAAATGGATTACATAACAAGGAAGGGTGGGCGCTCTAATCGATTACGCAACTCGTATGCATCTCAATTGGGGAACATTGTGGTTGCTTTGGCGAGTACCAACAAGTTAAATCAATCGGCGCACACACTATCGTATTAAGTATTTAACTATTTGAATTAATTCTTTTACTTAATGAATACAAAAAATGTAAAAACAAAATACATAATTTGTATTAAACGCTCTTATATAGAGTTCTCTGGCATTTTTAAAAGTGTACGGGGATATGGATTTAAGTTTTAAAGTATTCAAAACATAGGCCGATGACAGACTCGAACCTATATACAACATTTTGTTTACTACATGTACAATGTTGTGTGTAAGACAACCGCGCGCTAGACCGGTAGGCCATGGAGGGAACACACCACTTAACAACGTTTTAAAGAATATCAGGACTATTATGGACACAATCGATATCGGTTAGCCGTTGTTGTTAATGCAATGTATTATAGTTCATTTTGACAATGTATTTTGATGGGCGATAACAGTAATCCATAGATAACTTTCAATCAGAAGTCAAAACAATTATGGGAAAGTCGATTTCCAACAGTATGCCATTACTTAATATAAAGGTCTTTGACATATTTTCCTTTTTATAACTCATGGCTTACTGTCGATCCAATCGATTCTACATGTAGCATCTTGGCATACTGTGAATAGCCTATATCGATTGTGTCCATAATTATAGTCCTGATATTCTTTAAAACGTTGCAAAGTGGTGTGTTCCCTCCATGGCCGACCGGTCTAGCGCGCTGTTGTCTTACACACAATATTGTACATGTAGTTAAACCAAATGTTGTATATAGGTTCGAGTCTGACATCGGTCTCTGTTTTGAATATTTACATGACGCAAGAATATAAACAATATTGGTGCTTATTGCTAACATGTCACTCAAAGAGATCTACGTGTTTCTTTTAAAATAAAATCATGTCATGATAAAATGACATTATTTGTTTTACCTATATCTTATAAAGAAGTCTTGATTAAAAGTACCATTTAGGTGCATAATTCAGACAATGCCCCTTTAAATTGAAGATATTACTAACCCATTCTTTTTTTTAAACAAACGATACTAATCGTACATTATCGCTCTCTAATATTGCCAAATATGAGATTAATTGGAACATTTTTAATGCAGTTACAAGGACTTATATGAATTTAGTACATTATTTTTTTCAATGCTTTAATACATGTATTAAGGGAGTGAGAAAGTGAGCTATAAATAATACAAAAATCGCTATATCTCGAAAACGGTAGCTTTGATTTCAACAATTCTTTTTAAGAAATGAAGAATATTGCTTCTGTAACATTCCGAGTTGAATTTCATAGTCTAATTACGTATACATATTTAATAAAATACATAAATAACCTTTATTTTGATGAAGTGTCATAATTTCAAAGTATCTAATTTACAGCGGTGGGTGTTTTAAACGATTGCATCACCTGTTTTCCGTTTTTAGACACAACTTTTGATTCAATAAAGGGTTTCTTGATCAGATTTGGAGGATATATAGGTCATGTTATCGGTCATGTGACCAACTACTTAAAAATGTTATGCTCCAACTTACTTATAGGGATAGTTCACTTTTAATTACGGGGTATATTTTGCACACTAGATGCCCAAGAAGTAATGGATATTGCCAGTTAATTAGATTCAAATGGTTTCTTGATAACATATAATACCATCCAAACATGCTAGAAAATACTCTCGTCGCTTACGCGACTCCTGCGTCACGGAAAATGGATTACATAACAAGGAAGGGTGGGCGCTCTAATCGATTACGCAACTCGTATGCATCTCAATTGGGGAACATTGTGGTTGCTTTGGCGAGTACCAACAAGTTAAATCAATCGGCGCACACACTATCGTATTAAGTATTTAACTA
Source organism: Ophiura sarsii (assembly GCA_035610835.1). Taxonomy (NCBI): domain Eukaryota; kingdom Metazoa; phylum Echinodermata; class Ophiuroidea; order Amphilepidida; family Ophiuridae; genus Ophiura; species Ophiura sarsii. Next base: position 74,660,161 of record CM069447.1, read on the forward strand.
TTTGAATTAATTCTTTTACTTAATGAATACAAAAAATGTAAAAACAAAATACATAATTTGTATTAAACGCTCTTATATAGAGTTCTCTGGCATTTTTAAAAGTGTACGGGGATATGGATTTAAGTTTTAAAGTATTCAAAACATAGGCCGATGACAGACTCGAACCTATATACAACATTTTGTTTACTACATGTACAATGTTGTGTGTAAGACAACCGCGCGCTAGACCGGTAGGCCATGGAGGGAACACACCACTTAACAACGTTTTAAAGAATATCAGGACTATTATGGACACAATCGATATCGGTTAGCCGTTGTTGTTAATGCAATGTATTATAGTTCATTTTGACAATGTATTTTGATGGGCGATAACAGTAATCCATAGATAACTTTCAATCAGAAGTCAAAACAATTATGGGAAAGTCGATTTCCAACAGTATGCCATTACTTAATATAAAGGTCTTTGACATATTTTCCTTTTTATAACTCATGGCTTACTGTCGATCCAATCGATTCTACATGTAGCATCTTGGCATACTGTGAATAGCCTATATCGATTGTGTCCATAATTATAGTCCTGATATTCTTTAAAACGTTGCAAAGTGGTGTGTTCCCTCCATGGCCGACCGGTCTAGCGCGCTGTTGTCTTACACACAATATTGTACATGTAGTTAAACCAAATGTTGTATATAGGTTCGAGTCTGACATCGGTCTCTGTTTTGAATATTTACATGACGCAAGAATATAAACAATATTGGTGCTTATTGCTAACATGTCACTCAAAGAGATCTACGTGTTTCTTTTAAAATAAAATCATGTCATGATAAAATGACATTATTTGTTTTACCTATATCTTATAAAGAAGTCTTGATTAAAAGTACCATTTAGGTGCATAATTCAGACAATGCCCCTTTAAATTGAAGATATTACTAACCCATTCTTTTTTTTAAACAAACGATACTAATCGTACATTATCGCTCTCTAATATTGCCAAATATGAGATTAATTGGAACATTTTTAATGCAGTTACAAGGACTTATATGAATTTAGTACATTATTTTTTTCAATGCTTTAATACAATCTTGTTCAAAACCTGTTGGGACACTATACACTTGCGCCTGAAATATCTTCCAAAATGAGTAAAAAGCTGTCAGTTGAAAGTATGATAGTCAAAACTAGTTTATGTAAAGCTGCCATCCCCCACCCCCACCCCCCCAATCAATGTTGGGGCTGATATATATATAACACAGCCCGTTGCTGGACGATGCTTTTATATGGACCAACATTGAATTTAGGGGGAGGGACCACCGTTCCACAAGACATGCAGGAAGTGTCCCAACAGTTTTGCACATGATTGTATTAAGGGAGTGAGAAAGTGAGCTATAAATAATACAAAAATCGCTATATCTCGAAAACGGTAGCTTTGATTTCAACAATTCTTTTTAAGAAATGAAGAATATTGCTTCTGTAACATTCCGAGTTGAATTTCATAGTCTAATTACGTATACATATTTAATAAAATACATAAATAACCTTTATTTTGATGAAGTGTCATAATTTCAAAGTATCTAATTTACAGCGGTGGGTGTTTTAAACGATTGCATCACCTGTTTTCCGTTTTTAGACACAACTTTTGATTCAATAAAGGGTTTCTTGATCAGATTTGGAGGATATATAGGTCATGTTATCGGTCATGTGACCAACTACTTAAAAATGTTATGCTCCAACTTACTTATAGGGATAGTTCACTTTTAATTACGGGGTATATTTTGCACACTAGATGCCCAAGAAGTAATGGATATTGCCAGTTAATTAGATTCAAATGGTTTCTTGATAACATATAATACCATCCAAACATGCTAGAAAATACTCTCGTCGCTTACGCGACTCCTGCGTCACGGAAAATGGATTACATAACAAGGAAGGGTGGGCGCTCTAATCGATTACGCAACTCGTATGCATCTCAATTGGGGAACATTGTGGTTGCTTTGGCGAGTACCAACAAGTTAAATCAATCGGCGCACACACTATCGTATTAAGTATTTAACTATTTGAATTAATTCTTTTACTTAATGAATACAAAAAATGTAAAAACAAAATACATAATTTGTATTAAACGCTCTTATATAGAGTTCTCTGGCATTTTTAAAAGTGTACGGGGATATGGATTTAAGTTTTAAAGTATTCAAAACATAGGCCGATGACAGACTCGAACCTATATACAACATTTTGTTTACTACATGTACAATGTTGTGTGTAAGACAACCGCGCGCTAGACCGGTAGGCCATGGAGGGAACACACCACTTAACAACGTTTTAAAGAATATCAGGACTATTATGGACACAATCGATATCGGTTAGCCGTTGTTGTTAATGCAATGTATTATAGTTCATTTTGACAATGTATTTTGATGGGCGATAACAGTAATCCATAGATAACTTTCAATCAGAAGTCAAAACAATTATGGGAAAGTCGATTTCCAACAGTATGCCATTACTTAATATAAAGGTCTTTGACATATTTTCCTTTTTATAACTCATGGCTTACTGTCGATCCAATCGATTCTACATGTAGCATCTTGGCATACTGTGAATAGCCTATATCGATTGTGTCCATAATTATAGTCCTGATATTCTTTAAAACGTTGCAAAGTGGTGTGTTCCCTCCATGGCCGACCGGTCTAGCGCGCTGTTGTCTTACACACAATATTGTACATGTAGTTAAACCAAATGTTGTATATAGGTTCGAGTCTGACATCGGTCTCTGTTTTGAATATTTACATGACGCAAGAATATAAACAATATTGGTGCTTATTGCTAACATGTCACTCAAAGAGATCTACGTGTTTCTTTTAAAATAAAATCATGTCATGATAAAATGACATTATTTGTTTTACCTATATCTTATAAAGAAGTCTTGATTAAAAGTACCATTTAGGTGCATAATTCAGACAATGCCCCTTTAAATTGAAGATATTACTAACCCATTCTTTTTTTTAAACAAACGATACTAATCGTACATTATCGCTCTCTAATATTGCCAAATATGAGATTAATTGGAACATTTTTAATGCAGTTACAAGGACTTATATGAATTTAGTACATTATTTTTTTCAATGCTTTAATACAATCTTGTTCAAAACCTGTTGGGACACTATACACTTGCGCCTGAAATATCTTCCAAAATGAGTAAAAAGCTGTCAGTTGAAAGTATGATAGTCAAAACTAGTTTATGTAAAGCTGCCATCCCCCACCCCCACCCCCCCAATCAATGTTGGGGCTGATATATATATAACACAGCCCGTTGCTGGACGATGCTTTTATATGGACCAACATTGAATTTAGGGGGAGGGACCACCGTTCCACAAGACATGCAGGAAGTGTCCCAACAGTTTTGCACATGATTGTATTAAGGGAGTGAGAAAGTGAGCTATAAATAATACAAAAATCGCTATATCTCGAAAACGGTAGCTTTGATTTCAACAATTCTTTTTAAGAAATGAAGAATATTGCTTCTGTAACATTCCGAGTTGAATTTCATAGTCTAATTACGTATACATATTTAATAAAATACATAAATAACCTTTATTTTGATGAAGTGTCATAATTTCAAAGTATCTAATTTACAGCGGTGGGTGTTTTAAACGATTGCATCACCTGTTTTCCGTTTTTAGACACAACTTTTGATTCAATAAAGGGTTTCTTGATCAGATTGGGAGGATATATAGGTCATGTTATCGGTCATGTGACCAACTACTTAAAAATGTTATGCTCCAACTTACTTATAGGGATAGTTCACTTTTAATTACGGGGTATATTTTGCACACTAGATGCCCAAGAAGTAATGGATATTGCTAGTTAATTAGATTCAAATGGTTTCTTGATAACATATAATACCATCCAAACATGCTAGAAAATACTCTCGTCGCTTACGCGACTCCTGCGTCACGGAAAATGGATTACATAACAAGGAAGGGTGGGCGCTCTAATCGATTACGCAACTCGTATGCATCTCAATTGGGGAACATTGTGGTTGCTTTGGCGAGTACCAACAAGTTAAATCAATCGGCGCACACACTATCGTATTAAGTATTTAACTATTTGAATTAATTCTTTTACTTAATGAATACAAAAAATGTAAAAACAAAATACATAATTTGTATTAAACGCTCTTATATAGAGTTCTCTGGCATTTTTAAAAGTGTACGGGGATATGGAGTTAAGTTTTAAAGTATTCAAAACATAGGCCGATGTCAGACTCGAACCTATATACAACATTTTGTTTACTACATGTACAATGTTGTGTGTAAGACAACAGCGCGCTAGACCGGTAGGCCATGGAGGGAACACACCACTTAACAACGTTTTAAAGAATATCAGGACTATTATGGACACAATCGATATCGGTTAGCCGTTGTTGTTAATGCAATGTATTATAGTTCATTTTGACAACGTATTTTGATGGGCGATAACAGTAATCCATAGATAATTTTCAATCAGAAGTCAAAACAATTACGGGAAAGTCGATTTCCAACAGTATGCCATTACTTTAATATAAAGGTCTTTGACATATTTTCCTTTTTATAACTCATGGCTTACTGTCGATCCAATCGATTCTACATGTAGCATGTTGGCTTACTGTGAATAGCCTATATCGATTGTGTCCATAATTATAGTCCTGATATTCTTTAAAACGTTGCAAAGTGGTGTGTTCCCTCCATGGCCGACCGGTCTAGCGCGCTGTTGTCTTACACACAATATTGTACATGTAGTTAAACCAAATGTTGTATATAGGTTCGAGTCTGACATCGGTCTATGTTTTGAATATTTACATGACGCAAGAATATAAACAATATTGGTGCTTATTGCTAACATGTCACTCAAAGAGATCTACGTGTTTCTTTTAAAATAAAATCATGTCATGATAAAATGACATTATTTGTTTTACCTATATCTTATAAAGAAGTCTTGATTAAAAGTACCATTTAGGTGCATAATTCAGACAATGCCCCTTTAAATTGAAGATATTACTAACCCATTCTTTTTTTTAAACAAACGATACTAATCGTACATTATCGCTCTCTAATATTGCCAAATATGAGATTAATTGGAACATTTTTAATGCAGTTACAAGGACTTATATGAATTTAGTACATTATTTTTTTCAATGCTTTAATACAATCTTGTTCAAAACCTGTTGGGACACTATACACTTGCGCCTGAAATATCTTCCAAAATGAGTAAAAAGCTGTCAGTTGAAAGTATGATAGTCAAAACTAGTTTATGTAAAGCTGCCATCCCCCACCCCCACCCCCCCAATCAATGTTGGGGCTGATATATATATAACACAGCCCGTTGCTGGACGATGCTTTTATATGGACCAACATTGAATTTAGGGGGAGGGACCACCGTTCCACAAGACATGCAGGAAGTGTCCCAACAGTTTTGCACATGATTGTATTAAGGGAGTGAGAAAGTGAGCTATAAATAATACAAAAATCGCTATATCTCGAAAACGGTAGCTTTGATTTCAACAATTCTTTTTAAGAAATGAAGAATATTGCTTCTGTAACATTCCGAGTTGAATTTCATAGTCTAATTACGTATACATATTTAATAAAATACATAAATAACCTTTATTTTGATGAAGTGTCATAATTTCAAAGTATCTAATTTACAGCGGTGGGTGTTTTAAACGATTGCATCACCTGTTTTCCGTTTTTAGACACAACTTTTGATTCAATAAAGGGTTTCTTGATCAGATTGGGAGGATATATAGGTCATGTTATCGGTCATGTGACCAACTACTTAAAAATGTTATGCTCCAACTTACTTATAGGGATAGTTCACTTTTAATTACGGGGTATATTTTGCACACTAGATGCCCAAGAAGTAATGGATATTGCTAGTTAATTAGATTCAAATGGTTTCTTGATAACATATAATACCATCCAAACATGCTAGAAAATACTCTCGTCGCTTACGCGACTCCTGCGTCACGGAAAATGGATTACATAACAAGGAAGGGTGGGCGCTCTAATCGATTACGCAACTCGTATGCATCTCAATTGGGGAACATTGTGGTTGCTTTGGCGAGTACCAACAAGTTAAATCAATCGGCGCACACACTATCGTATTAAGTATTTAACTATTTGAATTAATTCTTTTACTTAATGAATACAAAAAATGTAAAAACAAAATACATAATTTGTATTAAACGCTCTTATATAGAGTTCTCTGGCATTTTTAAAAGTGTACGGGGATATGGAGTTAAGTTTTAAAGTATTCAAAACATAGGCCGATGTCAGACTCGAACCTATATACAACATTTTGTTTACTACATGTACAATGTTGTGTGTAAGACAACAGCGCGCTAGACCGGTAGGCCATGGAGGGAACACACCACTTAACAACGTTTTAAAGAATATCAGGACTATTATGGACACAATCGATATCGGTTAGCCGTTGTTGTTAATGCAATGTATTATAGTTCATTTTGACAACGTATTTTGATGGGCGATAACAGTAATCCATAGATAATTTTCAATCAGAAGTCAAAACAATTACGGGAAAGTCGATTTCCAACAGTATGCCATTACTTTAATATAAAGGTCTTTGACATATTTTCCTTTTTATAACTCATGGCTTACTGTCGATCCAATCGATTCTACATGTAGCATGTTGGCTTACTGTGAATAGCCTATATCGATTGTGTCCATAATTATAGTCCTGATATTCTTTAAAACGTTGCAAAGTGGTGTGTTCCCTCCATGGCCGACCGGTCTAGCGCGCTGTTGTCTTACACACAATATTGTACATGTAGTTAAACCAAATGTTGTATATAGGTTCGAGTCTGACATCGGTCTATGTTTTGAATATTTACATGACGCAAGAATATAAACAATATTGGTGCTTATTGCTAACATGTCACTCAAAGAGATCTACGTGTTTCTTTTAAAATAAAATCATGTCATGATAAAATGACATTATTTGTTTTACCTATATCTTATAAAGAAGTCTTGATTAAAAGTACCATTTAGGTGCATAATTCAGACAATGCCCCTTTAAATTGAAGATATTACTAACCCATTCTTTTTTTTAAACAAACGATACTAATCGTACATTATCGCTCTCTAATATTGCCAAATATGAGATTAATTGGAACATTTTTAATGCAGTTACAAGGACTTATATGAATTTAGTACATTATTTTTTTCAATGCTTTAATACAATCTTGTTCAAAACCTGTTGGGACACTATACACTTGCGCCTGAAATATCTTCCAAAATGAGTAAAAAGCTGTCAGTTGAAAGTATGATAGTCAAAACTAGTTTATGTAAAGCTGCCATCCCCCACCCCCACCCCCCCAATCAATGTTGGGGCTGATATATATATAACACAGCCCGTTGCTGGACGATGCTTTTATATGGACCAACATTGAATTTAGGGGGAGGGACCACCGTTCCACAAGACATGCAGGAAGTGTCCCAACAGTTTTGCACATGATTGTAGGTCATTTCACTAAATTGTAAATGCGTTTTAAGTGAAAATCACGTTTTGACCCCTAGTGACCCCTATGTGACCTTTGACCCCTTATGCTTTTCAACCTGAGTAGTGGTGCACACAAGGGTTCTTATGACCAAATATGGTCAAAATCGGGTCAATGGTTACGGAGCTATAGGTCCCATGACAGAAAAAGAAAGAAGAAACTAGACATGACCTGTGATCGGAGATCACGAATATTAGTCGGGTGTGTTACATGTTAACCCCTTCGAGTGGTAAATGGAGTAAATAAATACAGTTGAACCCCTAGTGACCTTTTCTTGACCTCTGACCCAAAACTTGTAGTTGACTTTTTTGCTTGGCTGATCAATGCGCACAAGAAAAAGGTAGTCCCGTCAAAATCGGAGCATGTTTTAAGATTTTCACTTGTAAAGTTCAATGACCTCTAGTGACCCCGTGTGACATGTCACTTTTAGTGGAGAAGGACCCTATATGAACATGGATGAGAGGAACCTTTTGACTAATTCTGACAATCATAGGTCATTTCCTCTCGGACAAGTAGCATTTTGAGTGAATGGAGTGAAAATTTACATTTTGACCCCTAGTGACCCCAAATATTTTTTGATTTTAAAAACCGAACTATTGTACATGCGTACGGTCAAAAGGAATAGGTTGACCAATTCTGACGATCCTAGGTCATTTCACTAAATTGCAAATGAGTTTTTAGTGAAAATCACGTTTTGACCCCTAGTGACCTTTTCTTGACATCTGACCCAAAACTTGTAATTGACTTTTTTGCTTGGCTGATCAATGCGCACAAGAAAAAAGTAGTCTTGTCAAAATCGGAGCATGTCTTAAGATTTTCACCTGTATAGTTCAATGACCTCTAGTGACCTCGTGTAACATGTCACTTTTTGTGGAGAAGGACCCTATATGGACATGGATAAGAGGAATCTTTTGACTAATTCTGACAATCATAGGTCATTATCTCTTGGACAAGTAGTATTTTGAGTGCGAGGAGTGAAAATGTACATTTTGACCCCTAGTGACCTTTTTTTGACCTTTGATCTTAACGGTATGATTGACTTTTGTTCTTGTCTTATCAATGCCCACAAAATAAAAGCAACCCGGTCAAAATCTAAGCATGCCTTATATTTTTCCCCTGTAAAGTTCAATGACCTCTAGTGACCTCGTTTGACATGTCACTTTTAGTGTGGAAGGACCCTATATGAACATTGATCAAAGGAATCTTTTGACCAATTCTGAGTATCATCAGTCATTTTCCCTCGGACAAGTAGGGTTTTGAGTGAATGGAGTAAAATTTACATTTTGACCCCTAGTGACCCCAAATGATTTTTGATTTTAAAAACCGTTCTTTTGTACATGCGTACGGTCAAAAGGAATATGTGGACCAATTTTGACGATCCTAGGTCATTTCACTAAATTGCAAATGCGTTTTAAGGTGAAAATCACGTTTTGACCCCTAGTGACCCCTGTGTGACCTTTGACCCCTTATGCTTTTCAACCTAAGTAGTGGTGCACATAAGGGTTCTTATGAATAAATATGGTCAAAATCGGGTCAATGGTTACGGAGCTATAGGTCCCATGACAGGAGAAAGAAGAAACAGGACGAATACAGTATATTAGTCGTTTCTCGACTAATATAAAGACATGACCTGTGATCGGAGATCACGAATATTAGTCGGGTGTGTTACATGTTAACCCCTTCGAGTGGTAAATGGAGTAAATAAATACAGTTGAACCCCTAGTGACCTTTTCTTGACCTCTGACCCAAAACTTGTAATTGACTTTTTTGCTTGGCTGATCAATGCGCACAAGAAAAAGGTAGTCCCGTCAAAATCGGAGCATGTTTTAAGATTTTCACTTGTAAAGTTCAATGACCTCTAGTGACCCCGTGTGACATGTCACTTTTAGTGGAGAAGGACCCTATATGAACATGGATGAGAGGAACCTTTTGACTAATTCTGACAATCATAGGTCATTTCCTCTCGGACAAGTAGCATTTTGAGTGAATGGAGTGAAAATTTACATTTTGACCCCTAGTGACCCCAAATATTTTTTGATTTTAAAAACCGAACTATTGTACATGCGTACGGTCAAAAGGAATAGGTTGACCAATTCTGACGATCCTAGGTCATTTCACTAAATTGCAAATGAGTTTTTAGTGAAAATCACGTTTTGACCCCTAGTGACCTTTTCTTGACATCTGACCCAAAACTTGTAATTAACTTTTTTGCTTGGCTGATCAATGCGCACAAGAAAAAAGTAGTCTTGTCAAAATCGGAGCATGTCTTAAGATTTTCACCTGTATAGTTCAATGACCTCTAGTGACCTCGTGTGACATGTCACTTTTTGTGGAGAAGGACCCTATATGGACATGGATAAGAGGAATCTTTTGACCAATTCTGACAATCATAGGTCATTATCTCTTGGACAAGTAGTATTTTGAGTGCGAGGAGTGAAAATGTACATTTTGACCCCTAGTGACCTTTTTTTGACCTTTGATCTTAACGGTATGATTGACTTTTGTTCTTGTCTTATCAATGCCCACAAAATAAAAGAAACCCGGTCAAAATCTAAGCATGCCTTATATTTTTCCCCTGTAAAGTTCAATGACCTCTAGTGACCTCGTTTGACATGTCACTTTTAGTGTGGAAGGACCCTATATGAACATTGATCAAAGGAATCTTTTGACCAATTCTGAGTATCATCAGTCATTTTCCCTCGGACAAGTAGGGTTTTGAGTGAATGGAGTAAAATTTACATTTTGACCCCTAGTGACCCCAAATGATTTTTGATTTTAAAAACCGTTCTTTTGTACATGCGTACGGTCAAAAGGAATATGTGGACCAATTTTGACGATCCTAGGTCATTTCACTAAATTGCAAATGCGTTTTAAGGTGAAAATCACGTTTTGACCCCTAGTGACCCCTGTGTGACCTTTGACCCCTTATGCTTTTCAACCTAAGTAGTGGTGCACATAAGGGTTCTTATGACCAAATATGGTCAAAATCGGGTCAATGGTTACGGAGCTATAGGTCCCATGACAGGAGAAAGAAGAAACAGGACGAATACAGTATATTAGTCGTTTCTCGACTAATATAAGAAAGAAGAAAGAAACAGGACAAATACAGTATATTAGTCGTTTCTCGACTAATATAAGAAAGAAGAAAGAAGAAGAAAGAAACAGGACAAATACAGTATATTAGTCGTTTCTCGACTAATATAACTAGACATGGACTGTGATCGGAGATCACGAATATTAGTCGAGTGTGTTACATGTTAACCCCTTCGAGTGGTAAATGGAGTAAATAAATACAGTTGAACCCCTAGTGACCTTTTCTTGACCTCTGACCCAAAACTTGTAATTGACTTTTTTGCTTGGCTGATCAATGCGCACAAGAAAAAAGTAGTCCTGTCAAAATCGGAGCATGTCTTAAGATTTTCACCTGTATAGTTCAATGACCTCTAGTGACCTCGTGTGACATGTCACTTTTAGTGGAGAAGGACCCTATATGGACATGGATAAGAGGAATCTTTTGACTAATTCTGACAATCATAGGTCATTATCTCTTGGACAAGTAGTATTTTGAGTGCGAGGAGTGAAAATGTACATTTTGACCCCTAGTGACCTTTTCTTGACCTTTGATCTTAACGGTATGATTGACTTTTGTTCTTGTCTCATCAATGCCCACAAAATAAAAGAAACCGGGTCAAAATCGGAGCATGCGTTATATTTTCCCCCTGTAAAGTTCAATGACCCCTAGTGACCCTGTTTGACATGTCACTTTTAGTGTGGAAGGACCCTATATGAACATTGATCCAAGGAATCTTTTGACCAATTCTGAGTATCATCAGTAATTTTCCCTCGGACAAGTAGGGTTTTGAGTGAATGGAGTAAAATTTACATTTTGACCCCTAGTGACCCCAAATGATTTTTAATTTTAAAAACCGTTCTTTTGTACATGCGTACGTTCAAAAGGAATATGTGGACCAATTTTGACGATCCTAGGTCATTTCACTAAATTGGAAATGCGTTTTAAGTGAAAATCACGTTTTGACCCCTAGTGACCCCTGTGTGACCTTTGACCCCTTATGCTTTACAACCTGAGTAGTGGTGCACATAAGGGTTCTTATGACCAAATATGGTTAAAATCGGGTCAATGGTTACGGAGCTATAGGTCCCATGACGGAAGAAAGAAAGATTTCTTGTTTTTGTCAACCAAATACAAAAACATACTAGACATGACCTGTGATCGGAGATCACGAATATTAGTCGGGTGTGTTACATGTTAACCCCTTCGAGTGGTAAATGGAGTAAATAAATACAGTTGAACCCCTAGTGACCTTTTCTTGACCTCTGACCCAAAACTTGTAATTGACTTTTTTGCTTGGCTGATCAATGCGCACAAGAAAAAGGTAGTCCCGTCAAAATCGGAGCATGTTTTAAGATTTTCACTTGTAAAGTTCAATGACCTCTAGTGACCCCGTGTGAAATGTCACTTTTAGTGGAGAAGGACCCTATATGAACATGGATGAGAGGAATCTTTTGACTAATTCTGACAATCATAGGTCATTTCCTCTCGGACAAGTAGCATTTTGAGTGAATGGAGTGAAAATTTACAGTTTGACCCCTAGTGACCCCAAATATTTTTTTATTTTAAAAACCAAACTATTGTACATGCGTACGGTCAAAAGGAATATGTTGACCAATTCTGACGATCCTAGGTCATTTCACTAAATTGCAAATGCATTTTTAGTGAAAATCACGTTTTGACCCCTAGTGACCTTTTTTTAACCTCTGACCCAAAACTTGTAATTGACTTTTTTGCTTAGCTGATCAATGCGCACAAGAAAAAAGTAGTCCCGTCAAAATCGAAGCATGTCTTAAGAACTTCACCTGTATAGTTCAATGACCTCTAGTGACCTCGTGTGACATGTCACTTTTAGTGGAGAAGGACCCTATATGGACATGGATAAGAGGAATCTTTTGACCAATTCTGACAATCATAGGTCATTATCTCTTGGACAAGTAGTATTTTGAGTGCGAGGAGTGAAAATGTACATTTTGACCCCTAGTGACCTTTTTTTGACCTTTGATATTAACGGTATAATTGACTTTTGTTCTTGTCTCATCAATGCCCACAAAATAAAAGAAACCCGGTCAAAATCGGAGCACGCGTTATATTTTCCCACTGTAAAGTTCAATGACCCCTAGTGACCCCGTTTGACATGTCACTTTTAGTGTGGAAAGACCCTATATGAACATTGATCCAAGGAATCTTTTGACTAATTCTGAGTATCATCAGTTATTTTCCCTCGGACAAGTAGGGTTTTGAGTGAATGGAGTAAAATTTACATTTTGACCCCTAGTGACCCCAAATGATTTTTAATTTTAAAAACCTTTCTTTTGTACATGCGTACGGTCAAAAGGAATATGTGGACCAATTTTGACGATCCTAGGTCATTTCACTAAATTGCAAATGCGTTTTTAGTGAAAATCACGTTTTGACCCCTAATGACCCCTGTTTGACATTTGACCCCAAGGTCATGATTGACTTTTTTTCTTTTCTTGTCAATGCGCACAAAGTGTCCAAGTTTGAGCAAAATCGGAGCATGTTGAATCACGTTTTGACCCCTAGTGACCCCTGTGTGACCTTTGACCCATTATGCTTTACAACCTGAGTAGTGGTGCATACAAGGGTTCTTATGACCAAATATGGTCAAAATCGGGTCAATGGTTACGGAGCTATAGGTCCCATGACAGGAGAAGAAGAAAGAAACAGGACGAATACAGTATATTAGTCGTTTCTCGACTAATATAACTAGACATGACCTGTGATCGGAGATCACGAATATTAGTCGGGTGTGTTACATGTTAACCCCTTCGAGTGGTAAATGGAGTAAATAAATACAGTTGAACCCCTAGTGACCTTTTCTTGACCTCTGACCCAAAACTTGTAATTGACTTTTTTGCTTGGCTGATCAATGCGCACAAGAAAAAGGTAGTCCCGTCAAAATCGGAGCATGTTTTAAGATTTTCACTTGTAAAGTTCAATGACCTCTAGTGACCCCGTGTGACATGTCACTTTTAGTGGAGAAGGACCCTATATGAACATGGATGAGAGGAACCTTTTGACTAATTCTGACAATCATAGGTCATTTCCTCTCGGACAAGTAGCATTTTGAGTGAATGGAGTGAAAATTTACATTTTGACCCCTAGTGACCCCAAATATTTTTTGATTTTAAAAACCGAACTATTGTACATGCGTACGGTCAAAAGGAATATGTTGACCAATTCTGACGATCCTAGGTCATTTCACTAAATTGCAAATGCGTTTTTAGTGAAAATCACGTTTTGACCCCTAGTGACCTTTTCTTGACCTCTGACCCAAAACTTGTAATTGACTTTTTTGCTTGGCTGATCAATGCGCACAAGTAAAAAGTAATCTTGTTAAAATCGGAGCATGTCTTAAGATTTTAACCTGTATAGTTCAATGACCTCTAGTGACCTCGTGTAACATGTCACTTTTAGTGGAGAAGGACCCTACATGGACATGGATAAGAGGAATCTTTTGACCAATTCTGACAATCATAGGTCATTATCTCTTGGACAAGTAGTATTTTGAGTGCGAGGAGTAAAAATGTACATTTTGACCCCTAGTGACCTTTTATTGACCTTTGATCTTAACGGTATGATTGACTTTTGTTCTTGTCTTATCAATGCCCACAAAATAAAAGAAACCCGGTCAAAATCGAAGCATGCCTTATATTTTTCCCCTGTAAAGTTCAATGACCTCTAGTGACCTCGTTTGACATGTCACTTTTAGTGTGGAAGGACCCTATATGAACATTGATCAAAGGAATTTTTTGACCAATTCTGAGTTTCATCAGTCATTTTCCCTCGGACAAGTAGGGTTTTGAGTGAATGGAGTAAAATTTACATTTTGACCCCTAGTGACCCCAAATGATTTTTAATTTTAAAAACCGTTCTTTTGTACATGCGTACGGTCAAAAGGAATATGTGGACCAATTTTGACGATCATAGGTCATTTCACTAAATTGCAAATGCGTTTTTAGTAAAAATCACGTTTTGACCCCTAGTGACCCCTGTGTGACCTTTGACCCCTTATGCTTTTCAACCTGAGTAGTGGTGCACATAAGGGTTCTTATGACCAAATATGGTCAAAATCGGCTCAACGGTTACGGAGCTATAGGTCCCATGACAGAAAAAGAAAGAAGACGAAGAAAGAAAGAAACAGGACGAATACAGTATATTAGTCGTTTCTCGACTAATATAACTAGACATGACCTGTGATCGGAGATCACGAATATTAGTCGGGTGTGTTACATGTTAACCCCTTCGAGTGGTAAATGGAGTAAATAAATACAGTTGAACCCCTAGTGACCTTTTCTTGACCTCTGACCCAAAACTTGTAATTGACTTTTTTGCTTGGCGGATCAATGCGCACAAGAAAAAGGTAGTCCCGTCAAAATCGGAGCATGTTTTAAGATTTTCACCTGTAAAGTTCAATGACCTCTAGTGACCCCGTGTGACATGTCACTTTTAGTGGAGAAGGACCCTATATGAACATGGATGAGAGGAACCTTTTGACTAATTCTGACAATCATAGGTCATTTCCTCTCGGACAAGTAGCATTTTGAGTGAATGGAGTGAAAATTTACATTTTGACCCCTAGTGACCCCAAATATGTTTTGATTTTAAAAACCGAAATATTGTACATGCGTACGGTCAAAAGGAATATGTTGACCAATTCTGACGATCATAGGTCATTTCACTAAATTGCAAATGCGTTTTTAGTGAAAATCACGTTTTGACCCCTAGTGACCTTTTTTTGACCTCTGACCCAAAACTTGTAATTGACTTTTTTGCTTGGCTGATCAATGCGCACAAGAAAAAAGTAGTCCTGTCAAAATCAGAGCATGTCTTAAGAATTTCACCTGTATAGTTCAATGACCTCTAGTGACCTCGTGTGACATGTCACTTTTAGTGGAGAAGGACCCTATATGGACATGGATAAGAGGAATCTTTTGACGAATTCTGACAATCATAGGTCATTATCTCTCGGACAAGTAGTATTTTGAGTGCGAGGAGTGAAAATGTACATTTTGACCCCTAGTGACCTTTTCTTGACCTTTGATCTTAACAATATGATTGACTTTTGTTCTTGTCTCATCAATGCCCACAAAATAAAAGAAACCCGGTCAAAATCGGAGCATGCCTTATATTTTCCCATTGTAAAGTTCAATGACCTCTAGTGACCCCGTTTGACATGTCACTTTTAGTGTGGAAGGACCCTATATGAACATTGATCCAAGGAATCTTTTGACTAATTCTGAGTATTATCAGTCATTTTCCCTCGGACAAGTAGGGTTTTATGTTGACCAATTCTGACGATCCTAGGTCATTTCACTAAATTGCAAATGCGTTTTTAGTGAAAATCACGTTTTGACCCCTAGTGACCTTTTCTTGACCTCTGACCCAAAACTTGTAATTGACTTTTTTGCTTGGCTGATCAATGCGCACAAGAGAAAAGTAGTCCCGTTAAAATCGGAGCATGTCTTAAGATTTTTAACTGTATAGTTCAATGACCTCTAGTGACCTCGTGTGACATGTCACTTTTAGTGGAGAAGGACCCTATATGGACATGGATAAGAGGAATCTTTTGACTAATTCTGACAATCATAGGTCATTATCTCTTGGACAAGTAGTATTTTGAGTGCGAGGAGTGAAAATGTACATTTTGACCCCTAGTGACCTTTTCTTGACCTTTGATATTAACAATATGATTGACTTTTGTTCTTGTCTTATCAATGCCCACAAAATAAAAGAAACCCGGTCAAAATCGGAGCATGCGTTATATTTTCCCACTGTAAAGTTCAATGACCCCTAGTGACCCCGTTTGATATGTCACTTTTAGTGTGGAAGGACCCTATATGAACATTGATCCAAGGAATCTTTTGACCAATTCTGAGTATCATCAGTCATTTTCCCTCGGACAAGTAGGGTTTTGAGTGAATGGAGTAAAATTTACATTTTGACCCCTAGTGACCCCAAATGATTTTTAATTTTAAAAACCTTTCTTTTGTACATGCGTACGGTCAAAAGGAATATGTGGACCAATTTTGACGATCCTAGGTCATTTCACTAAATTGGAAATGCGTTTTAAGTGAAAATCACGTTTTGACCCCTAGAGACCTTTTCTTGACCTCTGACCCAAAACTTGTAATTGACTTTTTTGCTTGGCTGATCAATGCGCACAAGAAAAAAGTAGTCCCGTTAAAATCGGAGCATGTCTTAAGATTTTCACTTGTATAGTTCAATGACCTCTAGTGACCTCGTGTGACATGTCACTTTTAGTGGAGAAGGACCCTATATGGACATGGATAAGAGGAATCTTTTGACTAATTCTGACAATCATAGGTCATTATCTCTTGGACAAGTAGTATTTTGAGTGCGAGGATTGAAAATGTACATTTTGACCTCTAGTGACCTTTTCTTGACCTTTGATATTAACAATATGATTGACTTTTGTTCTTGTCTCATCAATGCCCACAAAATAAAAGAAACCCGGTCAAAATCGGAGCATGCGTTATATTTTCCCACTGTAAAGTTCAATGACCCCTAGTGACCCCGTTTGATATGTCACTTTTAGTGTGGAAGGACCCTATATGAACATTGATCCAAGGAATCTTTTGACCAATTCTGAGTATCATCAGTCATTTTCCCTCGGACGAGTAGGGTTTTGAGTGAATGGAGTAAAATTTACATTTTGACCCCTAGTGACCCCAAATGATTTTTAATTTTAAAAACCGTTCTTTTGTACATGCGTACGGTCAAAAGGAATATGTGGACCAATTTTGACGATCCTAGGTCATTTCACTAAATTGGAAATGCGTTTTAAGTGAAAATCACGTTTTGACCCCTAGTGACCTCTGTGTGACCTTTGACCCCTTATGCTTTACAACCTGAGTAGTGGTGCACATAAGGGTTCTTATGACCAAATATGGTCAAAATCGGGTCAATGGTTACGGAGCTATAGGTCCCATGACAGAAAAAGAAAGAAGACGAAGAAACAGGACGAATACAGTATATTAGTCGTTTCTCGACTAATATAACTAGACATGACCTGTGATCGGAGATCACGAATATTAGTCGGGTGTGTTACATGTTAACCCCTTCGAGTGGTAAATGGAGTAAATAAATACAGTTGAACCCCTAGTGACCTTTTCTTGACCTCTGACCCAAAACTTGTAATTGACTTTTTTGCTTGGCTGGTCAATGCGCACAAGAAAAAGGTAGTCCTGTCAAAATCGGAGCATGTTTTAAGATTTTCACCTGTAAAGTTCAATGACCTCTAGTGACCCCGTGTTTCATGTCACTTTTAGTGGAGAAGGACCCTATATGAACATGGATGAGAGGAACCTTTTCACTAATTCTGACAATCATAGGTCATTTCCTCTCGGACAAGTAGCATTTTGAGTGAATGGAGTGAAAATTTACATTTTGACCCCTAGTGACCCCAAATATTTTTTGATTTTAAAAACCAAACTATTGTACATGCGTACGGTCAAAAGGAATATGTTGACCAATTCTGACGATCCTAGGTCATTTCACTAAATTGCAAATGCGTTTTTAGTGAAAATCACGTTTTGACCCCTAGTGACCTTTTCTTGACCTCTGACTCAAAACTTGTAATTGACTTTTTTGCTTGGCTGATCAATGCGCACAAGAAAAAAGTAGTCTTGTCAAAATCAGAGCATGTCTTAAGATTTTCACTTGTATAGTTCAATGACCTCTAGTGACCTCGTGTGACATGTCACTTTTTGTGGAGAAGGACCCTATATGGACATGGATAAGAGGAATCTTTTGACCAATTCTGACAATCATAGGTCATTATCTCTTGGACAAGTAGTATTTTGAGTGCGAGGAGTGAAAATGTACATTTTGACCCCTAGTGACCTTTTCTTGACCTTTGATCTTAACGGTATGATTGACTTTTGTTCTTGTCTTATCAATGCCCACAAAATAAAAGAAACCCGGTCAAAATCGAAGCATGCCTTATATTTTTCCCTTGTAAAGTTCAATGACCTCTAGTGACCTCGTTTGACGTGTCACTTTTAGTGTGGAAGGACCCTATATGAACATTGATCAAAGGAATCTTTTGACTAATTCTGAGTATCATCAGTCATTTTCCCTCGGACAAGTAGGGTTTTGAGTGAATGGAGTAAAATTTACATTTTGACCCCTAGTGACCCCAAATGATTTTTAATTTTAAAAACCGTTCTTTTGTACATGCGTACGGTCAAAAGGAATATGTGGACCAATTTTGACGATCCTAGGTCATTTCACTAAATTGCAAATGCGTTTTTAGTAAAAATCACGTTTTGACCCCTAGTGACGCCTGTGTGACCTTTGACCCCTTATGCTTTTCAACCTGAGTAGTGGTGCACATAAGGGTTCTTATGACCAAATATGGTTAAAATCGGCTAAACGGTTACGGAGCTATAGGTCCCATGACAGAAAAAGAAAGAAACTAGAGATAATTGTGATCTTAGATCACGGATATTAGTCGAGGGCTTTGACATTTGACCTTAGTATATGTTGTCAAAGGGCAATAACCTTATAATATTTTATATTTGATAATTGTTTTTATAAATTTCAGCCCTGAAGTAGTTAAAAAAATACATTTTGAACCCTAATGACCTTTTTTTTACCTTTGACCCCAAACTTATTATTGACTTTTTTCTCGGCTTATCAATGCGCACAAGAAAAAAGTAGTCCGGTCAAAATCAGAGCATGTCTTCAGTTTTTCACCTGTATAGTTCAATGACCCCTAGTGACCCAGTTTGAAATGTCACTTTTGGTGGAGAAGCACCCTATATGAACATGGACCGAAGGAATCTTTTGACCAATTCTGAGTATCATCAGTCATTTGCCCTCGGACAAGTAGCATTTTGAGTGAATGAGTTAAAATTTACATTTTGACCTCTAGTGACCCCAAACATTTTTCGATTTATAAAACCGAACTATATATGCGTACGGTCAAAAGGAATATGTTGGCCAATTCTCACGATCCTAGGTCATTTCACTAAATTGCAAATGCGTTTTAAGTAAAAATCACGTTTTGACCCCTAGTTACCCTTGTGTGACATTTGACCCCTTATGCTTTACAACCTGAGTAGTGGTGCACATAAGGGTACTTATGACTAAATATTGTCAAAATCGGCTCAATGGTTACGGAGCTATAGGTCTTATGACAGGAGAAAGAAAGAAATATATATTAGTCTCAACACGTTTTTGTCCTCTGGGGCGTGCCATAGTTTGGCACGTTTTTATGATAAGAAAAGATTATATGTGCATCCCCTTTTTCTCAAATAATTTGTTAATCCTTTATATGATTCGCTGATTCTGTCACTATTTATGTCTTTTGTAGTACTGAGTCCGAAGATGTTTGAATGGAAATCTAACTCCATTTCCGCTTTGTGATATTAATCTTTTTGCATTAATTCGTACTTCTATTACACATTTGTTGATGGAATGCCGTATATGACATTATACGGATATCAACACGACATGCCAGTGCTTACATTTTGACCCCTAGTGATCTTTTCTTGACCTCTGACCCAAAACTTGTAATTGACTTTTTTGCTTGGCTGATCAATGCGCACAAGAAAAAAGTAGTCCCGTCAAAATCGGAGCATGTCTTAAGATTTTCACTTGTATAGTTCAATGACCTCTAGTGACCCCGTGTGACATGTCAATTTTAGTGGAGAAGGACCCTATATGAACATGGATGAGAGGAATCTTTTGACTAATTCTAACAATCATAGGTCCTTTTCTCAAGGACAAGTAGCATTTTGAGTGAATGGAGTGAAAATTTACATTTTGACCCTAGTGACCCTTTCTTGACCTTTGACCCCAAACCTATATTGACTTTTTCTTGGCTTATCAATGCGCACAAGAAAAAAGTAGTCCGGTCAAAATCAGAGCATGTCTTCAGATTTTCACCTGTATAGTTCAATGACCTCTAGTGACCCCGTGTGACATGTTACTTTTAGTGCAGAAGCACCCTTTATGTACATGTTGTAGAGGAATCTTTTGACTAATTCTGACAATCATTAGTCATTTCCTCTCGGACAAGTAGCATTTTGAGTGATTGGAGTGACAATTTACATTTTGACCCCTACTGACGCCAAATATTTTTCGATTTTAAAAACCAAACTATTATACATGCGTACTGTCCAAAGGAACATGTTGACCAATTCTCAGCATCCTGTGTCATTTCGCTAAGTAGCAAGGACGTTTTAAGTGAAAATCGCGTTTGACCCCTGTGTGACCTTTGACCTCTTGTGCTTTAAAACCTGAGTAGTGGTGCACATAAGGGTACTTGTGACCAAATATGGTCAAAATCGGGTCAATGGTTACGGAGCTATAGGTCCCATGACGGAAGAAGAAGAAGGAAACAGGACGAATACAGTATATTAGTCGTTTCTCGACTAATATAAGAACTAGACATGACCTGTGATCGGAGATCACGAATATTAGTCGGGTGTGTTACATGTTAACCCCTTCGAGTGGTAAATGGAGTAAATAAATACAGTTGAACCCCTAGTGACCTTTTCTTGACCTCTGACCCAAAACTTGTAATTGACTTTTTTGCTTGGCTGATCAATGCGCACAAGAAAAAGGTAGTCCCGTCAAAATCGGAGCATGTTTTAAGATTTTCACTTGTAAAGTTCAATGACCTCTAGTGACCCCGTGTGACATGTCACTTTTAGTGGAGAAGGACCCT
Source organism: Ophiura sarsii (assembly GCA_035610835.1). Taxonomy (NCBI): domain Eukaryota; kingdom Metazoa; phylum Echinodermata; class Ophiuroidea; order Amphilepidida; family Ophiuridae; genus Ophiura; species Ophiura sarsii. Next base: position 74,681,503 of record CM069447.1, read on the forward strand.
ATATGAACATGGATGAGAGGAACCTTTTGACTAATTCTGACAATCATAGGTCATTTCCTCTCGGACAAGTAGCATTTTGAGTGAATGGAGTGAAAATTTACATTTTGACCCCTAGTGACCCCAAATATTTTTTGATTTTAAAAACCGAACTATTGTACATGCGTACGGTCAAAAGGAATATGTTGACCAATTCTGACGATCCTAGGTCATTTCACTAAATTGCAAATGCGTTTTTAGTGAATTTCACGTTTTGACCCCTAGTGACCTTTTCTTGACCTCTGACCCAAAACTTGTAATTGACTTTTTTGCTTGGCTGTTCAATGCGCACAAGACAAAAGTAGTCTTGTCAAAATCGGAGCATGTCTTAAGATTTTCACCTGTATAGTTCAATGACCTCTAGTGACCTCGTGTAACATGTCACTTTTAGTGGAGAAGGACCCTATATGGACATGGATAAGAGGAATCTTTTGACCAATTCTGACAATCATAGGTCATTATCTCTTGGACAAGTAGTATTTTGAGTGCGAGGAGTAAAAATGTACATTTTGACCCCTAGTGACCTTTTATTGACCTTTGATCTTAACGGTATGATTGACTTTTGTTCTTGTCTTATCAATGCCCACAAAATAAAAGAAACTCGGTCAAAATCGGAGCATGCGTTATATATTCCCCCTGTAAAGTTCAATGACCCCTAGTGACCCTGTTTGACATGTCACTTTTAGTGTGGAAGGACCCTATATGAACATTGATCCACGAAATCTTTTGATCAATTCTGAGTATCATCAGTCATTTTCCCTCGGACAAGTAGGGTTTTGAGTGAATGGAGTAAAATCCCCTAGTGACCCCAAATGATTTTTAATTTTAAAAACCGTTCTTTTGTACATGCGTACGGTCAAAAGGAATATGTGGACCAATTTTGACGATCCTAGGTCATTTCACTAAATTGCAAATGCGTTTTTAGTGAAAATCACGTTTTGACCCCTAATGACCCCTGTTTGACATATGACCCCAAGGTCATGTTTGATTTTTTTCTTTTCTTGTCAATGCGCACAAAGTGTCAAAGTTTGAGCAAAATCGGAGCATGTTGAATCACGTTTTGACCCCTTGTGACCCCTGTGTGACCTTTGACCCGATATGCTTTACAACCTGAGTAGTGGTGCATAAAAGGGTTCTTATGACCAAATATGGTCAAAATCGGGTCAATGGTTACGGAGCTATAGGTCCCATGACAGGAGAAGAAGAAGAAAGAAACAGGACGAATACAGTATATTAGTCGTTTCTCGACTAATATAACTAGACATGACCTGTGATCGGAGATCACGAATATTAGTCGGGTGTGTTACATGTTAACCCCTTCGAGTGGTAAATGGAGTAAATAAATACAGTTGAACCCCTAGTGACCTTTTCTTGACCTCTGATCCAAAACTTGTAATTGACTTTTTTGCTTGGCTGATCAATACGCACAAGAAAAAGGTAGTCCCGTCAAAATCGGAGCATGTTTTAAGATTTTCACCTGTATAGTTCAATGACCTCTAGTGACCCCGTGTGACATGTCACTTTTAGTGGAGAAGGACCCTATATGAACATGGATGAGAGGAACCTTTTGACTAATTCTGACAATCATAGGTCATTTCCTCTCGGACAAGTAGCATTTTGAGTGAATGGAGTGAAAATTTACATTTTGACCCCTAGTGACCCCAAATATTTTTTGATTTTAAAAACCGAACTATTGTACATGCGTACGGTCAAAAGGAATATGTTGACCAATTCTGACGATCCTAGGTCATTTCACTAAATTGCAAATGCGTTTTTAGTGAAAATCACGTTTTGACCCCTAGTGACCTTTTCTTGACCTCTGACCCAAAACTTGTAATTGACTTTTTTGCTTGGCTGATCAATGCGCACAAGGAAAAAGTAGTCCCGTCAAAATCTAGGCATGTCTTAAGATTTTCACCTGTATAGTTCAATGACCTCTAGTGACCTCGTGTGACATGTCACTTTTTGTGGAGAAGGACCCTATATGGACATGGATAAGAGGAATCTTTTGAACAATTCTGACAATTATAGGTCATTATCTCTTGGACAAGTAGTATTTTGAGTGCGAGGAGTGAAAATGTACATTTTGACCCCTAGTGACCTTTTCTTGACCTTTGATCTTAACGGTATGATTGACTTTTGTTCTTGTCTCATCAATGCCCACAAAATAAAAGAAACCCGGTCAAAATCAAAGCATGCCTTATATTTTTCCCCTGTAAAGCTCAATGACCTCTAGTGACCTCGTTTGACATGTCACTTTTAGTGTGGAAGGACCCTATATGAACATTGATCAAAGGAATCTTTTGACCAATTCTGAGTATCATCAGTCATTTTCCCTCGGACAAGTAGGGTTTTGAGTGAATGGAGTAAAATTTACATTTTGACCCCTAGTGACCCCAAATGATTTTTAAATTTAAAAACCTTTCTTTTGTACATGCGTACGGTCAAAAGGAATATGTGGACCAACTTTGACGATCCTAGTTCATTTCACTAAATTGCAAATGCGTTTTAAGGTGAAAATCACGTTTTGACCCCTAGTGACCCCTGTGTGACCTTTGACCCCTTATGCTTTTCAACCTGAGTAGTGGTGCACATAAGGGTTCTTATGACCAAATATGGTCAAAATCGGCTCAACGGTTACGGAGCTATAGGTCCCATGACAGGAGAAAGAAGAAACAGGACGAATACAGTATATTAGTCGTTTCTCGACTAATATAAAGAAGAAGAACTAGACATGACCTGTGATCGGAGATCACGAATATTAGTCGGGTGTGTTACATGTTAACCCCTTCGAGTGGTAAATGGAGTAAATAAATACAGTTGAACCCCTAGTGACCTTTTCTTGACCTCTGACCCAAAACTTGTAATTGACTTTTTTGCTTGGCTGATCAATGCGCACAAGAAAAAGGTAGTCCCGTCAAAATCAGAGCATGTTTTAAGATTTTCACCTGTATAGTTCAATGACCTCTAGTGACCTCGTGTGACATGTCACTTTTTGTGGAGAAGGACCCTATATGGACATGGATAAGAGGAATCTTTTGAACAATTCTGACAATCATAGGTCATTATCTCTTGGACAAGTAGTATTTTGAGTGCGAGGAGTGAAAATGTACATTTTGACCCCTAGTGACCTTTTCTTGACCTTTGATCTTAACGGTATGATTGACTTTTGTTCTTGTCTTATCAATGCCCACAAAATAAAAGAAACCCCGTCAAAATCGAAGCATGCCTTATATTTTTCCCCTGTAAAGTTCAATGACCTTTAGTGACCTCGTTTGACATGTCACTTTTAGTGTGGAAGGACCCTATATGAACATTGATCAAAGGAATCTTTTGACCAATTCTGAGTATCATCAGTCATTTTCCCTTGGACAAGTAGGGTTTTGAGTGAATGGAGTAAAATTTACATTTTGACCCCTAGTGACCCCAAATGATTTTTAATTTTAAAAACCGTTCTTTTGTACATGCGTACGGTCAAAAGGAATATGTGGACCAATTCTGACGATCCTAGGTCATTTCACTAAATTGCAAATGCGTTTTTAGTGAAAATCACGTTTTGACCCCTAGTGACCTTTTTTTGACCTCTGACCCAAAACTTGTAATTGACTTTTTTGCTTGGCTGATCAATGCGCACAAGGAAAAAGTAGTCCCGTCAAAATCTAGGCATGTCTTAAGATTTTCACCTGTATAGTTCAATGACCTCTAGTGACCTCGTGTGACATGTCACTTTTAGTGGAGAAGGACCCTATATGGACATGGATAAGAGGAATCTTTTGACCAATTCTGACAATTATAGGTCATTATCTCTTGGACAAGTAGTATTTTGAGTGCGAGGAGTGAAAATGTACATTTTGACCCCTAGTGACCTTTTTTTGACCTTTGATCTTAACGGTATGATTGACTTTTGTTCTTGTCTCATCAATGCCCACAAAATAAAAGAAACCCGGTCAAAATCAAAGCATGCCTTATATTTTTCCCCTGTAAAGTTCAATGACCTCTAGTGACCTCGTTTGACATGTCACTTTTAGTGTGGAAGGACCCTATATGAACATTGATCAAAGGAATCTTTTGACCAATTCTGAGTATCATCAGTCATTTTCCCTCGGACAAGTAGGGTTTTGAGTGAATGGAGTAAAATTTACATTTTGACCCCTAGTGACCCCAAATGATTTTTAAATTTAAAAACCTTTCTTTTGTACATGCGTACGGTCAAAAGGAATATGTGGACCAACTTTGACGATCCTAGGTCATTTCACTAAATTGCAAATGCGTTTTAAGGTGAAAATCACGTTTTGACCCCTAGTGACCCCTGTGTGACCTTTGACCCCTTATGCTTTTCAACCTGAGTAGTGGTGCACATAAGGGTTCTTATGACCAAATATGGTCAAAATCGGCTCAACGGTTACGGAGCTATAGGTCCCATGACAGGAGAAAGAAGAAACAGGACGAATACAGTATATTAGTCGTTTCTCGACTAATATAAAGAAGAAGAACTAGACATGACCTGTGATCGGAGATCACGAATATTAGTCGGGTGTGTTACATGTTAACCCCTTCGAGTGGTAAATGGAGTAAATAAATACAGTTGAACCCCTAGTGACCTTTTCTTGACCTCTGACCCAAAACTTGTCATTGACTTTTTTGCTTGGCTGATCAATGCGCACAAGAAAAAGGTAGTCCCGTCAAAATCAGAGCATGTTTTAAGATTTTCACCTGTATAGTTCAATGACCTCTAGTGACCTCGTGTGACATGTCACTTTTTGTGGAGAAGGACCCTATATGGACATGGATAAGAGGAATCTTTTGAACAATTCTGACAATCATAGGTCATTATCTCTTGGACAAGTAGTATTTTGAGTGCGAGGAGTGAAAATGTACATTTTGACCCCTAGTGACTTTTTCTTGACCTTTGATCTTAACGGTATGATTGACTTTTGTTCTTGTCTTATCAATGCCCACAAAATAAAAGAAACCCCGTCAAAATCGAAGCATGCCTTATATTTTTCCCCTGTAAAGTTCAATGACCTCTAGTGACCTCGTTTGACATGTCACTTTTAGTGTGGAAGGACCCTATATGAACATTGATCAAAGGAATCTTTTGATTAATTCTGAGTATCATCAGTCATTTTCCCTTGGACAAGTAGGGTTTTGAGTGAATGGAGTAAAATTTACATTTTGACCCCTAGTGACCCCAAATGATTTTTAATTTTAAAAACCGTTCTTTTGTACATGCGTACGGTCAAAAGGAATATGTGGACCAATTCTGACGATCCTAGGTCATTTCACTAAATTGCAAATGCGTTTTTAGTGAAAATCACGTTTTGACCCCTAGTGACCTTTTTTTGACCTCTGACCCAAAACTTGTAATTGACTTTTTTGCTTGGCTGATCAATGCGCACAAGGAAAAAGTAGTCCCGTCAAAATCTAGGCATGTCTTAAGATTTTCACCTGTATAGTTCAATGACCTCTAGTGACCTCGTGTGACATGTCACTTTTAGTGGAGAAGGACCCTATATGGACATGGATAAGAGGAATCTTTTGACCAATTCTGACAATTATAGGTCATTATCTCTTGGACAAGTAGTATTTTGAGTGCGAGGAGTGAAAATGTACATTTTGACCCCTAGTGACCTTTTCTTGACCTTTGATCTTAACGGTATGATTGACTTTTGTTCTTGTCTCATCAATGCCCACAAAATAAAAGAAACCCGGTCAAAATCAAAGCATGCCTTATATTTTTCCCCTGTAAAGTTCAATGACCTCTAGTGACCTCGTTTGACATGTCACTTTTAGTGTGGAAGGACCCTATATGAACATTGATCAAAGGAATCTTTTGACTAATTCTGAGTATCATCAGTCATTTTCCCTCGGACAAGTAGGGTTTTGAGTGAATGGAGTAAAATTTACATTTTGACCCCTAGTGACCCCAAATGATTTTTAAATTTAAAAACCTTTCTTTTGTACATGCGTACGGTCAAAAGGAATATGTGGACCAACTTTGACGATCCTAGGTCATTTCACTAAATTGCAAATGCGTTTTAAGGTGAAAATCACGTTTTGACCCCTAGTGACCCCTGTGTGACCTTTGACCCCTTATGCTTTTCAACCTGAGTAGTGGTGCACAAAAGGGTTCTTATGACCAAATATGGTCAAAATCGGCTCAACGGTTACGGAGCTATAGGTCCCATGACAGGAGAAAGAAGAAACAGGACGAATACAGTATATTAGTCGTTTCTCGACTAATATAAAGAAGAACTAGACATGACCTGTGATCGGAGATCACGAATATTAGTCGGGTGTGTTACATGTTAACCCCTTCGAGTGGTAAATGGAGTAAATAAATACAGTTGAACCCCTAGTGACCTTTTCTTGACCTCTGACCCAAAACTTGTAATTGACTTTTTTGCTTGGCTGATCAATGCGCACAAGAAAAAGGTAGTCCCGTCAAAATCGGAGCATGTTTTAAGATTTTCACTTGTAAAGTTCAATGACCTCTAGTGACCCCGTGTGACATGTCACTTTTAGTGGAGAAGGACCCTATATGAACATGGATGAGAGGAACCTTTTGACTAATTCTGACAATCATAGGTCATTTCCTCTCGGACAAGTAGCATTTTGAGTGAATGGAGTGAAAATTTACATTTTGACCCCTAGTGACCCCAAATATTTTTTGATTTTAAAAACCGAACTATTGTACATGCGTACGGTCAAAAGGAATATGTTGACCAATTCTGACGATCCTAGGTCATTTCACTAAATTGCAAATGCGTTTTTAGTGAAAATCACGTTTTGACCCCTAGTGACCTTTTTTTGACCTCTGACCCAAAACTTGTAATTGACTTTTTTGCTTGGCTGATCAATGCGCACAAGAAAAAAGTAGTCTTGTCAAAATCGGAGCATGTCTTAAGATTTTCACCTGTATAGTTCAATGACCTCTAGTGACCTCGTGTGACATGTCACTTTTTGTGGAGAAGGACCCTATATGGACATGGATAAGAGGAATCTTTTGCCAATTCTGACAATCATAGGTCATTATCTCTTGGACAAGTAGTATTTTGAGTGCGAGGAGTAAAAATGTACATTTTGACCCCTAGTGACCTTTTATTGACCTTTGATCTTAACGGTATGATTGACTTTTGTTCTTGTCTTATCAATGCCCACAAAATAAAAGAAACCCGGTCAAAATCGAAGCATGCCTTATATTTTTCCCCTGTAAAGTTCAATGACCTCTAGTGACCTCGTTTGACATGTCACTTTTAGTGTGGAAGGACCCTATATGAACATTGATCAGAGAAATCTTTTGACCAATTCTGAGTATCATCAGTCATTTTCCCTCGGACAAGTAGGGTTTTGAGTGAATGGAGTAAAATTTACATTTTGACCCCTAGTGACCCCAAATGATTTTTAATTTTAAAAACCGTTCTTTTGTACATGCGTACGGTCAAAAGGAATATGTGGACCAATTTTGACGATCCTAGGTCATTTCACTAAATTGCAAATGCGTTTTAAGGTGAAAATCACGTTTTGACCCCTAGTGACCCCTGTGTGACCTTTGACCCATTATGCTTTACAACCTGAGTAGTGGTGCATACAAGGGTTCTTATGACTAAATATGGTCAAAATCGGGTCAATGGTTACGGAGCTATAGGTCCCATGACAGGAGAAGAAGAAGAAGAAAGAAACAGGACGAATACAGTATATTAGTCGTTTCTCGACTAATATAAGAAAGAAACAGGACGAATACAGTATATTAGTCGTTTCTCGACTAATATAAAGAAAGAAACAGGACAAATACAGTATATTAGTCGTTTCTCGACTAATATAAAGAAAGAAACAGGACAAATACAGTATATTAGTCGTTTCTCGACTAATATAAAGAAAGAAGAAACAGGACGAATACAGTATATTAGTCGTTTCTCGACTAATATAAAGAACTAGAGATAATTTTGATCATAGATCACGGATATTAGTCGAGGGCGTGTTGACCTTTGACCTGCTGATGACAGTATGCTCTTATTTGAATGGAACCTTGAGACCATTTTTGCCAATCATCAAGCATTTCCTCTCAGACAAGTAGCATTTTGAGTGAATGGAGTGAAAATTTACATTTTGACCCCTAGTGACCTTTTCTTGACCTTTGACCCTAACTTTATGATTGACTTTTGTTCTTATCTCATCAATGCCCACAAAATAAAACAAATCCGGTCAACATCGGAGCATGTCTTACATTTTCCAGCTGTTTAGGTCAATGACCCCTAGTGACCCCATTTGACATGTCACTTTTAATCGCTGAACACCCTATATGAACATGGGTCCAAGGAATCTGTTGACTAATTCTGACAATCATAGGTCATTTCCTCTCGGACAAGTAGCATTTTGAGTGAATGGAGTGAAAATTTACATTTTGACCCCTAGTGACCTTTTTTTGACCTTTGACCTTAACAATATGATTGACTTTTGTTCTTGTCTCATCAATACCTACAAGATGAGATATGACCGGTCAATATCGGAGCATGTCTTACATTTTATCCCTGTTTAGGTCAATGACCTCTAGTGACCCCATTTGACATGTCACTTTTAATCGCTGAAGACCCTATATGAACAGTGATCCAAGGAATCTTTTGACTAATTCTGAGTATCATCAGTTATTTTCCCTCGGACAAGTAGGGTTTTGAGTGAATGGAGAAAAATTTACATTTTGACCCCTACTGACCCCAAATATTTTTTAATTTTAAAAACCGAACTATTGTACATGCGTACGGTCAAAAGGAACATATTGACTAATTCTGACGGTCATAGGTCATTTCACTAAATTGCAAATGCGTTTTAAGTGAAAATCACGTTTTGACCCCTAGTGACCCCTGTGTGACCTTTGACCCCTTATGCTTTACAACCTGAGTAGTGGTGCACATAAGGGTTCTTATGACTGACTAAATATGGTTAAAATCGGGTTAACGGTTTCGGAGCTATAGGTCCCATGGCTGAAGAAAGAAGAAAGAAGACGAAGAAGAAGAAGAAGAAACAGGTAGAATACAGTATATTAGTCGTTTCTCGACTAATATAAGAAGAAACAGGACGAATACAGTATATTAGTCGTTTCTCGACTAATATAACTAGAGATGATTGTGATCATAGATCACGGATATTAGTCGAGGGCGTTACATGTTGACCACTTGTGACCTTTTCTTGACCCTCGACCCAGAGTTCATGATTTCCTTTTTTACAATCATCCCCTGAAAACATGATTAGGATACTGTGACGGGCGACTAAAACTCGATAGGTAGTTTGTGAAACTCGACGTGAGTGAGAAATCTCGACATGGTTTTGTCCGCTGGGGGTGCCATAGTTTTGCAGGTTTTATGATAAGAAAAGATTATATGTGCATCCCTTTTTTCTCAAATAATTTGTTAATCCTTTATATGATTTGTTGATTCTGTCACTGCTTATGTCTTTTGTAGTACTGAGTCCGAAGATGTTTGAATGGAAATCTAACTCCATTTCCGCTTTGTGATATTAATTTTTTTGCATTAATTTGTACTTCTATTACAAATTTGTTGATGGAATGCCATATATGACATTATACGGATATCAACTCGACATGCCAGTGCTGGACACGGCAATCATTCTAGATTTAGGGACATTACATTTTGACCCCTAGTGACCTTTTCTTGACCTCTGACCCAAAACTCGTATTTGACTTCTTTGCTTGGCGGATCGATGCGCACAAGAAAAAAGTAGTCCCGTCAAAATCGGAGCATGTCTTAAGATTTTCACCTGTATAGTTCAATGACCTCTAGTGACCCCGTGTGACATGTCACTTTTAGTGTAGAAGCACCCTATATGAACATGGTCAATATAAATCTTTTGACCAATTCTGACAATCATGAGCCATTTGACATGTCACTTTTAATCGCTTAAGACCCTATGTGTACATGGATACAAGGAATCTTTTGACTAATTCTCATAATCATGGGTCATTTTCTCTAGAAAAAATAGCATTTTGAGTGAAATAATAGGTCGTTTTGACCTCTAGTGACCCCTGTGTGACATTTGACCGCTTGTGCTTTCTGATCTGAGTAGTGGTTCACTAAAGGGAACTTTGCTCTGCAGAATTTTTTTAATCGGTCAAAGGGTTACGGAGCTATCGATCTTATGCCAGGAAAATCCTCAAAAGTGACAGGACGAATACAGTTTATTAGGCGATTCTCGACTAATATAAAGACACACGGGGTAAAATTTAAGACTTGCTCCGATTTTGACCAGTTATGGCTCATTTTGTAGGTATTGATGAGACAAGAAAAAGGCAATCATTATTTTGGGGTCAAAGGTCAAAAAAAGTCACTTGGGGTCCTAATGTCGTAAAAATGTACATTTCGACCCCTAGTGACCTTTTGTTGACCTTTGACCCCAAAAAATGATTGACTTTTTTTCTTGTCTCATCAATGCCTACAAAATGAGCTATACCCAGTTAAAATCGGAGCATGTCTTAAGATTTTCACCTGTATAGTTCAATGACCTCTAGTGACCCCGTGTGACATGTCACTTTTAGTGTAGAAGCACCCTATATGAACATGGTCAATATAAATCTTTTGACTAATTCTGACAATCATGAGTCATTTTCCCTCGGACAAGTAGTATTTTGGGTCAATGGAGTGAAAATTTACATTTTGACCCCTAGTGACCTTTTTTGACCGTTGACCTTAACAATATGATTGACTTTTGTTCTTGTCTTATCAATACCTACAAAATGAGATATGAGCGGTCAATATCGGAGCATGTCTTACATTTTCCCCTTGTTTAGGTCAATGACCTCTAGTGACCCCATTTGACATGTCACTTTTAATCGCTTAAGACCCTATGTGTACATGGATACAAGGAATCTTTTGACTAATTCTCATAATCATGGGTCATTTTCTCTAGAAAAAATAGCATTTTGAGTGAAATAATAGGTCGTTTTGACCTCTAGTGACCCCTGTGTGACATTTGACCTCTTATGCTTTCTGGTCTGAGTAGTGGTTCACTAAAGGGAACTTTGCTCTGCAGAATTTTTTTAATCGGTCAAAGGGTTACGGAGCTATCGATCTTATGCCAGGAAAATCCTCAAAAGTGACAGGACGAATACAGTATATTAGGCGATTCTCGACTAATATAAGAAGAACTAGAATTGAGTGTCGTCTCAGACGACGAATATTAGTCGCGCATTGAAGTTATTTGTTATGTTGACCTTTGTGTGACATTTTTGACCTGTTATGCTTGACACTCTGGGTAGTGGTGGCCATGACTATGAGGGTATTTATGACTAAATATGGTCAAAATCGGCCAAATGGTTACGGAGCTATTGGTTTCATGACAGAAGAAAGACCTTTTACCACTGTATCACAACGTAGGTTGACCTTATCTGGCAATACCAGCGAAGACACGAGTATCGGCATTAAAATGCAAGACCGTTTTAAGTGAAATCACATTTTGACCCCAAGTGACCTTTTCTTGACCTTTGACCCCAAAGTTATGATTGACTTTTTTTCTAGGCTTATCGATGCGCACAAAACAAAAGTAATCTGGTCAAAATCAGAGCAAGTCTTCAGTTTTACACCTGTACAGTTCATTGACCCCTAGTGACCCCATGTGACATGTCACTTTTAGTGGAGAAGCAACCTATATGAACATGGATGGGAGAAATCTTTTGACCAATTCTAACAATCATGGATCATTTCCTCTCGGACAAGTAGCATTTTGAGTGAATGGGGTGAACATGTACATTTTGACCCCTAGTGACCTTTTCTTGACCTTTGACCTTAACCGTATGATTGACTTTTGTTCTTGTCTCATCAATGCCCACAAAATAAAACAAACCCGGTTAAAATCGGAGCATGTCTTACATTTTCCCCCTGTAAAGTTCAAAGACCCCTTGTGACCCCTGTGCGACATGTGACACCTTGTGCTTTAAAACCTGAATAGTGGTGCACATAAGAGTACTTCTGACCAAACATGGTCAACATCGGCTCAATGGTGACGGAGCTATAGGTCCCATGACAGAAGAAGAAGAACTAGACATGGACTGTGATCGGAGATCACGAATATTAGTCGAGTGTGTTACATGTTAACCCCTTCGAGTGGTAAATTGAGTAAATAAATACAGTTGAACCCCTAGTGACCTTTTCTTGACCTCTGACCCAAAACTTGTAATTGACTTTTTTGCTTGGCTGATCAATGCGCACAAGAAAAAGGTAGTCCCGTCAAAATCGGAGCATGTTTTAAGATTTTCACCTGTAAAGTTCAATGACCTCTAGTGACCCCGTGTGACATGTCACTTTTAGTGGAGAAGGACCCTATATGAACATGGATGAGAGAAATCTTTTGATTAATTCTGATAATCATAGGTCATTTCCTCTCGGACAAGTAGCATTTTGAGTGAATGGAGTGAAAATTTACATTTTGACCCCTAGTGACCCCAAATATTTTTTGATTTTAAAAAACAAACTATTGTACATGCGTACGGTCAAAAGAAATATGTTGACCAATTCTGACGATCCTAGGTCATTTCACTAAATTGCAAATGCGTTTTTAGTGACAATCACGTTTTGACCCCTAGTGACCTTTTCTTGACCTCTGACCCAAAACTTGTAATTGACTTTTTTGCTTGGCTGATTAATGCGCACAAGAAAAAAGTAGTCTTGTCAAAATCGGAGCATGTCTTAAGATTTTCACCTGTATAGTTCAATGACCTCTAGTGACCTCGTGTGACATGTCACTTTTAGTGGAGAAGGACCCTATATGGACATGGACAAGAGGAATCTTTTGACTAATTCTGACAATCATAGGTCATTATCTCTTGGACAAGTAGTATTTTGAGTGCGAGGAGTGAAAATGTACATTTTGACCCCTAGTGACCTTTTCTTGACCTTTGATCTTAACGGTATGATTGACTTTTGTTCTTGTCTCATCAATGCCCACAAAATAAAAGAAACCCGGTCAAAATCAAAGCATGCGTTATATTTTCCCTTTGTAAAGTTCAATGACCCCTAGTGACCCTGTTTGACATGTCACTTTTAGTGTGGAAGGACCCTATATGAACATTGATCCAAAAAATCTTTTGACTAATTCTGAGTATCATCAGTCATTTTCCCTCGGACAAGTAGGGTTTTGAGTGAATGGAGTAAAATTTACATTTTGACCCCTAGTGACCCCAAATGATTTTTAATTTAAAAAACCGTTCTTTTGTACATGCGTACGGTCAAAAGGAATATGTGGACCAATTTTGACGATCCTAGGTCATTTCACTAAATTGGAAATGCGTTTTAAGTGAAAATCACGTTTTGACCCCCAGTGACCCTGTGTGACCTTTGACCCCTTATGCTTTTCAACCTGAGTAGTGGTGCACATAAGGGTTCTTATGACCAAATATGGTTAACATCGGGTCAATGGTTACGGAGCTATAGGTCCTATGACAGGAGAAGAAAGAAACAGGACGAATACAGTATATTAGGCGATTCTCGACTAATATAAGAAGAAGAAACAGGACGAATACAGTATATTAGTCGTTGACACGACTAATATAAGAAAGAAACAGGACGAATACAGTATATTAGTCGTTGACACGACTTATATAACTAGACATAAGCTGCGATCGGAGATCGCGGATATTAGTCTAGCGTATTACATTTTGCCCCTTGCCCCAAGTTCACGATCAGAGGTTGAATTCAGCAGAGCACCAGCCCGAGCACAGCATGATCAGTTACATTTTTAAAAAACAATCCCCATGATCCTACATTTAATTTGCCTCTATATGTGAAAATGCCGTGAATAAACTTATCCTGGCACCCTTATCCTAACCAGTCAAAACCAATTTATGAAGAAATATGATTTTCAACACAAACTTTTAGTATATAGAGTTGTTTTTCGTAATTATTCGTAATGTACGATCTTGTGTTGACGCGTTTTAAAACACATGAAGCTCGAGTGACCGTGTTTTTTGTAACGTATGATCAATGAGCTTGATACCGTTGCCGTTCCATTTACAATCATAGGATCCTAAATCTTGTTTTGAAAATATCCCGTTGCGTATGATTGATGTTAGTAGTCCCGTTAAACCGGAGCATGTCTTTAGATTTTCACCTGTGTAGTTCAATGACCTCAGTCTGTGACCCCGTGTGACATGTCACTTTTAGTGCAGGAGCAACCTATATGAACATGGACAAGAGGAATCTTTTGACCAATTCTTACAATCATCAGTCATTTTTCCTCGGACAAGTAGCATTTTGAGTGAATTGAGTGAACATTTACATTTTTACCCCTAGTGACCCCAAATATTTTTTGATTTTAAAAACCGAACTATTATACATGCGTACGGTCAAAAGGAATATGTTGACCAATTCTGACGATCCTAGGTCATTTCACTAAATTGCAAATGCGTTTTGAGTGAAAATCACGTTTTGACCCCTAGTGACCCCTGTGTGACCTTTGACCCCTTATGCTTTACAACCTGAGTAGTGGTGCACATAAGGGTTATTATGACTAAATATGGTCAAAATTGGGTCAATGGTTACGGAGCTATAGGTCCCATGACAGGAGAAAGAAGAAGAAGAAGAAAGAAACAGGACAAATACAGTATATTAGTCGTTTCTCGACTAATATAAGAACTAGAGATAATTGTGATCTTAGATCACGGATATTAGTCGAGGGCTTTGACCTTTGACCTTGGTATATGTTGTCAAAGGCCAATAACCTTATAATATCTTAAATTGTACTATATTGGATAATTGTTTTGATAAATTTCAGCCCTAAAGTAGTTAAAAAATACATTTTGAACCCAAATGACCTTTTCTTGACCTTTGACCCCAAACTTATGATTTATTTTTTTCTTGGCTTATCAATGCGCACAAGAAAAAAGTAGTCCGGTCAAAATCAGAGCATGTCTAAAGTTTTACACCTGTATTGTCCCAGATAACACAAATGCGTCGGGCCGACGTCGGCTTTTGGTCGGACTAAACGTCCCTGAGACGTCGGCTCAGGGGTCGGCTGCTCATGGGGCCTACGTCGGGCCGACGGTTTGTGAGAAAGGTAGGGCGGACGTCGGCTAAACGTCTTGCCGACCCAGAATCCGACCTAAGGGTCCTGTGAACGACCTGTTGCCGACGTCTATTTAACGTTAAGCGTACTTCCTACCGACTATAAACCGACCTACCGTTTCCGACCGAATATTAACGTACGGCCGACGTAATTATGAACTACGTTTATTATCAGACGTTAATGGGACATTCGGCCGACGTGAGCACTGGGAAGTCTATTTATGGACGTTGGCGGGACATTCGGCCGACTACGTGCTAATTACATAGGCCGTGAGCGTCTTCACGCCGACCAAACGATAACGTACGGCCGACGTGAGCACGGGGAAGTTTATTAACGGACGTTGGTGGGACATTCGGCCGACCGCGTGCCAATTATAGGTCGTGTGCGTCTTCACGCCGACCAAACGATAACGTTCGGCCGACGTGAGCAAGGGAAAGTGTTTTAACGGACGTTGGTGGGACATTTGGCCGACCACGTGCGAATTACATGGGTCGTGTGTGCGACTTACCGCCGACGTTAGCACGGGGAAGTTTATTAACGGTCGTCGGTAGGACATTAGACCGACCGCGTGCCAATTACATAGGTCGGGTGTGCGACTTACAGCCTACCAAACGTTAGCGAGGCACGGGGCAGTTTATTTCCGGACGCCGTGGTGGGACATTCGGTAGGCCACGTGCTGATTACATAGACCCTCCCTAACCGACTTACAGCAGACAACAACGCTTACGCCGCCCGACTCCTGTCGACTGAAATTACCTAAATGATGATGTTAATAAACACGATCGAGACAATAGTACGTTTTTCTTTTTTTATAATAAACTTTTAACACATGATTAGATAACAATTAACAAGATTTCTCAAATAAGAAGCAAAAAGGAAACTTTCAAGTATACAATGTATATTCCAACAGAAGCTTGAACATACATACTACTGAATGTCTAAAAATGTCAGCATACTACATGTGCCCGCCAACAAATAGTATCTGCGGCGGCGGAACAATTTTTCTACGGCAAGGTAATGGCACATTCAATATTAACATTTTCCACGCGGCAGTCGTCCGTAGACGATTTTCCACGCGGCAGTCGTCTGTATGTAGACGATTTTCCACGCGGCAGTCGTCTGTAGACGATTTTCCACGCGGCAGTCGTCTGCAGACGACATTTCAAAAGTTCACAAAATGTCTAAAAATTGACATTGTATTGAATTTGAATACCCTATTTAGAATCACTATAAGAAATTAATTGAAAGACGTACAAACATGCCTAGTCTTGGTTCTGTTATACTTGAGGTAGACTTTGAAAATTGAGAAAGGTTTCTGAAAAATCTGTTTTGTATATGGCATAACTAATTGCCGCGTGGAAAGTGTTGAGACATTTTTAGACATTCAGTAGTTAATAGTAATACAGGCACCATGTCAGAACACGTTGGTTGCGCGTTATGTAGATTATCTTGGCGTATATTTACTGGGAACGCGTGGTGACATGGTGCTCACAAATGTATACATTTTTGGAAAGCTGAAGATAAGTAAACTCTATTTGGGTCATACAGATGTGATCATAAAAAGGTGAGTTGGTTATACAATATTTTTAACTTCAGTAATAATCAACTTTTCAACAATATGGACGGAAGGGAAGTCTTCTGTGTATACAAAAAACACACGTGATTATCTGAGAATATAGTTGTTTAAAAATAACTTGCAAATCTTTCGACAAGTCACTATAAAAAAGTTACTGCAAATTTGACCTTAAATACACCAAATACCTATTAATTTACAGACTAAAAACAAACTTTTAAGAGGTCACAATTATTGATAACATTTAGCAGGGACCCGTTAACACAAAATCACCAGGCCCTCCCAGTCACAGTAATACAGATAATTGTTGTATCATTACGTAGAGCTTGGGCCTTGGAACTACTTCACATTTTAAGACATTTTGTGTTAACAGTTTTGTGTTAAAGAGGTTCCAATGAGGTAACCAATCAATAGTAACACTAATACGACAGTTATACTAAAGTAAATAAATAGTTAAAATAAAGGGTCATGAAGATGAGTAAACATCTATACAATGTGAAGTCGCACAAGAGTTAATCATAAAAGGCGAGTTGGTTAAGGGGCAGTTCCAAGCAAAACAGGACATTTCAAAATAATTGAAAAAAGGCTGTACATTTACAATTTAAAGCACTACCATCACATATTTAGTATCAAATGAAAGATATTTTCAAGCTCTTTCAAATGAGCTATTTTTCTTTTAATTGATATACATTAAGTATGATTTTTTTTGAAAAAACCTGATTTTTGGTAACAAATTGTGATTTTTTTTCTTCAGAAAAATGCCCATTTGTAGCACCCTTCTCTGACCCCTTCTTATGCTTTTATATAAGTTTTGTTGGTTTAAGTTGCTAACTTACCGCTTAAATTTTCATAAATTTACACTTTTGACATGATTTTGTTTTTTCTTATGTATTTTATTATGAATTTTGCATAGTGGACAAAACGTCATTCCGTAGCGGTCATTCCGTAACGCTCTCATTTGTCGGTCTTTACGTCATATTTCAAAAAATATTTAACCAATTTTAACCAGGAAGTTGTCATTTTGTAGGTAAAGGTATACAGAATCACCCAAAAGTCAATAAAACGTGATACATTTCTAAATATCACAAAGTTTTATCAATGTCTAAATGACTAGAAAAATCATGTCCATTTTGTGTCATTCCGTAACGGCAATTATAAAAATCAATATTTCATTAATTACAAATCTGATGGTCAAATTTTGTACCATATCTGAAAGTGTTTAGTAGTTACTATTAAAATATATTATTAGTTTGGTGAGAAGTAATAAACTTTTCAAGATATTATGATTTCAAACATAAAAATGCTTTGTGAATGTCATTCCGTAACGCTTGGAACTGCCCAAAACAATATTTCGAACTTGCAGTAATCAACAACACTTCAGGAATCTGGACGGAGGATAGAGACGTCTTCTAAAAACCCCACTTGTTTATCTTGGGAATATATTTGTTCAAAAATACATTCTACATCTTTCAGCAAGTCACTATATTAAAACTTTACAGCAACTTTTATATTTAATACTATTTACCTGTTAATTTACAGACTAAGACTAACCTTTAAGAGATCACAATTGTTAATAACATTAAGCAGATGGACCCTAACCCAAAATCACCAGGCCCTTCATTCACAGTAATACAGATAATTGTGGTATCATTACGTAAAGCTTGGGCCTTGGAACTACTTCACATTATCAGACATTTTGTGAAAACACAAACAGTTTGTGTTAAAGAGGTTCCATTGAAGTTACATATCAATATTAACACTAATACGACAGCTATACTAAGTAAACAAATAGTTAAAATAAAGGGTCATGAAGATAAGTAAACTACCTATACAATGTGAAGTCATACAGAGGTGATCAAAAAAAGTTGAGTTGGTTAATTAATATCATATTTCGAACTTTCAGTAATTTAAGGGGGCTGTTGACTCTCAGGTACAGCCTCCGTAAACTGCCGTAACTTCTTCAATATTAATTTAATCCTTATAAATGTATACAGTTTTTTGCAGAAAAGGGTTCAATGAATCCAACCATGATAATGAAATTGACCATTTTGGAAAAAATTATAAAAAACATGTTTTTTGACCCATTTTAGGTTTGGAAAAGATAACTTACTATAACTCAAAAAATAAAAAATAAGATATTAAAAAAAAAAACCACTCCTGGGGAATGTTATCAGGATTATCATAAAACTAGTATGACAAAATGTAACAAAATATATTTTGAGTTATCTTTTCCAAACCTAAAATGGGTCAAAAAAGGTGTTTTTTATTTTTTTTCTTCCAAAATGGTCAATCATGGTTGAATTTATTGATCCCTTTTCTGCAAAAAACTGTATTCGTTTATAAAGATTAAATGAATATTGAAGAAGTTACGGCAGTTTTACGGAGGCTGTACCTGAGAGTCCACACCCCCCTTAAACAACATTTCAAGAATTTGGACAGAGAAATCTTGTGTATAAAAAAACCCACTTGTTTATCTTGGGAATAAAGTTGTTCAAAAATAACTCTTAAGAAGTCGCTTTAATAAAATAAAAAAGTTACAGCAACTTTTATATTAAATACACCATTAACCTGTTAATTTACAGACTAAGACTAACCTTTAAGAGATCACAATTCGAGGGTTTAGTGCAATAAAGGGCTATCTTCATTTTGGTCATTTTGAGGGAAAAGTGAATTAAAGATTTGTACCCATCAATGTCACCAATGGGTTTTGACAAGTTGGAAGCAATGCTATTCAAACCTTTTTGATTAGGTGAATTTACTATTTTCTCATAATTAGGTTCCTGATATTGTGCGGATCATTTTAATACCAAAATCTCATTTTAGCCAAAAATGCAGATAGCCCCTTTGTTGCACTAAACCCTCGAATTGTTACACTAATAATATACAGACAATTGTGGTATCATTACATAAACAGGCATGAGAATAAATTTGCATGAACAAGCCTGTACAGCCTCAAAAAAGGTGTATTACATTTTGCCAACATAGGCCAAAAATAGAATAAAATGCGGACATTTGGAAAATAAAATAGCCTGAAAATGTTCATGCCTGCGTAAAGCTATGGCCTCAGAACTACATCACATTATCAGGAATTTTGTGTTAACAGTTTTGTGTTAAAGAGGTTCTATTGTAGTTACAATACTAAACTAAATAGATAGATCAAATAAAGGGTCATGTGCCACGAGTTGTGACCCTTGACACGTACACGTAACTGAAGCTGAAAAGTCATGTGATATTTGCTTCGAACATTTATAGCATACATGTACATACAGTGTAGTTTTAAAGCAATCATAATATTTCAAAGTATCATTTTGTCAATGTCAAGGTCATTAATACAGGATTTGTAGAAAATGTATAATAAATAAAGTATAAACACACTTTATCCAACATTGAGCAATTTTCATACTTTGGACAGCAATGATATTCAATTCAGCAGGATGTTTTGGAAGAACAGAGCGTATTAAAAGGAAAACAATTGGTTTTTATGTCTTCACTTTAAATAGTTTGGTCAAAACAAATTAGCCAAATAAACTGAATTTATATCACAATTTTGGAATCAAAATGCTTAAAACTCAATAAATAAACTATGGGTGTTTCCATAAATAAAGGTCTCACAAGCAAAACACCACTTCTAATGACTTCATCATATCATAACCAAGGAAGTGTAAGCCTCATGCTCACTTTTAGAATTAAATATTGATTTGATGGTAAAGATCACTTTTTGGGCAACATTGTTACCTCATTGTCAATTTGTAAGATACACATGTATGCACAGCCTGTTGGTGGGGCAAAACAGATTATGTAGGTCCTTAAATGATAGATAACAAACTGATTTGACCCCTCAGATAGAATAAAAAAAGGTACATTTTTGTGTCCATTTCTGAATTGTAAAGGATGAACATTCTTGCCCCTCAGCTAGAACAGAAACAAAATCAAACCGGTGCGTCCATTTCTAAATTGTAAAGTGATTTGACCCCTCAGATAGAATAAAAAAAGGCAAACTTATGTGCCCATTTCTGAATTGTAAAGAATGAACATTTTCACCCAAACAGAAAAAGGCAAATTTGTGTGTCCATCTGAAAAATCTGAAAAAGGATGCAAATGTTCGCCCTCAGCTTAAGCAGAAAAAGGCAAACAAGGGGGATGTGCACCTTCGCATAGCCTCCGTAAAACTGCTGTAACTTCTTCATTATTCATTTAATCTTAATAAAAGTATACATTTTTTTGCAGGAAAGGGTTCAATGAATCCAACTATGATCATGAACTTGACCATTTTGGAGAAAATTATAAAAAACATGTTTTTTGACCCATTTTAGGTTTGGAAAAGATAACTCAAAATATATTTTGTTAAATTGTCATACTAGTTTTATTATATTCCTCATGCAATTCCCTAGGAATCGGTTTTTTTATTTATTTTTTACTTTATTATTTTTTGAATTACAGACCAAAAAGTGCCAAAACACCTGTTTTTTAACCGCCAAAATCGTGAAAATCACGTTTTTTGGTAAAAAATCATATTTTTTGGCACTTTTTGTTCGATAATTCAAAAAATAATAAAGTAAAAATAAAATAAAAAAACGATTCCTAGGGAATTGCATGAGGAATATAATTAAACTAGTATGATAACATTTAACAAAATATATTTTGAGTTATCTTTTCCAAACCTAAAATGGGTCAAAAAACGTGTTTTTTATAATTTTCTCCCAAAATGGTCAATTTCATGATCATGGTTGGATTAATTGAACCCTTTTCTGCAAGAAAATGTATACTTTTATATAGATTTAATGAATAATAAAGAAGTTACGGCAGTTTTACGGAGGCTGTACCTGAAGGTGCACAGCCCCCTTAAGTGTATCCCGATCCATTTCTGAAATGTAAAGGATCAAAATGTTCACCCCTCAGCTAGAATAGAAAAAGGCAAACTTGTGTGCCCATTACTGAATTGTAAGGTTGAACATTTTCACCCCTCAGCTAGTAAAGAAAAGGTAAACTGGTATGTATCATGTGTACATGTACATTTCTGAATTGTCAAGGATGAAAATGTTCACCCCTCAGCCAGAACCGAAACAGGCAAACAAGTTGTGTTCCCATTTCTGAATTTATGTACCTTTCAGGATGAATATTTTCACTTCACCCCTCAGCTAGAATAGAAAAAGGAAATTGTGAGTCCATTTCTGAATTGTATTTGTAAAGGATGACAATTATCACCCCTCAGCCAGAATAGAAAAAGGCAAACTTGTTGATCCTTTTCTGAATTGTAAAAGATGAGAATTTTCAACAACAAAAAACAATGAGCAAAATAGTCAATGTGACAATGACCTGACACATGAGGTCTGTAGGTCAATTTCATTATTTTATCATTAATCAGGGTAATCATCCCTTAATTTTACAACTTTCCCACAGATTTAGATTACATAATTCGCAAGATTTATACAACGGATGAAATTCCCTTCATTTTTGATGTTCACTCTTCATTTTTTTCCCTCAAATGTCATTGTTTTACTGCCCAAAACAAAGCGCTAGCATACATTGTAGCATACATTTTGGCTATTGCCGCCATTATAATTGCATGCTTGGATTATTTTGGCTCATGGAGAGATAAAAAAAACTAAATTCTTAGCCAATTTGGAACTGATTCATAATTGGTAACAGATCTGTCATTTGAAAGCCCATAATTTAGCTTGTGTTCCATAATTTGACCGTTTGGCTGATTTTGGGTGACGAGTTCAAAATGAAGTACATTATGTGCTACTACATGTACTAACATACATGTACATGTGCATGTCACTTTTAACTATAATTCTCGTAGTTGTATTGTATACATGATTGCAAGTCCAGTCCTGGTACTCTTGGATGAATTGGAAGCTTGGAAGGGGCTCTTAACGATTGGATTCTGGTAGCCTCTCCTTTAGACGGGCAATTTCATGCACAAAACTTGACAAACAATTAGTAACTTCAGTCACGTTTCTCCCATGCAATGCAAACCCATCTTCAAAAGGACTGTTATAAATCCAATGTACATGTACAATACTTTGGTAATTTGTGGATCCGGGATGCACTGCTGCCTTTGAGGTCCAATTGTCTATTATTCCTGATTTCAATGCCTAGCACCTGATCATACCGCTTCCAATTGGTCATCCCTATTCGATCTGTACAAAAACAAAAAGATGCAATAAAATTACTGAGTTTTAATCAAATGAATTAACCCTAACCCCGGTTTAGGGTTTTAGACCGGGATCACAATTTTCGAAGAAAAAACACCAACTAAATCGCCGGGCCTGGGAACCTGCGGGGATTCGATCCGGGGACCATCCGGCGGACCATCCGGATCCCAGCCCTATGTCCCATCCACTAAGCCACGCGTGGACGGCCCTCAGCTAACTATTGTAATTGTAAAGGCTGCGGCTTGGTTGACTACGTCATCAAAAACCGGCGGCACAGGCGTTTGGAGATGGACTTAGCATTTTTTAGCATTCAGGGTTAATACCAAAATAAAGTCTCTCTTCTTGTATTTACTGTACCTGTGTACATGTAAGCAGTATTCTATACAGTTTATTGGTTTTTTATGCACGCATATTTATCTCCCGTCTTGCAACGCTCGACCGCGGCTCGAGTAGACACGTGCGTTTGCATTATGTGCTGCGTGAGTGTGACCCCCTAAAACAATTGAATTGTGTTTGCTGGTAACACACAGATATTACAACTTGTCAAGAGTGTCCCCCCCCCCCCCCCCCCCCCCCAGCATTTCTGAAGGTCCTGCGCCGCCTGCCCTGAGCTGTGTGGCTGGATGGTGATGAATATAAATGTGTGTGAATGTGTTCGAATTTATTTAATTATTTATTTAATACAAATTGTTGTATAATACCTACCTCTAATTTGAATTGAAGCACGCATCCCATTCTTGGCCTTCACTTTTTATTCTCATGATAAGGCTAAAAGCATCGCCCGGTCATAGCCCCTGCTGGATCTCGGCCCGGGATTGAAAATGATTGATCCATCTCCGGGATCCATCTATCTATCTTAAATGTACAAACAGCTAGATTCTATTCTGTATTCGTTGAGTTGACCTGTTCTGTCCTTTGTTGTTAAGCATGTTAAAGTAATGTTCATTATGTTGCCATTCAACCCATTGTTGGTGTACTGTGTATCACACAATACACATGTAGGCTATAATAATATAGCGCTGTTCGTTGTACACTCACGCAGATTAATACACATCATACTGTTACACTCGCAGTATACATACATGTATTACATGTACATGTATACAACACTGATGCACATGTACAAATTGTAAGGTAATAGTACGGAAGCTTACTTCATCCATTTATATTTTGTAGTTTAGTAGGCTACTCTGTTAGCTGTCGTCCATTACATTGCGTAGTAGTACTAGTGGCCTTGTATAATTGTCGTTTGTGAGCTTTCAATAATTCGGATTCAGTCAATTGCAAGATGAGAATGAGAAAAATAAGTTCACTTCTACGTGCAACGAACAGACAGGTCATATGACGGTTGTTTTGAAATCCTCCCGATCGAT
The DNA here is from genome assembly GCA_035610835.1 of Ophiura sarsii. Taxonomy (NCBI): domain Eukaryota; kingdom Metazoa; phylum Echinodermata; class Ophiuroidea; order Amphilepidida; family Ophiuridae; genus Ophiura; species Ophiura sarsii. The sequence continues at coordinate 74,705,715 of CM069447.1, forward strand.
TCAAACGGAATAACCTCTACATTGGTCGAGTAATTAACGATAGATGCACAATCTGACGCAATTTGGTAAACGTTGACTAGATCAGTGTAAGAGACTGATTTTGGCCCTTGGCCCAGTGTCGATAGGACCTGACTCAATTTTAAAAAAAAGAATTTAGGGAAATACACGCTGAGACAGGGAACCGGTGTTCGGAGGGGCGGCGTATAGGGTTTTCAATGGGGAGGGGGGGGGGGGGGTTACTTTGTTAATTATATTATTATTATTATTATTTTATTTTATTATTATATTTGTTTGGGGCAAATACATGGGAAGAATGAAAACTCGTTTAAAAATATCAGCAAATTGTATTTCAATTTTTTGCAATGATTCGCTGCGGTTTTCATGAGCATCCCCGTAAGACACTTTTGCCCAGGGGGGGGGGGGGGGGGGGGGGGGGGGGGGGGGGGGGGGGGGGGGGGCGTTTTCACATAAAATTTTCGTAAAAGGTTGCCCTCATCAGATTACAATATGTTCGCTATAGTGTTGTTTAGATGTAGAGGCTACTAAAAGTCTACTGGTGTACCATAGTAATAATTTTACATTTGGGAAGAATTTTATGTGGCATTTTACACTAAAATTGTCAAATGTTGCCTAATTTAACCTAATTTAGTAAGAGAATGTGCGCGAAGCGCGAATTTTGTTGCCTTATTATGCTAAAATCGCATTTTTTTCTTCTAATTTTAACTAAATTGATTTTTTTTGTGAGGGGGGGGGGAGTAGGGGTGGGGCACAAATTTTTTTTTGGGCAAATGCCCCTTGTCCCTCTGGCGCCGCCACTGGGGAAAAGCGATAAAAACAATAAACACGTTAGTATACCTGACCTGTGCAACCACAGCTCATAACCCAAAGTTGTATTTTTTCTCTTCATCTATTTTCACCCTTTTCCCCCAATACTTTTTCTTTTCCACTTGGCATTATTTCCCCAATTCTGCTCATTATTTCCCGGGAGCGGTGCTCCCTGCTCCCGCACTTTGCACAACCCTGGCCTTATACTATGTATGATTTCCCTTTTCTCAGCCACCAACTAAGTTTTACCGTATATAAAACAGATATAGTCAGAGCCATTCGTCAAAGTCTATCTCAAAACTAAGCCAATACTAGGCATGTTTATCCGGATGTTTATATGTATTTCATTTCATTTCTCGTGGTGATTGAAAATATGGTAATGAAATTAAATAATTTTGACATTTTTGAACAATATTATGGAATGTCGCCTGGAGACGTCTGCCGCGTGAAAAGTCTTAAGGAATAGATAATCAGGCAAAATGGTGTGTCAACTCTTATCATCAACTCTTATCATTCAGCACCGTTCATCAACGGTGCTCCTTTGGTGAAGAGGAATTTCCTTCTTTCGGGTCCAAACCTGGGGCGCACCAAGCGCCGTTTAACTGAGATATTTTACACTAAACTTTAATTCCAACTCAAATTAAAGCAGTTAAAATTAACCGATCATATTCACTATCATTCAAAGCTTTCATTAATATCACAGGTATAAATACATAATAAGACTTATCTTTGTTATATAATTTGAAACCATTTTCCGGGAGCTATATGACTATGAGGATAGGGCAAACAAGAGGTGCAAGAATGATTTCGATTTCGATTAAAACAACAGAGGTTTGAATGCGGCAAAGCTTTTCTATTTTTAATCCTTTTTTAAGGCTATGTAAGTCAATGCCTATGGTTCCCGTTTCTTCATACTCTTGGATTACACAAGCTACACCGTAAACTGCATAACTAATTCATAATGAAAAGGTTCTGTTTGTTAAAGTTATATGTGTTCTAATTTCCGGCCCGATTTTCAACTTCATGTTATCTATTCTAGCAGTATTCTAAAGTATAGTTGCATACTTATCCAATGGTTCTTCAGAAGAAAAGGTGACATGACATTTGCTCATTAAGTTCTATAGTATACACACACTGGCATTTTCACTGTAATTCACTGCATGTTGGCATGGTCTATATAATCAAAAAAAGGAACATGTCTTGCGCAAAACATTTGTACACAAATAATAAAAAATAGGGAGGCTCTTCTGATATCAAATATCAAAATATAGCAAGCCAAAATAATCGGATTAAGAAGAGTTCCTATTAAATCCTGTTGTTAACGCTTTCCACGCGGCAGGCGTCTGCAGACGATAGTTCCAAAATTTCACAAAATGTTTCGAAATTGTCAAAATTATTGAATTTCTGAAAAATCTGTTTTGTATAAATGGTAAAACCAATAGTCGCGTGGAAAGTGTTAAGAATGAAAACTCTCATAAGATAAGTAAAATAGGCCTGAGTAACTCAATTCTATACATTTTAAAGTTAGCTTCGGAACTCTTCTTAAAGTTCAGAAAGGACAGATATATTGTTCTCAAAGTGTTACATGATTTTAAGAAGAAGAGGGGAAAAGGAGTTATGTATTACTTTGATTTCAACTGTTTCTGTACATGATCAGACGACCACAAGTACCCTCCCCATCCATATGTGTATAGGTAAAAACGATAAAAACGATCTATATACTTGAATATCCACGGGTTTACTCCGGCTGAAAGGTCATAATATACGATAATGACGCCATGTGCGCTGTATTCAGCACAAACTAGTTCAGCGCACAATCGACTTGAGATGCGAATAAATGTTCAAATGACGGAATTATTCAGACAAACGTGATCTCATGTTAGGGGATTGGGTTATAGAGTAGGAGAACGGTTTATTTCATTTGAACCTAAGCTTACCATGTGAACTAGGTAGATATGTGGTGGCATGTTATGTAGGAATAGGCCTATAACTTACCATGCTATAGTATGTGAAGATAGCTAATGTTTTAATGTCCAATCTTCTGATAGAACCTAAAATTGATCAATTTTGCTATATATAGGCCGTTATAATAAGTATGGTAAAGACCATGCGCCCACATAGTCCCATATACCACGGTCTGTTATAAGTCTAGAGCCAGTTGCGTCTAGCTTCTCAATAAAGAAGAAATAACTATTTAGATGAATGTCTTACCGGGTGTTTAATTGAGAAGTAACGTACCCTACATTCTGTTTAGCTCCGATATGATTTTAGGCATTATGACCCCGCCATCATACAGAATTCTCACAAATGAACTATTAAACATGAACTTACTGACTAAGCAACTTTGATTTCAACTGACTTACTATTTCTGTACATTTATAAATGATCAAAATGATCAATTTTTGCTGTAGGCCTATGTAATAGAAAGTGAACGATATCCGGTGTGACACATGACGGGCCTAATCCAGACTGTTTTTGTTGTGGTTATAGACGACCACAACAAGTGCCCTCCCCATGTTTAGATAAAACGATAAAAACGATCCATAAGGCGATAGAAAATGGGGTGGGTGGGGCGGGATGGGTGGTGTGTGTGTGGGGGTGTGTGTGTGTGTATGTGTGTGGGGGGGGGGGGGGGGGGGTGTATTATGTTGCGGTCGAATATAAAAAAGCAGAGTATCACTCAAGAGCTGCTAGTTTAGGCCCTAAGCCGCCTGCGCCTATTATACATTTGATCAAGATTCAAGATTGAGGCGCGGGCCCGGGTACGGCCTAATTGATGATGCCCATTATTAATGTAAATTCAGATTTTTGCACTGATGATTGGAGAAGAAGTGCATTCATTGGCTTCAGTTGGGCATCATTTTCAACAACAAAATTGAACATTCTCAGGCTAGGGGGGCACATCCCCTCAAACCCACCCCTTGCGTGCAAATTGGTCGGCATTATTATTTATCGCGGATCGGTTCAACAAAATTCATTTCGCGGCCCGGCCGTTTTCAAACCATAGTCCGCCCCTGACAGTGTAGTGATGAGGGGTGGTGATATTATACAACAAAATATAGAATTTTCCTTTATACTTCAAATCGCAGAGACACAAAACCTGTGCTTTATCATACATGCAGTAAAAGGATTATAGAGGGACCATACTAGGTATGGAAATAAATATCAAAAACGTATGATATTTTCTTTATAAAACTGCCCTAGCTATTTTGCCAAGCACAATAAAAAGAGGGCCGAAGAAATCTAAAGATTTCGAAAGGAGTATGTTAATTTATTAACCGTTATCAATAAAGAAAAGGGTGCTTTTACCAAACCCCATAGATATTGTACTTACTTCATGGCATTTTTACCCTCTATAGAGGAAATTACCCGTATAATAGGGTAACTGAAAAAATCGTTGGTATTAACGCACAGCCTACTTTATACCGCATACGGTACTTGACTCCCGGACTTGTCTGACCGAACTATGTCAATGGGCAAACCATCATGTTTTAGGACGATGTTTCAAGGCTATATCCGACGTCCATTAGACAGCAGTTTGCCGACCTTAGTGTTAAATTGGCCTGAGGACAACTTTCTAAAAAAATCAATGGGCCGACGGTGCGTGGGCCATGTTTGACTGACCGTTAATTATGAGACATGATGTTTACCTCAACTGACGTTTTTCAGCGGGTCGGGTCAGCCCCATATAGCCGACGTCCATTCGACAGCAGTACGCCGACGTTCTGTACTTCACATAAATATGACGTCCTTATAACGCGTCAGTAGACCGACGTATATAGGCCATGTTTGACCAACGTCATGCCGACGTTTAAAAGACGTCCATAATAAGTCTTCGTTTACTGACAGAATTGACAGTTTTCGGCGACGTTAAGCCGACGTCCATTCGACAGCAGTACGCCGACGTTCTGTACTTGGCCTAAATATGACGTCCTCAAAGTGTCAGTAGACCGACGTATATAGGCCATGTTTGACTAACGTCATGCCGACGTTTAAAAGACGTCCATAATAAGTCTTTATTTACTGACAGAATTGACAGTTTTCGGCGACGTTAAGCCGACGTCCATTCGACAGCAGTACGCCGACGTTCTGTACTTGGCCTAAATATGACGTCCTCAAAGTGTCAGTAGACCGACGTATATAGGCCATGTTTGACTAACGTCATGCCGACGTTTAAAAGACGTCCATAATAAGTCTTTATTTACTGACAGAATTGACAGTTTTCGGCGACGTTAAGCCGACGTCCATTCGACAGCAGTACGCCGACGTTCTGTACTTGGCCTAAAGATGACGTCTTTATAACGTTATTGAGCCGACGTTTTGTAAGCCACGTTTGTCCAACGTCGAGCCGACGTTTAGTGGACATCCCCAATAAGACCAACATAATTACGGTCTTTTGACGACCTACAACCGACGTCCATACGACGGCAGTAGGCGAACGTACAGTACCCGACGTATACTCGACGTTCTGACGACGTCAATGGACTGACGTTTTGTTAGCCAATACATACCAACGTTGTGCCGACGTCGGCTGGACGTCTCGAATAAGACACGACGTCCAGCCGACGTTACCGACCAAAACCCGACGTCGGCCCGACGTATCTGTGTTATCTGGGGTTCAATGACCCCTAGTGACCCCGTGTGACGTGTCACTTTAAATGGGGAGCACCCTATATGAACATTGATACGATGAATCTTTTGACCAATTCTGACAATCATCAGTCATTTCCTCTTGGACAAGTAGTATTTTGAGTGAATGGAGTGAAAATTACATTTTGACCCCTAGTGACATTTTCCTGACCTTTGACCCCAAACTTATGATTGACTTTTTTTCTTGGTTTATCAATGCGCACAAGAAAAAAGTAGTCCGGTCAAAATCAGAGCATGTCTTCAGTTTTACACCTGTATAGTTCAATGACCCCTAGTGACCCCGTTTGAAATGTCACTTTTAGTGGAGAAGCACCCTATATGAACATGGACCCAAGGAATATTTTGACAAATTCTGAGTATCATCATTCATTTGCTCTCGGACAAGTAGCATTTTGAGTGAATGAGTTAAAATTTACATTTTGACCTCTAGTAACCCCAAACATTTTTCGATTTAAAAAACCGAACTATTATATATGCGTACGGTCAAAAGGAATATGTTGGCCAATTCCGACGATCCTAGGTCATTTCACTAAATTGCAAATGCGTTTTAAGTGAAAATCACGTTTTGACCCTTAGATACCCTTGTGTGACCTTTGACCCTTTATGCTTTACAACCTGAGTAGTGGTGCACATAAGGTTACTTATGACCAAATATGGTCAAAATCGGTTCAATGGTTATGGAGCTATAGGTCTCATGACAGAAGAAAGAAGAAGAAAGAAGAAGAAAGAAAGAAACAGCTAGAATACAGTATATTAGTCGTTTCTCGACTAATATAAGAAGAAACAGCACAAATACAGTATATTAGTCGTTTCTCGACTAATAGAAGAAGAAGAAGAAGAAGAAGAAGAAGAAGAAGAAGAAAGAAACAGGACGAATACAGTATATTAGTCGTTGACACGACTAATATAAGAAAGAAGAAGAAAGAAGAAAGAAACAGGACGAATACAGTATATTAGTCGTTTCTCGACTAATATAATGCTCTAACTTTACACATTAGCGGTAGTTATCTACCTCGCTGTTAAATTAATATAAAGAAGAAGGAAACAGGACGAATACAGTATATTAGTCGTTTCTCGACTAATATAATACCGGTGTTTGTACGTACGGTACATACTCTGTAAAATTTACAGAGTATGTACCGCACATACAAACACAGGTATTGTAAATTCTCTGTGCCACACGTAGTACGTGTGAAGAGTCTATATATGAATGCAATTCGCTGATCCCCAAATTCATTTTTATTGTGTGGCCACGATACCTGTTATAGTAGGTTAGGAATGTACGGATCGGAGCCTAAATAAAATTACCGTTTGGTGGCGGGACGGAATTTGACACTAGTTTTTTTCACTTGTACCTCTCTACTTGTTGTTTTTATGGATCTTTAATGCTGTTTATAGAAACAAGTAAGTTACAGACTACATTCACAGGCAATAAAAATTAAACCCAAGATCCAACATGTTACCATTACTGTACAATTAACATGAACATGTACGTGATGAATGAAGCTTTACAATACACGAATAAAGCTGTCTAATTTCATTGCACAGAACCATTATTTTTTCACATGTACAGGGTGAGTCAGAAAGAAGTTTACCCGGATTAGTGATGTTTTAAAAAACAAACAAATGACACTCGAGAGTTCAGTAAAGCATATATTTAACAAGCATATCTTTAACAAGCATTCTCTCCTGCTTATTAGGAAAAAAGAATGACGGAGTTATGCCTGTTTTAATAAAGGTACTCATTTTGCAAGCTGTCCACGGAATACTTGACAAAACGAATGTAAAGTAAGCATTTTAGCTGGGTACTTACCTACAATTAATGCCCTGATCTTCAGTAAAACAGGCATAACTTCTGTTAGGAATGATCAATTTGCTTCATTGATTTTCTCTAATAAGCAGCAGAGTATGTTTGGTAAATAAATGCTTTACTGAACTTTTAAGTGTCATTTATTTGTTTTGAAAAACATCACCAATCTTGGTCAATAGGGAAGTACGCAGCTAAAATGCATACTTTACATTTGTTTGGTCAAGTATTCCGTGGACAGCTTGCAAAATGAGTACCTTTAAAATTGTCAAAATGTAAATTTTACTCCATTCACTCAAAACCCTACTTGTCCGAGGGAAAATGACTGATGATACTCAGAATTAGTCAAAAGATTCCTTCGATCAATGTTCATATAGGGTCCTTCCACACTAAAAGTGACATGTCAAACGGGGTCACTAGAGGTCATTGAACTTTACAAAGGGGAAAATATAAGGAAAGAATTTTAACGGGACTACTTTTTTCTTGTGCGCATTGATCAGCCAAGCAAAAAAGTCAATTACAAGTTTTGGGTCAGAGGTCAAGAAAAGGTCACTAGGGGTCAAAACGTGATTTTCACTAAAAACGCATTTGCAATTTAGTGAAATGACCTAGGATCGTCAGAATTGGTCAACATATTCCTTTTGACCGTACGCATGTACAATAGTTCGGTTTTTAAATCAAAAAATATTTGGGGTCACTAGGGGTCAAAATGTAAATGTTCACTCCATTCACTCAAAATGCTACTTGTCCGAGAGGAAATGACCTATGATTGTCAGAATTAGTCAAAAGATTCCTCTTATCCATGTTCATATAGGGTCCTTCTCCACTAAAAGTGACATGTCACACGGGGTCACTAGAGGTCATTGAACTACACAAGTGAAAATCTTAAGACATGCTCCGATTTTAACGGGACTACTTTCTTCTTGTGCGCATTGATAAGCCAAGAAAAAAAGTCAATCATAAGTTTTGGGTCAAAGGTCAAGAAAAGGTCACTAGGGGTAAAAATGTAAATGTTCACTCCATTCACTCAAAATGCTACTTGTCTGAGGGAAAATGACTGATGATTGTCAGAATTGGTCAAAAGATTTCCCTTGACCATGTTCATATAGGTTGCTCCTGCACTAAAAGTGACATAATATATTGGAAGCCTCATCAACCGGGTTCGCTTCAAAGCGCGATTTAATTAACTTCAGTATTCAATGCTATATAATTTCGTCTTCGTAAACGGTGATATTTTACTTCCGGGTTTGCAAAATAGCGAATCCATACTTTCTTCTTCGCTTAAAATATGACTCTATGAGATTTGCCAGGGAACAGCTGAACAAATGCGGATAACCAAAAATGTTGGCGGATAACCAAAATCTCAACTTAGGTTATCCGCTGGATAACCAATTTACTTTTCGTATTCCTACTACTGATAGGGATTTCATAGGTGAGATCAGAATTGCGTTGACTTCCAAAGCTCAAGAGGAATATTGTCCAGTACAATGACGTAGAATGGCAGAAATTATGTTGAAACTTGTATAACATTATAATAATATCGTTTTTCCAAGGCCTCGTCTTGATTAATATTGCAAATGCATATGTTCACATTTGTTTTTATTAGAAAGGGAAAACCGCTCTAGAGTTATGGCCGAAGAGGATCTTTCAACGGGACAATGAGTACCTTGAACTTGAAAGAGTAGTAAAAGTAAGTGCTAACAACTACAAGAAGTGGTATCCCTCGCTCTCCTTTACCTTGATCCATGGCTCATTTCAGCCAACGCAATGTATGCCAACCCGGAAATATTTATAGCTTCATCACACAGCTTAAACTGAGAACAATTTGGTTCACAAAAGTGCCCTTCAGAGATGCTCATATCCCTATATAAGCCATGGAGGAATTCAACACGTCTGTGCGACACAATAAAATGTTGTTTATTTGTTTGGTTTACTTGTTGAAGATCTTAAAGACCCAGGCATCTACTATATGTTGGTCAAAGTGACTGTGAATCTTGTTACTATACTTTTTACAACATATACAATCTATGGTGTTAAATTAAGAAAAAAGGAGCATCGTCAAAATTACATTTTTACGTTTCAAATCGTTTATTTATGTTATATCAGCTGATTTATACGAACAATATTTGAAAATACAGTTCACCATATTTTTGAAAAGTAATTGGAATCTATTGAACATGGTTATCAAGAGTAAAGGGCATTTTAAAAAATTGGTATTGCAGCGCCCTCTGTTGCTCAAATGTGTCAGATTGGCAGATTGGCTGGATTAAGCCACTGGTGGAATGAGTAGATGCCTGGGTCTTTAATGATTTTAATTGAAATGCCATTTTTTAAACCGATTTGTTGCTTATAAAGGATGTTATGTTCAAGTTGTTGATGGAGCGTGGAGGGCGTCCTGTTAGTACCGTGAAGTTATTTCTCGTCGGTCATCCGGCTGTTGGAAAGACAACGCTGAAGAATTCTCTAGCAAGGGTAATAGCATTAATATCATTATCATGTTATACAGACTGTAACAAAAAAAGTTATACAATCACAATTTTATTTTTAGTTCAATATTAAAATCTTGCAATGTCAAAATCTCTTACACTCTATGTTAAGTTCCGTTTTGGATACCAGAATCATTTTATTTGGTCTTTTTAACTAAATGCGTTTAACATTTATGACCAATCTACTAAGTCGTCTAGAAATCGGGTTGGGCCACTTTCACAATAATATCATACAATCTTGCTTGTATAAATTAAATGGTTAGGGTATCATGCAAGGAACATTAAAGAGAACAATATAATTCTTTTTCAAATAGCTTTATTTTATTTGAATAAATAAATTCATAAAAATTAATAAATAAATAATATTTGTAAAGACTAACCTTCTTTGTAATACTTTTAACCACTTGAAACGAACCATTGTTGTCTAACAAGAGCGCTCTACTGCTATGTTCCTGGTTCGATTCCATGCATATTCATCCCAGTGGTTTTACCATTGATTAAATCAAAGTGGCCCAGGTGATTTCATGACTACTTTAGACAATTGATCATATCTCTGCCTACCGACCATCGATTGTCATGAAACTAAGCTTATTCGAAAGCTAAGAAAATTCCCCTCGAAACAGAAATTTTACGGGAGATATTTTTAATATTTTTTTCAAAACTGTATAACTTTTTTTGTTACAGCCTGTATGTTGTTCTCTAAACGTGTTATTAAAGCAATATTTTGTACGCAGCGGTCGCTTACTGATATTCAGACATTGTTAAGTACGGTATACTATCATGGTTTACAATTTTACTATACTCGTATATGACTTTAGTTATGTTCAAAAATACGTTGCATGTGTTCCCAATTACACAAACGCGAAATGCCATCATTGCAGGTTCTCAACTATAAGCAGTGAGTCATTATAATTATGTAAGTCAGGATATTACTATGTTGAATTAATAAATTAGGTACTTGGAAATCACATTTGCTTAATATTTAAAAACAATTTACTTAATTTCTTGTTCAATATTATGTGATATATATTTTTTTTTACACATTTGACAATCAGGAAAGACTCTCATGAACTTTTAAAAGTTATTTTGGCTGTATTATTCGTAAACAGCTATCAAGGAACTGTACTGTCGTAATGGAAAATTGCTTTTAATTTGATTCGATTCTCATCATAAAGCATTCCGTAGGGGCAAGGAGTATATATAATAGGAGGGGACACTTAGCCCATTTGCATATTTGCTCATTAATATGATCGTAAACAGATCGTAACATGAATAGTGCAATACAACACGTCACACAACGTTCAGTCAAGCAATGATTGTTGACTTTATAAATGACGCCATTTTTTGTGTTCGAAAATGTCAACGTTTTTACCGTTCTTTCCAAAATAAGGTGTATAATCACATAAACACATTTTGTGCGAGAGTAACATATAGATATGGTATAAAATGGCAAACATGGCACGATGAAAATCCGGTCGTTATAAATAAATGGATAAATGGTTAAATAATAAAACTATCACAGTTACATTCGTCGATCTGTGTGGCGTGCATACGTTGGTCATATCGTTTGCAATCGGCAGTCGCGGGTTCGATCCCCGTTTATTCCTTGTTATTCTTTATTTTTTATATTTTTTAAACTTGATGGTGGATTTTTATAAATTATAAAGGGCACCCATGCGTTTATAGGTTTTTTCTATTTATTTATCTATAATTTATCTCTTGATTTATTTAACTTTAAATCTAAACAATTAAAACAAATGCGTAAACAATTATATATACTATTGCTCGATAAATAAGTAATTTAACATGAGTTCAGTTTGATAATGATAGCAAAACTTGTCGTAAACCATTTTACCACCAGTGTGCCCAACACTTCTCCTTTGCACACTTTGTTTATACATTTAGAGATGTCACTTTTATAGCTTGTTATAGCTAGGCTAATATACAATTGTAAGCTATTTGGATACACGAAGCAAACACATTTTCAAAACAGGCCATAGCCAATCGTACAACATGAGAAATGAGACCGTTACCAATGTTAAATTTACCATGATAACCAATGTTTTTATTTTTGAAATCTGTACAACCGATGAATTTCTATAAAATCTTCGGTACAACTTCATTTCAGGAAAGTTAGTTCTTGTAGCAAATTTAGATAGCTTTAATAAACGAATTGGGAGACGCAATATGCATGTCGAGATATATGTGGAAAAGGCAATCAGACAACTATTGATAGACGCGACCAAGTCGTGTTCCTTTGAAAGGTGATTAGAGGTAATCCACGTATCGGTCATTGGAGAGCTAAATGTAGCCCGAGTTTGGTTCGTTGGTACCGTGAAGATTTTCAGAATATATATTTAGCGTTGAACTTGAATACTTGACGACGGTAGATAGTTAAGAGACCTTGTGTCAAATCAAAGAAGTGGTGGCAGACTTTAAAATATCAATTTCCTTTATACTTTGCACATGTTTAGACCTTTGGTCAACATGTATATATTTGGTGAAAAAATTACCAATATATCTTTGTTTGCCATGGCAACGGCCAATTTATGAAATTACCCAATTTTCACTATTTTTACCCATTTCACAACTTTAAAAAAGCGTAAGTATTAGGTCATATTTCTGTATGAAGAACATGCATTACAGTCCCCTTCTTTTATACAGTGAAGTAGCCATCCTTGTCCTTTTTAAAAATGATGTCAACATTAACTTTCATTTTTTCAATGTGGGTTAATCCATTTTGTAGAATAGGGGTGTTTTAATTAATTTTAATTATGCAAAAAGTGAAGGTCGTAAAAATGACATAACCCCTAAAGTGGTGTTTTTTAATTAGCCTATTCAGGGTTAATAGACAAGATGTTGGTCTACATGTTTCAAGAAAAAAAGTTTCGGTAATTGTTGTACCGGGGAGCAGTGTTGCCAGGAACTTTGCACTTTTTCGGTTTATTGACATTTAATTCAATATGAAAAATAGGGATTTTGAGGATTTACTTTCATAGAAAATTCTGATAAGGATTAATATGCATTCAAATTATATTTTTATCAACTCAGCATTAAGTTGGACATGATTTGATAGTATTTAAACAACAGCGTTGCCAGATTAAACGCCCAAAATAAAGCTGTTGCTCATTACCATTAGTAGGGTCATATTCAGTGATCCAGGGAACACAAGAGCAAAGGATGGTTAAGGATGGGTATTTATACACAAAATAAGCTCCTATTCCCCTCGCAAAAGTTGAGGCAACTGCAGACAGCTGGGATACAGCAATATCCAAAATGGCCGCCAGAGGCCATTTTAAAATTTTGAAAATCGTATGTCTTCTAGACATAAATCTGGAGACATGATTGATATAATGATATGTGTATGTTAATTAACTTTATGCCTATGAATCTAATACGGTGGATAGTTTATTATTTGGAATCTCTTTTCAGCATGAAATCCAAGAGCAGCCATCTTGGAATTGATGAAATCCTATAATTTCTGTGTCTTTTTTGATTAACTTTATGCCCTGGAATCCAAAACAGTGATTATTGTATTATTATGGTATGCCTTCAACATTAATTCCAAGAAGACTGACACTTGTATATTCCAAATACTCATATGAGTGCACACCACCAAATAATATTTTGCGTTCTGGCAATATCCGGCAGTGTTTGAAATCAAGAAATACCTCACAATAAGTCTAAATTTAACATCCTAGAAAAGGTAAAAATTGCTGGAAATGTTTCATAATTTGGCATTTGTAGGTTATTTCTCCCATATTAGGCCAGAAATATATAGCTTTTTCATGAATGCTATTATTTTTCTTGATTTCACTGTTTCCCACAATTTAGAGCAAAAATCCCGGATCTTAGGATATAGGCAGCCTGTCGTACCTAAGATAGATATCATTGGCCCGTAGCGGGGGAAATGCCGGTTAACCCCCACCAAAGGATTGTTTTTTAAGCAAAAAAACATCTTGATCTTCAATAAAAACAATGATTTGAATGAACCAGCTAGATCTAAAGGTGCGACAAGTTAATTCGAACTTGACCTCTAAATCACACAAAGCAATAGGGTACTTATTTGGTGGTGTGGGACCATAGCGGCTCATTCAACCTAGAAACACAATAGATGTTGCTCTTGAATAATTTAATGTTCATGAAATCTTTCTAGGATTCCCTAAGAGTTAATTATTCTCACCATGGATATCAAAGAAAGCCACCAACAACCATTTTAGAACATTTATGGTGCATATCTTTTGAGCCAAACGACCTTAGTGATGATGAAAAGGGTATTATTATAATGGACTATGGGAAATCCATTACAGAGGCAAACGGGTGTCAATCATTTTGAGATCATGTTTAGTATAAAAGCATCCATGGGTGGATTCAAGTTACGGAAGTCAGCTGTTGCTAGCAAACTTGAATTGTCTTGTCAAGTTTAAAATGTAGCAAGGCAAAACAGAAAGAAAAATTATGTGTGTTAAATGAAGATAGTAGACCCCGACTTCGCTCCTCTTTTGATGCTACCAGGCTTTTTGTGCCTCTATCTAAACATCAAGCTGGTGATAATTCCTTTTATGTAATTCCTTTCATGTCTTTTCACCAGATCGTAATTTGGCGAATCTGTATCTATATTTGCCTTTTCCGATACCATTGTGTTTTACCTTTTACTCATTTATATATTTTGTTAATTTGTTATGGTATTTTATGGTTGTAAAGGTTGTGCGTTTTCTTAATTTATAATTTTTAATTCATTGATTTTATCTTTGTGCGGCGCATTGAGTCTCCTTGCGGTTTGAAATGCGTCTTTTAAATGCCTGTTTATTATTATCAATATTATGTGGCCCCGACTTTGGAATCAGCTCTCAGCATCAGAGAGGCGCCGTCCGTCTGTATCTTCAAACACCGGTTAAAAACGAATTTGTTTCCCAAGTACTGATTTGTTAACTTTACATGACTTGTGTATATTATTTTCTTTGTATTTTTCTTGTATATAATGCTGTTTGATATTGTGAAGCGCTGTGTTCTTTGTAGAGCGCTTTTTAAATGCTTGTTATTATACTATTATTAAAACATAGTAGCTATTTTAAGTATTCTACCACACACTTTCTTATAAAGAAGATGGGTGGATGCAAACTGTAATTGGTCAGTATAGTTTGGCTTTTAAAATACCAACACTGACAGAATGCGATCCTTATTCAGTATCACAAGTCAATTCAACGAGGGAATGTACTCTGGGATCATTAATGAGGATCACTACTTGAACCAGTAGAAGATCACCACATTTGTTATGCAATGTTGGTTTAATTTGGCAAATACACCAATGATTTGTATGGTTAAAAACACTATATTCTTAACCCTAACAGTCCTAAATACTACGAATTATTACGCAAAATCCTCTCCCTAAGCGCATGCTTTCACATTGATTTTGGTCGACGTCATCGATCGAGCTAATATGTGGGCACCAAATTTCTACCCGGGCAAGCTCTTGTGTGTTAGCTCAGATAGGAGCGCGCGTGGGGCGTGCACAAGTCCGCGGATCGAATCAGGGTCGGACCGCGGTGGTTTGTTTGTTCAAAAATCCCTCAATGTTTCCCCCTCCCCCTGATCCACACCAAAATATCTAAGGGTTAATTAAGACCAAAAAATGAAACTAGAGTTATGCATTGTATTGCATTCTTCTTAAGCTTTTTATCGTTAAAACTAAAATTTGTAAAGTAAAATTTGTGAATTAAAGCAGCTACCGTGTTTTATCATACTTTTTCTTATTTGTCCTTATAACATTTGCAACAATTGTTCATGATGTCAGCAACAGTACAGTATTTTGTAACTGAAATTCACCCATGCTTTTTGTATTGAAGATGATGGAATGGATTCAGCATTGTGGAATTATTGAAGAAATGCCCCTTTATCACATTTAAGAACATCATAACATTTCTAAAATAGTCGTTAAGTAGCCATTTTGAATTGTTCATAATGAGTACAATTAACCCATACATGTCATTAAATACTAGTAGGTTTTAGAATAATTTCATCTAAATAAGATAAGAGAAACATCTACATTATGTTTCTAGGTTATATTTCATGCTGGAAACAACTTCAGAATAATAAAATAACTACTATATACAGGATTCCAAGGCATAACGTTAGTCAAAACAGACACCTAAATAACGTGCCCTGGTTAAGGTGTTCAAAAATTATGTGATTTTATCAATTCCAAGATGGCCGCTGGCAGCCATCTTGCATTTCATGCTGAATACAGCCTCCAAATCATAAAATAATCACCGTATTAGATTCCTAGTCATAAAGTTAGTCAAAAAAGATACCTCAATCTTGTCTCCGGGTTAATATGACCAGAAGTTATGTAATTTTCTAAATTCTAAGATGGCTTCTGGAGGCCATTTTGGATATTACTACAAAATATATGCTGCAGAACAGTCTTAAGAATAGGTCATTGCTTGAGAATAAATGTTTAAAGGTACTTCCTGTTAAAACATTCATAGGGGCTCATTTCACCCCAATAAAACACCGTTATTTTATGGAAAAATGTCAAACTTTCTGGCAACACTGTTTGCCTCTGTCAAAATTACCGAAACTTTTTTTGGGTTATTTAGGTAAAGTACTACCTAGTCTAGCCACATTGATAATATGATTTTTTTAAAAGCACCTCTTTGGGGTTTACAGCTCATTGAACATTGCTATATTTCAGGAAATTAATATTTACAAAAAAACACCCCTATTTCAAACAATGGTATAACCCAAGTACGCCATGATGGTTGTTTGAGAACTGCATTTCTAGAAAGCTTATGTGTTGTTAATCATGTGGTGTGACTGTCAAGTTCTACCTCTAATTTCCCTACATATGGTGAATCTTAAAAGTTTGAAATATTTTAGTCTTATAAAAGTGCTGAAATAGGCCAAAACTTGTCATTTTGATATTTTGGCAGTTGCTATGGTAACGAAGGTCCAGCGGTGACCTAATTTTGATTTTTATAGAATTTGAACAATGCTGCACCCTGACATTAAGAAAAAATATTTTGTTTTGTTTTTGATTATCTTTAATTGGTACGCAAAGTTGCTCTTAAGACAATAGACGATATAACAAAACTGATGTACAACTATGCAATGTATTACCACACTTTATTTCAAATAATCAGTCCTATTATAAAAACACGTGGAGCATAGCAATATGGATGTGTGCTTGATGGAAAGCAGCGGTGGAAGTGAAAACATACTGTATCTATGCATGGATGGGTGGGAGAGATAAGTCAAGAAGTATAACAATGTCACAATGGTCAGTAAATAAACAGGTCAAGTCAGAGTACAATAGGATCAAGTATGGAAGTACAATTGTCTAATTCCATGGGTCAATGCACTGTTACCAGGCAAAGAGGGACAGGGGAGGGTATGGAGTAGGTCATTCAAAAAAAGGGAAACAATTCATATGGTAAATAACATGAACATTGTATAATGTAACATTAACAAGATTCAAAACTATACACAAACAAGTTTACACAACAAATAAACAATTGGATGCCACAAATTAAATTCCAACAATTAACCTGGTGATCTGCAAATGAAAAGCCTAATTAATCAATCAATTAATTCAAATGGCAGCACGCAAATGAATAATAACATTTTGGAAATTTAGACTCAGCCAACTTCAATATCATAAAACGCCAGCAATTTTGGAGTGTTTCACAAGAAACAGCAAATTGTGAACAAACATTTAAAATATCAACATGGTCCATCCAATAAAACAAAACATTTGCAAGTAGACAAATACCTCAACTTTATCATACACATGGTACAAACGCTATAACATATACTAATGTACCCCAGCTTAATAGGGGGTTACATAAAGTTGGTTCAGAATTTAAAAAGACCAACACCACAGATATCGTGCTCTGTGCAACACACATGTTGATGGATACTCGTTTGAAAATAACCCGCCAATGTATAGCCCGTCATGATGTTAACAGAGTAACGCTTGTATTCAAAGGGTTGGCTTGTTGAAGGTCGTACATTGACTTGATCTGAACAACGAACAATGGGAGCGAAAACCTTTTGTTACGGGCACGCATGAGTAAAGTGGATTCCCTCTATAATGAACCAAGATTTTAATTTCAGTGCCAAAGGATCTTGAAAAAGTTTACAGGGGACATTCTTGCTTCGACGTTGCTCCTATGCGTACGTCAACTGAAAGCCCGGTCCGATGGTAGACTCCGGCGCCACTTGGCCAATGCGTCGAACAAAAAACAGCTACAAGTGATGTTTTATCATAGGAGATATGTACACATTTTCTCATAATACTTTATACTACGGGACCAATCATTAGATGGTTATAGCATATGCACGGCGCAAAGTGCACGGCGTCTGCATTGAGGCCCACGAGGCCGGGCGGGCCGCAGAGAAGTGCTTAAACCGGGACTACATTAACAATACACTCAACTTTAAAAAAATGAAACACCGAATTTTACTGTCGCTCTGTTACGGTCGTATATTCGGGTCAGGCCGTTTGGTGACCCCAGTTTTCTGAACCCACGTGAACCCACTTTTTTATTTGAGGTATGGTATGAGGCAACAAGTACAACTAATATACCTGAATATTTCGGCGAAATAAACAAGTAAAACCCTCTTTTTAATGCATTTTATGCCCAGCCTCGTTCGTGCATTGTGTGAAATAATCCCGGGGGGGGGGGGGGGGGGCAGTCAAACATAATAGTGTACACATGCGTGACCAAAAAAACGCGTAAAAAGGGGTGTTTTTTCAGTGTTGGACGCGCGTGACGCGTTAAGGGTATCAAAAACACCGATTTTCAAGAAAAAGGGTGGCTTAAAATACCGGTCCAACGTGTTTAGGGTAACTTGTTTTGTTCCCCGTTCCCAGAAGAATGTTATCCCCGTTTTTGCGATTTCTTTTGAGCGTCTCATTTCCAATTTGAGAGTCTCATTTCCAATTTGAGAACATACAAGAAAGAACAATACCCATGAATACATTTTTGTCTATTCATATCTACGGGCATATCTATTGCAGGCAAGTAGACAAAACTTGTTTAGGGGTCATATTCTGGCAAGAACTTGTTTAAGGGTCAAAATTTGCAAGGAAAGCGCGCTAAAAACTTGTTTAGGGGGTAATTTTGCTTGCAGGGTAAAACTTGTTTAGGGGGTGTCTGGAAAAAAATTGGTCACGCATGTGTACACCATTATGTTCGACTGCCCCCCCCCCCCCCCCCGGGGAAATAATGTCAGTGTAGCTCAGGAAATCCTACAGTACGTAATAACGCAAGGGCCTCCCTCCCATACGTAACACACTCAAATCAGGGAGGTGTCAATTTGACACCTCCCTGCTCACATGTAGTCGGACACGAGCAACGATACCATATGAACCACGTGCAATTTAACGCATTACTTTGTGTGTGATTTTGCAGAGGGTGATTTATATCGGATACACTAATTATAAATGGATAAATAAATGAATGAATACATAAATGACTAAATTATTCAGTAAATGAATAGTTAAATATACTTATAAATGAATAAACATATAAATAAAATAAATAACTGTATTAACAAGAATGAAACATTTCATTAAGTGAATTGAATTGTTAATTAAACCAAACAAATGATAGCTGGGGCTGTGCATGGCTGTGTGATCAGCTATTAAAGGCTAAACCAACCCCCGGTGAGATTTTAATACAAAGTGTTTATACATACACAGTGTAGCCCCCACCCCCGTGTGTATCCGATATTGGGACGTTGCGAAAGAGAGTGAAGATCAGAATCCTTGACCATATTGACAAGTAGAAACAGGTGGCTTCTTAAACTTCGGTATTGGCTATAGAGATAATATGTGGTTGTTGAGTCAAGGCTGTTTTCTATACAACGACCGAATTAGAGACTATACGCACGTGGCTCGATATCATGTTTTTAATTTATTAAGAAAAACTTTTTTTCTCCTACATAAATGATACAGATTTAAACCATAATTCAAAGTATGTTCTTTATTATTATTTACTACATATTCAACAAATAAAAAGTGGGTTCAGGTGGGTTCAGAAAAGTGGGTTCAGAAAACTGGGGTCACCAAACGGCCTGACCCCGTATATTCGGCCCCCGGTATTCCATCAACCGTCACTCTGTTGCAAGTGTATATATATTCGCCACAACATGTGGGCAACCTATAGTTTTATTGACTGTACATCATGCCTTTCGTCGGTACAACTCTGACTTATCACTGTCTGATAAGTCCACAGCCCCCTCCATATTGCCTTGTTTAAAGCTGGCTACGCCACTGATTCGCACATGTTGGATGTGCCGGCCCGCCGCGCCCGTGTCCGCTTGCGGCGTTGGTCACTCTCGATTATAGTTCGGCGTGGCCCTTCGCTACACGGCTTCTCACGGCGGCATTATCATCACATCAAACCACTTCTGGATGTGTATCAATCAATGCATTGTCGTCTGCTTTAGTCAAAATCAAATATATACAACTGTCACTGGATATACCCACTTTGACTATCTGTGATATACATGATAATACCAAACCGTCAAAGAATGACACGCGGCTGAACCTTTTCCGTGAAATTTTCCTGATTGAGCTTTTCCACCCCATTGCAGCACATACTCATTAGGAATTTGTCCACGATTTTGGTGGACAAATCCAAAGCGATCGGACGAATGCGTAGAAAAAAAATTGTGTCCCCTCGACTCTCCAGAAGTCCTTTTCGATATTCAGACGATGGCGGACATAGGTTCGTTTGACGAATATTCTAGGTGAAATTCGATATGGGAACGCTCGAACTGTAGGGAACGACTTCAACAGCGCCCGGGCATCGTTGGGGGGGGGGGGGGGGGTTTGATTATCACTCAGGTCGTTTCAGTATGAAATTAGGTAAAACACTCCGACATATAAATATTGAAACCAACGGAGATTAAAAAATTACGGCCGTTCGTGTCCACTATCATGGTCTGGTACTTTTCTTTTTTTACTTCACAAATGACGTTGTCTTTTCAATATTCATTGATATGATTGAAAATATTGTACATGTAGTTCCCAGTTCCTAGTTGTTCTGATTGCTGGCCCGATTTTCAACTGGATTTTTTCTGTTTGATATGGAAGGTCATCCTTAAATTTGTCACATTCCAAAATTTGAGTTGCATAACTGCAATAGTTCTTATTTTAGAATCACAAGGTCACAATCATGTTGCCCATTGAGTAGTACACAAACTGGCTGGTGGTTACCAACCTTTGGCAGTAATTCACCACATTTTTGCCTATAATTTCTAAATGGAACATTTCTGGCCCCTAAGATTTTACAGACATAATGAGAAAAATATGAGGATTCTTTTGATATCAAAATATCTTGATGTGAAAAAAAAAAACCATAGCCCCATGGGTACACATGTAATTTGACAAACAAATATCACAGATAGAGTTTCGATGAAAAAAGAGCGCATCCTACGTGTATGTATTTTTATATTGTAATAATGTGTTCATAATCCCGTATTGTTTGTTCGTCAGTCGTTTAATTTGTTTTCACCTTAAAGTTAAGGTATAACTAATTAGTGTACAGAACTGCATCCCTGTTGCTCATGGTGAACCAAGTCATTATAACTTAGCTACAGTACAGGGTGAATTCAAATGATCAGATCCTGATTTTACCGAATTTTAAACCAGTTAAATTTTGAAATGAATTTGTTTATAGAAACGGCCAGCAAGAAGTAGAACGCCTTGTTAGCTATAAACTTACTTTTATTTCGTCTAATTGATTACGCGAAACGGGACTTATGTCAATATCAAAACTCTGTGAAAAGCAGTCTGTTACAACATACACATGTAAAAGTTTAACGCGCGCCTTTAGAATAACTCAAACAATGGTGTGTTGGTATTCACAACGCTTACAATAGGAAAACAGGTTTTGTTGTCTTTGTAATTTTGGTTTTTGAAAAGTTGACTGTTTAAGGTTTTTAAATATTCAGAGGACTCCGTCAAAATATTGCACATGATATCCATGAGAAAATCAAATTGATCATGGAACTGTTAGAAACAGACACAATTTGGCTTTTGTACTCGAATTAGGCATGAGAGAAATTTGAGAGAAAAACAGGTTTGGATTAATAACTAAGACCAAGTGCATACGTTATTGTTATGAATATGTTTGGGCGATACTGAATGATATCATAATATCGTAATATTTCGCATGCAATATAGTACAGGGTGAGTAAAAACTGCAATAGTGGAAAGAAGCCATTTTGTTTTCAAAACCAAAATTAATTTTAAAACTTTTTAAACGTTGCAAGAATGATGTATTTAATCCTAACTTTGTGTGAAAAAACGAAGTCGATCGCATTTTTCGTTTGTCTTTGGTGACCCTCTGTGCTTCACAACCAAATTTACCTGTTTGTCCACGAGCACAGTGATTTTCATTCGAAATGGCACACATTGCATTTCCATATTTGAATATCCCGCCAACAACAAAATGGAAAAATGTCAGTTTTTTATTAACATTTAGAACATTATACGCTTTCATAGCAGGGGTATGATTATAATTGATTATGCTAACTCACATGTAAACAAGAAAGGATGCATCAAGTGCCAATAACATCACAAATGAACTCAAGTTTCTCAATTTGAATGAGAGACACATTTTGCGATCTGATGCATAATTTGGGTATCTCGTGTACATACGTGTGAAATGGGTGCACTGGTCATAAGGTTCACCATAGGCAAACGGAAAATGATATTGACTTCAATTTTTCACACAAATTTAGTAACAAATAAGGTATAACGTTTCAAACTTCAACTTAGTTTTTAAAACAATATGGCTTCTTTCCACTAATGACTCACCCTGTATAATATATGAGGGCAGTATTTCTGCGTACAGCTAAACGAACTAACATTCGAAACATTTTATTTAGACAGAGTTATGCTGGATACATATTTGAAAAGTTTAAGATTAAGAGCAAGCACTGCCCAACGCCAGGAATAGAGGTCAAGAAAAGAAATGTGAACCATGGCGGTTCATTTATGATCTGGGATACTGCGGGACAGACAGAGTTCCATGTAACACATGCGATGTTTTTGGGAGCCAGCAGAGGAATAGTTGTCATTGTGTTTGATTGTTATTGTTCCAACGACAAACAGCGAGATCAGGTATATCTATTAAATTCTATTTATGTTGTGTGTGTGGGTGGGGGGGGGGGGGGGGGGGGGGGGGGACCTAACAATTTCCTTTTACATGTACATCAACATCTTTCGACCCCATCATTTTTACTGGACAATTCTCTGACCTATTGTCAAGGTCAAGAAACAGTTAATAAAGTGACACTCATCCGTATTGAAAAGCACAAGTCTGATCATTCTAAACAGTAATGCAAACCTCTTTCTATAGGATGATTGTCACTTTTGAAACTGGACCCACGACCATTGAAATGACAATAACTCCGCTCCGCAACATCGTATCTCATCGATCGAGGTGTCAAAATACGCAAAACAAAATTATGCACTTGGTTATGTGCTTCGATTTATACATACCCTTTCGAGCCGTTATATATTGGATCATTTTAAGTGTTT
The DNA here is from genome assembly GCA_035610835.1 of Ophiura sarsii. Taxonomy (NCBI): domain Eukaryota; kingdom Metazoa; phylum Echinodermata; class Ophiuroidea; order Amphilepidida; family Ophiuridae; genus Ophiura; species Ophiura sarsii. Next base: position 74,729,041 of record CM069447.1, read on the forward strand.
CGATTGTGAGCAGTTTAGATCTGAGCGATTAGAAGTCAAATGGGTGACTTTACAAAGAGCTCTGATGATGGGCTAGTCAACTGGCTTACTGCAACTCTGACACGTAAACATTGCAAGTAACACAAATGGGCAGGGCGTAAAAATGGCAATGAAATGAACGTGAGAATAAGAATAAATTTAACAAATAAAAACGAAATTATGACACCCATTCATTAAGTCTAGCTCTTCTGCAGATTTTAGTTTACCATGGTCTTGCATCAAAGGTCACTCTCCACTCGTCAGCCAATTATGTCACGTTTATAAGATAAACAATAACAATGTAACAATCGGTAACCCTTCCTTTTTACTCGCATTTCAAAGATACTGTATTGGCTGAAATTCCTCAAGTCGGGGAACAACCCATCGGAGCAGCAAACCATCGTTTTGGTCGGTACACATCTTGATAGCTGTGATGACCCCATAACATGTACGTAATAATATTATTGCAGGCAGATAGCTTGTTATTAGGGCTTTAAAATGATACCAAATTTGTTGAGATAGCTTTTGTGGTTTTAAAAATATTTGAGGAAAATGACAGCATGAAACTAAAAAAATGTAACGGCACCACCCTAGGCGAGTTCATAACGCGTGACCATATACAACATTTGGTTTACCGACATGTACAATATTGTGTGTAAGACAACAGCGCGCTAGACCGGTCGGCCATGGAGGGAACACACCACTTAACAACGTTTTAAAGAATATCAGGACTATTATGGACACAATCGATATAGGCTATTCACAGTATGGCCATGTGTTTTGAACTGACCACCCAAAAAGGGTGGCGGCGTTGCATTTTTGGTGACGAATCATCCATCTCTCTCTATTAACTCAACAACTAAATGTGGTAGAGCTATGGTTTAGGTGTCATTTGAAAGCTTATTTATCTAGCTACACTGTGTGAATAAATCAGGTATTTCTATAACTGTTTGGCTGAGATATGATTGATTATATTTCGAGGGGTGGCGGCGGTGGCGGTGGCGGCGGTGGCGGTGGCGTTGTGTACAATCTCTATGGGGAATATAGAAAATGTTTCCAATTTTACGTTCAAATTATAATAACTCCTGGTCTCTGTATGGTACAAACATGATTTTGCGCTCATTTTATAGATTGTTTTTTATTCTATACGTTTCTGTTTCAACAAACCTGTCAACTGTTACGTAACAATTGTAATCACGAATCGATTGAATTGTCCTTGGCCTTTTCCCTATTCACTACACAGTGACTTGCCTTAATTCATCGGTTTTACATACATGACTATAACAACAGAATTATTCAACCGATGATAGCAAAATTATACATTTTTGGAAAGCTCTCAAATAGGGGAATTCAAAAATCTTGCTTAAATCAGGATAGGGTGAATAGCCAAAAAAATATATGTGAAAACTCTAATAAATATGAAATGTAAACGTTTGCGCTCATTTACTTCCCGATATAGTATATTTCAACAAGTTACCCTTGACAACCATTATGTTCTGATGGGTAAATTGCATGAGGAACTAATATGCACAGTAAAATGATGATTGGGATAGGAATAAAAAAATATTGAGCTTTAATCCAAATATGAAAAAAAATCGATATTCTTTGAACATTCTTAATCACAAGATGTTACCATTAGGTCCTATGCAAATTCCAATCGCATATTTGGATTCCTTGTGAGATTACCGTTCAGAAAATATATACTTTTTATGGGGTAGAACAAGTAGTTATTGCGATATGCTAATTCGAATCTCAGATGGTGTAAAATGTAAAAATCTGGACATGCAACGGGAAGGGTGGCGAGTTCAAAACACATGGCCGTATGCCAACATGCTACATGTAGAATCGATTGGATCGACAGTAAGCCATGAGTTGTAAAAAGGAAAATATGTCAAAGACCTTTATATTAAAATAATAACATACTGTTGAAAATCGACTTTCCCATAATATTTTTGACTTCTGATTGAAAATATTCTGTGGTATACTGTTATCGCCCATCAAAATACGTTGTCAAAATGAACTATAATACAATGCATTAACAACAACGGCTAACCTACAGGCTGTCCGAAAATGATTAGTACCCATCGATGCCCAAAGTTCAATAATAATAAAATCAAATCAATGGGACTAGGTCCGTTGTTTTACATCATCTTTGTCATATTGTACTTTTTCATTAGAATTTTAGATCATGAATATCAGATTTATCAAACTCAAGATACACTCCATTATGTAAAACATGGTGATTTCAAATTTTCGGCAAAGTGCTAAAAAATGGTGTGCTATTACAGCTTGTTTGAAAGAAACTTGTGTATTCTCATAATCTCTTGTCTACTCTCTTGTCTACATTAGTTATGGGTGTTCAAATCATTCATAATTCCTCTCCTTAATTCAATTTAACGGGTAAACGAAGTCTGTCACACTTGAGTAACCCCATGCATTGTTTTATTTGAAAAGAACAAAGAAGAGATTAACTGATGTGTGTGTGTGCCTTAATCACGTTGCTTCTTGCTTCGTGCATTTCAAAAGCTTTACTTTCATACTGAGAGGACTGGACCAAGCCGATTTTGCTTCCTCATGTTTGCTGAAGCATATCTCCCGTTCTAAATAACCAATTGGAACGCAATAAAATGCAAATGAAAGCTTATTTACTCAGCTTTCATAATACATCAAGATTAGACCCGTGTGTTTCTGTCCTTTTAAAGATATCTTATGTGCCCGGAGTGTTAACATTTTTTGGGACACCCTGTATATGCAGTGTTAGTGCCAGACATTTTCACCAAAAATCACATTTTGTTCAAAATCAAATCCACTTTTTATTCTATTTAATGATATGAGATTGGAACTTATCATTCACAGCTAAGTTTTAACATTAACATCTAGTATTTTTGTTTTGTTAACATACTTTAAAACCAAAATGGCCGCCAAATGAATGGTCAAAAGTGGTCACAATTCCATACAATAGCATAATATCAACCGAAATGCATGATAAAAATATAATTTTAATGATGGGATGTATGTGTTAGACCACAAGTAACTCATATCCATTATTTGTGCTCTGTTAAAATAGTTCAAAATTCAAAATGGCCCCTAAAATAGTTCCTAAAGTGGCTGCAAAATTGTCAAATTCCATAAAATGGGATAATATCAACCTAAATGTATGATGAAAATATAGTTTTAATGATGGCATGTATGTATTAGGCCACTAGTAACTCATATCTAGTATTTTTGCTTTGTTAACATACTTAGAAATCCAAAATGGCCCCCAAAATGGGTCCCAAAATGGCTGAACAAATTGTCGAAATTCCATAAAATGGTATAATATATCAACCAAAATGTATGATGAAAGTATGAAAGCATAGTTTTAAAATATAAGGATGGTATGTATTAGACCACTAGTAACTCATACATTGTATTCAGTATATTTGCATTGTAATAACATACTTTAAATCCAAGATGGCCACCAATATGGCCGCTGTAAATGTCCAAATAGTGTACAATAACCCACAAAAGACATTGCAAAAGTGTATATTACATCACATTCACCAAATAGATGTTCGAAATTGCTAAGCTTTTGCTTTTAGATATAAGGCCCACCTCTATGACAATTTTGACTCTCTGTATCACTTTCCAAAATAGCTTCCAAAGTGGTTAAGTTGATGTTAAATGACCTAAAACAATTGTTTTGTATTGTAAATGACCATACTAATTACTATGTAATACAAATACCCCCAAATCTAATAAGACAGCATCCAACATATGTCTATGATACATTAAGATTATTTTTTTTAAATCTGCCTGCCTACCGGGCCCCACCCCACCCCCATTTCCTTCGTACGGCGCGGGGTCTAAAATGATCTAAACTGTAATTAAAATATCATCTCCGATTCTAATACACGTGGAATTGACACTAATGATCTTTACCAAATACTTAAGGTTCAATTAAGTTCTGCATAGTTCCGGCCCCCCCCCCTGAGATTTGAGGTTTGTGTAAAAATCACCTTTTTCTCAATAGCACAGAATTACACAGTTTCCAATAGGCTTACTTACAAATACGTCAAGATGGGTAAAATTAAAGTAACCATTTGATCGAAACCATCCCAATTTGTTTGATAAATCCTTGTTTACAATATTTTTCTGCAATACAATCCAAAAACAGCTGATATCTGACCTAATTATACTCAAATACGGGGTCAAGGGTCACATATGGCCGAATTCCCTTAAGGGTTCACACCACTAAATAGAGCTCCATAGGGATATGTACAAAAACACTGATATAAAACTCTGTTTTAGACCACTAAACTAAACTAAATCGAAACCATCCCAATTTGTTTGATAAATCCTTGTTTACAATATTTTTCTGCAATACAATCCAAAAACAGCTGATATCTGACCTAACTATACTCAAATACGGGGTCAAGGGTCAAATATGGCCGAATTCCATTAAGGGTTCACACCACTAAATAGAGCTCCATAGGGATATGTACAAAAACACTGATATAAAACTCTGTTTTAGACCACTAAATTGCGAAATTGGACCCCGTAGAGTCATTTTTTCTTAAAGATGATCACATTTCCCCACCAAAAAGTGAAAAAATATGTAGGTGAACCAGCTCGATTTTCCAAAATATGCCCATGGAGTTGACTACCTCTCTGACGAGCTTGGAAATGTCGCCGTAATCGCCAATGTTTCCAGTAAAAAGCATAAATTTGAAAGATCTTTCAAAATTTACCTAGATGCTATTCACAGTTTATAGTCAGGGTGTATGTAGGTGATGTCTATTTTTAATTTAGGATTTGATTTTGTGATGCATACTTTCCGATTTTAGTTTTAAACACCGTCCTTAAGGGTAGGGGAAACCCCATTTAGTGTAGTGCACCCTTAAGCACTCGTAAAAACCCTTTCCTTGAGAGCCAACTATACACCAACTACAATTTAAATAAAATTACATTTCTTGTTTTTAGTCACCCATTTTTGTATCAAATGACCACGAAAGTGACACAAACTACGTAAACAAATGACTAGAAAAAAGAAAGAAAAAAATCCCTTTTCAGTTGGCGTAATTGACCCTAAGAAGGGGCTTTCTTACGTTTTTATTTGTTTATTTTATTCAAATGAAGAGTGATCGATTGATGATAATACACACAAAGTTTATCAATCCTAGACCAATATTGTTTAAGTGCATGGTGCAGTGGCAATTGAAATGGAAATTTAAGGCATAGGCCTATTATGGCTTGTTGTAGGGGATCATTGGTTGTTAAGTATAAGCGCCTTTCCTGGTATAAGTGACCTGAATACTACCATGAGATCAGTTCAATGAGTCTAGCACTAGGGACCTGCCTCCACGAGTCATTGTATTGACGGTGAATCAATTGCAACACATTTTTTTTAAAGTATCTTAAAGACAAGTTCTTCTTACCTTGATTTTTTCAAAAAATCGAGGTATTCTATCTCTGCCGTTTCTTTCTTATATTGGTTTTGCGCAGCAAACCAATATACTGTTATCCTCAGTTTTTTTTCTTCCAACGCATAAATGTGAATATCCTTAAAAACGCTACTCCTCCTACAGTTTACATGTTACAATCGCCACAATTAGTCAAATGATTCCTTATGACCATGTGCATATAGGGTCTCCTGCTATTAAAATTCACATGTCATATGGGGTCACTAGGGGTCATTGAACTTTACAGGCATAAAAGTTAAGACATTGTCCGATTTGGACTAAACTTTGACATCCTGTTTAGTTTGATGAGCCAAGAAAATAAGTCAATCATTTGAATTAGGTCAAAGGTCAACAAGGGGTCACTAGAGGTCAAAATGTGAATATCCTTAAAAACGCTACTCCTCCTACAGTTTACATGTTACAATCGCCACAATTAGTCAAATGATTCCTTATGACCATGTGCATATAGGGTCTCCTGCTATTAAAATTCACATGTCATATGGGGTCACTAGGGGTCATTGAACTTTACAGGCATAAAAGTTAAGACATTGTCCGATTTGGACTAAACTTTGACATCTTGTTTGGTTTGATGAGCCAAGAAAATAAGTCAATCATTTGAATTAGGTCAAAGGTCAACAAGGGGTCACTAGAGGTCAAAATGTGAATATCCTTAAAAACGCTACTCCTCCTACAGTTTACATGTTACAATCGCCACAATTAGTCAAATGATTCCTTATGACCATGTGCATATAGGGTCTCCTGCTATTAAAATTCACATGTCATATGGGGTCACTAGGGGTCATTGAACTTTACAGGCATAAAAGTTAAGACATTGTCAGATTTGGACCAAACTTTGACATCTTGTTTGGTTTGATGAGCCAAGAAAATAAGTCAATCATTTGAATTAGGTCAAAGGTCAACAAGGGGTCACTAGAGGTCAAAATGTGAATATCCTTAAAAACGCTACTCCTCCTACAGTTTACATGTTACAATCGCCACAATTAGTCAAATGATTCCTTATGACCATGTGCATATAGGGTCTCCTGCTATTAAAATTCACATGTCATATGGGGTCACTAGGGGTCATTGAACTTTACAGGCATAAAAGTTAAGACATTGTCCGATTTTGACTGAACTTTGACATCTTGTTTGGTTTGATGAGCCAAGAAAATAAGTCAACCATTTGAATTAGTTCAAAGGTCAACAAGGGGTCACTAGAGGTCAAAATGTGAATATCCTTAAAAACGCTACTCCTCCTACAGTTTACATGTTACAATCGCCACAATTAGTCAAATGATTCCTTATGACCATGTGCACATAGGGTCTCCTGCTATTAAAATTCACATGTCATATGGGGTCACTAGGGGTCATTGAACTTTACAGGCGTAAAAGTTAAGACATTGTCCGATTTGGACCGGACTTGTTTTATCTTGTTTGGTTTGATGAGCCAAGAAAATATGTCCATCAGTACAATTAGGTCAAAGGTCAACAAGGGGTCACTAGAGGTCAAAATGTGAATATTCAGTTATTTCACGTAAACAGCTATTAAAATTAACATGTCATATGGGGTCACAAGGGGTCAATGACCGCTTGTCAGATTTTCAATGTACATCTGGTGACTAACTAACAATCACTATATCCACGGACAGTCTGACGATTATGAACAACAACTGCAACTACCGTATACAGTCTCGTGGCTAATAAACACTCATTACACCTATCTACAGTGTAGAGGTTAATAAATAAATAGTCAGGAACAACTGGATTTATTTTAAAATTGTATACAATAACACGTTTGTAATCTAAGTCTTTTTATGTTCTATGATTGGTCACGCATTGTATTTTATGTAAGTTATTAACAAGTTTAATTGAAAATAAAACAATTTCTTAATTAAAAAATGCTTCTAGGGTCACTAAGGGTCATTGACCTATTGTAATTAATTAACAAAACCAATATTCGTGCTTCTCGAAGCACAAGTCCTGTCTAGTTCTTTCTTCTTTCTATCAAACCCATCTAAAAAATGCTATTTTTTCTACAGTTTACATGCTAAAATCACCAAACTTGGTCAGTAGGACCCCCTACCTGACTTACATATAGGGTCTTCAAAGTTAGGGGTCAAAGGTCACACAAAGGTCACTAGTGGTCAAAATGTGATTTTCACTTAAAACGCATTTCCAATTTAGTGAAATGACCTAGGATTGTCAAAATTGGTCCACATATTCCTTTTGACCGTACGCATATACAAAAGAACGGTTTTTTAAATTAAAAATCATTTGGGGTCACTAGGGGTCAAAATGTAAATTTTTACTCCTCGCACTGAAAATGCTATTTTTTCGGGAGGAAATGACCTATGATTGTCAGAATTGGTCAAAAGATTCCTTGTATCCATGTACATATAGGGTCTTCAGCGATTAAAAGTGTACCGCCTACTTTTATGAAAGCTTTCTGACCTATTGCAATGATTTTCTCCATCAAGATCTGCAGACAAACCAGCATATCGACAGTACCCCTGCCTTTCCTGTAGGCGGCTTGCTCTTCTGGAAGTTCTTGATCTAGTTTGGCTTTCAGGCGTAAGATAATGATCATCAATAGCACCTTACTTGTATGGCTGATGAGGGCAATTGTCCTGTAGTTGGAGCACTGTTTGCGGTCGCCTGATTTGAACAGCATGACAAATTCTTGCACTTTCCAGTCATTTGGCCAGTCGCATTTGATCCAGATGCATGTAGATAGCTGATGTAGCGCTTTAATTCCGTGCTGGCCTGTTGATTTTATGAGCTCAGTAGGAATCCCATCAAGGCCTGGTGATTTCCCATCCTTGAGTTTCTTGACAGCATATATCACTTCATCCATTAGCGGTGGAGGTTCCATGTCATCGTCAAATGCTCTGTTCATTTTTGTCAGTGGCGTTTCTCCATCTGGACTTTCAAAGAGTGAGGCACCGTACTCTCTCCATCTGTTCATGATAATTGATGGTTCACTTATCACTGCTCCATCTGTGTTTTTTACACATGCTTGGTTTGATGGAGTGGATTTATTTCGGAGTGATCTGATCTGATTGAACATTGCTTTGGATTTTCCAGTTGCATCAAAGTCCTTTATTTGTAGACATTGCTCTTCAAGCCATACTGCCTTATCCCTTCTGATTTGTCTTTGAATTTCAGCACGCACTTCTTTATATCGCTCTACTTTGGCTGGTGAGATTTGCTTTCGTAGTTGACTTTTTTCCTCAGCTAGTTTCAACACTTCTTTGCTGATCCATGGTTTCTTTGGGGATCTTTTGACTCTTCCAAGTGTCTCCTCAGCTGTTTCAGATAAGATGGTTTTGTAAGTCATCCATAGTGATTCTGGAGATATGTTAGATGGGTCTTGAAGGAGCGCTTCTGCTTCAAATCGCTTTTCTGTCTCAGATTCAAACTTGGCTTTCGTAGTTGGGTCGTTAAGCAATTTCACATCCAGTTTGCCTTGTTTTCTCTTGTGTTTGTTACAGACTGGTTTTGCTCTCATCTTTCCTGCCAGTAGTAAGTGATCTGTGTCACAATCAGCACCAGGGTAGGATCGTACATCTGTTATACTTGACTTCCATCTTTTGTTTATGAGGATGTAGTCAATCTGGTTTCTGTAGCAATCACCAGGTGATTTCCAGGTGTATAAATTCCTCTTCCGGTGTTTGAAGCATGTATTCATTACAGCCAGGTTGTTAGCACAGCAAAAATCAGCTAGCCTGTCTCCTCTTTCATTCCTTTCACCCAGACCAAACTTTCCAACTCCACATCTTTTGTCTTCTCCTTCTCCGATCTTTGCGTTCATGTCTCCCATAATTACACACACATCCCCTTTCTTTATGGTCTCCACTGCATTTTGGCAAGTTAACCTCATTTAAAAAAGGCCATCTAGATCTTGGCATATATTTCACAGCATTTAACATGGGTTTCCTCGGGATCCTCAACTGAGATAACAACACGAAACCACAAACAAATTAAATGCCGCTAACGAGATTACTAAAACTGTGGCTTACGGGAAACAAATTATATACAAAAAACGACGTCGTATCTCTTATAAAAGCACAAATTAACCTATTTCAAATTAAATAATCCCGAAGTTAAGATCAATATAATGACTCGAGGTGTTCTAGGCCAATTAACATTGACTCTTCTGTGTTGAGGCGTACTGTTTCCCGCGTCCAAAAATAAGAATGCCAAATATTTAATTATTTGAATTTTATTTAGGATTTTATGAAATTAATCATGTAGTTATAACATAATTCAATACGGACCTCGATATTGGTTGCAATCACTTGTTTCGATATAAAGGAATAAATTAAAGATAGACATCTCGTCCCTTTTCCAAACATGAAACTGTTAACTCATACTAATTTTAAATCGACAACCTTATTGCCAAGTAGCTAGCTTTGATTATTCAATAAAATAACCTTGTCAGTCCCGAACTCGTCCGTAGCTATCTGACGATTCAGAGAATCAAGTCCCTCAGTGTCACACTTTAGTACACAAGAGCTGAATACAGCATGCTAAAGACGAATGACGTCGGGTTTACGAGCGATAGCTGCATACATGAGAACAATACCAGTAGATATTCCTAAAAGGAACTCGCGTTTGTTTCCTTAAAAATATTCATGATCAATGGGATTTGAACTGGAGGTGGCAACTCCATTCAATAGCAGCACAAAGACACACATTAGTGAGTTCGCCGTAAATTCAATAGAGTAGTGTTGCTAAAATAGTATTACTGCATTACATTTAGGGATTGGTTCTTTATTTTGGTTAATTAAAGCTAATTAGCACACGATTTTAATTTACCAACAGCGATATTATAATCGAGGAGACAATACTCCACATGTCTATACCAATCGCATGCTCCAACACGGTAGGGGTAACGGAATGTCTTACGGGAAGCACTTTTCTACCATGTCTGAAAACTGATTGACGCCCCTGACCATACAGTCCATACTAAAATGTGTGTGTATGAATGTCGGCACAAATGGCTCTGTCGGCAATTGATGACCTTACACCCCCAATGAAAAGGGTCTGGGGACGCCCTTGCCTGTCTGGTGCGATGACATGCAGAGAATTACGGAGAATAAATTCATTGCAAGAGCCATCCTCATGGTGAAGAAGGCAATTATGTTCACCCGTCCAATCCCAGTCCTACTAATTACTAAACACCCGATCTACCGCGACGTTAGCAACACATTATGCTTGTAGTAGTCGCCATCTTAAAAAAGTTCCGGTGATTGAACTGAGTGTACAAACTCCTGGAATCTCGCGAAAAAATAGCAATAATAACTACTGAAAACTGGAAACGAGTCTTGAGAAACATATAATAAGACGCTCTGTGGTAGAATGGAGCGAGGATGGTAAACAAAAAAGGATGAAAAATATCACCAACTCGGAGAGGATGGAAAGTCAACCTCCTCCAAGCGCATGCACACACACAGTTGGCATAATCTAAAGGGGAACTTATTTGTGTTAAACTGTGTATATCAGTTTTACAAATTGTGTCAAACTTTATCTTGCGTTTGAAAACAAGATGACTTCTTTCTTATATCGCAGACTTATTACTTAAGCTATAAATCACCTAATTTTGACAATCTTATCACATGTCTTTATAGCAAAAGAAGCAGCTCAGAAAAACCTGGAATACGTCAGAGATCTGTTTAAGAATTACCTGCATATACACGACGATGTTATAATGGTTGATAGTCGTCATTCTCACTCAAGTGAGCTGATGATACTGAAAGAAACGTTGGACAAACTTGCAGAACCTCTACGTGTAAGTAGTCTACGAACATGTTGCATGGAAGTTGATGGCACACGGACAATGTTGGCATTCAACTTTAAAAAAGAAGTGACATTCTATAAATTGTAATGTAGAAGTTCAATATTGAATTACATTGCAATTGTGCAATTGACCAATTACAAATAATTTGATATTTGACCAACATTTCAATCATATTTAACTTATGGATAACATATCTCGGCGGTATACAGACTGTGATACAAATAATACATAGTTCAATGACATAGTGTTTCCTACGAATATTAATGGTTGTATTTTTAAACGTTTTTAGGGTAAACAAATGCCGCAAATATGTGACGAAATTGCCAAATGCAAGGAGGATTGGTGTTCAAGTGAGAATAACGTCATGTACTTAGCGGATTTTATGAAGAAGGTCCGATCTGAAATCTATAAAGAGGCTAGTGATGACATGTTGAAGACAGCTTTGGGATATATGCATGACACGGGAGAGGTAGGTTGTCAACATTAAGTAAATAACACGATCGTATTTCATTTGCAAGATAAATCAGTGTCAAAATAACTTGCAGTAATCGAGAACTAACAACCCGTTGGGATGATTTAATACCAATTCATTGCGCTTATTTTAGCCACACATTGTTTAACCTGTAACAGGGGTAAAGTGGTCAGTTGGGGTAAAGGGGGGCGTTAAATCCGCATTTTTTATTATGAGTGCTGCTGTTATTAATTTTAAACTAGAAATTTGTGTTTTTATAACATTTTGATTATTGCTTTGGGTACAATTATCATGACAATCGTATAGTTGGATGAATTTAGTCATCTTTTTGAATAAGCAATCAACTGTAAGCTGTATAGAAATAAATTTTAAAAATAGCATCGACCCCTGGACACTCATTGTTCTATAACAATAGACGGCAGTACGGTCATGAATATACAATGAATAATCATATCAATGAATATTAAAAAATACACTTCATTTGTAGAGTCGAAAATTGAAAATACCAGACGATGGTGGACACGAACGGCCGTAATTTTTAAATCTCCGTGGGTTTCAATGTTATCGATGGATTTTGATTATGACCAAAGAAAATTCATCCCATGTTGTAACTAAATTATTATCATCCTAAAACCGCTGGAGCTGGAAAACAAATTCAAGTGTCAGTATCGTCAATAATTTGAAGTTATTATGACATTGAAACTTGCAACATAAAAGGATCCTGGTCACTTTGCGCTAATATAATCATTAACTTACGGGAAACTAAAAGATGGACAATAGCAGTTTTTATGTTTTGTTGTTACAATCTATATTTAAAGACCTCGAGCAATAGCTTTGGACCCGGGGTTCTCACTATATAGTGGTACTATCAGGCGGGTGCCACTGTACACAAACACCCATTGCCGAGAGTGAAACCTCTAGTGTGGTAGCGCCCTCGATTTACGAGTCACATCGCGCGTCTAAATTAATTCTCTGAGTCACATCGAGCGTCTCATGTGCCTTATAAGGACTTTCGTGCTGTCAATCATAGCGTCGCCCTCCTTTTTACAAGTCACATCGCGCGTACTTACGCCCATGTGCCCTTATATGGGAGGCTCTTGTTTTGCGATTCGAATTTCCCTTCCCATTATATACTCTCCCTGGTACTACGTATTAATGTGCCTGCCTTTTGGAGTGCCTTTTCGCGAAATTGGGTATATCGATTATGTGCGATGGGTGGTAATCAAAAAGGTTTTCATTATACCTCCTCTTTGATGGTATAGAATGGCCCGTACTTTGTTAGATAGGTTTATTGATTAAAATACACTTTGAACCCAATTTTGGTTAATTATTACACTTTTGAGAACCCAATTTTCTACTTACCTTCTGTTTATTGTTTGTATACAAGGGTATATATAAGGGTATACTGATCGGTAGACATTTCACTTTGGTATAATGACCCCCACCCCCCCCCCCCCCCCCCCCCCCCGCTTTGGACAGCTGATTTGCGGCGATCCAAAGACTAAATAGTTTTTTATTGGAAATTGAAATAGCAGTTAAGCTATAGGCATCGGTTATTTGAACCATGGATTGAACATTAAGCATGAAGCCAAAATATTGACTAATTAGTATTATTGATACAAATATAGTGACGCGGACCTCTTGCATTTACCGTGTAGTTAGTGCTCAACAATTCAATGATGAATCCCTTCTGACCGGTGTCACGTACATGTATAGAATCATTGTACGCACAAGATTCAAGAGTATAAAATAATCGCTGTTATACCTAACATGATGTTTTTTAATATTTTAAACTGGGAGTGAAATGTGTCCGTATAAACATTGACGAAACCGTACGGTATTTAGTGGCGGACGGATCCTAACGTCTCCCTACCGAATGTAACCTATAAAATATTCGTACGTCCGGCATCGTCTGAAAATCGAAAAGGCCCTCTACTGCCCTCTAATCTAGAAGGGGACTTCATTTTTTTCTCTTTCTACGCATGCGTGCGATTTCTTTGGTTTGTCCACCAAAATCGTTGACAAGTTCCTATTGAGTATGTACTGCAATGCAAGTGACAGAAATTCTTGTGATGCGCTAATCAACAGTATATTTGAAGAGCTTATTTCCAAAAGGCGCTAACTCCATAAAAATGAAATAGGAGAAAATCAACGTTTTTTAATATGAGGATGTTGCACTTCTTTGATAAAGTTTATTTTCTACCCAATGAAACATACCACACGTGCAAGCTTAAAAACGTGTTTGAATTCATTTTATTATTTCCACTGTATTTCCTATGTCTTTCTTTATTTTCGGAAAAGAGTGGATTTAGCGCCCTTTGGAACAAAAATGCCTCGACCAATTTTCAGAAACCACTTTTCCATAAAATCTTTACTTAGAAATAAAGTGCACCTGAAAGACATTGTCAAATAACATTGAAAACAGAAAACCGCATTCAAATACCTCTTAAACTTTTTGAATTATGAAATTTATTCGTGAGAAAACTGTAATTTTTGACAATTTTTCACATATTTTGAAATAACAACAATTTTGTTCGTGCGCAATTTTCAAAACAAAAATCCCAATAATCTTACTTTTTTTTCATTGAATTTTATAAAGGAGATTCATATCAATGTTCTACCAATATAAAAACAAACATATTTCTACAATTTTGGCCTTAAAATAGTGAATTATATTCAAATTTCCGGGAATTTCCGGAAATGTTCGCAAATTTCCGGAAATTGCCGAGGGTCATAACTTTGGACCCGAACATGCTACAGATGTATACTAAAGGTTAAAAGTTGTATTTTGTAACTCTCTTTCATATTCTGCACCTAACTCATTTTTTTTAAAAAGTGGATTTAGCGCCATTTGGAAATAAGCTCTTCAATTTTGTCCACCGGGCTCCATAAAAGCCTTAGGAAAAGTTCCCGATGTTCTAGCCGGCCGCGGAGTCATTCTTTGGTATCCCATGGTAAGATCAAGCAGACCGACTGATATTGACGATACACATTATCCAAGAAAGTTCGATGTGATTTGATTTGAATGTTCCCGGACTGATGATAATAAAAAAAACCAATAATCATGATAATATCACGTGTCATAGCGCTTAACGTATCACCTCACCTGATTGTGACCGCGCGGGGAGCACTTCTCTGGCCGGCCCGGCCCTGTGAGACGTTTTTTTTAAACTGCTTATTGAACTTGTCATAATTGATGTTTTATTGACTTTTAAATCGCAATGTTTTTATCAATAGCAGCTGATTGTATTTTTCTCCTATGGCTGTTTTAACAAATTTGTTTGTATTTTTGAGGTGTTGCATTGTATATATTCATAATCTTTTGATCATGTGTTTTAATGTAGGCATATGTGTAGTTTTTTAAAATATTGATCATTTGTTTGTAAAGCGCATTGGTGCCGTTGCTTTATGCGCTGTGTGTTATTATTATTAAAATGTATTATTATTATTATATGCTATAACCGTCTCTAACGTTAGTATTCTGCTGAATAGCACTCATATATGCCACGTGATACATGCGCTGTCTAACTGAAGGATACATGTAGCACACATTGAAATTCTTGCACACATAATACTAGTAATGCCACATGTGACTCATGCGCTGTCTACTAAAATAGCACATATAGTAATGCCACATGTGACTATGCGCTATCTATTGACGATAGCGCGGCCACCCCATACACATGTGCTAACTTAGCACACATAGTAATGCCTCATGTGAATGTAGTGTGACATGCGTATGATAATAGCACACATAGTAATGCCACACGTAACTATCATGCGCTTAGCATTGCCACCACGGTTATACATGCGCTTATCTACTGAAGTAGTGCCACATGTGATAAATGCGCTATCTACGGAATGAGACAATGTGCACATATCTTCAAAAGAAAGAACAAAATCAATTTTTCTGATGGTGTTCCGAGTGCTGGCTATGGCGCCTCTGAGCATACCATCGGACCAGGCTTTCAGTTGACGTACGCATAGGAGCATCGTTGAAGCGAAAGTCCCCTGGTAACCTTTATTCCAGATCTTAAATAAGAAATCTTGTTTTATTATACAGAGAATCCACTTTACTCATGCGTGCCCATAACAAAAGGTTTTCGCTCCCATATTATTCGTTGTTCAGATCAAGTCAATGCATGACCTTCAAGCAACTCTTTGAATACAAGCGTTAAAAGAATGATCTATACACTGGCGGGCTATTTTCAAACGAGTATTCATCAACATACAGATAGACACGAGGATGATAACATATTTCATCGTTCCGCCATCAGGACACCTACATATAGTAGCCAGCGGGACAGACACGAGGATGATAACATATTAAATCGTTCCGACCTCAAGACACCTAATAGACAGTTGGACAAAAATGATGATGATAACCCGTTACATCATCCTAACAGTAGGACACCAAGGATACCAAGAAGCCGCCGGTAAAACGCCATGGGAACTTTATTTGGCCCACTTCCAGGCAGTGGCCGGAATCAACAAATGGACACCTGCAGAATCAGCCCAACAGTTGGCGGCTTGCCTAAATCGTAGTGCCTGCCGGGTACTGTACCCCCAGCCACGGAACAGCGAGGGTATGGAACGCCCGTTTACCTTCCATGAACTTGTCAACCGCTTGCATAGAAGATACGGACCAGGTGATTTGGCTGAATCGTTCCTTACAAAGCTCAAACATCTGCGTCAGACACCAAAACAAACTCTCCACGAATTAGCTGATGAAGTCCAAGAATTATCCACCCAGGCCTATCCAGAAGCATCCTATTCCATTGTGGAGAGAATGGCCATAGTACATTTTAAGGATGCACTGCACGATGGAGATGTCCGGACTGCAGTGCACCGCGAAAAGGATAGCGCTCTCAATGCCGCAATGGACGCAGAAGGGTGGCAAAATTGGAAGAGTCCAGCTATCACTCTCGATCGGCCGTACGACAGGCTTCCAATTATGGTTCAGATGTTATAACCACTAAAGAACTCGCCGAATTCAAGGGAAGGTCAAAGACCCTTTTCACTGAACATCAACAAAGGATGGTTGAGATGATGAAGGAAATGAATGTTAACTCTAAAGATAAGGAAACCCGCCGGGGGGAAGGGTCTTTGCTATACCTGCAGTGCATGCAACCAGGCCACTACGCGTCTAAGTGTCATTTAAATGCCAACCGGTCTCAACCATTAAGGGAGCATCCACCACAACATTGAATGGGACCGCAGACAACATTCAACGCTCCACCATACCCACCCCCGGGTTCCCGTCACCGACAACCTTCAACGCTCCACCATACCCACCCCCGAGGTTTCCATTCCCACCCCCACCTGCAGAGTCCAACAGGTACCATTAGAATTACGTCATAATGAACTACATGTCACAGTTGGAGTCATAGACCAGGAAGTCACTTTTCTAATCGACACCGGGTGTACAGAAACAATATTGGCAGCATGGTTGTTTGAAAGAATTTCATCTGAAAAGCGCCCTCAATTGCACCAGCCGCTTCAAACAATCCGGCAAGCTAATGGTTCTACTTTGACAAACTATGGCTCAACATGGCTGACAATCACGATAGGAAATAATATCGCAGTAGAGATTAAAGTGATCGTTGCTGATATAGAAGAGGATGGACTTCTTGGAATGAATTTCCTTCAAGCTGTGAAAGGAAAGCTAGATCTGGACAGATGTGTCTTGGAAATTGATGCCGACAACGTCAATTGTCACACAGGGGTGGATGGTAAATCTTCGTGCAACAGAGTAGAACTACAGGTACCATCACATGTTGAAGATATATTCCAAAGGACAATAGCCACCCTTCCTACAGAGGACCATGGTAAAATACGATCACTTCTCTGCGACTATGGGGATGTATTTTCCTCCGGGGAATACGATATTGGACGGACGGGTGTGATACAGCACAGTATCACAACATATCAAGATACGGCACCTATCAAACAGGCGCCATACCGTGTTCCTATTGAAAAGAGGACAGAGATACATAGGCAGGTAACCAACCTACTACAACGTGGCCTTATTGAAACCTCAGATTCACCATGGGCCAGCCCGGTTGTATTGGTTAAGAAGAAGGACGGGGCGCAGAGATTGTGTGTTGATTACGGCAAACTGAACGCTGCAACCATCAAAGATGGCTTCCCAATTCCCAGAATTGATGACATCTTGGATGCCCTTAGTGGGGCCAAATGTTTTGCCGTCCTAGATCTCGCCTGCGGTTACTGGCAAGTGATGCTAGATGAAGATGCCAAGGACAGATCCACATTCTGTGTTCGTGATGGACTCTACAAATGGAAATTCATGCCCTTGGGGTTAAGTAACGCACCAGCCACCTTCTCACGGATTGTGGAAAAGGTATTTCATGGACTCCAGTACAATACCCTGTTGACCTACCTGGATGATGTTATTGTATATGCTGATGGAGTCGATTCACAACTACAGCGACTCAGGACAGTCTTTCAACGACTGCGGAAAGCTGGGCTTAAGCTAAAACCCAAGAAGTGTGAATTATTCCAGACATCCATCCTGTATCTTGGACATATCTTGGACATACAGTATCAAAAGATGGGGTAGATACCGATCCAGATACAAAAGATTGAAAAGATCAAAGGCTTCCCTACACCACCACAGAATGTGCGACAAGTTAGGAGCTTCGTCGGTGTGGCCTCGTATTATCGAAAGTTCATAAAGGACTTTGCCAGTATTGCACAGCCACTGCACGAGTTGATGCGGAAGAATGCCCGATTCCGATGGTCTGAAGAATGTGCCCAGGCATTTGAACAGCTGAAAACATGCTTAACTACTGCGCAAATTATTGCATACCCGTGTGCAGAAGGACGATACATCTTGGACACAGATGCCAGCGCCTACGGAATTGTAGCGGTACTGCATCAAGAGCAAGATGGCATCGAAAAGGTTATGGCCTACGCAAGCAAATCTATGACTCATGAGGAACAGCAATGTTGTACCATCCGGCGAGAACTTCTTGCTATTGTCCGATTCCTGCAACATTTCCGACATAATCTGTATGGACGGAAGGTCATAGTCCGGACTGATCACGGCTCCCTCAAGTGGCTTATGAATTTCAAGTAGCCCATAGGACATCTATGGGTTAAATATCTATGGGTTAAAAAGTTTCCCAACTATGGGTTAAATAATTTCCCAACTATAGTTCCCCAACTATGGGTCAGGTTATAAGTCAGGTATTCATTGCCTGCCCCAGCTATGGGTTAATAGTCCACAATTGGTTAGCAAGGTTGTGGTAGTCTTCACAGCGGATGAGCTCCTTTGAGGAGCCAACGGTAGTGAATACATTTCTGCCAGGCGGATGATCCTTATTATTTGGACAACGGCTGTTGGTATCTGTCAAGTCAGCTGGCATTGCTTGTGAGGAAGGACCTGGGTACCCACCTCACTAAATTCCCTAGAAAACTAACTTGATGACAAGTCACTTTGAAGGGCAGCCACCAGCCCAGCAAACCAAGGTGGTACCTCTGGTCCCGGAGGGGAAAGTAATGGGCAACCACAACAGTCCAGAACCTCACCTTCAGATGACGCTCCACATAGAGCTGACGGGAAGGTAAAGGTGACGGGCTACAGACGTAAAGGTATAGTCAGAATAGGAACATGGAATGTAAGGACACTAATGCAACCTGGCACACTCAATCTTCTAACAAGAGAATTTGCATGCTGCAATTTACAACTCCTTGGACTATCAGAGCTTCGCTGGGCAGGAAAAGGCCATTTTATCACTGATGACGACCATACAATCTATTACTCTGGTAATGAAAAGGGAGGCAGGAATAGTGTAGGCTTCATGGCTAACTCTTACATCAGCACAAGAGTGCTGGGCTATAATCCAGTTAATGACAGATTAATCACCTTTCGCTTGCAGGCTAAGCCAATCAATATCAGTGTTGTCCAAGTATATGCACCCACCTCAGCTGCTTCTGATGAAGTCATTGACAGTTTCTATGATCAACTACAGAATGTTTTGTCTGGTCTACCAAAGAAAGATGTGATTTTGGTTGTTGGTGACTTTAACGCCAAGGTTGGAAAAGGAACTCAACATGCTGGAGAGGCTCAATTCATTGGGCAACATGGTTTGGGTGAGAGAAATGAGAGAGGAAACATGTTAGCATATTTCTGCATTACAAACAACTTGGCTATCGCCAACACCATGTTCTTCCAACACCCAAGGAGACTCTTCACATGGCAAAGCCCTGGAAATGCTACCATTCGCAACCAGATAGATTTCATACTGATAAACAAGCGTTGGAGATCCTTAATCAGAATTTCCAAGACACTACCTGGTGCTGACATCGCCAGCGATCATCAGCTTCTTATCACAGACATGAGAGTCAAACTCCAAAGAATTAACAACACCCAGAAGACAAAGAGGTTTGACTTGCAGAATATTAGTAAATAATTCTGGTCTGAAACACACAACAGATTTGAGGAGCTGATGCTGCATGAAGAAGAAAGGACACCAAATGAGCTATGGGTAGTTCTCAAGGATGCCATTCATCAAACAGCTGAAAAGCATATTCCACTCAAGCGTAAAGTGAAAACAACTCCTTGGCTTACTCAGGAGGTCCTTGATTTAGCAGATGAAAGACGTCAAATTAAGGAAGCCGGCCTACGTCATAGCAATCTGTACAGAAATCTATCCAGTGAAATTCAGCAAAAGGCTAGAAGGGATAAAAACAATCACCTTAACACATTGTGCAGCATTTTGGAGGACCACAGTACACGGAATAACAGCAGAGGTCTGTTTAGAGGTGTCAAGAATCTGTCATGCAAATCCACTCCCAAGCTTGCTGTAATTAAAGACAAGAATAGAAAGATTCTTACTGAAGCCTCTGAAATAAAGGAAAGATGGAAGAACTATTGCAAGAGCCTCCATGCTTCCCAGGTGTCTAATCACGAAGCTTGATATCCCATGCTATGAAGAGGAGCCTGGTATTCTTGTATCGGAAGTCACGAATACCATCCACAAGCTGAAAAACAACAAAGCGCCTGGTCTTGACGACATCCCTGGTGAGCTTCTCAAAAATATTGATGATGCTGGAATCACGCTCCTGGTTCAACTGTGCAATAAGATATGGCATTCCAAAACCTGGTCAGATGATTGGAAAATGTCAGTGTTTCTTACTGTACCAAAGAAAGGAGACACCAGTGAGTGCAAAAACAACAGAACTATAGCACTTATTCCCCATGCAAGTAAGATCCTTTTGCATATTCTTAACGAGAGGTTGAGACCTCATTTGGAGAAGGAACTTCCATCAGAACAGGCAGGCTTCCGAAGGGGGCGAGGTACACGAGATCACATCGCTAGCATTCGACACATCACCGAAAAATGTAAAGAATACAACAGAAAGGCATATCTCTGCTTTATAGACTATGCCAAAGCATTTGACTGTGTGAGATACATGCCAGAATCAGTACACGCAAACTAAAGTCATTTCAAGTATTGATTTTTTCTGTGATAAAATAAGCAAATTTCGACGCCCCTTGGGTTTTATTGACATGAATCCTTATAGTAAACAATTTACAATTATGACAATAGTAGTGGGAAGAGTAGTTTTTTGATTGATTGGGAGCAATTGGATCCTATTGCTTCCTTTGAGATGACATGAGTTTCCGTGTCCCGGTTCCGATATGCTCTGCAGTCGATACGGCCCATTACTATAGCAGAATCGATGACGTGGATTTGTGTGCCAGGTTAAGCGGCTAACGCGAACGCGAACGCGAACGCGAACGCGAACGCGAACGCGAACGCAAACGCGAACGCGGGAGGGGCCGGGGTGGGGTTATTTCTGTCAACTCTAAAAGATTTGGTAAAGATCATTAATGTCAACTCCACGTGTCTTAGAATCAAAAATGTCTTTTTAAATACTATTTAGATCATGTTAGACCCCGCGCCGTTCGGAGAGGGGGTTTACGGAAGTATGCAAAACTTAAATTCAACCTTAAAGATTTAGTAAAGATCATTAGTGTCAACTCCACGTGTCTTAGAATCAAAAATGTCTTTTTAAATACTATTTAGATCATGTTAGACCCCGCGCCGTTCGGAGAGGGGGGTTAACGGAAGGATGCAAAACTTACATTCAACCTTAAAGATTTGATAAAGATCATTAGTGTCAACTCCACGTGTCTTAGAATCAAATATGTCTTTTAAATACTATTTAGATCATGTTAGACCCCGCGCCGTTCGGAGAGGGGGGGGGGGGGGGGGGGGGGGGGGGGGGTTACGGAAGTATGTAAAACTTACATTCAAAATCTTTTTTTGTTTTCATTAGAGCGTAATACGTTTAAAATCATATTTTTGATATTTTAAAAAAAAGGGTTTTCTCCGAATTTTGTTCCTACTAGAGAAAATTAGACCCTCATATTTTGGTCATTTCGATAAATATACATGTTAAACTTTAAATCGTTTAAAGCAATCATTTATGTCTATGGCACGTGTCCGAGAAGCGCCAATGTCGCACAATCTTGTATTAAAATACAGTGGGGTGAAGAAGATGTGCTTTTATACACAGCTCTATGGAATAAAATTTACATTATCGTCGATATCTCGGAAAGAAAATCAATAATCAAACATGATATTTTTTCAAATTAACTTTTTTGGGGCAGGGAATATGCGGTTTTCTTCTTTGCTTCCTTTGAGATGACATGAGTTTCCGTGTCCCGGTTCCGACATGTACGAACCACTTTGGAAAGCACTTCTAGCTCTTGGAGTTCCGGGTCATTTAGTTCAGCTCTTAAAAAGCTTCTATGTTGGACAACTTGCATGTGTTCGAACCGCACCATGGTGACAGTGATTGTTTCAATCTAGGCCAGGGTGTACGACAAGGCTGCATTCCTTCACCCACTCTCTTCAGCATGTATGCTGTTATTATGAGACAAGCCCTAGATGGTTGGAATAGTGGAATCGCAGTTGGAGGCTGGCTGGTTAACAATTTAAGATATACCGATGACACTACACTACTAGCCAATAGTCTAGAAGAACTGGGTGTGATTCTCAATAGGGTCAAACTGGAAAGTGAATCCATGGGCCTACGTCTTAATGTGTTAAAAACCAAGTACATGGTCATTGGTGGTAATGACGACACGGCACCTCTGTCAGTGGATGGACAAATAGTAGAAAGGGTCCACCAGCCTAACAAAAGCTACCAAAGTACGACTGGTTAGAGCACTCATCTTCCCTATTGCAACGTACGGCTGTGAGTCTTGGACCATGACAATTGCAAGCACAAACAAGATCAATGCTTTTGAGATGTGGTGTTGGCGCAGAATTCTTCAAATCAATTGGACAATGAAAACAACCAACTTAAGTGTCTTGCAGGAAATCGGTGCTACAAAACGTCTGATTGCCAATATAAACTCCCAGACACTCTCCTACTTCGGACATATAGCGAGGCGCACAGGTTCCTGCTTAGAAAAACAATTATGCAGGGTATGATTGAGTGCTCAATGAGACGAGGCAGGCCAAGAGCAAGATGGTTTGGCAGAATAAAGAACTTGATTGGTCAACCGATTCCAAATATTTACAAACTGGCTGCTGACCGCCGAAAGTGGCACGTCATTTGTAAAGTCACGAGCTGTCAGTCATGACGGAGACGTACCAACCAACCAACCATAAGACAACTTGCCCGTTGGTTAGAAAGGATTGCTGCATATGACATAGAGATAGTGTACCGCCCTGGGCTTTGTCATAATAATGCAGACACAATGTCACGACTACCATGCAAACAATGTGGACAGGAAGACACATGTGAGCAACATACGAAGCGACCACTCAGAGCTTGTACCACTTCAATTAATACATCTTGGACAATAGAAGAACTACAAGTGGCTCAAAAGCATGATCCAGCTATACAGCTGATATATGTCAACAAGGAGAACAGGAACCAATGCCCTGATAGGCAAGAAAGTATTGGAAAGTCGAGAGCCCAAGTATTACTGGGGTCAATGGAACCAACTTGAATTACGGAATGGCATTCTGTGTAAACGTTGGGAAACCGATGACGGCTCACTGGTGAAATGGAAAGTTGTAATCCCAGATAAGTACATTGACACGGTTTTACACGAACTCAGGCCTACGTAACACCCTATCTGTCCATTGTTGAGATTTTGTTTCACAGTATAGCGCCCTCTATAAGTTCATCATTCGGAAGTTATGCGTAAACTGTCAATCATTCGTTGTGAATGAATATTCATTCATGACTATTCATGACCTCACACGATGTGATCGTCGCGATCCAGCATCCTTCCCAAGTGATCTGATTACAATATTCATAAAATGCAAATAACTCCACGTCCCTCCTCTGTCACTGTCAGACGAAGCCATCCACAATTTGAAATTCGTATTTTGTTCCACGGGAAAATTAATTTCAAATAACCAATTCTGAATGTTTCGTGTCATATAAGAACTAAATTCTGCTATCATCAAAGCAAATAAGTTTTACTCTAAATCACAATCAGCTTTTTTTTTACCATTGATGTACTATTTCTGTGTCACAAATCATGTTTTGAGCCGATAAAATCTACTGTGTCTTAGGTCGTCCGGTTTGTTACGATCATGATGGTGCGCCCCCTTTAAGATCATCATCCGTCAATTTAAGCATAGTAAGCGGGGGACTTTGCCTCCGAGATACTTGTCCCATAGGTATAGGGTCTCTGACGAACTTCATAGCACACCCACAGGAGGTCACCAAGGGGTAAACCGTACCACTGCTAGAATCAAAGATCATTTTGTCTGGTACGGAATGACAGCGGATATCAAGTCTTGGATTCGACAGTGCAACACTTGCAGTATGAGAAAGCCGCTAGCAAAGAAGCACAGAGCAGAGCTTATGCAGTTTCAACCGGGAGAACCGATGCAGATTGTTGCTATGGATATCCTAGGACCGCTTTCAGATTCCACCAAGGATAATCGCTACATTCTCGTCATTGGTGAATACTTCACCAAATGGGTGGAAGCTTTTGCGATTCCGAACCAAGAACCGAAACTATCGCCAGGTGTCTTGTGGATGAATTCATATGTCGATTTGGGGTCCCACATCAGATCTACAGTGATCAAGGCAGGAATTTTGAGGCTCAGATCATTAAGGAGATATGTAAACTGCTAGGAGCAGAAAAGACGAGGACCACGCCGTACAACCCCTCAAGTAATGATTTTGTCGAGAGGTTCAATAGGACAATGATGGATATGGTATCAAAGCTGGTCGAGCCTTCTCGCCGACAAAGGGATTGGGACGAGAAACTACAAATGGCGATGCTTGCGTACCGCAGTACACCTCAGACCTCTACGGGAGAGTCACCGCATATGCTGATGCTAGGTCGGGAGACAAACATGCCTATTCATGTGATGATGGAACAACCATTACCTGACGAACATGATGATGTACAGACGGATTATGCCAGAGATATGCGCAACAAGTTATCGCTGGCCTATGAAAGAGCTAGGAAATTCTTAGGCAAAAACGCCATCAGGCAGAAAGCGCATTACGACAAGAAGGCAGCATGGTCAAAGATCAATGAGGATGATTTTGTATGGTTGTCTAAGAAGGCTACAAAGCGAGGCATGTCGAGGAAATTGGATATGAAATGGGAAGGACCATTCCTGGTCATTAATAAGATTTCAGCTGTGTTATACAGAATCCAACGCAACGGCCCGCGCGGCTTAGGGAGCAGTTCTATTTATACGCGATAAATTTATCGCGACTGTATCGGGGCGTGATATGTTTTGGACCCGATGTTTTTCAAGTTGATTCGCGATAAAATAGTCATCAGGCCCCGATAAAATAGACATCGGGGCCCGATACGAGGCCTCTGCCATGCCTCTGGGGTATGTTTAGCAAATAGAGCGGGACATTGTTTAGCAAATACACGAGGATAATACAATTTACGTTAAACATCCATAATCAATAACATTATCTCTAAAAACATGAAATGCTGAATTTGTACCTGAATTTGTACAACTAGAATAAATAGCCCGAAGCTCTATTTACATACCGACCACTTATCTTTCGTTATATTTAAACAAGCGGTAATACGCTACTCGATAAATAATCCTTTGCTTCTCGCAACTGTACGTGATAAAAATCTCATCGGGGCCTGATAAAAAACTCATCGGGGCCCGGAACATTCTCGCAATTTTTATCGCGTACAAATGGAACTGCTCCCTTACAGAAAGAAATCCACTATGATAGACTGAAAACATATTGTGGTAAACCACTCGCATCTTGGCTGGGTAAAACTCCGGTACAGCTAGAGATAGAACAGGAAGGACCCATACTGACTCTTCAGGATCCAGGCTTGACAACAGATGACCCTCGAGATCTGCATACAGGCATGGACCCCAGAATTGATGAACGGCCACTAGCCATTCGGATAGTCAACCTACATTGAATCCGCGGAGAGATATGAACAAGGAAGCGCCCAGGCAGTCTTCTCTTTCCAGAAAGGACAGTCAAACAATAGTTGACCCAGATAGGATAAGTCGTTTCCCACAACGACCTGGAAGAGAGAAGCCGATGAGATACCGTTAATGTGTCACTACTAATGTGTGACTAATAAAAGGGATGCCATCCTGACCCGCTGAACTTATTAATACTGAGCATGTGAAGTGATAATGGAAAATGCTGTGTCGGTATAGCAGAAACATCATCGAGTAGTAACAAGAGACTACCTAGGATGAAAGCTATGTCATGATAGTATATTGTAAGACTATGGATTGATAATGAAATTGTGTAGGAGTAGCCTATACAGCGAGAATCTTGGCATGCCGGCATTTAGCAAACTTCATTGGTGGTAAACGAGAGACTGCCAAGTATGGAATTTGGAAGTCGTCAGATCATCATAGTAATTATTGGACTATGGATGTACGGATATGAAGCAGCATGCACGGAAAATCCTACAAGGACAAAGTAGCTTGTAGCACATAAAAACTTTCGAGTAGTGAAGAAAGACTTCCAAGGAGGGAAGCTTAATATCATCATGATGAATTGTAGATTATGGATGGATATTGTAACAAAGTGCATTGACTAACTGTTGTATACAGATCATGCCAGTATGAGTTCAGCTTTGGTTTAAAGAGGATGGGCAAGGCTCAGGAGATTGTTTTGCTGTTAAGACAGTATTAGAGTGTGAGAAAACATTTGATGCGAAATGCATGTTCTTCCACTTTTTAGTATATTAAGGTTGAGTGGCCAATAGTTTTTGCTTTTCACATTTTGATTATAAAAACATGTTAATACCACAGCTGGTATTATAGATAAACAAGTTATTACTAGGTGCTCAACGTGTTTACCATTCATTGTAGATTTTTGATATTCCATGATTGTTCAACCCCCCCCCCCCCCCCAAACAAAAACAAAAATGAAAAAAATGACTGTGCTCACAATGCTCAAATGCTAATACAAACTATCACAAGATACATTTATGCATACAAGGTCAAGAGATTCAGACAGGTGAAAACCAGTAATTGCATTTGTGACACAAACTGTTAACTGTACACTCAAAATTAGTATGTCACATTATTTTGCACCCAAAGGTTGCTACTGCAGACTTCTACGATGAGAGAGACGATGCTTTAATCGCGGCTTCGTGATAAGGTCAATGCTTTGAGAAGTTTATGGACTAATCGCAGTTACAAAAGGTGACATCGCAATACTGATGATGAACTAATTACTCTGTGTATCTTGGAGCATGGGTCATTGCTGGGGTTGAACCCATCAGCAAAATAAACCACCCAAAAAGTTCCCAGGACTCATAATATAGTTGCCAAATACAATCATGATGTAGGATAATGTTACAGTGTTGATGACAAGCTGCAGGTTATTACAACCATTTATGCAATTGCATAAAAACACTAGCTGTATGGACAAAACAAGGTGTGCTGTCATATTCTATTATGGACTGATTACAGCCACAAATATGGTCAGCACATCCTTATACCTGTTGCGCTGTCATTTTCTATTACGGACTGACTTCAGCCGCAAATATTGTCAACACAATCCTTGTACCTGCTGTGCTGTCATTTGCTATTATATGGACTGACTACAGCCGCAAATGTTGCCAGCACATCGTACCTGCATGTGTGACTCAATGAATCTATAAAAAAGTGTTTAATCTGTCAGGAACAATTACAAACTGCTGCCAGCCTAATAAGGTAATCTCAAGTCAGATTATTGCTAAGCATATTGCAACTGTATGGAGAACGAACTATAACACGTCTAGGAGACTGAACATGCTGGAAGCCCTAGTTGGTTTAAACTGAATCACCTGGGTCAGCATCGCCTGTGTTAACTGTGTCTTGAATGTGTTGACGAAATGTGTGCACCCACATCCATTGTACATTGTGTTAAAACTGTTATTTTTACAACATGGCTGTGTTGTATTTGTTATGACCAACCTTGTTGGCCTCAGGAAATAGTGTCTCCGTCAACCTATTCATGGGGAGTAGATATATCATGGAAATCACAGAATGAATCAGTATTTTGGACAGAATGCATGTAGGATTATCATGCAATTGAAATGGAACTACGCTACGGTTAGTACACGTTGCTGTGTCTGATAACATCGGACTTGTCATTTTATGTCATCTATTAACTAGTCTTCCGCTCGGCTACGGGACAAGTAACGCAGCATCGAATAACAACTTTATACACATACGCATCAGGCCATGAAAAAAATATCGCAACGGAACTTTTTGGATCCACACAGGATATTCATACTTAGGGTGATTACTGATTACCCATGAAGAGTTTCACACAGGGGAATGAAAGGACTCTATACACTATTGATTTCATATGTTATGTTGTGTTTAAAAACTTTAATGATCTCATTGACTTATTGCATACTTTGGCATGTTTGCTTAAACTACACATGTTGAAGTTAATGACCAGAATGACTATTACAGTGTTAATAGCACTGGGTCAGCGCTTTTGAGGGAGGGGAGTGATGTAGTAAATTCATTATTGTCACACTGAGTCAAAACCACCCCTGGCTGCATCGTTCAATAGAGCAGTCGAGAGCCTTCTATGTTCATCGTTCATTGCTCAGTGTTTCAACATATATAGGTATATTGTTTCAAATGATCACACATAGAATTTATACTACAAATCATTCGTAACCAGCCAACAAATTATGATTGATATAATGATTACTATGATTATTGCTAATCTTTCAAAGTGTATGTAAACTTTCAATCTTACATTTCTACTTGATTATTAATGATTGATACAAATAAGTGTCTAGAAATACTTCACATGTTTTGGTGTGGACAGAATTCAGAAGACTTTCTGAACGCACCAGGTTGATAAATAAAACCGAGATGATTATTATTATGATTATAAATTGAGATTGACTACTAGCTGTTGATGATTTCGAGGTCAAGGTCAAGGTCAACAGGTCGTTTTCTATCGGCGACCCGTACAAGTTAATATCACAATGGTCAAAAGTACACAGATGAACAATTTTCGCGCGATATGCGCGCAATATGTGTCCCCAAAATGCAACATTCTTTGCTTCAAGCTTGTTTAGAGCCAAAATGTACCTCGATCGTGCCAATAATAGGTGCAAAGTCGAAAAATTTCGCGCATTTCTTGATTCATAAAAGCCTTGTCGGTTCATTTTAATTTCTCGCCCCCAATATGAATAACCTAGCTACGCCACTGCATACTGATGACACTGTCCATAAGAAAGCTGACTTCAAGTGTTTAGGTTAGCAGGTGCAAGTGTGTCTTGAACCGAATCTGTCGTGAATTTCACTTCAAAACAACCCACCTTGAATCGCCATACTGTACAGAAACAGGTCTTTGGTGACTTCATTGACTAATGTTGTTAGGGCTTTTCTGCGTTCTTCCTTGATCATTTGTTACATTCTCGTCCTAGATGAAATCATACGGTAGTGAATTGTTGAAACTTGAAAATGCTTTGCTAATGGAGTTAAGAATCCATTTTGACCATTGTGAGGCATACATGCTATGCATACATACTCCCTTTAGAAATTTAATGAACTTATTTTCCCAAGACTAATAAACTCTCTTAACACAATTTTGTTTTAAACTAGGTACACCATGTAAAGGTACCCCATGCAAAGGTAGAGGAACATAAGGACATGATAATCCTTAATCCAAATTGGATTACATCTAGCATATTTGCACCCATTTTTGCAAGTCCAGACTTCACAGCCGATTACAAGGGATTAGAACAAAAGCGAGAGTATTCTGAGGATGACTTGAGACCTCATTTTAAAGAAATTGATCCAAAAAAACTGGTTGATTTGTTAGTTTACTTTGAATTAGCCTACAGGTAAGGATTTACATTTATAACGTATAATCTTGTCTTAAAGCTAGCCCCAGCTGATTTGGGTGGTGGTGTATTTGATGTTCGTGACATAAACCTTCCTTTCTTCCTTTGATTCATTAACCACTTTGAAAGGGCTCCCGCTAGTAAGCACCTACGACCAGATAGACATCGAAAGCATTAAGAAATATATAAGTTTACAAACATTATCACGAGATCCGTAATAATACGTACGTAACCTGAAATTGAATACCATGAACATAATATAAATATTAGACGCAAAAGGGTGGGGTTCACCATAACACAATTCCAACAAAGATGCAGAGTGTGCTTATGTTGATACCATAGTATACCGTAGCTTGCGTTCCCCTCTTTCCATGCATACCTCAAGATGCAGTTGTATTCGTTAAGAAAAGCGCAGATGATGTAAAAGAGATCACCTTAAGATGGGAAATTATTAGCAAAAAAATGCATGTTCCCCATATAATATTTATAATATTTACAGTGGTTCGAGCCCCATTATAATGTTGAAACCTGTAGGAAAAACGAGCGCGATTCGAGCATAACATTTGTGATTATGAACTAAATTGTCAAGAAAAAACGTTCCTGAAACCATCTTGTTGCACTTAAATAATGAAACTTTAAAACTAATGGGCAGAATTTGGCATTTTTAACACTTCAAAGGTCCAGTATAACGTTTTAAACGTCCCCCACATTAAGATTATGGGACATGACCCCGTAACCCCCATTTTCGCCGCCTATGCTCCAACTCTCCTCCTCTTCCCCTACACCCTTCTCTTCCTCCTTCTTCTCATCTTCCTTCTTCATCTTTTCTTCCTCCTTCTTCTCCTCTTCTTCGTTTTTGTACTCTTTTTCAAGGGGGGAAGGGGGGGGGGGGGGTGGCCTGCTGCCCCCTGGATTCGCCACTGATCACAGCATAATTAAAGGTTTATTGAACATATGTACAAAGCAGCCAAAGGCTGAATTGCATACAGTTTTACAATTAAAAACAACTACATGTAAATGACACCATTTACAAAGGAAAAAGCAAGCAAATAAAGGCAACAGCCAAACAAGTATACAGAGTTCCTCAACATACCACACACCCCTTAAACTTTCCAAGCTTCTGCATTCTACAACCTGACCATGTACGGTATGGGACTTCTCGCATACAGACTTCCCCAAAATGATTAATACCCATCGATGGCATTGAGCCACAGGATACTCAGCTGACAAAAAGCCCCATTTTATTGTCATTTATATGTACTAAAATTATTTACTGGTGTGGAATCTAAAAACCTTTTTTAATTATTAAACATGATAAATTATATTAGACTGAATCTGTATCCATTTTGATGATCAAAAGACTACAGTGCAGTGATCTCTAAATGTTTATGTTAATTGCAACCCTACAAATACACTTTGTCCTGTTCTGCTGTCTACTGAAGATAGCATTAACGAATTGAATTAAGAATGCTCAACTGTCAAACAGTGTGTTTCAGCATTTTGTACCATGTTTACTTATATACCATTGGAATGATACATATTGTATGATGGAAGTTTTATCTCATTACATTATTGAAAATAATGAATCTAAGATTTCTCTTGCTGCTATGAGAGAGGCCAATCTGAACAACAAGGACTTGATTACATTTAAAACAATGTTATAGAATATCTTATGCTGTGCCTGGGTTATTCCTTTTAAATTGAATTATTTTTTTTAAATATTGTTTCTCACCTTGATTGTGTACACACAACATTTATGTCATTTAATTTTACACCTGCGACCATGGCGGGTTTCGCTTTTCTTGCATTCTCTTCTATCCATGTTAACAACGTGCTGTCTGTGAACAAGATGATCAGGGTTAACACAAAGTCCTTCGTGGCAAAGGTAGAACATGTCCATTTGGAGATCCTGTGGCATAATTGCATGAACTGCAACAAACATGGCACGATGCGCACTGATGTTATGATGCTCATTGTCCTTTAGAAGATGGACCTTTCCATATTGCTCTCTTCCCTTCTTGAGAGCACCTCCCCATTTCCAGCATGCCTTACTTGAAAACGCTGTGAAGTCAATGACCTTTCTTTCAATACTTTTGTTAGCATTTCATAGAAATCAGGTCGCACTACTTTCTCTTCCTTGGTCATCATAGCTTCCTCCTAATATCTGTAAATAAAAACAGAGCAACAAAAACAGCTAGTCTTATTATTAAGTGTAGTCCTGGGTTGTAGGCCTACCCTATCACAAGGACAAGGTACATGTAATTGGTGTGACACTGCTGACGAGTTTTTAAAAAATCGTCAATACAGGCATCTGATGCATAGTATAGTAATATATACATAATGTATAAAGTACACATCACTATCTACGTTGAGGTAGAATTGATCTCAGGTCTCTGGCATAGGGATCTTGATTAGCTTAAAAATGACACCCACCTCAGAAATTAAAGCTCTTCTTTCATTTCACTTTCCACCAACACTCAGATTGACCTTGTTTGCAACGCGATTATACTTAATGTCAGCCATTGTTTTGAGCTTCAAATGTAACCGTAACATATTAGGTTAATGGCATGATGTAGTATGCTACACAACAATATCACTTGTTTACGCTGTTGTTCCTGATAGATGATGACTGTTGAATTCGGTGGGCTATTTTTCATCGAGTATTTTACCGGTATCATTTGCTTTATGAAAGAAAACACGGTGAAATAGAATATTTTGCCATGTCTTACCATTGTTTAGTAGTGGAGATGTCAACTTAGTTCCGGTCGCAGTAAATTTACAAACATCATGAGAACACAGACAATTTTAAGCAGACGAAATCATAACATGCCAGCAAAGAACAATATGCAGATTCCACACCACTAAATGGTTACCCTATAATATGTTAACGGGTGTTACAAAAAAAGAAAAAAGTTTTCTCCCTTATAAAGCGACTGGATTTTTCAAGTTGAAATTTTCCTTAAATGTCATGATATCTTTGATCATTTAATCAAAACAATTATGGTAACCCCGAAAGTTCCGAGAAATAACTCCCAGCGTTGGACAACTGGTGTAGCGCCCTCATTTATCAGAAAAAGCTGAGAAATGTTGCCAGAACATTTACAATACAAATGCATACTTTTGTGTGGTTTATTCTTGTGCTCCTTGCAATTGATTTTTTTTTTCAGGACTAATTATTATAATTTGTATACAGCGTGTCAACAAAACTGGGTCCAAAAACTTGAGAGTGTATAACTTAATATGTAGGCAGCATAGCTTCTTCACATTTAAGGATATAAAAGCAAATACATCTGACCTTGATTGGTTAAATTGTGAGACCAATATAATGTCAACTTTTTGAAATACAACGCTTTTTCGAATTTAGTAATAAAGCACCCATGTGTTGCACTTGTGCGTTGTGTGCAAGCAAGATGTCCGAGCATGGAAATGATTTTCCGAAATAACTGTACGTTTGGTCAAATTAAGATCATCTAAAAGTTCTGTCTTACACTTGAGTTCTCTGTCTTCACTTGTTGAATATTCAACAATAATTACACCATAGCGAAGAACACTGTTTTAAACTTTATTTAAATAATTAACTTATATTATAGCAATAAATATTCTCAATTATCAGAATCAGAGAAATTGTCACAGCTTCTATTATATTTGACATATACATTTTACTTTTCTCTCTGCAATTAGAAATTTGACAATGTGATAAAGATATTTATAAATAAACAATAAATTTAAAACACTTTTTCGGATGTTTCTTCAGAAGTAATAACATGAATAAATAATTGCCCTTTTCGTTAAATGCGTTGCCATTGTCTTATTTTTGTAAAGGTATACCCAATTTGAGTTACATTGCAGGTTTCCTATCAATAATCAGCATTAAATAGAAACACTTATTGCTGAATCCGTAATGTAAACAGATGGACTTTAAATGAACTTAGTTTGACCAAATATAAAGTTATTTCAGAGAATACACTCAATACAGGGAACAATTGCAACGCACAGATGCAACACATGGGTGATTTATTGCTAAAATATGTAAAAACGGGTTCTGACCACGCTCTATTCAAACCTTTGTATTTCAAAACTTTTGAACGCTCGATTGGTCTCATAATTTTACCAATTAACATGATTAAGGTCAGATATGTTCACCTTCAAATCCCACATTATTCAGTTATAAGCTTTGCAGTTTTGGACCCACTTTTTTGGGAAACGCTGTATATATATATATGTTCACTACATGATGACATATCCAACCATGTTCATTTCTGCATCTCTTCTGGCGTCTGGCACATCCTAGTTCTTTTTATCACACTTAATGTCGATTGATTTATAATCTTCATATCCGAAATTGTAAACAGCTACGTGTCCCACTTTTCCAGTTATAAGCTTTGCAGTTTTTGGACCCACTGTATGTATATATGTTCACTACATGATGACATATCCAACCATGTCCATTTCTGCATCTCTTCTGGCGCCTGGCACATCTTAGTTCTTTTTATCACGCTTAATGTCGATTGTTTTAATGATCCCTACATGTTGATAAAATGACATAATCCAACGACAAGTGTCCGCGACTAAATTGTTAGGGTCAAGTTTCAAAATGCTTTGATATCTTATTCCTTTTCCCCATTCAAAGTCATTGTGTCAAACTTGTATGGAAAAAGTGCCATCACTAATCTCTCCAGTTGACCACGTGGCGGAATGATGAAGTTAAAGGTACATTTCTTATCTGTTATACCCTTCACACGGGTATTCAAAGTGCATGATTTTTAAGAACGACGCATACAACCGATGTTGGTGTGCAGTGTATAACAGAATTATGCCCGAATACCTCTACCATATGTTGATAAAGTGATGATCACAACAGGGAATCAATCTGGCAACACTGACTTATTTAAATCGTTTGTTTGTTAGACCAAAAAAAAGGACAACTCATTCATGAAGTCAGTGTGGGCAAAAATTCTACAACCTTGGTGTTGGGTTCTGCTAAACTTCAAATTATTGTACAAGTTCCTCAGGTTTGTTGGAGTCACATGATTGGATTAAACATTTTGTTTATCAAAACCAGTGATATTTACTCACCAACTAAGCTGTTGAAGAAAGAGTCAGGCAACTCTGATTCCCGCGTATCTGGCAACACCAGTTCCTGCGGTTCCAACAGTGGATCACAACTCTGATGAAATCTGACTGAACTAGTCAGAAGAAACGTTAGTTGGTGAGTAAATATATATATTTATTCACCTCAATCACTGGTTTGATAAACAAAATGTTTAATCCAATTATTTCTGCTAAACTTTTATTTTTTTCGTTGCTGAGATCAGTATAATTAGGAGGATTTTCCCTAAAATGAGCAAGAAAAGGATAGGCCCGTTACCATGGCAACAGAGGGTTGCTGATTGTTTTAATAGCATATTTTAAATACTTACTAAATGTCTGTCACCTCCACCCAAACTTTAGGAAAAATCTAAGAGATGGCGTATCCAAAAGTTTGTCAATCTAGGAAAAAGTCACTCTTAAATCCTAATGTAAACTACCTTTTAATAGATACTAGAATATTAATTGAATGTTGAAACAATATGCAATATATATATAACTGTCAGTTGAAACATCACTATAAGAAAAAAAAACATGTAAAATACTTGGAGCACGGTAGCTAACATTACCGTAATCATAGTGTTCGTAGGTAACAGTTGTTCTTAACTTCAACTTCGTGGATTAAGAACGGTTGAATTATTTGATTTATCATAATTGTGTGGTGGTATGGGAAAACCCGTCGGAAGTCGCTAGTGTTAATATTGAGATATCTGGGTCATACCAAAATATTCCTAACAAATTAGTTCCAAGTCAATTTTCCAACTTTGGTCCCAAGATAGAGATTATACCTTGAACTTTAGTCTCCAGGAGTTTTTTATGCAAAATTCCAGATGTTAAGTTTATTTTAGTAATTTTCTGAACCTTGTTTATCAAATTGTATGTGTAAAATGCTATGTTTATGTAAAATGACATTGTTACCATGGTAACCACTTGTGAATTCCGACAATGCATTGTAAAGATTTTGAAAGTGAAGAACTTACAATTGTTAATAATATTGCAAAAAACTAGGTTCCTATCAAAAGTCCTTTTCATATGACAAGCTATTCTGTGTGATATAACAATGTAGTTTTAGTATGACTTATAGCACGAGGCAGCTAATAAGGAATTAATAGCACTCATCGACAGTGACTATTTTAGTGATGATTTATGTGGCAGAGCTCTACCCTACACACCAGATACACACCACTTTCACAGTAGGACACCTCTCACTCACCCAGACTTAGACAATCATCTACTAAACACACACAAACACACCAAGTTGGGTAATAATTACAGCGCTGTAATTAATCAGGTTATTTACGATGTCAAATTTACAGCATTCTGAAGATGTACAATAAGTGAAATTTGTGGAATTCCGGATTAGCTGTGTATGTGCTATTATTAATTTTAGAGCATTTAAAAGATTTTGTGTACACCTTTGAATTGTCAGTTTCAATTTTTAGTGTTGCGTTTAAACTTGCCGACTTTAAAATACTATAACTGTAGTTCTAGATGGAATTTCTGAAAAATTTAAACAGCCCTATACTCAGAAGAGTATGAAGCTCTCTGCCAAAGAAAAAACACAAGTTGCTAGAAAATGACCATGTGAAGGGTTTTCCCATGCCACCATACATATGTTAAAGAGCAACTCGAAGTAGTTGTTATGCCCTGAATTGCTCGTGAGGGTTAGGGTTAGGGTTAACATAGTCACAAATTTAAATGAGATATGTAAAAATGTTGTTACATTCATCATTTTTTTAAAAATATTGTACTGGTATTCGTAGGTAAATTAAAAAATGTACTTCATCATCCCGTCACTTGGTCAATTGGAGAGATTAGTAATACACTTTTTTCCATACAAGTATGACATGTTGACTTTGATTGGGGAAATAAGAGATAAACGCATTTTGAAACTGGATCCTAAAAATCTTAACAATTATTTTTTAAAAAGGGTAAAAAATAGCAGGTTTATTGCTCGCATACTGCCAATTGTGCCTAGAAGTTAGTCATATTATATATGGCGCGGAGCGTCTGATTGAGGCAGATACGTATAACACAAAAATAAATTAGTCAAGATATAGATTATGTTATTTTAGGCCTGAAAATCACGTGTACTCTTTTCGTTGGATTCGACCATATGTGTATTTTAAGAACACGTACTAATTTTCAGTCCTTCGCTTTATTAGATAGTTCAATAATAATTTTACACTCGCGTCCCTCTGCAACTGAAAAATCGTGGTAATTGCTGAGTGTTTCTCTAACGCTCGCCATCTTGTATAATTACAGGGAAAGATTACGACTTTCACCAATCATATCGATAGACTTCTTACTTAACACGTTGGGCGAAATCACCTTTTACCGATTACATTGTATTTTAGACTTTTGTTTTACTTAATTTCGATAAAATATCTACAAACCCCGGTAATTATCTCCGATATATTACAAATATGTAATTTTAAAAGTTACAAAATGGTTTAGTAATAAAGAATACCTCGCATTGTGTACTTTTTGCACAATTTTTCTTTACATTACGTTATTTTACTTAATGTGCGCAAAATGTGTGTGTGTAGGCTACAGAAGGATATTGTTATGTATCATCTTTAGCTTTGTTACCTGTTTTATTTTCTTCTCATTATTTTAATAAAACATATGTCATTTACTCCTATGGAAAAAGGTGTTAACGTTTTGATAGACCTCGACATTTAGAACTGATCTTGCCAGACATACTTTTGTTGTTGAAAGATTTTATTAAAAAAAAGTAACGATATTCGTAAATCGAAATTGTAAATCAATCAAAAGTTGTAATAATAAATATAACAAATATCTGCTATCGTTTCATATAAATATGATGTCCCAAATACATTTACTATTCCTTTATATTATATTATAGTATATCGATACCCCTCTAACTCCGTACCCCATCGCCTTGCTGCCTTACATATACAGTCGTCAAAAAAGTAATTATCCAGGTAATAAATGGGCTTCTAGCTCTAGGAATATATATCCTACCTAAAATATTGAATTATGAAGTCTTTAATATGATATGTATTTTAATTATGTTCTTTTGTCCTACATGAATAATAGCCATAGTACGTATTTCCCAATCCTCTTTATTACATTTTATAGAACCTCCGACGATAAATTCATTATACCTGCCAAGCTACCCCCTGGAATCCCGGAGATCACTTGGGAGGATAATGACAAATACATCAACATCTTCGGTATTCGAATCGAATGTCAAGATGAAACCGACATGTTCTCAGTCGACACTTTTCCATGCTTACAAATTAATTGTATGGATCACTACGGAGAAAAAGGGGGACAACCAAACTTGTCCAAATTCGGTTTGAAAGTGTGTGATAAAGCTGAAGGTATGATCCAACTCACTAAAGATATGCTTGCCATCCATGTTGCTGTCCGTGTTCAGAAGGAGACGGAATGTGATGGATCTACAGAACTGGAGGAAATTAAGAAACTGGTCGGCAGAAATCTAACTCAACGCTCAACAGGCACGAATGTTAAAGTGTCATACCTCAGTCCAAATGATCTGAAGAAAAGCAGAGACTTGGTAGAGAACGTCCATTGCTACAGTGAAGAAGAGATGGCGAGGGCCAGAGGGTATGTCGGCAGGTCTAAACATCTTATTCATCCAATTACAAATATTCCTGAAACCATCGATAGGGTAGAGGGCGCCTCAACTATGACAGCGTCTACTAAAGACGGTGAGTAGTGAAGTTAATCAAAATGAAAACAGATAAATCATGCGAGTACTAAGAGGATTACTTAACATTCAAGTTGGATTCATTAAGTTCTACTGATTTCTTGTTACCATATTCTTACCAAGTTTACTAGTTCGTAAACATTCGACCTATACAAATACAATAAAAAACATGATTTATGAAGGAATTTCATGAAATCTGGAACACAGGCTTGCTTTTCAATTTCTTTACTGACATTCCAACATGTGCTAGACAACACAGGAATCAAAGTTGATAAACTAAAAACTCACACTTTGTTTTCATAAACTCATCGCTAGATACAAGTATTTACCTACTAAGATACGAATAAATATTAACAATATTTGTCCGAGTCAGGCGCGTACCTCGGCATGTGAGCCAGGGGGCAGAAGTATAATTATGTCGTCTCGACAGTGGCGTAAATTTTCGTAAAAGGTTGCCCCACATTTTTCCTCAGTCAGTCACCTCGTGAATTTAGCGTCCCGGTGGGGGGAGGTGTGGGGGGGGGGGGGGGGGGGGGGGCGGGAAACTTGCCCCCCCCCCCCGCCCCCTGCCACCGGTCGGTACGCCACTGGTCCGAGTCTATAGATTCTTTAAACAATAAGATCAATGGCAATGTGAACTACACCATGCATACAGCTCTTATAGATTTGGGACGAAATAGTCATCGAATGGTTGTGACCTATTCTTGGGATTTTTAATTTTCTTAAAGATGTACATGGATAGTTTCGACGTCGAACGTAACACGTATGACAATATAAGCCATGTGTGATCAACACAGATGTATTGATTTGATATCGATAAGAGCTAGTTTAGTGGGGTCACTGTAATATAGAGCGTAGCACAGCCATTTAACTGGTGTACAGAAATTTTATCAGTAAGGGGTCGTCAAAAATTATTGCCTTTTTCATATACGTACAGGTCGTAACTTGGTACCCCTCCTTCCCTTGAGTTACTTAATAAATGTAGTTACGCAATAAATGTAAGCAATAAATGGGGGAAATGCCATGGCTTTTGTATGTATCTGGAAATGGCGAAAATTGTGGACGATTTCAGCAACATTTTGCATCATGTGTTTGCGTTTGAAACAACAAAAGTGTTCACAGTAAAGTGATCACTGGCGAAGACAAAACTTGTATGTTGGAGGCAACCCGTCTTGTGTCTGTTTACTTGCATTGTAATTGAAATGATTAATGGAATAAGGTTAAGCTATATTATATTTGGCCATCACGAGACAGTGTTGAACCAAGGAATTATCACAATAACTCCTTGGTTGAACTGCGTATGCTACTAATTGCAGCACATAACGCGCGCCTACTAAAAGCTGCGTTTGGTAAGTTACTGTCCGATGAAGCCAAATAGAGTATAGCTAAAAGTTTGTAATTGGAACTGAACATAGTGTTTGACTGTGGAACATTAAACCTGTCCCAGTCTTGATTGATCAAGAATGTCATGATAATCATATCACAATGTTGTTTCAGACATGAACGTACCAACTATCTTATGACTTAATAATAATATTAATAATTATAGGTTAATAAATGCGTATGTGTCGTGTTGAGAAATTAGACAAATCAATATTCATACGTTTGATGTGTGAATAATGACACGACCTCACGGGGAGGGGGGAGTGCTATTGTGGGCATATCAACATTTGCAAAATTGTACTGGATGTTTTAAATTCTTGTGAAACAAAACATCTGCATGTATTGATCTCGTAATAACGATTTAGTAATAACAAATAGAAACGTGTTAACCAGTTTGTTAACACTTGCAGTGAAAGTTGGCGAAGTCGCGACGCCTGAATCTGCGTCAAATGTGTTGTGATTTGACCAGTTAGCTACACAGACTTTATAAGTAGCCCAAAATGTGAAATCATATCCAAGAAATTAAATCGGGACACATTTTATGGTGTCCGTCATTTTTGGGCTAAATTGCTGGGATTTTTTTTCTGCATTAAATGTGTTGCGGTTTTGTTCCTCTGTCAATGTGTCACAGTTTGACCGGTTTAGCTACACAAACTTCATACGTATCTCAAAATATTAAATCATATCCAAAAAGTCAAATCGCACACATTTTATGGTGTCCGTCATTGTTTAGTCTAAATTGCTGGCAATTATTTTCTCCGTCAAATGTGTTGCGGTTTGAACGGTTAGCTACACAGCTACACGTAACTCTCAATGTGAAATAATATCCAAAAAATCAAATCGGGACACATATTAGGGTGTCTGTCATTTTAAGGCTAAATTGCCGGCAATCTTTTTTCTTCGTCAAATGTGTTACGGTTTGACCGGCTAGTAGTTCAAATTGTGAAATCATATCCAAAAAATTAAATCGGGACACAGTTTTTTTGTCATTCTTTTAGCTTAATTTCCCGGCAATTTTTTCTCCGTCAAATGTGTTGCAGTTTGACCGGTTAGCTAAAAAATCGTAATACGTAGCTCAAAATGTGAAATCAAATTCCAAAAAATCAAATCGCGACATATTTTATGGTGTCTGTCATTTTTCAGGCTAACTTGCCGGTAATTTTGTTTCTCTGTCAATGTGTCACAGTTTGACCGGTTAGCTACACACATTTCATACGTATCTCAAAATGTTAAATCATAGCCAAAAAATCAAATCGGCACATTTTATGGTGTCCGTCATTTTGTAGGCTAAATTCGGGGCTAAATTTCTGGCAATTATTTTCTCCGTCAAATGTGTCGCGGTTTGAACGGTTTGCTACACAGACTTTATACGTAGCTCAAACTGTGAAATCATATCCAAAAAAATCAAACTGGGGCACATTTTATTGTATCTGAACTTTTTAGCCTAAATTCAAATATAAATCAGCAGCGAAAACAATATTTTCGCTTTCAATGTCATTTGTGGTGAAATTTACGGGAATTCGTAATCCCGGGACCCGGTTTTGTTCAGGCGGGACCCGAGATTCCCGAAATGTCTATAAATATTTGATTCTGAAATTATCCATAATTTCATTCATCAAATTATAAAAATATAATAGCTAAATAAGCTTACTTAAAAACACCTTGTCGGCTAAATCACGATTATTTAATGCAAACGTATAGTTATATAAAGAGAAAGAGGTGAGAGGATCGTAAACATTTCTTATTTCTATATTTTGCTCTAGTCTAAATGACATTAGTTGACTTCAGGGTCTGCTTCTCGGCACAAGACCGCGCATTTACACAAAAATACTATGAAATTATGAGACGTAATAACAGGGATACCGCAAGATAGAAGGCGCCTGCGACACCACCTAGTTCGCTTGTTCCCCTATACGATTTGCCATTATTCGAGCTAATTGGGCCTGAAAACGAAATCCCAGTATGCGTCACCATTAGGCAATCTCTGACACATGCTAATATCTGAGTTCACGATGCACATTCGTAAACACGTAATAGTGTTACTCTCGCCGCTGTGTAAGAGATGATTGTGTACGAAAAAAAAAGATCACATTATACTGTCCATTTTCCGGACGTATAAATGCTTGTAACTGTATTACCTTGAAAGATAGGAAATAGTCACGTATACAGAAATGTAGGTATATCTCTAAGGAAAATATTTTGGCTGACGACCATATGTCGAAGCTTACTCGTAAAGCTACAATTTCAGTCCGAACGGTGGCTATTGTATACAAGAAAATCGCCATTGTGAATTATTGTCTGCAACTGATTTACGCGATTGCGCAGTAGTTTACATTTGCGGAATATTTCTTCCATTGACGCAAACCACTTCGGGATATTGAAAACGGACAAAATTTGAATGCTAATTTAAATATGTATACCACGCTCAATTAAAGAAAAATCATAGAGGGCGTCCACTTTAGCATGGTAATGGCAAAAATGGCGGCACCCGTGAGTGAACGTGTACGCAGTATCAGGTGGCTTCGAGATAATTAGCGTGAGACCTAATGTAAATCAGAAACATGGAGTAAGCACAACAATCTGGCCACCAATTATACTCCTGGTACACGCTATATCCAACGGCATATGATAATTATACACCTAGGAGCGTAACGTAGGGCCTACATTTCAATACCGCCAGGGCTTAGCGTGAGATGTAATGTGGGTCAGAAACGTTCCATAGTAATGAGCCCAAAATACCTTAGCAACGCCTTCTTTTTTAATATTTATTCAAGAAAAATATGCTCATTCAGTAGGTTGAAATCAAATACAATTATATCCCAATTTCGCCTAACCAACACCCTAACTTTTCCAAATATGGAACGCACAATGAAATCACGCTATGAAGCAGTAACTGGCTCGTCATTACACAACACATACCTGCAAAATCCACCAAAAATGAACCGCAGAATACAGTATTCGATAGTAGTCATCTCATAATAAACAAAAGTGTTTGGTTTGGCTTGTTTGGCTTCAAAACAAACCGAAATCTCAACGAATTAAGATTTGACGTAGTCGTTATATGTGACTTCTGACTCGTATTACACGTTTCTGAACATTGGTCTACGTTTACTTTCATCAGATCCCCTTCAAAAACAAAAAAGTTTGATCCGTAGAGCTTGATAAATTCTTATGATCATTGTTCTTTTAGAATTTAATGTTTCCTTTCCTGGAGAACAAAACGGGTTCATTTTCCGTGGTCTGAACGATAGCCAGGCGTTTTTATAGTAATTGCTTCTGATTTCTTGAATAATTCCTTAGCATACCAACATGTTTTGTTACGTAATGCGCCTGTAGGTAATCTACAATGTAGGTAACATCCTGAATATGTGTTAGAACCATGAAAAAAAAGTCAAAGCAGTTGCGTTGGGGGAGTCATCTGGTGCAAGATAACCCCTCGCATATACCCGACTATGTCGTTTCCCTTAATTGTATCATATGTGACTTACATATCACTTGATACATAAGCTCCGTGGTTTTCTTTGAATAAACACTTTTTCAAATTCCGCAAAAACAAAATGTATCAATCTGGATCACTGACTTATTTAGATTTGTTTGTGATTAGACCAAAGATAGGGTTACACAATATAAGTCAGGGTAAGTCAGTCACATGGGAAAACAAAGGTACCACCTTGGTGTAGGGTTCTGCCAAACCTTTACTTTTTACGTTGCTGAATAATAGGAGGCGATAATCCATAATTTTTCATTTGATAATTTACTTTGTAAATCAATACTACCTACAGACATGAATTTATTAAAGCAAATCGTTTTTAATGAAAATAATCAACAGTTTATCCCAGTAGATTTGATTTCTGGGAAATAAATGCGAACGGTCTTGAATTACGCGGTTTGTTAATTGAATTGTGGTAGTAGGGTAATTACATACCAAGTTTTCAAATGTATTGGCATTTTGACATTTTTGCATTTCTGCTAGATGTACTCATTTCTGTAGTACTCATGTACTCATGTAGCTTCATGTAGAATATTTTATTTATCTAAATACGGTTGCCATAATGACTAGCTATAATGATGGATCCAATATTTCCTAAACTCTGTCTCAATGTTTGCCCCAAATTTTAGCCTCAAACAGTCAGATAAGGACGCAATTCATTGCAATATTGTATGGAGTGGTTTACCTTTAGCCGGAGCTAAATTTGGCCCGTTTTCCATGCTGTTTGTGTTGTTTCGTCACGAAATGTATATAAAGCGTTGTAATTTCCAACGCGCAGATATAGCATTTGTGACACAGTAGTTGGCCAGTACAGTATTAGTATTTGAAAATAATCCTCTAAG
The DNA here is from genome assembly GCA_035610835.1 of Ophiura sarsii. Taxonomy (NCBI): domain Eukaryota; kingdom Metazoa; phylum Echinodermata; class Ophiuroidea; order Amphilepidida; family Ophiuridae; genus Ophiura; species Ophiura sarsii. Next base: position 74,773,603 of record CM069447.1, read on the forward strand.
AAAGCCAAATTTAGATCTCGCAGAAAAAAGAAGCATACATCTAGAGGTAATAAACACACACGAAAGCATCTAACTGTTTAGAATTATGGGACAACCGAGACAAATAATAATACAAGTGATAATACAAGACCTATCACAAATGAGTTCCAAATAAAACTGAGTGCTGAACACTTGCCAATGTTTAAAATAAATTTTAAAAAATCTTTAAAGGGCTTAGAATGATGAATATGTGTGAAAATTGAATATGTACATTGTTGCCCTCGGATGCAAACTAATGTGCATGACAGCTACGACAATAAAAGAGAAAATGGCACAGTTGTCTTGTCTTGGAACGTTCATCTAATCTATGTAGCTTTACAGATGAATTTGTATGTAAATACACACATGAGAAGGTTGTCCAAAATGATTATAAACATACTCCCTCCAATGCTCGGTGTTAATGCTAGCTGGAGATTATGTTGGCCATGCACAGGAACATATAAACAGTGTTTCCTCAAGTGTCCATGAACGACTAACCAAGCCTGATACTGATAACTGAGGATGTTGAAGGATTAATTATGGAACGTGTGGACCATAATTATGTAAATGAGTTAGTAACAGCTGTAGAAGTGGAAAGTGGAAAAGTAACCTACTCCAAAAAGAGTACCCTTTTTCAGAGGCAGGTATCTGGTATTTCTGAGACATTATACATTTATAATCACTTTACATCTTAAACTAAATTATCTTGGGCAATAAGTGTTATGGTGAAGATAGAATTGCTATTGTGAAGCTCTAATTACAAAATAAAGACAATGGTGCAAATATGGATATGTTATTCCCTGTTATCACAAGCCTAAAGGTATAGTGTTGAGAATGTGACAGGTGTAACGACACGAATTTCATTGTTATATTGCAGAGCAACTGTAGAACAGAAAAATCATTCAGCATAATAATCTACACCAACAAAAGGCGCCGGTAGATTGAAAGCAGAATCAGCTGAACCCCAAGATCATGCAATATAACACTTTCAAGTTACCTTGATGGTATTGCTAAGACAATTTCAGTTCAGTTCAGTTCGGGGTAGCTGATGATCTAGATGATAAGCCAGCATCCATAATAATTATTACAAACATTGAGTAGCCGCCAAGGACTAGAATATGACTGAAAAGAATGTATAATTGATGCTCTTCGGGGAAATGTATATAGATAACCTTGTAAAATATGTACATGATGTTTATGTTTTGACACTTAATTTTGACGTCAATCGTCATGCGTGGGATATTGTAGTTGTATCGGTATGTGTGGACAGAGGGGACCTGTATCTATTATACAAACCAATGAATCACCGTTTTAACCTCTCACTCGACACTAACATTAATACACATGTATGATCGAAAAGTACTGTAACTGAAGATTTTTAAAATTTATTAAAAGGTGTCCGCGCTAGACGTGAAGAACATACTGTCTTGAACAGAGCAAGGATACTTATTCGGGATCACTTACTACTTACCCCAGGGGTGTTAAGAGATCTTTCGTCCAAAGACGTGTTGACAGACGAGGAAAGGCAAGAGGTTGAACACGTAAATGTTGAACAGCACCAGGTGGATAAGTTGTTTGATTTTCTGATGACGAAATCAAGGAAGGTCTACCAGACATTCGTGGAGTTTCTTGAAAAGCACGACCATCTGCTTTTCCTAGAACTCAAACATTTAGAGAATGAGTCCTTTAAAGGTAGGTGCATAAACCAGAGTACATTTAGTAATGTTAAAAACAATCATGGTGAAGTTCAAAATGTATCTGTTTTTCTGATTTGACTAGGTGATTTGGAAAATGTTTGATTCAATTTGTATGAAGAACTATATACTGCACACTGGGAACATCGGTATTAATGACAATAATCAATCCCATTAGATTGGATATCTAGGAAATAAATGAGAATGGTCTTGAATTATGCGGTTTGTTATTTATGTGATGGTACTAATACATACCGAGATTTCAAATGTGTTGGTATTTTGCATTTCTGTTAGCTGTATTCATTTTTGTACTCATGTAGTTTCTGAACCCCAGTTGCATCAAAGGCAAGGTGAAAAGAGAGGCTCTCTCAATATTTTATTTATCTAAATTAGGTTGCCATAGTCACTAGCAGCATAATGATGGATCCGATATTTCCTAAACTCTGTATCAATGTTAGCCCCAAATATGTTTATTCATAGGCAAACTGTCAGCAGAGGACACATCACATTGTAATGTTGTATTGAGTGGGTAAAATTCAGCACGTTGTCCATGCTGTTTATGTTACGTCATCACGAAATGTATAAGCTTTGTAATTTCCAAAAAGTAGATAAAGCATTTAATTGATCAGACATTTATTTGACCAAGTATTACAATCCTCTTGGGAAGTCTGATATCTCACAGAAGGAAGAAGCATGATACATCTAGAGTAAAATCAAGTGGGAAGCATGCTTTGATTTTTCTTACATCCAAGTAAGAAACATGCTTTGAGATTTCTTGCATCTAAGTAGGACACATGTTTTGAGGTTTCTTACATCTAAGTGGGAAACATGCAGTCCAAAAAGGGTTAACCTTTTTTCAGAGGCAATTTTCTGGAGACATTATACATTTATATATACTTAATATTCTTAAACTAAATTATCTTGGGCATGTATGTTATGGTGAAGATAACATTGATATTGTGAGGCTCTGATTAAAAATAAAGAAAATGGTGCAACTATGGATGTGTTATTCCCTTCTTTCACAAGCCTAAAGGTATATCGTTGAGAATGTGACAGGTGTAACAACACTAATTGTATCGTTGTATTACAGAGCATGTAGAACAGGAACATCTGGATGCAACATATAATCCACACTATCACACAGAATCAGCTGAATCCCAAGAGCATGCGCTGGCGTCAAGCAACATATAATCCACACCAGAACACATAATCAGCTGAGCATTGGTCAAGCGTAACACTTTACAAGTCACCTTGATAAATCAGACTGTGATGTCGTCACATTGCTCTGAAATCAGGTCACAATGCATTCAGTTCCAGCAGTAACTGTCACTGGTTCCAGGGAGCTAATGATCTATTATGCTTAGCATCCAGCACCAACAATGTTACAAACATTGAGTAACCGCCAAGGACGGACTGCAAGATAATTGGAAAGAACGTCTGCTTGATGCTCTTCAGGAAAATGATAACCTTTACCTTGTAAAATATGTACATGATGTTTACGATATTTGTAATGCCAGTTTGTTGAAGTTGTATACGAAGGTTGTATAAATAGGCTTAGTTATACTATACTATGGCGAACCGTGTTATGGCAGTTACTTTAATCGACTATTACACATGACCTCTTGCAAAATTGTACCAGACTTGGATTCGAAGCTGGACATTTTGAAGAGCTAGCAAGAGATTTGCTGCCAATGTTGATGCGATTTTAATCCGATATAATAATTAATAGAATAAAATAAAATATGCTTACATAACACATTCCTCATAGTAACTGGCCAGGTAATTCATACACTCTTAATTCCAAAACTATAGCTCCTGGTTAAAAATATTAAATTATAAATTAGAAAGACATTTCTTCTCTGATTTTAGATAATACGCGTGGAGATTGACTGAATATTAACACGACAATGTAAGAACGCAACAAAGTCGTTTCTCATTTTAGCATTGTGTACTTCTACACGCAGCCTCGATGTATAGCAATAGACATATTATTAATACGATGAGGGTTGGGGATGCTTCAATTGGTCTATGCAGTCCTGTCACACTACCTGACGATGAGGGTTGGGGATGCTTCAATTGATCTATGCAGTCCTGTCACACTACCTGACGATGAGGTTGGGATGCTTCAATTGGTCTATGCAGTCCTGTCACACTACCTGACGATGAGGGTTGGGGGATGCTTCAATTGATCTATGCAGTCCTGTCACATTACCGGACGATGAGGGTTGGGGATGCTTCAATTGGTCTATGCAGTCCTGTCACACTACCTGAGGATTGGGGATGCTTCAATTGGTCTATGCAGTCCTGTCACACTACCTGACGATGAGGGTTGGGGGATACTTCAATTGATCTATGCAGTCCTGTCACATTACCTGACGATGAAGGTTGGGGATGCTTCAATTGATCTATGCAGTCCTGTCACACTACATGTCACACTTTGCTGCATGTCGAAGAACAAAATGTTAATGTAATTTGCACTTTGCTTCATTCTTATCAGCGTAGCATTCTCAATTGGTATACCGATCTTTACGTGTAATATCTCAAATGGAAGGAAGGAAATTCTCTACACATTTATAATTTGATATGTTTACGTAGGAGCTATATATAATAGTTTTGAAGTTAATATTTAGTACCTGGTCAGTTATTTTTTCTGATGATATTTGTATAATAGGAAACACATACTTTAGTTCCCAGATAGTGGTATACCAGTATTGGTTTATAGTAATCCTGGAACATAAATGTACGTTCTTACTGTCCCATTATCATTCGATACTGGAATATTTAGTTCCAGTTTCGAGCAAACTGGAACATTGAATTGAGTTCCTGTGTCGAGCGTTACTGGAACATTTTTTTAAAATTCCAGTATCGGTCGATACTGAAACACATTCTACCATTTGTTATGTGTTCCAGGGTTGAATGATACTAATACATTCCAAAATCTAAGACCGAAATCAGTCTCCTTTGTCTGCCCTTAGTACCCATTTGTGACATGTATTTATGCTTCGAGCAAGTGTGACGTCTTTCAATTACATTTTACAAAGGTGATTTTCAGCACCCACCCCTATTTTCAGGCCGAACGCACGTCTTGTAACCAAACGCGTAATACACGTAATAGTTGTTCTATGAAATCTAAAACTAGTATTCGCAATACCCTGAGCATAATACACGAACTTATCTTACAGTATATCGTCAGCCTGCTTCGATAATTGCCTAACTCATTTTTTCTAGTTCTTAGAAAACAACAAAAGTATGAAACCTGTTACCTGTGTACCTGTTACTCATTTTGTATTATTGATGGATGGATATTCATTATGTGGAATGTGCCTTTGATTGTTGATGCCTCAATTGGCGTGCATGGATGCACTAATCCAAGTCATATAGAAACAGATGAACACAGCCATACAATAATTTGATTAATTCCATGGATTTGTCAATGCAAATTCAATAATGCAAAATGAGTAACATGTTGGAGTGGTCTGGTGGCCCTTTTTCAACAAAACTCTTCATTTATCAACACTTTTGATTGGTCAATGACTTAGGTATTATAACAGCATGTGCATAATGTAATGAAGTCATGATTTATGCAAAAAACTCAGTTTTGCTGAAAAGTGAGTTAGGCAATTATCGAAGCAGGCTGACGATATTATGCTACCCTTGCTCCAAATTGACTCCAAAAGGACCCCCACACAATACATCACAAGTGGTTGCCACCGTTAAACAAGTTTAGGAATAATTTAGATACCTTTTTCGAACCATTGTATTTGAGCTCCGTATCTTTCGAGGTCATCACGACCCCTTCATTCAGCGTAGTGTTTACTTCCCTCCGTCTCAAAAGACGCTAAGCATAAAATCAAGCTAGACGACGTTCAAGTGATTGCCAGAGAGGACCAGTTTTGGAAACGCAAGATCAGAGAGCCTATTGAAATAAGGACACTGAAACCGACCCTCAACCGAGACACCGGCTACGACCTACCAGTCATCTACGATGACCTGCTGTCATGTGATTGCCCAAAAGGTGGTCATGTGACAAACGGAGGGAAGTAAACACTAGGCTGAATGAAGGGGTCGTGATGACCTCGAAAGCTACGGAGCTCAAACACAATGGTTCGAAAAAGGTATCTAAATTATTCCTAAAATCACGATCGAACCCAATATCAGTCTACATGCTTCTGTTAAACAATGGGATATAAAAATACAGAGTTTGTCAAAAGGTGTCCCATGAGTTAAAAAAATAATTAGAATTATATTGCATGTCTTCTTGTTTAAGGAAAACACCAGTGGTAACCCCTATTAGTTGTCGAATACACGTTATACACCTATCAGTTGTAAGACGCACCCTATGACCCCCGGGAGAGGTGCGTCGTGGGTGCGTCGTTTACCAAAAAAAATTGACTGAGAGTACGTCCGTGGCAGCCTTTGGTCCGTCAAAAAAATGACGGAGGGTGCGTCAAGGTCCGTCACTTTACATGGGTGCGTCACAGTGTACATCTGTTTACGAACAACAAAATACGACCTTTAAATAATACGCTATAGGGCTACTATACCACATAACTCCTTAATACCGCCAACCAGGCTCCACTTTAATACCGCAAACATCACTCCGATATTTTATACCGCATGTTCTAAAATGCCTGAAATCACTCGATCATCAATACAAGAGTTTGGCAACGAAAAAAAGGAACCGCAGTAGACCGAGAACCTTTCATTTTAAGAGAAGTGTCACGTATACAAGCATTTTCATGGTATAAGATAGGGGATCAGCATTGCGCTCTTCCGCACAAGCGCAGAACAATCTAAGAACACAGAGGTAGTAGGACAGGCCCCCGGAATTGAATTTGGTCGGGGATGTGCGGCAGGCGATTCAAATAAAAAACATAGGCCTACCCGGTCCCGGTCCGGCGTCTATATAATTATTCGAGGGCCAGGGTTGACAACATCGAATAAGGGCAGATCCCCCGTGAATTAAAAGTAGTTTCATTTCCAGTAGATCGTGTTTTATCCAGTTATAGTCAACGATATCTGACGACGGGGTGCGTCGTCATGGTCCGTCAGAATCCACCAATGGTGCGTCCAAAAATTGACGGAGGGTGCGTATTTGGAAGGCAATGGTCCGTCGTTTTTTTGACAGAGGGTGCGTCATGGTACATGAGAAGTCGACGCACCTCGGTAAAGTGACGCACCACTCCCGGGGGTCATAGGGTGCGTCTTACAACTGATAGGTGTATTATCCATTGAATTTCACCATCTAACTACCGAGATATGATAAATTCAGTAACAAGAGTGCGATTTCCACTATAGCCAATTTTGAACAAGAAATTGATTTTCAACTTTAAAATTCCCTGCCTTTGTGATTCCTATGATGATTACAGACTTATGTCAATGCATTGTTTTAAATACTGTCTGAAATTCAAATAATGTATGGTATGTCATCGATAATATGGATGAAAATATATGTTTCTGGTCAAATTCAACTCGCTATACTTTCAGTAAGTAGATTAGTATTGATGTTATCGATTGTGTTCCATTACACACTGAATGACGATTCTAATAAAAGAGCTCTCTTCACGTAAACAGTGGCCATATCTGAATTTGAACATACCAGAGTAGAGTTGCCATACTTTGATAACGGAAGCTCTACAATAGATAGAAAACATATCATGGTACATAACATATTGCTGAACATAATTTTGTTTTATTATTTCGCGAATTTTTAAAATATTTTTCATGGCCAAAAAAATAAATCATGTTTCACATGGGCCCCTTTTTTGCTACACCCTGTGCACTTTGACCTTTATTGGTAAAATTGTGATCCGGTATAAAGATGCGTAATCAGAACACGTTTGCCTTGATTTGATCAATGTATCTATTTACAGCCCGTGTGTTGCATGTACGTTGCGGGCAAGTTGTCCTGCATGGAGTTGAGTTGATACCCTGAAATAACTTATGTTTGGTATTATCTCTGGAAATTATTACTGATGCAAATAATATATGTGTCAATATGTTGTATTTGACTCACAATATTGCTATTTAACATGTATAAAAATTATATGACATTACAATAATTATAGAGCATTGATTGTATAGTATGGCTCTAATATGTAGGGCATTGTATAGATTGGGGTGTTACGAAAGTATAATGTAGAATAGTGATTATGCAGTATAGGTTTAATAGTGTATTGTATAGAGTGAGGTGTTACAACAATATAGTGTAGAATAGTGATTAAACAGTATAGGTTTAATAGTGTATTGCAAAAATTGTAGTGTTATGACAGTATAATGTCGAATATTGATTATACAATATAGGTTTAATAGTGTATTGTATATAGTGCGGTGTTACGACAGTATACAGTGTAATGTCGATTATCACTTAGTAGCTATAAATAGATACAAATGCTGTAATCTGATTGGTACATAGCCATTTAGCAACCACGCGATATATAAGCGTATTGCGTTGTAATCAGCTGTTCCAACAACGCAATATATTTGGTATTGCGTTGTTGGTTGAATAACAGCTCTGATTGGTTAAAGAGATTTGGGTTGATCCATTATCATTTTTAGGGGTTGGTGGTTGTGGTGATGGATAGGGTGGCCGTAGGGGTTGGGTTATCATTGGTGCAAGAGGAAGGGGGGGGGGGTAGGGGATGTAGGGGTTGACCTGTCTTTTTTGGTGGTTCCAGTTGCCATTTTGGTGGTTCCCAGTGTTTTGGGTTCCGATATGTTTTGAGTGCTCAATAAGTATGTTTAGGGGGTTGGGCTGGGGTGTGGTGAATAAGGAAGGGGGTGAGTTGACAAAATGGCCCTTTTTGGTGGTTCCCAGTGTCACGTTGGAGGTTCCCAGTGTTTTGGGTTCCGGGATGTTTAAATGCTCAATAAATATATGTTAGGAGTTGTGCTAGGGTGTATAGTGAATAAGGAAGGGATGGGTTGACAACATGTTTTTTTAGGTGGTTCCCATGTTATTTTGGTGGTTCCCAGTGTTTCGGGTTCCAAGTTGTGTAAGTGCTCAATAAATATATGTGTTGGATTGGGCTGGGATGTGGTGAATGAGGAGGGGATAGATTTTCCAAATGTCCCATTTTGGTGGTTCCCAGTGTTTTGGGTTCCGAGTTGTTTAAGTGCTTAATCAATACATATGGGGGGGGGGGGGGGGGGTTGTGGTGAATAAAAAGGGGGTTGTTGACAAAAAAGCATTTTGTGATGGTTCCCAGTGACATCTTGGTGGTTCCTAGTGTTTGAGACACTGGGAACAACCAAAATGACACTGGGAACCACCAACATATAATATTTGTCAATCCTCCATCTCCTACCGCATTTTCATAACCCAACACCAATAACCACATGTGTACCCATCCACAAATGCCAACCCCTAACAAATCTTATGGTTTTAATTAACCCCTCAAATGATAATGGATCAATCAAAAACTTGATCAATCCAATCAGAAGCTACTACGCAATACCAAATATGATTTATTCAACCCAACCTCCTTATACCCCAAATCCTAGCACAACCCAAAACTATGTTATTGGGTACTTAAACAACTTGGAACCCCAAACACTGAGAACCACCAAAATAACACTGGGAACCACCAAAAAAGACAATTTATCTACCCCTTCCTAATTCATCACAAACCTCCACCCAACATATATTTCTTGAACACTTTAACAACTTGGAACCCCAAACACTGGGAACCACCAAAAATAACACTAGGAACCACCAAAAAAGAGAATTTTTCAACCCCTCCTTATTCACCATATACCCCCTCCCAACATATATTGCTTGAACACTTAAACAACTTGGAGCCCAAAACACTGGGAACCACCAACATTACACTGGAACCACCAAAAAGCATGTTAACCCCATTCCAACCCATAATCCAAAACCTACCGCTACCCTATCCACCCATCACCACTACCACCAACCCCTGAAAATTATAATGGATCAACCCAAATCTCTATTTAACCAATCAGAGCTGTTATTCTGCCAACAACGCAATACAGGATATATCGTCCTGGTAGCAATCTACCAACAACGCAATACAGGATATATCGTCCTGGTAGCACATACATGTACAGGATATATTGGGGATTTCCTAAGTGATAAATTCGTTATCCCCTGTTTGATAACGCAATACGGTCGATACCTATGGTTGGGTGCCAATGGCACCCAACCATAGGTATCTTCCCGTATTGCGTTATCAAACAGTGGATAACTAATAATATTGATTATACAATGCAGGTTTATTAGTGTATTGTAAATATTGTGGTGTTACGACATTATATTGTAGAATAGTGATTATAATACAATATAGGTTTAATAGTGTATTTTATATATTGTGGTGTTACGACAGTATAATGTCGAATAGTGATTATACAATATACACCTAGCACATAAAGTCCCTGACCAGGTGCTTTGAGGTTCGCTCATTCAAAATATATATTCGGTACAAAAAATCTGAAATATACATTAAATGAGCAAATTTCTTTTCCGCAGTGTGATACCTCATTCAACAAAATCGAATGAATACTTTTAAAGTTATGGCGATTTAAATTAAACCGCGCATGCAACTGAAAAGTTGCACTAGGTATAGGAATCATTGATTTGTGTCTGATTACTGTCATACCTGTGTGCCATCTGAACGAGACAGATGAATGGGTCTGGAGTGATAACCGCAATGTGCGGGACAAAGGGTGTATCTGGCTGTGAATAATACAAGTCTTAGCTGATTAGCTGTGAGGTTTTTTTCAGTGCGTAATCACACACAAATCAATGATTTCCTATACCTAGTGCAACTTTTCTGTTGCATGCGCGGTCATTGAAATCGCCATAACTTTAACAGTATCCATTCGATTTTGTTGAATGAGGTATCAAACTGCGGAGAAGAAATTTGTTCATTCAATGTATATCTCAGATTGTTGGTACCGATTATCTATTTTGAATTAAAAGTACCTGGTCAGGGACTTTATGTGCTAGGTGTAGGTGTAATAGTGTATTGTATATACTGTGGACTTGTGGTGTTACGACATTATAATGTCAAATATTATACAGTAAATACATGTATTGTGGTGTTAGCTTCATGTACGAGAGCCATAATTCGTGTACATGCAAGGTAATAATAATAATTGTGAGATAGGCTTTTACGACGGGTATTCGTAATATAAGTTAAAAGTTAAAAGTTTTAACGGGATCGCCGTCGGACGAGTTTTAATCTGTCAAGCTTTCGTCAGGATTAGCTCTGACTTCTTCAGGACCAAATTATTATAATATTAAACAAAACAAGAGATTGCCACTTCTCTCTTGTCATCATCATTTGGGCTGCCCCTTGCCCGATGATTTGAGAGTAGGTGCCCTTTCCTACCTGTGAGAGAATAGGTGGCTCTGAAAAGAGCCGTTCAGATGGATTGCCGCTACACTGAACACGTAGGTTGCCACTGGCCTACTATACATACATTTAATAATAATAATGATAAACAGGCACTTGTTATAGTGCCCAATACCCGGAGACTTCTAGGCGCTTTACAATAAAATATTACATACAACATTTATTAACTTCATCAATAAAGGTCATAATACCTTGATACAGTGTGTGGAAAAAAAGTGTAAAGTAAGTCCCAGAACCAGTATCGTTCAATACTGAACATAAAAGTTGCCAATATTGCTCAATCCTGGTACGAATTTACTTATGCAGTATCGGTGAACGATACTTCTAATTATTTCAATTTATGCAAAAGAAAAGCTTTTCAAAATGTATTAACCAATGTTTATTCCAATATAGAAAACCACTGTGATAGCAAACCATATCATTGAGCGTACGCGTGTTCTTAGTATTTAAGATAATTTAAGAGGTTTGTTTAGAGTTAATTGAAATACAAAGCGAACTAGATCTATCTCTTGTCAAAGACCAAGAAACGTTGATTTCTTTGGTCACGCCGGGGTCTGCATGTATTATCAAAAGACATTAGATGCAACAAGCCCGACCGATACTCCTGTATAGATCGTGTGTGTTGTTTTATCAAACTACAATAATATACAGTAAGTACGACGAAAATCAGAACATGACTTGACGTTGACCCCTGTTTAGGTCATTGACCCATAGTGAACCATCCCCGACCTTTGACTCGAAGATCATGACTGATATTTACTGAAGTTGTTGGTTGCAGGATTCCGAAATACATCTTGAAATATTTTGATATGACATTGTCCATACAAATAATACAATCACCAATGATCGTGCCAGTTTGTGCACATGTGTCAATTAGTTCTAATTTGAATCATATTTTGACACTAACATCATCAATATTAACAGCTTCGTACCATAATATGCGTTCATTGGTGCACAATAAGTTACTTTGTGATTTAAAGTAATAATGTGTTATGGTTGTCTTCAATTGAAAGAAAGTTCCAACTTTATCTACCAATGCGAAAATGTAGTCGAAGCCACTAAGCTGTCACTGAATTCTACATAATTAGCTACTGACACAGCCTAAAACCGCTTAAGCGTCACGAACATTTTATAATGTTAGATTATTAGACAAGTTTGCCTTTGTTTATTTCAAACCATTTTCAGTGTAATAAGTCTGATTTCTGTATATTATATATTTGTATTGATTATCGGGTGTGGGATGGTGAGTCAAAATAGTCAGGTCCCGTTTTCAAAACTCAGAAAATAGTCTTCTTGCCAAGAATTGGTCAATGTCGTCGTTGTTTATAAGAGTAGACATACTTTTTCATAATTGTTGATGTTTTCAAGACAATGCCATATTCCCTGCCAGCATTACAACATGTTTACGAAAAGCGCGAAATCCAAAATGTTTCAAGTTGGTGGATCCAAACTGTATAACTGCTGAAATTGTATAAATAAAAACACAATTTTATAGATAGACCAAAACACTTTCATAGTCATTAAATTTCTTTGGATATTCTGTTTGCAACATTTTGACGGAATCCTTTTTACACTTGGAAACCGTAAACAGAAGCTCCATTTGACTTGCAGAATACTTCTTGTCTTTTATGTAAAGAGATAAAATAAATAAATATCCACGAACCATGTTGATCTAGTTTTTTAAAAATATAATTATGAATGTCAATTGCATCTTGCAAAAGATTTCTTTGTTACTCGCACCTGTTTGGATATGTTTCTGAACTAGACCTATTCAAAAGCACAACCACAAATACAATAAAAACTATTTTGCAATTATAAATGCTGCGAATATCAACACGCCTTTGATTGACTTATTAGAAAAGTTTGATTTAAGTTCAGATAACATATTTAATTTCAAATAATTTGGGGAAATGCCCATATCCCCCCTTTCGAATAATCAATTTGAAAATAAATAAAATGTAGGCTATAGCTAATAATGTCATCTTGCTAGGCAACCTATTAACTATATTCATTTTTACATTTTAACTGGTTGTAAAATCTGGACCTGAATATTCTGGCTCACCCTGTATATATTTCAGCATATGCCCTTTTGTAGTTGTTAAGATTTGTCTGTACAGTGCCCTGAGGCTGTTTACATTGTAAGGGGTTTAATAAGTCCATGTATTATTATGATCTAAAATTCTAATGAAAGGTAACAATTTTTCAAGCGTGGTTTAAATGAACAAACCTAATATCACTGATGTATGTATACACATGGAAAAAAGTATCGCACCACTTGTTGAAAAGTGCAAATGTGGCATCGAATTTTGCCACCATGGTGTGATATTTAGGATCATTTGGTTGCGAAAACTGTCCAGCAAAATGTTATGCAATAAAAGGGCCACATTTGAGTTTGTGACGTAATCGATGTAATGTTGTTCAAGGCCAATGGGAAAATGCATAAAACAAGTTTGGATATAACGCGATATTGAGAGGCCCAATGATTAATCTCTATAGTTGTAATACCTTGTTACACATTCCAGCCTTCCAAGGTCAAAGGTCATCTGGGGTCAAATTTCAAAAGTTGCCCGATTGTCCTCAAATATGAAAAAACACCCTTTTTCGTACACCCAACGGTTATGGGGTCAAAGGTCAAAATAAGTCAAATTTTAAATAAGTTCAAATGACAAAAACAATATTGCGGAAGTGTTGACCGAGGTCAAATAATAATACAAAAATCAACGGTGACCTCATCGTATATACTGAATTTATGAGCAACAAAAAAATGGCATGTTTGGACTCATTCACTGCATTGTAGCCTATAATGTCTAAATGGAACATTTCTTGCACCAAATACAGAACTAATATAATGACTATTTTAAGTTTTTAAAGTCTATTCAATATCGAGTTATACCCAAACTTGTTTTATGCATGTTTTTGGACAAAAGGATGCATTTTCCCCTTGGCCTTGAAAAACATTACATCGATTACGTCACAAACTAAAATGTGGCATTTTTATTGCATAGCATTTTGTAGGACAGCTTACGCAAACAAATGATCCTTAATATCACACCATGGTGGCAAAATTCGAGGCCACATTTGCACTTTTCAAAAAAAAAAAGTGGTGCGATACTTTTTTCCATGTGTATATTAGAAAAGTAATGATATTTTTGCATTGATGAGTACTAATCATTTTGGGACGGCCTGTAGATAACGTTATATACAAGTCATTGGCCTATATACTGCGCTATTATACGTACACAATATTATTATAACGCGATTTACAATGGCATAATTATCAATGTTAATACTTGACACATTTATGTAATTGCAGTTTCATATTTAACCCCAATATTATAATCATGCAATGTGTGATAAGTGTTTAATGTGTTAACACTTTCCACGCGGCAGGCAGCTGCCGACGACATTCCAAAATTGCACAAAATGTTTCAAAAATGTCAAAATTATTGAATTACATTACCATAATTGAAATCACCATGAGAAATGCATTGAAATAAGTACCATCATGCCAAGTATCGGTCCATTAATCCTTGAGATAGACCCTGAAATTTGGGAAATGTTTCTGAAAATTCTGTTTGTGTATTGTAAAACTTATAGTCGCGTGGAAGGTGTTATTTTGTCGTTATAACTGCCTTTGTTAAAACAAATATTGAATTATAATTGAATTTGAGTTATAACGAGTAATAGTAAATCGTTTAGAAATCGGGTTGGGTAAACTTTTAGCATAGAAATCAATATTGTTTGCTTAAATTTTAAGTTAGGTTTGGTTAGGATAACGTGGCATGTGGTCAATGAGTGTTGGGTACGCTGCTTCTCGGGTGGAACTACGATCCCAAAGTGCGACTTTAAAAGTGGTTGCGTTAAGAAATTCAAACCGTGAAATACAATTTGTTATACAAAGTAGTTCTATTTCAGTGCTTGTTCAATCAAAATATATGTCTAAAAAAGTTACGATATACAGGTTGTCCCCGAAATATTGTGTGTGTAAACAGCTTGTTTGAAAGAAACTCATACATTCTCTTAATCTCTTGTCTGCTAATCTCTTTCGTTCCTTTCTATTTGAAACTGTTGTTGTATCATATCGTTGTTCAAATCATGGATCTATAATCCTTCATTTTGATTCAATTTGAAAAGTAAAAATGGATCGTCCCGCATGAGCGACCCCAATATTTGTTTCTATATGAGATAGTTTTGAAGCCAAACTTGAGGGAAGACGTGGTCATTGCAGCCCTTTTATGGCAAAAGCATGTATCTTATATGTACTTTCTTAATGATATACTTCCTTTTAACATGGATTGTGTTGACTTGGTTCAATAACTCTCACTTAGGAAAAGGTTGCAACTTGTAAAGACAATAAAAGTAATATACTGCCTTTTACCACTACTTGATTTATGGAGAAAAAAGCTAATTTTGGTCATGTTAAAAGGAAGTATACTGTTAGAAAACTACATATCGTCAGCCTGCTTCGATAATTGCCTAACTCACTTTTCAGCAAAATTGAGTTTTTTGCATAAATCATGACTTCATTACATTATGCACATGCTGTTATAATATCTAAGTCATTGACCAATCAAAAGTGTTGATAAATGAAGAAATTTGTTGCAAAAGGGCCACCAGATCACTCCAACATGTTACTCATTTTGCATTATGGAATTTGCATTGACAAATCCATGGTATTAATCAAATCCTTGTATGGCTGTGTTCATCTGTTTCTATGACTTGATTAGTGCATCCATGCACGCCAATCGAGGTCATCAACAATACAAGTGACATTCCACATAATGAATATCCATCCATCAATAATGCAAAATGAGTAACAGGTACAAAGGTAACAGGTTTCCTACTTTTGTTGTTTTCTAAGAACTAAAAAAAATGAGTTAGGCAATTATCGAAGCAGGCTGACGATATAAGATACATTCTTTTGCCATAAAAGGGCTGATTGGTAATTAGCAGATTCTCAGACTATTTTTTTTCATATTATGGATGCAATTTCTTGCAAACCTTGGTAACAATAATACAGTCTCTTACTGTCTAACTTTACCAAATATATTCTCCAATGTGAATATTAAATCTAAGCCTTTGCTATAATTCACCAAATACCACATCATCAGTTATTTAGAAATCCCTAAACACTTGTCAAATAAAACAATGCATGGGGTCACGCAAGTGTGACGAACTTACCCTTCAAATTAATGATTATTAATTAATAAGTAATGATTTGAACAACCATGAATAATAAAAGTTACAACAGAAAGAAACACAAGAGTATATTAGTAGACAAGAAACTATTAGAATACACGAGTTTCTTTCAAACAAGCTGTAATAACACACACTTTTTTATTTTTAGCACTTTGTCAAAAAGGTGAAATATACCATGTCTGAAATGATGGAATGTTTCTTGAGTTTGATAAGTCCAATATTCATGATCTACATGAGGGTACAGTATGAAAACGGATCTAATTCAATCGATTTCGATGATGAACTTCGGGCATCGATGGGTACTAATCATGGGACAGCCTGTACTATCCCTAGAGTATAGCTCAGATTTTTCGATTATTGATTTCGGATAAGTCAACATCAAAGCACCTGGTCAGGGACTGTTTGTGGTAAGTGTATGTTATCAGTATACAGTTCATGCCACACAACAAAGAAAGGACCAATATATAATAATACTGTCACACATGGCCTATAATTGTTGTACTGTGTGACCAGTATATGGGTGTTTCCATAAATACAGGTACCAGTGGTAAATTTGCATTGTCTATATTCAAATGGTTCAATATCCTGTTATACGAATGTACTTGGTTAATTTTCATTTTAAAATCTGATTAAGTACATAACATGTATATTATATCAACATTTGTTCTTATTTTGGTGAAAATTCGGCAAAATGTCCTACAATTTTGGCAAAAACATGTGGCATAAAAAGAGAGGGTCAAAATATTAACAATATGGTATTTTGTTTAGAGTAATTGTGTTATCTGTAGGCTAAATGATCAATATCAAACTAGTTTTGAAGTGTTAAACACATTTTTCATAAGCAAATTACTGAGAAGTAATAATTGAATACATGGCAATTTTACCGTCACCGTGTAACATTTGGTGTCTCAAAAACCGTTCACCGTTACACGGTGAAGGCATTTTTTTAAAAATGTGTCAGTGACAATAATCTCCATCTTATTTCCCTTTTGTTGATTTTACAAGCCTCTCTGAGGATAATAGAGAAGTTAAACTGAAATTGCAACAAACATAGAAAATATAGCTGTTTTTAAGTTTGAATATTACGTTTGGTGTCTCCAAAAATGTTACACTGTGGGAACTTTAGGGTAACATCGTAGTTATGTGCCAGCACACTTTATGAATAAATTGTGGATAAACTGTCTCTTGGTATAGGCTCCTAGCATACATGAAACAAAAGTTTTCAGTTTATCAATATAATATGAGTTACAAGGAAATTAAGGTTTGGTGTCTCCGTTACACGGGGACGCATTAAATATCAATTCCACCACCCCAAAAATAGGTAATCTCATATTTTCACTGTTAATGATGTTAATAGAGTAAAGCAATGGTAAATGGCTTTAGAAAAAACAAAATAAAAGTGATCATACAGTTTCTGCAGTTGCCAGGCATAATTGAAAATTTTGGTGTATTTTGGTGTCTCAGTTACACGGGGAGACGAGTATTTCAAAGAAATACTGATGTTATAATGGTGAAAATGTATCTCTGTACGCTTCAATGACCTGTTCTGATCCATTTTCATGAAATAGAATAATGGAACATATTATGAAAGTGATTATTCAGTTAATATAGACATATTTTGAATATTTAGACCTAATTTGTGTATGTCACACATTGGCATCCTCATTGGAAACACCCATATGCATAAAGCTACTCCTCCACAGGTTGCAACGTTGACGTTAATTCTAAATATGCATAACAATATATATCGGTCGTAAACTTGCATCAAAGGTGCTCATAATCTGGCAATAATCTTATATGATGCCATCCTCGTCCCCTATTCATATCCAAAAATAGAATACAGTCATTACCATGTAGTAAATTGCAATAAGGTTGGGAAGGAGACTACGTCGTCGCGTGTTATCTCTATGGGGCTTAAGTTTCATTAAAATATGAATGTATTTGTATCCCGTCTGTCTTTAATTAATAAGCAGAACTGTCGGTAAACAATAATTAATTGTTTCATATTATATATTATTATGAGGCTAACAGTATGCACTACGATGATAGTATGGACCTAACCTAAATGAATGCCTTGAAGAATAAAACAAACATCGCAGCTTGAATATGTGTATCTACAGACACCCTGTGCATTGCTTCTGTGTGCGTGTTGTGGATGCATTAATAGTTCACACCACTAATTGGTTCGCCTATAGGTTTACATGCTAAAGGAGTGTTACAAAATGCCCATTTTCTCGCTTATAAAGCGACTGGATTTTTCAATTTAACATTTCCCTTAAATTTCATGATATCTTTGATCATTTAATTATTACAATTAAATATGATATCCCCGACAGTTCCGAAAAATTAACCCCCAACAACTGGTGTAGCGCCGTCGTTTATCAGAAAAAGTTGAGAAATGTTGCCAGAACATTTACAATCAAAATGCATCCAAAAAACCTACAAAATGCATTGAAAATATTTCTTTTTGCACTGTGGTATCAGGTGATCAGGATTAAATTACGACTTTAATAATCTAGAAGCAATAAGTAGATTAAGTACCATTTCTGTTTAATTCTATAATCATTGGGCCACAGGATGCCCAGCTGACAAAAAAGAAATTGATTGACTTTTGAAGGACTGAAATTAATTACTGGTGTGGAATCTGAATGAATAAGCATGTCCGCTTGTTTTTTTTTGTAATGAAACCTACTTACCGCAGTATTGAACCATATGTACGCATCCTGCAGCACCCTTCCAAAACAAACCCCTCCTCTCTAATATGTTTGCTAATACATTTTGCCAAAAATATCGGGGATTTCCTCCTCATCTTTGATATTAAACTTAACTTGCTCATCTTCACACTGCTATCCATGTCTTATAATGAACCAATGTGTAATTTCTACTAATTAACTCAAATTAGATATTTTCGTCTAGGCCTTTTTTTCTCGAATTTCCCGGCTAGGGAATGGCGCCGTATGTGCAGTGCTGTCTGTAAAGTTCCAAGTAGGCAACAGGGTTGTCGGTTAGGCGCATTGAACAATGGTGATTGGTCAGTCTAAAGTTAGCTCCCATAGCACTACTAAAAAAAATAGTAGTGCGTTGGAATAAAAGTACAATTTTACCATACCCTATAGAACGAGTTAGCTCTATTTGTAGAAAAAATGATAACAATAATACATTTGTGCCAATGACATAGTTTTGACCAAAAAGTGAGTTAGCGCCTTTTGGAAAATAGCTCTGAGAACGCTATGAATATTTTCAAAAAATAATTGAGTGTCACGATTGACGACATTTCGTAAAGAAACATTAATGGATAAAAGCAATGGTAGATAATTAAGTTTCATCTTATAAGCTAACAAATATATTATTTATAAACTAACAACTTAGTGTAGGAGACATTTTGCAAATTTCAATCTTGAAGATATTCTCTATACTTAGCGTGGTCTGAGATAAATGTGTACAAATATGGCTTTTTCCTCGTACCATCACTGATTGGAATGACCTGTCACAATCTGTGTACAACACCAAAACCGTTAATTGCTTTAACAATTGTATTCATATCATTTAATTCCTGGGTTTTTTTTTGCCGTGTTGATTCAACCTGCGCCATTATTCATCTCAGCCAGATATTGCATGAAAGCTACTTTGCTGAGTATTTCTGTAGATGTATATGTAGAAAGATAGATTAAGGTTTTGCTGTTGGGTTATTTTGCTCGAATAAGACGATCCCCAAAGTTTTGCAATGGAATAGATTACATAGTTCTTGGAACATTTTTGT
Source organism: Ophiura sarsii (assembly GCA_035610835.1). Classification (NCBI taxonomy): domain Eukaryota; kingdom Metazoa; phylum Echinodermata; class Ophiuroidea; order Amphilepidida; family Ophiuridae; genus Ophiura; species Ophiura sarsii. Next base: position 74,793,654 of record CM069447.1, read on the forward strand.
CCCATCGCTACGCACATTGTTTGCAAATAAACTATATAATCTTACAAAGCAGAGCTGTCATTGAATATTATTTAAATGAAGTCCTGGAATACGGTGACATACGTTATCGAGTAATCATGCCTAAATAATACACATTTGCATTTACCTGTAATGTGAAAACGTTTGCAATTGAGTGACAGGAAAACTTACGTTACATGTAGGAAGGATATTATCTTTAAAGGATGCGCAGGAACGGGAAAACTTACGTTAATATGATAGTTATATTTAAAGGGAAGGCATGAACTGTAAAATGAAGGAACAGGGAAACTTACGTCGAAAGGAAATGATCTTTAAAGGGAGCGCATAAACGGGGTAAATTACGTTATGACGAAAATTATCTATTATCATCATCATCGGTCGTCATTGGACGGAACAGTGGAAGCAGCTGACACTGATACCATGCAGCTTCATTTTATTCATGAGCTGTGGAATATGACTTAGGGTCAATACCAAAGTCTTTTGTAGCGCTGTCAGGATAAGTAGTATTTTTCCTGTCACGGCTAGAATGAACATATTTAGGAGTCCAGAGCATCAAGTTGAAGATCCTAAGGCTGGTCCTCAGTGTGATCTCCTCTTTCTTAGAGTGACTTAGATGGGAGGTAAGTCACCATATACCAATCTGGATTTTAAGTAGCTGTGTATAGCATTCATCAGTTCTATCCTCAAACCTCTGAGTTACCGTTAAGGTGTCTGAGGCATTATAGAAGGACAATTTCTACACATTCCCTGAAAAACTTGATGTTGATGTTTCTATCAAGTTTTGCCTTTCACATTGTGTCAAGTTTGTTGTATGCAGCCCATGTCTGAGCTGTCCACGAGCTTTCCGCTTTCTTTGTTAAACTGCACTATATATGGAGTTTACAATTCGTCTTAATCTGTAGGTATAGTGCAGTTTAAGTAAAATAAATCTCAATAACACTGACAAAATAGTTTAAGAATGTTGGATATCCGATATTATTGTTTAAGAATGTAGGATATCCAATATTTATTGTTTAAGATTGTAGGATATCCAATATTAATAGTTTTAGTTTGAGCCATCCTTGTTTTTACCTCCCCGACCACCAACCCCCTGAGCGCTTCGGCATATAATTTTGTACCAATATCATTTCAACGGTGTCAAATAATAAATACGTATACTGTACGTATTTTATATCTGTACGTATACTGTCATTGTCAGTGTTATTGACATTTATTCCATTGAGGGCGCTAACAGAATAAATCGAATCTGGTTCTTAAACTGCACTATACCTACAGACTAAGACGAATTAACAAGTAAACCAGGTTGTATCGATGGGGGTGGGGAAGGAAAAATCTCACTTGAACAATTTCCGTTTATAACAGAAGACACTAAGTATCAATACATGCACACAATACCCAGCACGTGTGCTCAGCTCAGCGTTTCCAAGATTGTATACGCAGTTTGCAAAAAAAAATCATCTAAATTTAGTTTTTCTATCACATCTCGAAAACTAAATGTCACATGTATCTCAAATTGCACAGTATTTGGCAGTGGACCATAGGCTTGGCAACCCCAGTATTTTTTTTATAAAGACATTCATTTAATACGGGAACGTTCAGTAAAAACAATTCCCTATACTAACTAATGCATTTCGAAGATGTATAATAATTGCCCATTATTGCAATGCATAATGTGGCGTTTTCAGATACTCCTACGAGATTTATTCATGTATTGTCAGATATGTAAATGAGTATCTAAAAGTAACGGAATCTATATATAGGGTTGAAAGTAACACAAATAATTGTAAAACAACTTAGGCCTACCTGTGAATAACTATCTTCAGTAGATAGCAGTAACTTCTGTTTGACAGATTCGACAGCTATCTTTCGTATTGCATTAACGGGTTGTAATATAATAATAGATGCTCATTATTCATATGCCCATCTGTTATTATGTATTTTTTGATTTGCGGTCGTTGTTTTGCATCACTTGTGTTGCAAAGGGACGATAAATCCCCGGCCCAATAATCACCAAGAAATAATGCAAGAAAAACACCTTTTTTTCAAAACACTTTTTTTTCTGCTCGAATGTTCATAGGCCTATACGTACATTTTTTTGTCTGTTTTATTAAAAAGAATTTTTCAAAAACTACATTTGGATTTAGTTCTACATTTCCACATATTATTATTAACCAACATTTTTGGGCTCAAATTATCAAAGGGCGTTTTTGCCTACAGTTTTTGGAATTTATTTAGAACATTTTGAAATTGCTGGTATTTTTTCCCGACACGTTATTCTCAAACCCTTTTTATGGATTTTTTCAAATATGACTTTTTTCTTACACATTTTTTTTCAAAACTGTTGGTATTTATTTGTTAGAAATATTTGCAAATAATTGGAAAAACAATAGTTGGACATGGTTGGATGATGAGTAAATGTTTCTTCTTACTCCACAAATTATAAATGATAGTCAGTAAAAGAAATTGCACATCCAGGATTTGAACCTGTGACCTCTGAATGGTTATATTTAAGTAATATATAATATACGTGAATACATAAATAAACCATTTCAGTAGTATATTTTATTGATTAAAATAGCGCTGCGATAAATGAATTTAGCTTTATTCATAAAGTAATCATCAGACGAGTTGGGACGGTAATGGTAAAGTGTATGGTAAAGTGTATGGTAAAGTGTTGCCTTGAAACACGTGTTCATTGAACACTTTACCGTCGTTTCTATAGTATAATATTATTATACATATTTTGTTTTCATTTCAAATGGTAAACTGTTATCAAAATGCGTAGATGTGACCCATGCACTTATATTTCGGAGTTACAACATGCATGATTGGTATAGCTAAAACATATGCATATCTTGATAACTCAAAGGCAGTATGACAAAACATCTAATTGCCTATTTTAAGCAAAATGTCCCAATGGTAAACTCCCTTATAAAAATGTAATCACTTGAAAGTGGTTGCGCAAGCTTGCAGAATGGTTGTACAAGCTTGCAGAATGGTTGTACAAGCTTGCAGCAACCTTGCAGAAGGTTGCAGCAACCTTTTGCAAGCAAGTTTGCAAGCACACGCTGCAAGCATTCGCAAGTTGCAACCTTTTGCAAGCAAATTTGCAAGCACACTGCAAGCACTTATCAGATTATGGGTTGCAGCAACCTTTCGCAAGCAAGTTTGCAAGCACACGCTGCAAGCATTTGTAGGTTGCTGGTTGCAGCAACCTTTCGCAAGCAAGTTTGCAAGCACACGCTGCAAGCATTTGTAGGTTGCTGGTTGCAGCAACCTTTCGCAAGCAAGTTTGCAAGCACACGCTGCAAGCATTTGTAGGTTGCTGGTTGCAGCAACCTTTCGCAAGCAAGTTTGCAAGCACACGCTGCAAGCATTTGTAGGTTGCTGGTTGCAGCAACCTTTCGCAAGCAAGTTTGCAAGCATGCGCTGCAAGCATTTGTAGGTTGCTGGTTGCAGCAACCTTTCGCAAGCAAGTTTGCAAGCACACACTGCAAGCATTTGTAGGTTGCTGGTTGCAGCAACCTTTCGCAAGCACTAGTTGCAATCACTTATCAGGTTGTGGGTTGCTGCAACATTTTGCAAGCACACACTGCAAGCATTTGCAGGTTGCAGATTCCAGCAACCTTTCGCAAGCAAGCTTGCAAGCATGAGCTGCAACAAAAGTGTGCAAGACCAGCGGCAAGCACATATCCCTTATAAAATAGACGCGATCATATTATGATGGTAACAAATACGATCTTAAATTATGGTCGTAACGATCTAATTATGGTGTTACGATGATAAACATGATCGCTTATGATCGGGTGTTTTCAAAACAACCTTATTATCATTAGTGAGGCTTATGCTCTTCAAAAATTTCAGAATCATTATCGCAAAATATGGTTAGGACTATGTTTTGTACCGACTAACTAAAACGACCTCGTAAAATAAGATTGTATTGTATTGTATTTATAATTTTGTGCAGACTAAAATAAAACAAGTTCGCAAAATATGATTGTAACAATTATAATAATAATAATTATATCATTGTATTGATTCTTATTTATTTTTTAAATAGGCTAGGCTAGCCCTAGTATTGATTGAATTAGGCTTTATAAATTATAGCCTTATAAATTGAATTTCTTAATCTTATTATTCTTACTTTAACTTTGATTGAATGATCATGATGATGTCGATGATGATCAGTATTAATATGATGATTCCATAAAATGATGAAAATATAAAGTTGAGTCCTGATTCTTTACTTGATGTAAGTGCGTGATCAACATAAATTAATAACAAAGCCGTATCAATCATTGTGAAAATAACACGGGCTTGGATATTACTTCAGGCATGAACACACGATAGAATATGCAGAGCTGTCGAATTCCGCGTCGATGCGCTGCCTGTGTGGACATGGTGGAACTGCTTTATACTTTTTCGCAATAACATCTCATCTTGATCTTCTACCATCAAAATATATCGTTTCAGAAGGTCGTCTATTTCCTTTTTTGTAATTTTATCCGTCGTAACTATCATCAAAAAGGTTCACAAATCCATCTAAACTGCAGCGATAGCGTACATATTTGTTCAAAATAATCCATCGACGACTTATTATGACGTTGTTTCTAGTAGAAGTTGTTCAATACTTTTAATTTATTTATAGTTTTTACATCTTTTCATTTGAAACCGTGGTTTTAAAACTCCCAAAATAATATGAATGGGAATATAACGTAACCAAGGAGTTTAATTTCAATGTTAAATCAAGGAATAATTATAGTTAATATTATAAATTGGCAACAAAATAATGCGAGTAGAAATTAGAAAGACTAATAAACTAGTCTCCGCGTCCCTCTATTGGCCCGTCATCTTTAAAAATAGCGGACCAAATACAGCAGTGGCCGTATGGAAATTTGGGAAGATAGGAGGATCGACTCTACCGAAGATTTCCGATCTCAATTTGAAATACTTTTAATTTTATCGTTTTTACATATTTTCCTTTGAAACTGTGGTCTTAAAACTCCAAAAATAATATGAATGGGAATATAACGTAGCCAACTAGTTTACTTTCAACGTTAAATTGTAAGTTTGGCAACAAACAATGCAAGTTTAAATTATAATTCACGTACCACGTGACCTTCCGAAGATTTCCGATTTCAATTTAACACTTTGCTTTGAAATGTAGCAGATACCATACAAAACCGTTAAACTTCACTGTATGATTTCACGACAAAACAACAAGCCACACATGAACCAGACTTGTCCAGTGGATCATGGAATTGTCAGCCGTTGTGGTGCATATTAAAATAAGCTTTGAAAAGCATCTTTCACTTCAGTCACTCACTCAGGCCTGCACTAGAGACAATAGGATCCACACTGCACACAGACAAGATTCAGATAAAAAACCAGATAAACAATTTAAATGTACTGTGCTGTGGATGTGATCAATAATTAGCATGTGAGACTGAGACCGGTACTACTACTTACATGTAGACCGCTACGGCAATGTCATGAATGTCTTGCTATCTAGACTAAGTTTGGCTGCTTCTGCGAAGTTCTGGACAGTGACGTAACTTTACACTACAGTCTACAGGTAACAGGCGCAGCTTTTACTTTTAGTTTTACGCACACGTATGTGTCTTCCGTCTTTCAACCTCCGTGTGTATACGCCAGCGCCTCGATCAGACGCGCGCATTAATGTGCTGCGATAAGTAAAATACGCAGTTACGTCACTGTCCCGTGATGGCCAAATAGACTATTATAGACGTCCCGTAACTCATACTGAGGCTGATGTGCGCATAGCATGATCAACAAACCAATTAAAATGCGTAGTATTAAGTATTTTATTTCCACGGTTTATTTCGTACGGGACGTCTGATAAGACATAGCCACTTTATTAGTCTACTCTAGTACTAATGAAAACAAAGATTTGTGGATCACACTCACAGCGTATATTTTTTAAATTTAATATTTATGCTTTCTTTAATATTGAGGGTAATTAATATGCTTCAGTGACTTGCATGTTGCACTGCTTTCCAAGCAGGCCCTCATTTCGATACATGATTCTCCAGCGTCATGGGACTGGTGCGTGTCATGCGTAACAACGTCATTCGAGATTGGCCGGCAAGGGCACCAGTGAAACCGAAAGATGTGACGGTATAAACAAATAGGAATTGACCAATTGCGGCCCTATATTATAATTACGGCGCATTATGACTGTTTTGGAACACCATGCAAGGACACGCTCAACCCTTTGATATGATCGCAAGCGCTCGGATCATGACGCTGCGATCGACAAATTTTGCTTTGATATTTATACCACTGGATAGCTGATGGATGATAGGATTTAAAGGGGCACTAAATGTGTTGGATTGGAGGCTGCGCCCTCAATTATGATATTAAAAAACTGGGATTTAATAGTTAGTAATCATTATTAATATTTGTATACAAATACAATATGTATTTTAAGAAAAATTAGCCCTCTTTGTACACCAAAATAAAGGCCAGATCAGCATTTTAAGTCAGATGGTATCCCCCTGCAGTAGGCTACGTGTGATAAACAACGTTTTGGTTTTTGTGTGTGTTTGGAGTTAAGTAGGTTCATAAAATTTTTGTTTTACATTGTATCTTTACAGCAGGAAGCAACTGCAAGAGTCTGACTTGGGAGACGGAGCATCTAAAAAGGCCAAAGGGAATACAAGAATAAAGACACCAAAACATACAACTACTGACTGAAATGGATGACCTACGCATAAATAACAAAGGTACATGTATGTACATGTACGTACAAATAGTTCTAGTTTCTAAGACATAATTGCGATATTCTCAAGACCATAATTACCGAAACACCAATTTCCATTTATCCCTACTATTTACCAGAGGCCACAAAAGGCTGTGCAGCAAATAATCTTGTGGGACAATCATTTTGTGTGATGATTTTAAATATTAATTTCTCTTGCGACATCTCGCGGGCCACACAAAAAACCTATGAAACCAGGGATAACTTTCAAAATTAATATTTTGTGACAGAGAGAAGAAAATTAGACTAACAGTATAAGTTAAAGCTTATTTATACTTTTAAGTTAGATATCAAAGAGTGACATTTAGTGGTGATTTTTCGGTCATGATTTAATTTTATATAGCACACGGCACAAGTGACAGATTTTGGTCGCGGTTACGGTCTCAGATTTGGATTTATTTTCGTCGGGCCCAAGCCCTACCCACCTATTTGTTAAAAAAAAATCTTTTAAAAATTGTGAGGAAATAATTTCAGATTTCTATTTTAATGCTCATCTTGTCAAATGTTGGTGTTAAGTTCATATTGTATCATTGTTTACCATTGCAGCAGGATAATGACATTGTGCAACTAACTAAAGAGATGGAGCATCTGAAAGGGAAGATGTAGAATTACAAAACACTTGACTCCAATGGATCATCCAGTCTACACTGAAATGTATAGAAGGTAAACTTGTATTTCTAGCTTAGTTATGATATTCTCAGAAGTGAATTGCCTGATTATCTGATAATCAATACCCATGATAGATCATGTTTTAAACAAAATTAACTTTGGTATAAAAATAAAAACTAGTTTCTCGTCCTATCTTTTGAAGAAGAAAAAAGGAGGATGAGGTGTTTTTTTTAGTAAACAATGCAAAATCACCATTACTAGCGTGGTATTATTGCATGATTGGTTGCGAAACCTGGAGAACATGAGGCTCGTTTTATTTCATGGTTCTGGGGCTATGGTTAACACAAAACCTGCTTTAAAATGCTCAGGCCTAAAGTAAATCTATTACCAAGATGTCCCCCTTTTAAATATTTTTTTTAAAAAAAAGAAAGGAAAAAAATGAAGAAAATCATAGAATCCCTGAAATATGGTGCCCGAGGGGACGAGAAACTGCTTTATTTTTTTACTTGGCCTAACATTCAACATAATGTATGAAGTTCAGGGGTATGTATCATCACGGAGTTATTATAGTTAACACATTCCACATGGCTATTACTAGATTTACCCTAGATACAAATTTTTTTTGTCAGAAACCTTTCACAATTTTCAAAAGTCTATCTCAAGGATTACTGAACCAATACTTGTAATTTCAATGCATTTCACTATTTTCACATGGTGATTCCAAATATGGTTAACAGTTTTGACATTTGTGAAACATTTTGTGAAATTTTGGAATGTCGTCTTCAGCTGCCTGCCGCATGGACTTAATTTAATTATATTACTCAATTTTGACACTGACTAATGCACTTATATTAATTGCATCCCTGACTCGGGGGATTCGGTCCAGGATGTACAAATTGCCAAAGTGACGTCCCTGGTACAGTCGTGTACAGTCCCGGCAGGGCAGGGCAACATTTTGTGTACGTCCCCGCTACAGTCCCGGCCTCCCATGGCCGGGACAAAGTGTACGGCGGTGTATGGTCCCGGCCCTCCCGCAGCTACTGTTCTGTTGTATATACATTTTGTGTACTTAAGCGTGTGTCCCCCGCTATGTATGTGTACGTGTACACCCTGGCTATGTACATGTGTACCCTAGCGTACGCCCGCTACACTGCCCTGCCATCGCCCCGGTCAGGGATGTACTTTCGGCGCGAATCCGCGAATCGATTCGCGTAAAGATTCGCGTAAAATCACTACCGCGCGAATCCAGGTGGATTCTCGCAACAAAAAAAAGACTGGTATTTGACCCTTAGTCAACAAACATGCCGAATTTGGAAGTTGTGCAAGCTTAAAGCCTTACAATAGTACAATAAATGTTTAAAATGCGGAATTTAAATTCAGTAAAAAGGATTCTCGCAAAAATATTCTGCGAGAATCCATGCGCAAAATTCCTCGGCGAGAATCCATTTGGGTCGCGAAAGTACACCTTTTGTACGTGCTCTGGTACACGCCCCCACATAGCAACGTTTTTGTACGATTGCGTACGGTCCCCACATGGTCCTCGTCATGCCCCGGGGCCAGGGATGCAATTGATAAGTGCATTTATGTATGTATAGTGTTACTTTTAACGCAAGAAAATGAAGTCTTGCTTTAAAATCTTTGCACATGATGATGATTTGTTTTTTTTTAAAACAAAATAGAATGCTGTTTTCACCATTTTCCTAACCCTTTGTATGTATTTTCTTTTCTTGCAGTATGTGCTGTCAGTGTCAACCAGCTCAAGATCAAGCCTTTAGATGTAAACAGAGATATGAAAAGTGCTACTCCATCGGGCCCATGGCAGGCAGCAGAATCATTAAACGTTTTGAAGATGTGATCTGACAGTTCATTATTCTACATTAAAGCAAAACATTTTGGGTTTTGAACAAGAAGAGAAATAAGAGACTGTTACTGAAGCTATTTCATCAAGTTTACAGCCTAATAAAAGTGGCTTTAAAATTATAATATTAATGAAGCAAATGTGTTTGTATTATTTCACAGGAATTTTTCTCAGATTGCATCTATATTCAACCAAGGACAAATATCTGCATTCATAGAGATGTCAGCTTCTTGCCATCTCAGTTAGAATCATGATGGGTATAATATGCAAATATTGAAAGTGTGATAGTAAAACATACCCATTATACCGAGTGTGATAGAATAATCTCAATTTGTCCGAGTGATATAGTTTTACTATTGCTCAAAAGCATACATTACAATGCTTTATATAATATTATATTACACTCTATGATTCCAAGCCATGTGATAGTAAAAACTATGGCTAGCAGAATGACATTTCATTCACTAGTTAGGAAGAATCTACCATCTCTATGAAGGCAGGTGCACGGGCAGTTGACACAACAACATATGAATAGTGATTACATTAAAAGGTTGTTTCCATATTATGTTTGTATCCAAATACTTGCATGGGACGTCATCAAAACAATCCTCAAGTATGCCATGCTAGGGAGTGAGTCAGTGACCAAATATGAGATTCCCTCATATAACATGAATGAATATGGAAACGACACTTTATTGATCACTTCTTGGGCATACAATGTCGGATCATCATTCCAAGTAGGTTTGCCAAACGAATCAAAAGAAGCAAGTACTCAGGGACCTGATAATTTCTACGTATTATCAGTCTTTTTGTGTGCATCTATTGTCAAACTGGCAATGTCATTCTGCTGTATATTGTTCATTGGATTTTGATTTATTCTAGGTTCCCCGTTTTACCTAAATTGTGTGCTAACCATCATAACCTTGCGCAAGGTGTATGTAGTACATGCTCGCGCAAGCTTGCAAGGTGTGTGTACATGCTCGCGCAAGCACTTGTCATATTGTCTGCAAGTGCTTGCGCAAGCTTGCGCATGCAACTGCAAGGTTGTAATGTTCCAAATCTAACCTTGCGCAAGCTTGCAGAATTGCTTGCGATTATGGTTGCAGGGCTAAATTGTTGCAAGCTTGCGGTCTTGCAAGCTTGCGGTCTTGCAAGCTTGCGGTCTTGCAAACTTGTGATCTTGCTAGCTTGCGATCTTGCAAGCTTGCGATCTTGCAAGCTTGCGCAAGGTTAGATTTGGAACATTACAACCTTGCGGGGAAAAGCGCAAGCTTGCACAAGCTTGCACAACCTTTTGCAACCAGCTATCCCTGCGGTGTCGCAAGCTTGCGGTGTCGCAAGCTTGCGGTGTGCGGTCCTAACTGGTTGCGAACAGACGTGCAAACTTGTGCAAGCATTCGCTGCAAGCTTGTACATGGTTACCGCAACTTTGCGCAAGCATTCGCTGCAAGGTTGTAATGTTCCAAATCTAACCTTGCGCAAGCTTGCAGAAGTGCTTGCGATAATGCTTGCCATTTTCATAAGGGCTGATGGTAAAGTGTTTGTAAAGTGTGTGACACTTTGCAATAATGCATTACTATAACATGTATAATAAAACAAATCCACGCTTGTGTAAGCACTGACCGCTTGGTCTAGTGAACAGGAGCGTTCGTTGGCACCCTTTATAGCCTGCTTGGCGTTTACGGTTCGAGTCGCTCTCATGGCGTGACTTTTTTCCCCTTGTTTTCTGTTATGAGCTATCTTCAATAGATAGAAAAAGTATTGCAAATAAACGTTTACTGCTCGGCAAATGTTAACACTTTCAACGCGGCTATCGGTTTTACCACGGTACAAAACAGATTTGTCTAACTTGTATGTATTTCTCAAGGATAACTGAACAAATAATAGGCACGTTTGTACTTATTTGAATGCATTTCACAAGGTGATTCCAAATATTGGTAAAATGACATTAAATAATTTTGACATTTTTGAAATATTTTGTGCTATTTTGGATTGTCGTCTGCAGACGCCTGTCGCGTGGAAAGTGTAAATGTATAGTTTCATATTTCAAATAACAAACAAATAGGCAATGTGATAACATTATTAAAAGTATAAAAATGTTAATTTCTCAGCAAGAACTTTATACTTTTGCTTTATTGATTTATAAAGATCAGGTTATTACGCGCGGGATAAAGAAACGGGTCAAATTGTAGTTAAATATGACATAAATAATTGTTTTCAGTGACCACTCCCTAAATAAAATTATTTCCCTATCATCATTTTTATCATATTTGTGATGCCCCTATTGTTTACTCAAATCGTGTGAAATATGAGATTCACACGACATTCGGTTTTTGATTTATGATAGAAAGACCAAATTTAGATCAAATATTTTGCATTCCTCTTATACAATCCTGGAAATAAGTCTTGGAACACTTGCGTGTGATTAACGGAAAAGTGTCACCCCACTCCCCCGTACAATGTTGACCAAGGCCAGTGGCTCCTGCAGCTTGCCAGAGTGTCCCAACATTTATCGATGGGGGGTGGGGAAGGAAAAATCTCACTTGAACAATTTCCGTTTATAACAGAAGACACTAAGTATCAATACATGCACACCATACCCAGCACGTGTGCTCAGCTCAGCGTTCGCGTTCCAAGGACTTTTTTCCAAGATTGTAGGTATCTGGATGAGTCGGTCTGGAGTGATTGAGGTATAAAGGATGACTAGCTGTGAAGATTAAACGTCTTTTGCTGATTAGTTGCGAGTCTTAACACATGTTTTCACTGCGTTATCACACACAAATCAATGATATCACATAGAAAACCATTTATTATGCAACTTTGCTGTTGTTATGGCGCGGTCATTGAAATCGCCATAAGTATCAATTATATTTTTTTGAATGAGATATCAAACTGCGGAGAAGAAATTTGCTCATTTAATGTATATCTCAGTTTTTTGTATCGATGATCTATTTTGAATTAGCCAACATCAAACCACCTGGCCAGGGTTTTTTGTGCTAGGTGTATGTAGGAAACTATGGCTTACTAGCGCCACAGCGGAACAGGGAAATATTTGGTTTCATCTGGGGCCGCTGTGGCGCGAGGAAGCCGTACATTCACTTTTAACTCAAAATATTCCTGTTCCGCTGTTCCACTGTGGCGGCCCCGATGCCACCCAATTTCTCTCCTGCTTCACTGTGGCACCGGTAAGCCAGGTTTTCCTACTGCTATAAAGCAGTTTGTATTCCACATATATTTCCTTTTTCACCTTGTACATTTCCTGTTCCGATATCTCATTGTGGCGGCCCCGACGACACCCAATTGTTTCCCTGTTTCGCTGTTGGCGCCAGTAAGCCACGAAGTTTCGTGTCGTCTTACACCAAGGATAAAACACAATCAATGTGTTGATCGATTCAATTACGAATGCATGAAACTAGATTTTTGATTTTAACACATGCTTTATTAATAGGTATTATTGATGATAGATTACAAAACAAACCTCACCAGTCTTGTTTGTCATCCAAGTGCAATCAAAACAATCAAAACCAATACTATTTTCATTTATTTTTATTTTTAAGGTCACCTTGCTTTAGCAAACTGGTCAAGGTGTATTCCAGAAGAATGATCTTGGAATTGCTTGCTCCAATGTCACCAATATCATCTGTGATGGTTTGAATAGGGTTATGTAACCCTGATTCTAACCATAACCCTAACCCTAACCCTAAGTAGTGACCATGCTATGATGTTTCAAAGCTTTACATGTATATTCTTCTTACTTACATTTCAACTATAATTAATTAAATCATCCAAGTTCGATATGTTCATATAAGTGTTGCATTTTAAACTATGTTTGAGTAAACAAATCCTCAAATCAATCAAGCGCATTACACATAATTTGGTGTCTTCATATATGTGTTAAAATTAAATTTATATATTTTTTCTTATGTTTGCTTGATTTTGATTTTGATTTTGATTTTACTAGGAATTGTTTAGATTCTTTTGAGGGTGTAGGGTAGTTACTTTTGGAGGTGTAGCAGATACTTATTATTTTTCAATAACACGTAGCTGCGAAATGAGTACGCTCGTATATTAGAGTTATGGTCATTATTATCAATACAACCATAATCATTCGCATCATCTATCGTATAATGAAACCGAGGTAATTGGGAGAGGTTGAGTAGATCATTTTGGAGGTATAGGGTAGGTACTGTTGGATATGTAGAGTAGATGTTTCGGGACGTATATGGTAGATGCTTTGGGTATACGATTTGGGAGGTGTAGGGTAACACATTTGGGAGGTGTAGGGCAGATACTGTTCGAGGTGTAGGTAAATATTTTGGGAAGTGTTTTAAGATTCTTTGGGTGTAAGGTAGATACTTTGGGAGGTGTGAGACTACATACTTTTAAAGATGTAGGGAAGATACTCCTGGAGGTGTAAGGCCGATACCTATTTCCCTAACTAATAAGACGTAGCTGCGAAATAAATACGCTTGTTTATAATAGATCATCATCTATAGTATAATGAAACCAAGACCAATTAATCATCGTGACCTTTGGATACCGGACGTGCTTAGTTGGTATCATCATGATTTGTCTTACAAAATCTAGAATGTGTACACCTGTATTCTCTAGTAACCTCTGCGCTCTATTTTTTTTAAAGAAAGTTGTTTAATTGAAACCAATGGCATTTTCATCTCTTGTGATCCTGTTCTAACATTTTACCGTGATGGGATACTGACCTTTTTCTTGCCTCATAACCTGCACCATTTATTCATCACTTGCAAATGAATAGCGACACCCAACATGTTTTTTTTATATATAGATTTTGAGATTGTTTACGGTTATTTTGAAGGGAAGAGAACGAAGAACCCGACCGACCGATAATTAACAATTCACACGTTTTGTAAACACAGTTGTACCTTGCTTGTTCATAGAGCAACGGTTTCTAGCATCCATGATACATTGCGTATGAACCGTATGAATCCCATCGAGGTGGTCAAACATTTAGAAAATTTACTATCTAGAGATGACATTGATGACATATTGAGGTATGCGGATGAGAAAACCTACAATTACGCAAAAGCAGTTGATCTTATTCTTTACAAGTTGATGGAATGTAAGGATCGTCATTGGTATGATGCGTTCAAGAATGCACTAGATTACGAAGACTCAGAATTGCTACTTGCAAAATTGGCAGAGGCCCAGAGTAATGTCTTGGAGCAATCTGTATTCTTACAGATTAAATGCAATTTTAACATACGTGAGATTAAATATGCAGGTATGTGACATCATATCATACTCGTACAGAGTTGTACAGATTAGAGGCATTCATCAAGACAGTACTTTTGGAAACCTGGATTGTGTATTAATGACTATAAAGATGACGTGTTTAGTCAATTGGAAACTATTAATAATATGACACCACGTGCGTTCGTTTTGTCAAGTGAAAAAGTTTAGAAGTGTGAAAGGTAATGATGTCTCTCCACAAAATCTGTTTACACAATGCGTTTCTCCTAGGAAGAAGCATTGACAACGACTTTTATTTTAATAATTGTGTAGATTATGTTTTCACTCTAAAAAGATGTGTTATTTACCATGCACCCAAGCTTTAAAGTGATGTGTTATTACCATGAACCTCAAGCTTTAAACCACAAAAAAAAAAACCTGTTTCCGAATGTTACACATACAGAGTACGAAGAAGATCAGGGGAATCTGTTGAGCCTATTTTCAGAACATGCAACCCTTGATCCACAACAGAAAGAGGCAGATCAGATGAACAAAGAATAAACTGGATCGCACGAAAAATCTTCTCGCCCATGCACATTCAAATTCACCTCGATGATATCGATCGCTAAAGGAATCAGACCAAAATGACGTCAAATTCATCATGAAGTAGGTTTTGATTCCTTTTAATGATCTAGATGATTGACGTCCAGTGTTCAGAATGTTACACACATTGGAAAGCACGCTATGGTTGATTGATACTCTTCAGAAAATGGCAATGGAAAACCTTGTATACACACAGGATGTATCTAGGATTTGTTGAACCGGTGGGCAAAACTCCTCACGAGTGGGTCCAGGGACCCACCTTAGTATGAGTGGCCAAACAAATACGTGTAAGGTTAGTCGTCTAAAATAACATCGTACACGTCGAAGATGAGCAAAAAACAGTTTACAAATAGGGTTTATTCCATGATAGCATAAGCTTGTAGGATATCCAATATGCATTGTATTGCATTCTTCTAAAGCTTTTTATTGTTAAAAACTTAAATTTGTAAAGTAAAATTTGTGAATTAAAGCAGCTACCGTGTTTTATCATACTTTTTTATTTGTCCTTATAACATTTGCAACAATTATTCATGATGGTCAGCAAAGGTATAGGATTTTGTAACGGAAATCCACCCATGCTTTTATACTGAAGATGATTGACAAACTTGCCTCTGGAATGGATTCAGCATTTTAGAATTATTGAAGAAATGCCCCTTTATCATATTCAAGAACATCATAACATTTCTAAAATAGTCGTTAAGTAGCCATCTTGATATTTTCATAATGAGTACAATTAACCCAATACATGTCATTAAATACTAGTAGGTTTTAGAATAATTTCATATAAATAAGATGAGAGCAACATCTACAATATGTTTCTAGGTTATATTCTATGCTGGAAACAACTTCAGAATAATACATACATACATACATACATACATACATAACTGGTTTATTAAAATTGATATCGCAGTACAAACACTGAATTGCATCAAATTTTACAAAGAAATACACACAATAAAAATACATTATAGTTATGATATAAAAGACCATTAGATTATAAAATATTGCACATAGAATTAATACATCAACAATTGAAAACCCCTAGCCCGCACACATCAAACAGTCACGCATACTCCACTCAAACTTCAATACTACACTTAAAGAAACACAACAACAACAATCAGTACACTTACATCCACTATGAGCTCATAGACACAAATCGGGCAACCCCCCCCCCCCCCCTTTGGAAAATTGCACCATATGCTGCACTATGGGGCTATTAAAAGCAGCATGAATTATAAAATATTATTATAATAAAATAACTACTGTATATAGGATTCCAAGGCATAACGTTAGTCAAAATAGACACCTAAAAACGTGTCCTAGTAAGGTGTTCAAAAGTTGTGTGATTTTATCAATTCCAAGATGGCCGCTGGCAGCCATCTTGCATTTCATGCTGAATACAGCCTCCAAATCATAAAATAACCACCGTATTAGATTCCTAGTCATAAAGTTAGTCAAAAAAGATACCTCAATCTTGTCTCCGGTTAATATGTTATGTGATTTTCTAAATACCAAGATGGCTTCTGGAGGCCATTTTGGATATTACTACAAAATAATATGCTGCAGAACAGTCTTAAGAATGGGTCATTACTTGAGAATAAGTGTTTATGGGTGCTTTGTGATGCTTGGTTTCCTGTTAAAACATTCGTAGGGGCTCATTTCCCCCCAATATAACACTGTTTTTTTATTGGAAAATGTCAAACTTTCTGACAACACTGTTCGCGTTCGTGTCAAAATTACCGAAACTTTTTTTTAATTTAGATAAAGCAATACCTAGTCTAGCTACACTGATAATAGAAATGTTTAAAAAGCACCACTTTGGGGTTTACAGCTCATTGAACATTGCTATATTTCAGGAAATAAATATTTACAAAAACACCCCTATTTCAAACAATGGTATAACCCAAGTAGGCCATGATGGTTGTTTGAGAACTGCATTTCTAGAAAGCTTATATGTTGTAAATCATGTGGTGTGACTGTCAAGTTCTACCTCTACTTTCCCTACATATGGTGAATCTTAAAAGTATTTTAGCCTTATAAAAGTGCTGAAATAGGCCAAAACGTGTCATTTTGATATTTTGGCCGTTGCTATGGTAACGAAGGTCCAGCGGTGACCTAATTTGGATTTTTATAGACTTTGACCAATCCTGCCCCCTGACATTAAGAAAAAATAAAAAATCCTTTTTTGAAGTCTGCCAACATTTTTTGATTTTCTTTGATTGGTACGCAAAGGGGGGACTTAATTAAGTAAGTTTTTTGTTGAATTTTGTTAGTGCTGTAATTATTGAACCATCACTCAAATGTACATAAATATATACATTTTTGGAAAGGAAATGGATCAGAGAATCCAATTTTTTTGAACAAAGCTATCAAACATAATTTTGAGTTAAACATGCCCAAATCACTTAATGATGCTGTTAAGACACTACTGGAGGGGCGATTTTTTTATTTTAAATCTAATCCAATATTTTTGGAAATTTTGACAAAAAAGTGTTAAAAAAATTAAAAATCCATTTTTTCAGGTTTTTTGGCACTTTTTGGTCAAAATTTTCAAAAATATTAGATTAGGTTTTTTTTAATTTTAAAATCGTATTAGTGTCTTAACATCATTATAAAGTGATTTGGCCATTTTTGACTCAAAATATTTTTTTGTTAGCTTTGTTCAAAAAAAATTGGGTCAAAAAAGTGAATTTTGTGATTTTCTCAAAGAATCTACTTTTTTGGTCAAAATTGACGCCAAATTTGGATTCTCTGATCCATTTCCTTTCCAAAAATGTATACTTTTATATACATTTGATTAATAGTTCAATAATTACAGCACTCACAAAATTCAAAAAATCAAATCAAAAACTTCCTTAAGTCCCCCCTTAATAGCGTCCGTTTGAAAGACAAAAAGTTCCGAGTTTTAAAAAAATTAAAAATATCTAAATTGCGTCAATATCGGATATTAAGATAATATCTAATTAGCCGCTAATATCTTAATAGCGTCCGTTTGAAAGACAAAAAGTTCCGAGTTTCAAAATAAATAATAATATCTAAATTGCGTCAATATCGGATATTTTGGCTATTAAGATAATATTGAATTAGCCGCTAGTAATATCTTATCTAAATATCTAAATATCTTAATAGCGTATATAGGCCTATCTTAATATCTAAAATATCTTATTAGCGTATTATCTTAATATCTTAATAGCGTAATATCATAGCTAATCAGATATTCTTGAGGTTAATATCTAAATAGCTAAATAGCTTAATATCTTAAAATCTTAATAGCGTAATATCCTAGCTAATCAGATATTCTTGAGGTTTTTGATTTTCTTTGATTGGTACGCAAAGGGGGGACTTAATTAAGGAAGTTTTTTTGTTGAATTTTGTTAGTGCTGTAATTATTGAACCATGACTCAAATGTACATAAAAATATACATTTTTGGAAAGGAAATGGATCAGAGAATCCAAATTTGGTATCAATTTTGACCAAAAATGTTTTTTGACCCAATTTTTTTGAACAAAGCTATCAAACATAATTTTGAGTTAAACATGCCCAAATCACTTGATGATGCTGTTAAGACACTACTGGAGGGACGATTTTTTTATTTTAAATCTAATCCAATATTTTTTGAAATTTTGACAAAAAAGTGTAAAAAAAATTAAAAATCCATTTTTTCAGGTTTTTTGGCACTTTTTGGTCAAAATTCTGGTTAGGGTTAGGGTTAGGGTTAGGGTTGGGGTTGGGGTTGGGGTTGGGGTTGGGGTTGGGGTTGGGGTTGGGGTTGGGGTTGGGGTTGGGGTTGGGGTTGGGGTTGGGGTTGGGGTTGGGGTTGGGGTTGGGGTTAGGGTTAGGGTTAGGGTTAGGGGTTAGGGTTAGGGTTAGGGTTAGGGTTAGGGTTATACACCTATCAGTTGTAAGACGCACCCTATGACCCCCGGGAGAGGTGCGTCGTGGGTGCGTCGTTTACCAAAAAAATTTGACGGAGGGTACGTCCGTGGCAGCCTTTGGTCCGTCAAAAAAATGACGGAGGGTGCGTCAAGGTCCGTCACTTTACATGGGTGCGTCACAGTGTACATCTGTTTACGAACAACAAAATACGACCTTTAAATATACGCTATAGGGCTACTATACCACATAACTCCTTAATACCGCCAACCAGGCTCCACTTTAATACCGCAAACATCACTCCGATATTTTATACCGCATGGTCTAAAATGCCTGAAATCACTCGATCATCAATACAAGAGTTTGGCAACGAAAAAAACAAGGAACCGCAGTAGACCGAGAACCTTTCATTTTAAAGGCATATTATGTGATCTTTTCCAGAGAGCGCCCTCTATTCATTTTTTTTTAGAAAGTCGATTTTCTTGCAGATTTACATTTCTGATCATAAATCATACATACATTCCAAGTTACAGAGCGATACGATTCCTAATTACCTCAAAATCATGGTTTTAGAGTGAATTTAGTGTGAAAATATAAACTGTCGGAGTTATCCGACAGTTTATTTTCACTCTAAAATCATGATTTTGAAGTAATTAAGAATCGTATTGCCCTGTAACTTGGAATGTATGTACGATTTATGATCAGAAATGTAAATCTGCAAGAAAATCTTCTTTTAATTTTTTTTTCGATGTTGAGGGCGCTCCCTGGAAAGATCACATAATATACCTTTAAGAGAAGTGTCACGTATACAAGCATCTTCATGGTATAAGATAGGGGATCAGCATTGCGCTCTTCCGCACAAGCGCAGAACAATCTAAGAACACAGAGGTAGTAGGACAGGCCCCCGGAATTGAATTTGGTCGGGGATGTGCGGCAGGAGATTCAAATAAAAAACATAGGCCTACCCGGTCCCGGTCCGGGGTCTATATAATTATTCGAGGGCCAGGGTTGACAACATCGAATAAGGGCAGATCCCCCGTGAATTAAAAGTAGTTTCATTTCCAGTAGATCGTGTTTTATCCAGTTATAGTCAACGATATCTGACGACGGGGTGCGTCGTCATGGTCCGTCAGAATCCACCAATGGTGCGTCCAAAAATTGACGGAGGGTGCGTATTTGGAAGGCAATGGTCCGTCGTTTTTTTGACACAGGGTGCGTCATGGTACATGAGAAGTCGACGCACCTCGGTAAAGTGACGCACCACAACTGATAGGTGTATTAGGGTTAGGGTTAGGGTTAGGGGTTAGGGGTTAGGGGTTAGGGGTTAGGGGTTAGGGGTTAGGGGTTAGGGTTAGGGTTAGGGTTAGGGTTAGGGTTAGGGTTAGGGTTAGGGTTAGGGTTAGGGGTTATGGTTAGGGTTAGGGTTAGGGTTAGGGTTAGGGTGTTGTGTCAGTTGTATGCGTGTTAGTTAAGGTCCCTTATTTATGTCATAGATAGGTTATGGGTAGACTAAGAAATTGGCCAAAGGAAATTTCTTAAGTAGTTACCGTTTCAAAATGGCCGCGGTTTGAAGTTTGTACACAAGTCAATGGGATAGTAGCCATTTTGCTTGGCCGCCTAAAAATGGTAGGTCGTACAATTTCGTGCACGGCAAAGAAAATAAAGAGCGTGTTAAGGTCTACCTAGGGTTTAAATAACAGCCTCATCATATCTTTAGTTTGTGAGATATGACGTAATAACCAAAATCCAAAATGGCGACCAAAATGTAAAGTTTGTCCGATTTTGTTCAAAATTAATATATGCATAGTTGATGTAAAGCCAATTACAGATTTGTAAGAATTAGCATCGTGCGATGTTGCAATTAAAAATGGCGGCGGTTTGAAGTTAGGGTTAGGGTTAGGGTTAGGGTTTAGGGGTTAGGGTTAGGGTTAGGGTTTAGGGGTTAGGGTTAGGGTTAGGGTTAGGGTTAGGGGTTAGGGGTTAGGGGTTAGGGGTTAGGGGTTAGGGGTTAGGGGTTAGGGGTTAGGGGTTAGGGGTTAGGGTTAGGGTTAGGGTTTAGGGTTTAGGGGTTAGGGGTTAGGGTTTAGGGGTTAGGGGTTAGGGGTTAGGGGTTAGGGGTTAGGGGTTAGGGGTTAGGGGTTAGGGGTTAGGGGTTAGGGGTTAGGGGTTAGGGGTTAGGGGTTAGGGGTTAGGGTTAGGGTTAGGGTTAGGGTTAGGGGTTAGGGGTTAGGGGTTAGGGGTTAGGGGTTAGGGGTTAGGGGTTAGGGGTTAGGGGTTAGGGTTAGGGTTAGGGTTAGGGTTAGGGTTAGGGGTTAGGGGTTAGGGGTTAGGGGTTAGGGGTTAGGGGTTAGGGGTTAGGGGTTGGGGTTGGGGTTGGGGTTGGGGTTGGGGTTAGGGGTTAGGGGTTAGGGTTAGGGGTTAGGGGTTAGGGGTTAGGGGTTAGGGGTTAGGGTTAGGGTTAGGGTTAGGGTTAGGGTTAGGGTTACGGGGTTGTGTCAGTTGTATGCGTGTTAGTTAAGGTCCCTTATTTATGTCATAGATAGGTTATGGGTAGACTAAGAAATTGGCCAAAGAAAATTTCTTAAGTAGTTACCGTTTCAAAATGGCGGCGGTTTGAAGTTTGTACACAAGTCAATGGGAAAGTAGCTATTTTGTTTGGCCGTTTAAAAATGGTAGGTCGTACAATTTCGTGCACGACAAAGAAAATAAAGAGCGTCTTAAGTTCTACCTAGGGTTTAAATAACAGTCTAATCATATCTTTAGTTTGTGATATATGACGTAATAACCAAAATCCAAAATGGCGACCAAAATGTAAAGTTTGTCCGATTTTGTTTAAAATTAATATATGCATAGTTGATGTGAAGCCAATTAAAGATTTGTAAGAAGTAGCATCGTGCGATGTTGCAATTAAAAATGGCGGCGGTTTCAAGTTTGTACACAAGTCAATAGTAAAGTAGCCATTTTGTTTAGCCGCTTAAAAATGGTACGTCGTACAATTTCGTGCACGACAAAGAAAATAAAGAGCGTGTTAAGGTCTACCTAGGGTTTAAATAACAGTCTAATCATATCTCTAGTTTGTGATATATGACGTAATAACCAAAATCCAAAATGGCGACCAAAATGTAAAGTTTGTCCGATTTTGTTCAAAATTAATATTATGCATAGTTGATGTGAAGCCAATTACAGATTTGTAAGAATTAGCATCGTGCGATGTTGCAATTAAAAATGGCGGCGGTTTGAAGGTTGTACACAAGTCAATGGGAAAGAAGCCATTTTGTTTCGCCGCTTAAAAAGGGTTGGTCCTACAATTTCGCGCACGTCAAAGAAAATAAAGAGCGTGTTAAGACGTGTATAGGGTTTAAATAACAGCCTCATCGACATGACGTAATAACGAAATTCAAAATCTGGTT
Organism: Ophiura sarsii; assembly: GCA_035610835.1. Lineage (NCBI taxonomy): Eukaryota > Metazoa > Echinodermata > Ophiuroidea > Amphilepidida > Ophiuridae > Ophiura > Ophiura sarsii. The sequence goes on from CM069447.1 coordinate 74,816,018, forward strand.
AGGGTTATGGTTAGCGTTAGGGTTAGGGTTAGGCTTAGGGTTAGGGTTAATGAAACTAACGAAAGAAAAACTCTTAAGTATTTACCGTTTCAAAATGGCGGCTGTTTGAAGTTTGACAAAATTTGCATGTAAGTCAATGGGAATGACTTTATTTTGGCCGCCATTTTGAAACTACATCTACTTACATCTCCTCCTA